>AP025046.1:7440501-7563097 GCA_036186865.1 Eustoma russellianum
TTAGCCTAAAACTTTTGTCGCAGGATGCGTGTTAATGCAAGGAGGTAGGGTTATCGCATACGCATCGAGACAGTTGAAGCAATATGAGCAAAATTACCCGACCCATGATCTGGAGTTAGCAGCGGTGGTGTTTGCGCTAAAGATTTGGCGTCATTACTTATATGGTGTGAAGTGCGAAGTCTTTACCGATCATAAGAGCTTGAAATATTTGTTCACACAGAAAGAGTTGAATATGAGTCAGAGGAGATGGCTTGAGCTACTGAAGGACTACGACCTGACCATTAGTTATCATCCGGAGAAGGCAAACCGAGTTGCTGATGCCTTGAGTAGAAAGTCTAATCACGCCAGACAGACACCATTAGAGAAAGAGATGGTAGAGTTTGATCTCGACATTGTTGATTCCACTGCTAACGTTCTGGCGGCCTTAGTCATTACACCATCTCTGGTTGAGCGAATCAAGGAGGCGCCAAAGGAGGATGTGACGCTTAGCGATATCCGAGAGAGGATGTTAACCAATCTAATTGAGGGCTTCCAAATACATGACGATGGCAGTATTTGGTACCAAGGAAGGTTGTGCGTGCCTAATGATGAGGAGCTAAGGAGGGAATTGCTGAAGGAGGCACACAATTCGAAGTTGTCGATCCACCCTGGTGCTACGAAGATGTATAATGATCTAAAGAAACACTACTGGTGGAGTGGCATGAAAAGACACATTGCTGAGTTCATTGAGAGATGCCTCGTTTGTCAGCAGGTTAAGGCAGAGCATCAGAGGCTGGGAGGTTTGATGTTGCCATTAGAGATACCGGAGTGGAAGTGGGAGCATGTGACGATGTACTTTGTAGCAGGACTTCCTAAAACAAGAAACGGTAACGACATAATCTGGGTGATTGTTGATCGAGTGACAAAGACTGCTCACTTCCTACCCATGCCTAGTGATGTGACCGTGGAAAGACTGGTGACGTTATATATTGATGATGTTGTTAGCCTACATGGAGTCCTAGACAGTATCGTCTTAGACCGTGATTCGAAGTTCACCTCTCGATTTTGGTCAGCTTGTCAAAAAAGGTTGGGGACGGAGCTGCGACTGAGTACCGCTTTCCATCCACAGACAGACGGGCAGTCTGAGAGGACCATTCAGACTTTAGAGGACATGTTGAGAGCGTGCGCATTGGACTTCAAGGGGAACTGGGACGGGATGATCAAGCTCATTGAGTTCTCTTACAACAACAGTCACCACAGTGCCATCGGCATGGCACCCTTTGAGGCGCTCTATGGACGTAAGTGCAGGTCCCCTGTTCATTGGGATGAGGTCGGTGAGCGTGTTATTACCGGCCCTGAGTTGGTTGAGCAGACTAGAGAGAAAGTAAAGTTGATACGAGATAGACTAAAGGCTGCTCAAGACAGAAGCAAGAGCTGGGCCGATTCGCAACGACGTCCACTAGAATTTGACGTGAGCGAGAAGGTTTACTTGAGAGTCTCGCCTACGAAAGGGGTTTCGCAATTCGGTATAAAGGGTAAACTGAAGCCTCGCTACATAGGCCCTTATGAGGTACTCGAGAGGGTTGATACACTGGCCTACCGATTAGCATTACCCCCTGCCTTGGCTCAGGTTCACAGCATATTTCATGTTTCACAGTTAAGGAAATATGTTCCGGACCCAAGTCATGTTCTAGATGCGCCACCGTTGAGGATCCGACCGGACATTACATATGAGGAGACTACTATCAGGATAGTAGATCACAAGGACCAAGTGTTGAGGCACCGAGTCATCCCTTATGTCAAAGTGCAATGGACCAATCACACCGAGCGTGAGGCGACTTGGGAGCTTGAGGAGCAAATGCGAGAGAGATATCCACAGCTTTTCGAATAAGGTACGTCAAGTTTCGAAGACGAAACTTTTTGTAAGGTGGGTAGGATGTTATGGCTGGAGGTATACATTAATAATAATAATAATAATAATAATAATAATAATAATAATAATAATAATAATAATAATAATAATAATAATAATAATAATAATAATAATAATAAGGTTATGATGATAATAAAGATAACTATAAACCAATAGTGATTAGAGTCACATTAGGAAACCTAAATCAAAACCAAATGGGAAAACCTAAAAACCTACCCTAACTTCCCCACCATATATACGCATACACGTATAGCCACACACACACACACACAAAAAACGTACGGCAAAAAAAGGGGAAAGTAAAAAAGGAGAGAGAGAGAAGAGAGAAAAGAGAGAAAAAGAAGGGAGGCGAGGCTCCGAACCCAAGTTTTACTCCGTCGGATTTGTTTGTGTTATCGTCAATCGAGGTAGGTGCCTCTTCTCCCTCAAATGGGTACGATCCTTGCATGCTTAGATGATATATTTTATGTGATTCTTTGTTTTTATTTGTTTAAAATATTGATTTGTATTCGTTTATATTTGGAAAAGCATGAGGTAACTGTTTTATTGCTGCTATGTACTCGTATGAATATGATTTTGGTGGTATGATTGGATTAGGGTAGGAATACTCTTGAAATAACTCAAAAGATTAGGGATTTACATATTTAGGGAGGTTTAAAAATTTCGTTTTGGCCTTGGAATAATTTCATATAGCCTGGAATTAGAGAAAAACTGAATCGGGGACAAAAATTCGGCTGGGAGGGTGGCGCGTGGGCCACACGCGCCGTTGGAAGCGGCCGAGAGTGGGCCTCACGCGCCGGAGGTGCCTTGCACGTGTCGGCCGAAGAAAATAAAAAAAAGGGAGAAGGGAACCGCGGGCTAGCCTGCTGGCGCAGCGAATCGGGCCAGACTTTAACGGGCCGCAGCTGCAGGACCAGGCCCAATTAATGTTTAATTTAAAAAAATAATAATAATAAGCGGGCGGCCGGCCAACGGGTCGGGCCAGAGCTACGCTACTTCCCCCTTTTCTATATATATATATATGAGATTGGTCCGGCCTGCCTTCGGGTCCGGCCCGAACCGTTGGCCGGCCGCCCGCTTATTATTATTATTTTTTTAATTAAACGTTAATTGGGCCTGGTCCTGCAGCTGCGGCACGTTAAAGTCTGGCCCGGTCCGCTGCGCCAGCAGGCCAGCCCGCGGTTCCCTTCTCCCCTTTTTTTGGTTTTCTTCGGCCGGCGCGTGCAAGGCACGTCCGGCGCGTGAGGCCCACTCTCGACCGCTTCCAGCGGCGCGTGTGGCCCACGCGCCACCCTCCCAGCCGAATTTTCGTCCCCGATTCAGTTTTTCTCTAATTCCAGGCTATATGAAATTATTCCAAGGCCAAAACGAAATTTTTAAACCTCCCTAAATATATAAATCCCTAATCTTTTGAGTTGTTTCAAGAGTATTCCTACCCTAATCCAATCATACCACCAAAATCATATTCATACGAGTACATAGCAGCAATTAAACAGTTACCTCATGCTTTTCCAAATATAAACGAATACAAATCAATATTTTAAACAAATAAAAACAAAGAATCACATAAAATATATCATCTAAGCATGCAAGGATCGTACCCATTTGAGGGGGAAGAGGCACCTACCTCGATTGACGATAACACAAACAAATCTGACGGAGTAAAACTTGGGTTCGGAGCCTCGCCTCCCTTTTTCTTCTCTCTTTTCTCTCTTCTCTCTCTCTCCTTTTTTCCTTTTCCCCTTTTTTTGCCGTACGTTTTTTTTGTGGGTGTGTGTGGCTATGCATGTATGCGTATATATGGTGGAGGAGTTAGGGTAGGTTTTTAGGTTTTCCCATTTAGTTTTGGTTTAGGTTTCCTGATGTGACTTTAATCACTATTGGTTTATAGTTATCTTTATTATCATCATTACCTTTTTATTATTATTATTATTATTATTATTATTATTATTATTATTATTATTATTATTATTATTATTTAGTAACATTAATGTATACATATATCTACTATATATATATATATATATATATATATATATATATATTTTCCGGCCATAACAGTAACTGAGATAATTAAAATAAGGGTAGAATAGTCGTTTGGAATGTTTTTAATTTTCCCCTCTCTCCAGTTGTATAAAGCAGGTTTCTACATCCGATAAATTGAAAACTGCAATTCCCAGTTTTGCTGTAAATACTCTCTCAATATTACTGCAACTGCTTCTTGATAGTTGACGTTGTTTGCTTGTGTAGTCAATTTTATCAAAGGCAACCCAAGGGTTCTAACCGTGTCTTCTCTCTTACAGTGACTAGAAAAACCATTCCTAATGATTGTGCTTTTGTACTTGGTTGCAAATCCGAAACGCATTTTTTTGTTGCAGTCCAGGGAGAAATACTTAACATTTTCTGATTTCCTAAGTTTTCTCCCACAAAAAACGCACTAAAAATCCATTAAAAGGATAGGTCTCTTTTTTGTTATAAAAACACTAAAAATGTCCAAAACACACCACATGATCCACTTGAGAAAAAACTTGCACCTTCAATAGCAAAAGCAAGTGCTCTAGCGAGGATCATGGAGAGCACGCTCACTGCACCGCTGCTATCCTCCCTCCTACAAATATTAGAATCACTTTAGAGATTCCATTAGATGTTGAGATATTTTGAGGAGTTCCAAGAATATATATGCCAAGCAGCAATACACGAGCCCTGCTTTGGCTAAAATAAATACGTCCGAAACAGCTTCGATCGCTGCTCCCGCAACTGCAGGGGTTCACATAAGGAAAAATCCACTCTCAAATGTTCTTGGAGAAGTAGAGCCTAATAACTTAACAGAAGCTTTTGGCAAAGAAGTGAATTGATGATGAATATTATGATGATATGGAGGAAGGTTGTTCAGGATGTAGCGCCCCGACCCAGACAGCGGAATCCGAATCGGTACACCCGTCGTAACTTACTGAGAAGACTACAAGACGTCTCATCTCTCGAATACACATCAACGATGACGTAAGGGAAATAAGCGCGGAAACATATCCCGGTAATCTAAATCATCAATACAGTACGTCAACCGACAATGTGAATACCAAAAGAACTGTGTATGGTCACAGCCATCTAAAACCTCAAATGAAATAAGAAACAGAAATAACAGAAATTGTCTAATCAATTCTCTCCATCAGGTCTAAACATCCCATTCTGCCCACTCGTCGTCGTCCTCAATGAAAATCATGTCATACTCAGGTTCTCCTGTAACACAAAGGCAGTACCCTTAGCGAAAAACGCTAGCAAGTAACCCGCTTATAAGGCATACGGGATCATCACATGGCAAGACATGAGTAATATGTAATTCAAGGGAATCGTGGGGCACATGTCTTGTAAACTTTCAAATATTCGTAGGCGAGTAACGTAATTAAAGCAAGTACGAAAATTTACGCGCAAATAACAATTCATTCGCAATCAGACGCTACTTACATTCATGTCACCTTGACTCTCGTGATGCATGTCAAAATATGCACTACACTACACATTCACATATGCATGAACACTTTCTCTTTTAAAACAATGCAATGCATGTCACAATGTTCGGTCACTTCACATAACTTTATACCCTGTAACGCGCCCCGGCTTATATTTCTATCCCGGTTTACGTTACAGCCAACTTTATACCCTGTAATGCACCTCGGCTTATATTTCCATCCCGATTAGCATTACAGACAACTTTATACCCTGTAACGTGCCCCGGCTTATATTTCCATCCCGGTTTACGTTACAGCCTTTTGTGCCCTGCAATGCACCCCGGCTTAAATTTCCATCCCGGTTAACATTGCAGGTCACCTTCGCAAATCTGTGCCGAAGCACCTTTCTTTTCAAATCAATATGCAAATGCACGTGCCATGATGCAAGACCCGTCATTTCGTTCTCATTTCTCATTCTTGCATGCAATTCACATTCATATAAGTCATTCATGTACACATGCGCACGTACAGGCAACACACAAGCTCTCACTAACTTACACGTCATAACTTAGACTTCGTCTATCGCGTCAACACTTAGTCCTGATCCTAAAGTTCATAACCTAAGGCAAGTATCCTAAACAATTCCTCGACGCACTCTCAAACACCTCGTACGTTCATCTCCTAAACCCTCCAAGTCATATACATTGAACTACGATTCGAAACCTCTTTCGAACTCTCCAAATTGTTTCACCGTCCTAAGTCATGTTCCCGAGGCTTGGGCTAACTTAAATCAGATCTTAAGAAGTCTCTAAGGTCACCCAGGACTCCCCGAGCTTCTCTCTTTCTCCTTCTACTTTCCCACAAAATGTTGGACTTCATTCCCTACTTCGATCGATCGATGTCCTACTGGGGACATCGTTCTCTCTACTTCGATCGATCGATGTCCAACTGGGGACATCGATCTCTCAACCTGCCTACACTTTGATCGATCGATGTCCAACTGTGGACATCGACCTCTCAGCCTACACCTACATCGATCGATCGATGTCCGTCTGGGGACATCGATCTCTGACATCGATCGATCGATGTCTGCGGTTTCTCCAATGTTTCTCTGCATTTTCTGCAACTTATGCAGAACCAAAAACGCCAAAGATCCAAACCTCATCCCCAATCAATCCAAGCCAAATCCCGGCTAACATTCATGCTTAAACTATAGTTTCAAACGCTATACGCACATCGTACCAAGGTTCAAGCCTAGAACGCAATTATACGACTTCCTCAATCCCCAAAAAAATCTCATCTTTTCCCCAAACCCACGCAACTACGAAATCACATCAAGAAGGGATTCAAGGGATAGGGATTGGCATGATTTCACATAGTCAATATCAACAATGAATGCTTTTCCATATACATTGGCCAAATATCGAAACGAAAGAACATAGATCATAAACAAATAATCAAAGAACGAATCTACTGCATGGTGATCCAGTTTGATATCAAAATAGGCCGTTTTTCTCTTTCACAAATCGTAAGAACTTATAAGATGATTACTTGCCTTTGATTACTCGAGATCGGATTGAAGAACGGATGGAAGTTGAATGGAAATTCAAAGCCTTCTTCTCTAGGGTTGATGGAGTCGCTTAGGGGAAGAGGAGACTGCGTCAGTTTTCTCTGCGTAATGAGGAAACTGACGTTGGTCAGGTTTTTATATGGCCAGGGTAAAGTTTGGTGTTTCTAAATTATATCTTATTTTTCTATTTTCCTTAAAGGATAAATCCTAATATTTAATTCTAAAATTTAAATACAAATTAATTTCTAATATTTATTCCTTCATTTAATTATCATTAATCCTATTATTTAATTCATAATTTGTTATGGTTGACCATCATTAATTCCCGTTGACTGTCATTAACTTCCGTTTAATTCCTTCTTTGCCTTTTGATCTACTTACGGAGGGTGCGGGGCATAACATTCCACCCCCCTTACAAAAAGTTTCGTCCTCGAAACTAACGTACCTTATTGGAAGAGATGTGGATATAGCTCCTGCATTTGCTCCTCAAGTTCCCACGTGGCTTCGCGCTCCGTATGGTTACTCCACTGGACTTTGACATACGGAATGACGCGTCTGTGTAGGACTTGATCCTTCCTATCCACAATCTTTATAGGATGCTCTTCGTACGTGACATCTTCTTTCACATCCAATGGTTGAGCTTCAAGGACATGGCTCGGTTCCGATATGTATTTCCTTAGTTGGGACACATGGAATACATTATGGACTTGAGACAAATTCGGAGGCAAGGCGAGTCTGAATGCTCTTTCGCCAACTTTACCAAGAACTTCGTAAGGGCCAATATATCTAGGGCTTAACTTGCCCTTCATTCCGAATCTTGCAACCCCTTTGGTGGGTGAAACTCGTAGGTAAACCTTATCGCCTTCTTCAAACTCTAAAGGTCGTCTCTTAGAATCAGCCCAACTCTTATTACGGTCTTGAGCCACTTTCAATTTCTCTCTTATCATCTTGACCTTTTCCACTGTATGCTCAACCAACTCGGGTGCAGTGATCATCCTTTCTCCGACTTCATCCCAACAAACCGGGGATCTGCACTTGCGTCCGTACAATGCTTCAAATGGCGCCATGCCAATTACACTGTGATAGCTATTATTGTATGAAAACTCCATCAACTTCAACATGCTATCCCAGTTTCCTTTAAAGTCTAAGGCGCATGCTCTTAACATGTCTTCCAATGTTTGTATTGTTCTCTCAGATTGTCCATCGGTTTGCGGGTGGTATGCGGTACTCATCCTCAGTTCGGTACCCATCGCCTTTTGAAATGCCCTCCAGAATTTAGAGGTAAACTTGGGATCACGGTCCGATACAATGCTGACTGGGACTCTGTGTAGGCTCATTATGTTATCCACATATATATTGGAAAGTTTCTCATATGATGTACTATGTGGCATAGCTATAAAGTGAGCCGTCTTTGTCAGTCGGTCCACTATCACCCAGATCATCTCATTTCCATTTCGGGTCTTGGGTAATCCCATTACGAAATCCATCGTTACGTGTTCCCATTTCCACTCCGGAATCTCTAGCGGTATCATCAATCCACCATGTCGTTGATGTTCGGCCTTGACTTGTTGGCATACCAAACACCTTTCGACATGTGTCGCAATTGATCTTTTCATCCCTATCCACCAATAGTTTCTTTTAAGATCCTTGTACATCTTTGTGCTCCCAGGATGGATAGACATCTTTGAGTTATGCGCTTCTTGGAGCAATTCCGCTCTGAGTTCGTCTTTACTTGGTACGCATAACCTGTTTTGAAACCATAGACTTCCATCTTCTCGCAACTGGAAGTCCTTTACTGGCCCCGTAGATACTTTGTCGCGGACTTCTTTCAGTGCTGGGTCCTCGTACTGCGCTTCTTTAATTCGGTCTACCAAGTCTGGGCTGATAGACAGAGCTGTGAGGACATTAGCCACTGAATCCACCAATTCAAGATCAAACTCTTCGATCTCTCTTTCCAACGGGGACTGTCTCGCGTGGATAGACTTTCTGCTCAACGTATCTGCCACTCTATTGGCTTTACCCGGATGGTAGTTGATAGTCAAGTCATAGTCCTTGAGTAACTCTAACCATCTTCTTTGTCTCATGTTCAACTCCTTCTGCGAGAATAGATACTTTAGGCTCTTATGATCCGTGAACACAGTGCATTTCTCTCCATATAGGTAGTGTCTCCAGATCTTAAGGGCAAATACCACAGCTGCGAGCTCCAGGTCATGCGTCGGGTAGTTCTACTCATATGGTTTCAACTGTCTTGACGCGTACGATATAACTCGTTCATTTTGTATCAAGACACATCCTATAAACAGAAGGTTAGATTAGGACTTGCGTACGTATATACAATGCATTAATCAGAATGATGTACATACCTAGTCCTTTCTTGAACGCGTCACTATAGATCACAAAACCGTCAGTGCCAGAGGGTTGTGCCAACACCGAGGCAGTGGTCAATCTCTTCTTGAGCTCGGTAAAGCTCTGCTCGCATTCAGCAGTCCATTCGAACTTAGTCTTCTTCTGTGTAAGTCGACTCAATGGCACAGCTATTGTTGAGAATCCCTCAACGAACTTCCTGTAGTAGCCTGCTAAGCCCAGGAAGCTTCTCACTTCAGTCACGTTGGTATGTCTTGGCCATTCAGTGATGGCTTCTATCTTCTTAGGATCCACAGAGATCCCATCTTCCGAAATCACGTGACCGAGGAAGGCTACAGTTCTTAGCCAAAATTCACACTTGCTGAATTTGGCATAAAGCTTTTGTTGCCTCAGAATTTGCAACACTACTCTTAAATGTTCAGCATGAGCCTGCTCGTCAGGGGAGTAGACCAAAATGTCATCGATGAACACTACTACAAATTGGTCCAACTGCTCTCGAAACACGGTGTTCATCAAGTCCATGAAGGCCGCTAGGGCATTAGTTAATCCAAAAGGCATTACTAAAAATTCATAATGCCCGTAGCGAGTCCGAAAAGCAGTCTTAGGGACGTCTCCCGCTTTCACAAGCAATTGATGGTACCCTTGACGAAGGTCGATCTTTGAAAACCATCGAGCTCCCTTTAGTTGGTCAAATAAATCCTCTATCCTTGGCAGAGGATATTTATTCCTAATAGTGATCTTATTCAACTCCCGGTAATCGATGCATAACCTCATGCTGCCATCTTTCTTCTTCACAAAGAGTACTGGAGCTCCCCAAGGTGACACACTGGGGCGTATCAACTTCTTGTCAAGCAACTCCTGAAGTTGTCCCTTAAGCTCCCTAAGTTCAGCTGGGGCCATTCTGTAGGGTGCCTTAGATATAGGCTCGGCTCCGGGAATCAAGTTGATCTCAAACTCCACTTCTCTTGATGGCGGAACTCCCGGTAAATCATCCGGGAATACATCTTTGAACTCATTGATCACCGGAATTTGATCCATAGAGGGAACCTCCTGCTTCGCATCTAATGCATATGCCATATATCCCTCTGCTCCCTTCTGTAAGGATTTAAAGGCCTTAATCGCTGTTAAGTATACCTTCCTTGGAGCTTTGGTCATTTTGACATTTCCTTGTATCGTGATGTCATTCATCTCAGGGTCCTTGAGGGTCACTTGCTTAAGTTTACAGTCAATATTGGCATGATTCTTGGTCAGCCAATCCATGCCCAATATTACGTCAAAGTCCTTCATCGGAATTGGGACTAGTGTCACTGAAAATACTTTTCCGTCCAACTCCAACTCACACTCTTTGTACTGGTGGTGAGAAACCAGTACTTGCTCGCCTGCTGTCTGCACCCTAAATGGGTTCTCAAGCCATTCGGGTAAACAGTCGAGCCCTTTGGCGAATTGCTTAGAGATGAAAGAGTGGCTAGCTCCACTATCAAATAACACGTTGGCAGGTACTTTGTTAACTAAGATCACACCTAATCACAAGAGGGTAGCACATAAAGTTTCCACATAAAACACATTTTATCATCAACTTAAAAGACTAGAATTCAACTTGAGCTACTATTATTGAACTTAATTCGTACCTGTCACAACGTTGGCGTCCTCCTGGACTTCCGCGTCCGTCATGGCGTGGACTCTGGCATTGGGCGTACCTCTCTGCTGTTGGGCTGGCCCTGCTCCGGCTTGCGGTTTAGGATTCCATTCTGGGCAGTCCTTGATCCTATGGCCTGGCTTCCCACATCTGAAGCACGCACCTGATATTTTCCAACATTCGCCCACGTGTCTTTTATGGCAATGTGGGCATTCTGCAGGTGCTTGTCGATCAGGTTGATTTGGCTGCGGTGCCCTTTGAACTGGCCCCGCTTGTCCCTTTTTGGGGATCTTGACCCAACGTCCGGGTCTACTTCCGCTTTGCTCCACCCTTGGCCTCTTGCTTGATTCTTCCCGAGCCTCTCTTTGTTGTGACCTACGCATGTCACTCTCCACCTGGTAACATGCGTCCAACATTTCCTCAAAAGTTTTCAAGCTGGACCCCGCTATGGCCGTCCGTATGCGGGGGTTCAAACCTTCCTCAAACTTCAGCATTTTCATGCGGTTGTTTTCCAGTACCATGGGCGTAAACTTGCCCAAGGCATGAAACCTATCTGCATAATCTGAGACAGACATCCTTCCCTGCTCAAATTTGTCAAACTGCCTCATTTTCTCCAAAATGGTAGTCTCTGGCACATAATAGTCCTTGTAGGCCTTCACAAACTGACTCCACAGAATAGGAGGGGTCATCTTTGGCAGGATGCCGCTCCACCAGGCATTTGCTCGGCCGATCAAAAATGGCGTGGCTACGTCCACCTTTAGATCTTCAGGCACTTGCACAAGCCTGAAGCACTTTTCTACCTCATCGAGCCAGAACCCAGCCACCTCTGGGTCAGTGGTCCCCTCAAAGTTTGGGGTATGCATCTTACGCATTTCCCCAATGTAATACCTGATGCCTTGCTGGGGAGGTGGTGGAGGAGGTTGCTGTGGTTGTTGCTGCTGCTGAGCAACTCCTTGAGCTATTACTGTGATAGCATCAATTAACGCTTGTGGGACTAGGACTGGTGGTGGTGGTGGAGGGTTATCGTTTCCATTGCCACCGTTTCCTTGGTTGTCGCGTCTAGGAGGCATTTTGCTGCAAGATTACACTTATTAGTATCTAGCAGTTCCAAAATAAGTACTGGGGTCCATAATGTGGCACAAGGCGGAATTCATAAATTAAATTAACTACAATTATTGATTACGCTTAATCGCGCTCGTACACACACCCATCCCAATCAAACTTAAATCTAAGATTACCCACTTAGACTTAAAGATCCACTTAAGGTGAAAATCATAACTTAAGACTCTACATGTCATAACCTAGGTTTCCTAGGTAGATCTGAAGCCTAGTCTCTGATACCACCTGTAGCGCCCGACCCGGACAGCGGAATCCGAATTGGTACACCCGTTGTAGCTTACTGAGAAGACTACAAGACGTCTCATCTCTCGAATACACATCAACGATGACGTAAGGGAAATAAGCACGGAAACATATCCCGGTAATCTAAATCAACAATACAGTACGTCAACCGACAATGTGAATACCAAAAGAATTGTGTATGGTCACAGCCATCTAAAACCTCAAATGAAATAAGAAACAGAAATAACAGAAACTGTCTAATCAATTCTCTCCATCAGGTCTAAACATCCCATTCTGCCCGCTCGCCGTCGTCCTCAATGAAAATCATGTCATACTCAGGTTCTTCTGTAACACAAAGGCAATACCCTTAGCGAAAAACGCTAGCAAGTAACCCGCTTATAAGGCATACGGGATCATCACATGGCAAGACATGAGTAATATGTAATTCAAGGGAATCGTGGGGCACATGTCTTGTAAACTTTCAAATATTCGTAGGCAAGTAACGTAATTAAAGCAAGTACAAAAATTTACGCGCAAATAACAATTCATTGGCAATCAGACGCTACTTACATTCATGTCACCTTGACTCTCGTGATGCATGTCAAAATATGCACTACACTACACATTCACATATGCAAGAACACTTTCTCTTTTAAAACAATGCAATGCATGTCACAATGTCCGGTCACTTCACATAACTTTATACCCTGTAACGCGCCCCGGCTTATATTTCCATCCCGGTTTACGTTACAACTAACTTTATACCCTGTAATGCACCTCGGCTTATATTTCCATCCCGATTAGCATTACAGACAACTTTATACCCTGTAACGCGCCCCGGCTTATATTTTCATCCCGGTTTACGTTACAGCCTTTTGTGCCCTGCAATGCACCCCGGCTTAAATTTCCATCCCGGTTAACATTGCAGGTCACCTTCGCAAATCTGTGCCGAAGCACCTTTCTTTTCAAATCAATATGCAAATGCACGTGCCATGATGCAAGACCCGTCATTTCGTTCTCATTTCTCATTCTTGCATGCAATTCACATTCATATAAGTCATTCATGTACACATGCGCACGTACAGGCAACACACAAGCTCTCACTAACTTACACGTCATAACTTAGACTTCGTCTATCGCGTCAACACTTAGTCCTGATCCTAAAGTTCATAACCTAAGGCAAGTATCCCAAACAATTCCTCGACGCACTCTCAAACACCTCGTACGTTCATCTCCTAAACCCTCTAAGTCATATACATTGAACTACGATTCGAAACCTCTTTCGAACTCTCCAAATTGTTTCAGCGTCCTAAGTCATGTTCCCAAGGCTTGGGCTAACTTAAATCAGATCTTAAGAAGTCTCTAAGGTCAACCAGGACTCCCCGAGCTTCTCTCTTTCTCCTTCTACTTTCCCACAAAATGTTGGACTTCATTCCCTACTTCGATCGATCGATGTCCTACTGGGGACATCGATCTCTCTACTTCGATCGATCGATGTCCAACTGGGGACATCGATCTCTCAACCTGCCTACACTTCGATCGATCGATGTTCAACTGGGGACATCGACCTCTCAGCCTGCACCTACATCGATCGATCGATGTCTGTCTGGGGACATCGATCTCTGACATCGATCGATCGATGTCTGCGGTTTCTCCAAAGTTTCTCTGCATTTTCTGCAACTTATGCAGAACCAAACACGCCAAAGATCCAAACCTCATCCCCAATCAATCCAAGCCAAATCCCGGCTAACATTCATGCTTAAACTATAGTTTCAAAGTCTATACGCACATCGTACCAAGGTTCAAGCCTAGAACGCAATTATACGACTTCCTCAATCCAAAAAAAAATCTCATCTTTTCCCCAAACCCACGCAACTACGAAATCACATCAAGAAGGGATTCAAGGGATAGGGATTGGCATTATTTCACATAGTCAATATCAACAACGAATGCTTTTCCATATACATTGGCCAAATCTCGAAACGAAAGCACATAGATCATAAACAAATAATCAAAGAACGAATCTACTGCATGGTGATCCAGTTTGATATCAAAATAGGCCATTTTTCTCTTTCACAAATCGTAAGAACTTATAAGATGATTACTTGCCTTTGATTACTCGAGATCGGATTGAAGAACGGATGGAAGTTGAATGGAAATTCAAAGCCTTCTTCTCTAGGGTTGATGGAGTCGCTTAGGGGAAGAGGAGACTGCGTCAATTTTCTCTGCGTAATGAGGAAATTGACGTTGGTGAGGTTTTTATATGGCCAGGGTAAAGTTTGGTGTTTCTAAATTATATCTTATTTTCCTATTTTCCTTAAAGGATAAATCCTAATATTTAATTCTAAAATTTAAATACAAATTAATTTCTAATATTTATTCCTTCATTTAATTATCATTAATCCTATTATTTAATTCATAATTTGTTATGGTTGACCGTTATTAATTCCCGTTGACTGTCATTAACTTCCGTTTAATTCCTTCTTTGCCTTTTGATCTACTTACGGAGGGTGCGGGGCATAACACATGATGTATTGAAATGAAGGAGCAGCAGAGATGGCAATCCGAAGAAGAACAAATTGATGAAACGGCAATTGCAGGATCTGAGATGCATTAAGGGTCAGAATGGAGCTTGGATGAGCCGGCAATTCAAGGCAGAAATGTGTAGAAATGTCACGTGGGTGCAGTGACGGTTATGGTGCTGCACAACAACGTACAGCAATGAAGGAGCGAAAGGTGAAAGGTGAAGAAGAAGGAGGCAGCTGGCGGGAGTGATTTAAAAGTGTGAAATGACAATTATGCCTTTTTTATTTCATTTAAGGAATAATAGTTGCAGGGATATTTTAGTCATTTCATGTGGTAATTCTTTCTTCTCCTTCCTGTATAAAACGATTCTGCAGCTTTGTAGTTAGGAATTAAATTGAGAATTGCAGTTTCCATTTGCGTCTGACATCTCCCTCAATAACTCCTCATCACGTGAACCCAATACTCTACATCACACCAATTCAAGATCCATTCCTGGATCTCAGCATTCATGTCCTTCTATTCCTTTTTCTAATCTTACTGTTTACTTAGGACATGAATCAACTGAGGTGAGACCTGAGACCATTACTTCTACATCAGAATATCACCCGTGCACTGGAATTGAAATTCATATGCACTTACAGCAATCTAATTCTCATGAAACTCTTTGTGGCATCCCGCTCCCGAGCCCTAACATCGGGAACAGTGCACCCGCCGTATCTCACTAAGGAGAATACAAAGCGTCAAACCAATCTCTTACTTGTCAAAATGACGTAGAAATTTTTTCACGGAAACGTAAATCACAACTTACATTAAACTCCAATAATCGTCTTTACATTACCGAATAAAACTCTGATAATAAAAGTAATAAAGAAGTCTGTGAAAATCCCCGAAAGATAACCACGAAAAATCAGCTGCAGAGTTTCCCTTGTATCCTAGCTGCAGCTATCAACCAGCCCACTCAGCTATGTCTGTCCCGGCTTCAACAAAGATGGGCTTGTAGTCCTCATCCGGCTCACCTGGGAAGTAGAGGTGAGTGACAGAAATCACCCAGTAGATGCCTGCCTCAAACAAATACAAAACGTACATACCGAAATGATATAGCCACAGAGCACATAAACATGATATAACACATAGCACATAAATATAAGATAACATGCATAAGATAAAGTAAATGCGGTAAGTAAAGCACTCCACATAAGAATGCGCAAGTACGTGATGCATGCTCAGTTAACGTGTCACACGCAACAAGAATCATGTCATGCAATATGCCCTAGACCTATATGCAATGCATGATCCCGAGATTGACTGGATGCCTGTAGCCCGTACACTACAATCCACCCTGACCGATGCCCGTGGCCCGTACACCACGATCCACCTTAACCGATGCCCATGGCCCGTCACCATGATCCACTATGACCGAGTACCCATGGCCCGTACACCATGATCCACTCCACTTGAGCGTCTAAGACCCGTACATCTCAACCCACTCCAAATGCAATGCACGTGCCATGAATGCAGCAACAACCAAATCGCCTAGGGCCCGTACGCCCATCCTCACCATCTCCGGCACTCAATATTTGGCTTCGTATTTTCGAATATTGGAAAGTTGTTATTTATCACCACCCTTATTTTTTTCCTTAGCTTGTATTAATTTACTAGAATCTTCTACTAATTTACCCTAAGATTCCATTATTTAATTTTATTTATTACTATTAATTTTTGATTACTTAAGTTTACCAAACTTCAGAAATTAAGTGAAAATAATTTAAATATAACCTTTTATATTTTCTGAAATTTATTTGAATTTTATTGGTATTTAATTATATTTCCCTGGTCTGATCCGCCTGACCCGATACATTTTTTTTTGAGGTAAATGGGCCGCCTTCGGCCCGACCCGCTGGCCAGTCGACCCGGTCCGTTGGCTGGCCTATTCTCCGTCTTACTTTAATTATTTATTTATTTATTTAATGGTTGCTCCACCAGTGACAACCCGCGCTGTGATTTGTTTTCCGATCCCAACCCCCATTTTCTCCTATTTCCAGTCTATAGGAACCTATTCTAAGGCCAAACCACAGCTTTTTAAAGGCTCCTAATGTAAAAGTTCTCTTTTCCTCAATTCTTTAAGGGTGTTTTGTTTTCGATTCAATCATACCACCAATTTCATACACATACATGCACATAGCAACCATAAACAAAAATTTACAACTTAAACAAATATAAAACAACGAAACAAAATTTACAACTTAAACAAATATAAAGAACGAAAAAAATTTACAACTTAAACAAATAAAACAATGAAGCACATTAGTATACCATCAAAGCATGCATGAATCATATCCGTTTGAGGGGGAAGAGGCACCTACCTTTTTGACGAATCAACTTCCTTCTTCTCTAGGCTCGAATCTGAACAATTGTAGTATAAACATCAATATCTAATAATAAAGGTTAATTTGGCTTACTTTATATATAATTTTAAATCTAAAAATAACATAGGTAATCATATAATTACGTATCAAAATAGTTTATATGTAATTCTATATAGTTTTAAATCTTGAAAATAATATAAATAAATATATAATTCTATCCAAAAACAGTTTTTTTATTTATAATTGTTTATGTTTCTATATAAAATTGTAATATTTATATAAAAACAGTTTATATTATATATATATGTGTATAAATATCAAAAATAATATTTATATGCTTACATATATATATATATATATATATATTTAATATATAATATTTATAATTTTGAAAGGAACATTAAATGTATATATATGTGTATATTATATACTTTCAAAATAAAAACAGAATTTATTAAAACAGATTATATTACAAAACTATAAAAAAACAGAAGTAAAAAAAACAGAAATTATAAAACCAGAATTATATTACATAATTATAAAAAAACAAATTACAAACAGAATTATAAAAACAGATTTATAATAAAACAGAATTATAACTAATTTATAAAAAGAGAATAAATACTTAAATAATTTATAAAAAAAACAGCATTATAAGTATAAAAACAGAATTATATATATAACTAATTTATAAAAACAGTCTAAATATTTTTTTTATACATATATTTGGATTCTCATAAATAATATCCATGTGTATATATAATTTCTAAAACTTTGTATAAACACAACACATAAAAATTTATTGCAAGTACAGCCCCTACAACAAATACATATGTATATACATCAATCTATGCAAACCACAATTACGAATGCATGATCCAATTTGATATAAAAATAGTATAATAACTTTATAAAAGCATAGTAAATATAGCAAGGATACTTGCCTCTCGCTTCAATTAACCGTACTACGCGAAGAACAGAATGATGAATGGATGAAACCACTTGTTTCTTGCACCTATCTAACGGCGGCTGAGGGCTGAAAATAAAGGCTGGTGGCCGGCTGTTTGTGCTGATTAAGGTGTGCAAGACTTGTGTTGTGTAGGTGTATAGGGTATAATATATAAAGAGGGATGTTTTGACATTTTTTTCTTTTCCTATTTCTGGAGGCATAAGGCAGCCAAATTTCATGGCATGAAATTGTTGCTGCCGCTACTTGGCTGTGGGAGCCGAAAAGCAGCAGGGCTGAAATTTACTGGGGGCTGCCGAGGGTTTGTAAAAATGATAGAATATGTGTTATGATGATGATTATATAGGATTAGGATAGTAAAGTTTAAGGTAGTATAGTCTTACTGTAATTAGGTTATCATATTTCTAATGTAATCAGGACTTGTATTTAACTTAAAACTCTATCTTTTCTACTCCTATTATGCTTAGGAGTTTAAGATTTATTTTCGTTTATTTATTATTATTATTTTTATTTATTTTTTTTCTGCCGTGTGCTTGTGTTTGTATAATATATTTATATATTTTATTTTATTTTATTTTTCCTTTGCCCTACCCTTCAGGACACGGGTTACAACAGACCTCTCCCCTTACAATAAGTTTCGTCTTCGAAACTTGCATTTGGCTTAGTCAATGACCGAGTATGGTTCTATTTAATCATTCAATTAGATGATGACCAAGCTAAATATCCATTGCGTAATGTGATACGTTAACCATTACACTTCCTTATGATACGCCGAGGCCTCCAGATCATTCATTTTACTCAACAAGGTAGTTTCGTGTCCATTATTATCCGCTTATTTAAGATCATAACATATCTCCTTATAATTCTAGAATCACTCTTAGGGTACTGTCATCATACCGGGGGGTTCTATATTCCAGTCGTCATTCGATATCGTACTTATATCTGCGGTCATCGGCAGCCCTCTAAAATCAGTTCTTACTACATTCTTTGACTTAATTATCTATAATTACAACTTATAAACTTCTACTTACACCGCTGGACGCGTATTCAACTTATTGCAATCTACAATTTCGTATTCTTAAACTCATCATCTATGATTCATCTTCTAGTATGACACACTGAATATTGATCGACTTATGTTATTCTAATTCACCATGCTTCCGCGCGCCACACTGATCCACCGTGCTTCTTTACTTGGTTATTTAAACCGCTAATTCTAACTTAGTTAGATCTCACCTGAAAAACACCCACTACTTGCTCATGCTTACTCTATATCAATTCAAGCATATTCGATATATCAATACTTACGTGTTCCTATGAATCAACACTTAACTCAGATCTGTGATAACTTGTCATTCCACTGTATTCATTTTAACAATGCTCGCTTCTCACTATCAATCAATATCCTTAATAGTACTAATATCTTTGGCTTATTTGATACTCTAAAATTCAACATCTTAATTGTAACTATAGCCCCTTTATACGATATCTTTCGTTGCACTCTACTGATCATAATGCTTATAAGTTGTCACTTATTTCCTATCTTTCTACTATAAATTATTTCTTAGTAACTACGAGCCCGGCGTAGATTTAGCCACGCTCTGACACTATGGTCAAATATAGGGGTATGAACCCGCTTTATTTATCATAATGGTACCGGGTTTGCAGTGGTCGGATGTAAGAAATTATGCAAATGGTTATAATCAATACTCAGGTAAAGTAATTAATTCAGAGTCGTATGGAGTGTCCTAGGCATATGTGGGCGTAATTTTTTATTTTTTTTATCCAATCATCACTTCGGTCTAATGTCATCACTTATTTCTAGAATCGGTACTCGGTATCACCATTCCTTGCGTCTAAAATCATTACCTATTTCTAAGTTCAATGCTTAGGATATGATCATAGCTTATGACTAAGATCAGTGCTTATGTTCAAATCATAGCTTATGTCTAAGATCACTTCTTAGTTACAATCATACGTAGTATATAATCATCGTTTATGACTAAACTAATGCTTAAGTTGTAGATCAATTCTTAATCAAGATCGTCGCTTATGTCTAAAATCGTGACTTACGGGTAGGATCATCACTTAATTTCTAAGGTCACGTTTTATTTCAAGAACATGCCCAACATATAATCAATGCTTACGACTAAAAATCGATACTTATTTCTAAGATCGTGACTTAAGGGCAGAATCGTAACTTAATTTATAAGATCATAGCCTAAATTTATGCTTTCGACGTGGATCTAGAGCCACGTTCTGAAAGATCGTACTGTCAAACATGTAGTACTTCTTAAACTCATTTTGCAATTAGATCCAAGTGATCGGCGGTGTCAGTTGTGCTGCGCCATCACTTCTCCGCATCTCCTTGTTGAAGAATCTCATGTCCGAGTGAGGTGGTGGTGGAGGCGATGCATGCCAGTTCAGCAGCTGGTGCTACTGTGTTAAGGTGTTGGTCATGGTGACTATAACATCTTCAAGTGCTTGGGGATAATCCCCTGATTCTGGTGGTTCTCACCACCATTTCCAGTTGGCTCACGTCGTGGAGACATTTCTATAATTCCAATTCATGAACAGAAATCAGATTAGTCAATAGCGAGTTAAAAGGGTTGGACACGGGGCGAACCGGTAATTAGACAGAGAAAGCTCACCATCGGCACACACCTCCCATAACCCGATCATAGCCTAAGTCTAAAATCATCTCTTAAGTTTACTTTGTTTATTAGGGGTAAAATCATCCTTTTACAAAAGATCGTAACCTATGTCTAAGTGATCTAATTAAGCCTGCGTTTCCGAGGCGGATCTGAAGCCTCGGCTCTGATACCACCTGTAGCGCCCCCGCTTCCGAGCCCTAACATCGGGAACAGTACACCCGCCATATCTCACTAAGGAGAATACAAAGCGTCAAATCAATCTCTTACTTGTCAAAATGACGTAGAAATTTTTTTGCGGAAACGTAAATCACAACTTACATTAAACTCCAATAATCGTCTTTACATTACCGAATAAAACTCTGATAATAAAAGTAATAAAGAAGTATGTGAAAATCCCCAAAAGATAACCACGAAAAATCAGCTGCAGAGTTCCCCTCGTATCCTAGCTGCAGCTATCAACCAGCCCACTCAGCTATGTCCGTCCCGGCTTCAACAAAGATGGGCTTGTAGTCCTCATCCAGCTCACCTGGGAAGTAGGGGTGAGTAACAGAAATCACCCAGTAGATGCCCGCCTCAAACAAATACAAAACGTACATACCGAAATGATATAGCCACATAGCACATAAACATGATATAACACATAGCACATAAATATAAGATAACATGCATAAGATAAAGTAAATTCGGTAAGTAAAGCACTCCACATAAGAATGCGCAAGTACGTGATGCATGCTCAGTTAACGTGTCATACGCAACAAGAATCATGTCATGCAATATGCCCTAGACCTATATGCAATGCATGATCTCGGGATTGACTGGATGCCTGTAGCTCGTACACTACAATCCACCCTGACCGATGCCCGTGGCCCGTACACCACGATCCACCTTAACCGATGCCCATAGCCCGTACACCATGATCCACCATGACCGAGTACCCATGGCCCGTACACCATGATCCACTCCACTTGAGCGTCTGAGACCCGTACATCTCAACCCACTCCAAATGCAATGCACATGCCATGAATGCACCAACCACCAAATCGCCTGGGGCCCGTACGCCCATCCTCACCATCTCCGGCACTCAATATTTGGCTTTGTAAAATTTTTGAATATTGGAAAGTTGTTATTTATCACCACCCTTATTTTTTTTCCTTAGCTTGTATTAATTTACTAGAATCTTCTACTAATTTACCCTAAGATTCAATTATTTAATTTTATTTATTACTATTAATTTTTGATTACTTAAGTTTACCAAACTTCAGAAATTAAGTGAAAATAATTTAAATTTAACCTTTTTATTTTCTGGAATTTATTTGAATTTTATTGGTATTTAATTATATTTCCCTGGTCTGATCCGCCTGACCCGATACATTTTTTTTTGAGGTAAATGGGCCGCCTTCGGCCCGACCCGCTGGCCAGTCGACCCGGTCCGTTGGCTGGCCTATTCTCCGTCTTACTTTAATTATTTATTTATTTATTTAATGGTTGCTCCACCAGTGACAACCCGCGCTGTGATTTGTTTTCCGATCCCAACCCCCATTTTCTCCTATTTCCAGTCTATAGGAACCTATTCTAAGGCCAAAACACAGTTTTTTAAAGGCTCCTAATGTAAAAGTTCTCTTTTCCCCCAATTCTTTAAGGGTGTTTTGTTTTCGATTCAATCATACCACCAATTTCATACACATACATGCACATAGCAGCCATAAACAAAAATTTACAACTTAAACAAATATAAAACAACGAAACAAAATTTACAACTTAAACAAATATAAAGAACGAAATAAATTTACAACTTAAACAAATAAAACAATGAAGCACATTAGTATACCATCAAAGCATGCATGAATCATATCCGTTTGAGGGAGAAAAGTCACCTACCTTTTTGACGAATCAACTTCCTTCTTCTCTAGGCTCGAATCTAAACAATTGTAGTATAAACATCAATACCTAATAATAAAGGTTAATTTGGCTTACTTTATATATAATTTTAAATCTGAAAATAACATAGGTAATCATATAATTACGTATAAAAATAGTTTATATATAATTCTATACAGTTTTAAATCTTCAAAATAATATAAATAAATATATAATTCTATCCGAAAACAGTTTTGTTTTTATTTATAATTGTTTATGTTTCTATATCCGAAACTAAAATAACTAAATATTTAATTTTACTGAAAAACAATTTATATAATTAACATATATTTAAAAAACGAAAATCATATAATATATATCTATAATTCTTAAAAAACTGTTTATTACAATAATTAAATGTTTAATCCGAAAATAAAAGAATAAAACAGTTTTCCATATTATTATATAATTAAATTAGATATCATAAATATAAAATTGTAAAGTTTATATAAAAACAGTTTATATTATATATATATATGTATAAATATCAAAAATAATATTTATATGCTCATATATATATATATATATATAATTCAAAAACAGAATTATGTATACATGTGAATAATTTCTGATATATTTTAATATATAATATTTATAATTTTGAAAGGAACATTAAATGTATATATATGTGTATATTATATAATTTCAAAATAAAAACAGAATTTATTAAAACAGATTATATTACAAAACTATAAAAAAGCAGAAGTAAAAAAACAGAACTATAAAACCAGAATTATATTACATAATTATAAAACAGAAGTTACAAAGAGAATTATAAAAACAGATTTATAATAAAACAGAATTATAACTAATTTATAAAAAGAGAATAAATACTTAAATAATTTATAAAAAAACAGCATTATATGTATAAAAACAGAATTATATATATAACTAATTTATAAAAATAGTCTAAATATTTTTTTATACATATATTTGGATTCTCATAAATAATATCCATGTGTATATATATAATTTCTAAAACTTTGTATAAACACAACACATAAAAATTTATTGCAAGTACAGCCCCTACAACAAATACATATGTATATACATCAATCTATGCAAACCACAATTACGAACGCATGATCCAATTTGATATAAAAATAGTATAATAACTTTATAAAAGCATAGTAAATATAGCAAGGATACTTGCCTCTCGCTTCAATTAAACGTACTACGCGAAGAACGGAATGATGAATGGATGAAACCACTTGTTTCTTGCACCTATCTAACGGCGGCTGAGGGCTGAAAATAAAGGCTGGTGGCCGGCTGTTTGTGCTGATTAAGGGGTGCAAGACTTGTGTTGTGCAGGTGTATAGGGTATAATATATAAAGAGGGAAGTTTTGACATTTTTTTCTTTTCCTATTTCTGGCGGCATAAGGCAGCCAAATTTCATGGCATGAAATTGTTGTTGCCGCTACTTGGCTGTGGGAGACGAAAAGCAGCAGGGCTGCAATTTACTGGGGCTGCCGAGGGTTTGTAAAAATGATAGAATATGTGTTATGATGATGATTATATAGGATTAGGATAGTAAAGTTTAAGGTAGTATAGTCTTAGTGTAATTAGGTTATCATATTTCTAATGTAATCAGGACTTGTATTTAACTTAAAACTCTATCTTTTCTGCTCCTAGTATGCTTATGAGTTTAGGATTTATTTTTGTTTATTTATTATTATTTTTTTTCTGCCGTGTGCTTGTGTTTGTATAATATATTTATATATTTTATTTTATTTTTTTCCTTTGCCCTACCCTTCAGGACACGGGTTACAACACTCTTAGACTAGCCAGAAATAAACAACCTCCCAAATATCTACAAGACTATTACTGTAACCTTTCATCTTGTCAGCCTGAAGCTGCCCCAACTCCACTTCACAAATCTCATACAACTTACCCAATTGAGGAATACATTTCTCATTATCAATTGACACCTCAATATAGGTCCTATGCTCTTAATATTAGTATAGTGCAGGAACCAAGATCTTATCAAGAAACAGTCAAATTTGTTCATTGGTTGAAGGCAATGCAACTGGAATTGGCTGCACTAAAAGCCAATCATACTTGGTCTTTGGTTCCCTTCCTCCTGGTAAGAAATCTATTGGGTGTAATTGGGTATATAAAGTGAAGTATAAGCCAGATGGGAGTATAAAGAGGCACAAGACTAGGCTTGTGGCAAAAGGCTTTACACAACAACTAGGCATTGATTACACTGTCATTTTTTCCCCAGTTGCAAAATTGACCACTGTGAGATTAGTTTTGACTATAGCTGCTCAAAAATAGTGGTATGTGCATCCATTAGATGTGAATAATGCCTTTCTACATGGTGACCTTAGCAAGGAAATTTATATGAGCTTGCCTGAAGGAGTTGATGCTCCAGGACACAATGCAGTTTGTAGGCTACACAAATCACTGTATAGGTTGAAACAGGCAAGTAGAGAATGGAAGATGAAACTGACTAAATTTCTTATTGCTCAGGGTTATACACAATCAAAGAATGATTATACAATGTGCACTCAGAGGACAAATAGTGCATTCTTGCTTATTTTGGTTTATGTTGATGATATAATTGTTGCTAGTAATTAGCTCTCACATATAATCACCCTTAAACAGTCACTACATCAGGCATTCAGGATTAAAGGTCTAGGTGACTTGAAATTTTTCCTGGGCATAGAGGTGGCTAGGTCACAAGGGGGATTATGTTGTCCCAAAGGAAGTATGCTTTGGAGCTGGTAGAGCAAACTGGATTTTTAGGTGCTAAATCTGCAGTGAGTCCTATGGAATAGAATTTGAAGTTGGCTCATGGTGATTCAAAACTGGTAGATGATGTATCAAGTTACAGAAGATTTATAGGTAGGCTGATATACTTTACCATAACAAGACCGGATATTTCATTTGTTGTCCAACAATTGAGCCGATTCCTTGATACACTTATAGAACTACATCTTAAAGCAGCATATAGATTGGTGAGGTACCTAAAGGGGACAGCAGGTCAAGGTATCTTTTACTCTAGTCATGTCAAGGAGGAATTAAAAGGATTTGCATATTCTGACTGGGCTGGCTGCATTGAGACAAGGAAATCGATTACAAGATATTGTGTGTTCTTTTGAAATTCCTTGGTTTCCTGGAAGGCTAAAAAGCAAAGAACTGTATCTAAGTCCTCATCTGAGGCAGAATACAGATCATTGACAATGGCTACGTGTGAAATACAGTGGCATTTGTACTTGTTGAAAGATTTGGGAGTAATGCATCCTAAGCCAGTGGAGTTATTTTGTGATAATAAAAGTGTCATTTATATTGTTGAAAATCCTGTTTCTCATGAGAGAACAAAGCATATTGAAATTGATTGTCACATTGTAAGGAAGAAGTACCAACAAGGGATGATTCATCTTATGCCTGTTAAGTCGGAGTTTCAACTTGCTGATGTATTCACGAAGGCTCTTGATTCAGCAACACTGCACAACCTGACTTCTGCTATGGGAGTGTGCAATATTTTCAGTAAGTCAGGTTTGAGGAGGGCTGTTATAGGATGTGTTGAAATGAAGGAGCAGCAGAGAAGGCAATCCGAAGAAGAACAAATTGATGCAACGGCAATTGCAGGATCTAAGATGGATTAAGGGTCAGGATGGAGCTTGGACGAGCTGGCAATTCAAGGCAGAAATGTGTATAAGTGTCACGTGGGTGCATTGACAGTTATGGTGCTGCACAACAACGCACAACAATGAAGGAGCTAAGGGCGAAGGTGAAGAAGAAAGAAGCAGTTGACGTGAGTGATTTAAAAGTGTGAAATGACAATTATGCCCTTTTTTCGTTTAAGGAATAATAGTTGCAGGGATATTTTAGTCATTTCATGATGTAATTCTTTCTTCTCCTTCCTGTATAAGATGATTCTGTAGCTTTGTAGTTAGGAATTGAATTGAGAATTGTATTTCGGTTCCATTCTCTCTCAAGAGATATTTTGCTATTCTTCTAGTTCTTGTTCTTGCTCTTTCGCTTTCTTCTATTGATTAGAGTAGTTAATTTTGACAAAGGTGGTGAGAATTATATAGCTAAAGATGATCCCTCACTCAAGATAGTGATGATGACGGTCTGATGGAGAAAAGCATGATAGGGGAAGCCCCGCCTCCTTCTCATCCTCGCAACAAACATTCCATCCCAGGTTCCGCTCAAGCTAGTGTAGAGAAAAAGGGGTTTGAGTGATTACAAAATGCATGATTTAAATAACGTGTATTAAAGAAATGCATGACACGTTTTCGCATGAAACCTGCCTTATATAGTTCATAATAATGTTGTCGTACTAACGAGCCATGAAGCTTTAAAGCTTATATCAAATGGCAAACATTTGTTGTGTTTGACCTATTTTCAGGTGACATCATTAATGAACTAAACTAGTTCATTAAGTGAAGTACTTAGTTAAATGAACTAAGTAGTTCATTAAAGGAAGCTATATTTGGAAAAGGTACAAAGGCAACAAATTGAATGGAAAGTCTCTCCTCTCCTTTATACATGTCATTTACCATATATTTTTACATATATTCAGATTTTTATAAAAGGCACATACACATATATTCCAACGTACTACCGACACGTTATATATTTTACGAACGTACGTTAACGTCACACCACTATATTTAACTCATATTTATGAGTATATTCAGGTCTTATATTATATGATATAAGTCATGGTGATGACAAATTTATTACAACACGTTAAAAGGTTCTAAACCAAAAATTGTCGTATTGGGTGAATACCGAAACTTCGCCAACGTGTCACGTACTTTCCATATATAGATGGCCAGCCCCTACACCTCAAAAATGGCTAGAAATTTCGTGGCTTACATGGTATACATAGCCATAAAATCATTCCATGTTGGCACACACAAATCACCCCAAATTAAGGTCAAATTGTGAAGATTCCAAATTCAATGTTTGTCACATGTTAGGCGCCACTTTAAATCAGCCATGAGTGCTGAATATTAAAGTTTAATTTATATATTATGTGTAACATAATATATATAACATGTGCAAAAAATTGAAATTTAATCGGAGAATAATCGCGTAATCGACAAACGTCGAAAATTCGGTTTTC
Source organism: Eustoma russellianum (assembly GCA_036186865.1). Classification (NCBI taxonomy): domain Eukaryota; kingdom Viridiplantae; phylum Streptophyta; class Magnoliopsida; order Gentianales; family Gentianaceae; genus Eustoma; species Eustoma russellianum. Next base: position 7,468,285 of record AP025046.1, read on the forward strand.
TACGAACACGACACATGGAACATTTTTGACATGACATATAACATATATCTAGACACCTTTTACATACTCTATACGTTCTAAAGTATTCTAGAAAAATCAATTAAGGGCTGATTGGAATATACCACATGTGTATAATTATATGTGCATTATTTTACAAAGTTTGCAAAAATAAAATTCAGCACATGTACAAGCTATTGCACACGCCTAGATCACCTTGTTGGAGCATATGTGGAGCTTTGTTGGAATCTTGATTGGCCAAGAATGAAGTATACAAGGTTGGTGACATAAAGAAAGAAGCTACATAAGGTAACATTTCAAACTATGTCACATTTGTAACACATGCTGAAAATTTCAGCATGTGTGCATTAGGGTGGCCGAAATTTTGAAGTTAAATGAGCCATATTTACCACTTTGATTTATATGAATTGATTGAAAGATAGTATAGCAATGTTTTAAATATATTATGGAAATAATGTGATGGTATCTTGAAATATCACACATGCTGAAATTTTCAGCATGTGTTGGAACGTTGTGGCCAATTTTTGTCTCCAAAATTAAGCATATTTGAATTTTTATTTTCAAGGGAAAAATCTACTACATACATGGCAATAATTTGAACTTGTCTTGGATATCACATTTTCAGCATGTGAAGAATAATGGTGGCCGAATTTTTGCATGGAAATGTTGACAAATTATCTTGCAAAATGTATAGAATTTATTATGTGACTTATGACAACACTTTTATGGCTAATTGGCACATGTTCTTAAAGGTTATTTTCAGATTTATCTAGTCATCAAATGATGACAACTTCCATCCAATCAATGAGTGCCAAGTAGCAAGGGCTTAATGATCATCCAATGAGGAGTTGCCAAGTAAGCAAGGAAATGTCACAATGATGCAATATACTCTTCCAAGGACTTAGAAGATAATTTTCAACAGAAGAAAGAGGCAATAGGGGGCACACATATGGTGATAAAAGAGAATAAATAGAGCAAACAAAAATACAAGACAAGGATTACAATTTACAAGAGCAAAAACGTTGAATACTCCTTCTCCTTCTACACTACTTTCTTTCTTCTCTCTTAAAGCCTATTGTATTCATATTCATACGTCTTGAATAGGCTTCATCTATACCACCATATACTCTTTATTGTCGTAAAAGATTGATCAATGTGTGATCAATCTTGCATTCGCTAGGTGGTGGTGTTCGTGATCGTTGTAATCACTTACCAGGTTTGTAAAGGGTTAGAGTTGGTGTATAACTCCATCAACCTTGTGTGGTAAGGTGTTATTTATTTTTTGTGATTAGTGCTAACCGAGGAAGGTGTCCTCGAATACTGGAATAGGTTGATTTAACCGAACCAGTATAAAATTCCTTGTGTTCTATACTTTCAGCACTTACTTTCAGTTTCCAGCACAGTATATCATTTTTATCACGTTCTTAAAAATAGTAAACGAACTTCAAATATCACGAAACTTTCAGAAAACATAGTCACATGTCTTAAGGTTCTTTTGGCACAAGTTTCAACCCTTTTTGACAAGTATAAGTCATCCAAACGTCAAAAGTTCTGAGACTAGTGCAGTCTGATTTTCAGGCTTGCAAAGGTTGAGACTTTGAACGTATTTGACTAACTTCACAGAAGGATTTTTCAAAACTGTTTCAACCAAATTAAATACACCTAGTAACGGGTTATAAATTAAACTTTCAGAGCATTTGGAGTTACGGTTAAATTGGAATTAATTATTCAAATCAAACTACCATTTTTGGCATATTTGCGCAATCTGACCACCAATAATTTTTAAAGGGGTTAAAGGTTGCATTTTAATCTGAAATTTTTAGGAGATACTCATAACATTTGAGACTAAGATCTCTCCAAATTTCAGAATTTTTGAAGACATGTAACCTAGTTTTAAAAATGTTTCAAAACAAGTCCTGAAAACAGAAACTGTTTTCAGAAGTTGGGTTTTTGGTCAAAACAATTTTAAAAACCACATTTTCTGCACCCACTATTCAACCCCCTCTTCTAGTGGTACCTTACAGATCCTACAGCTAGATCTAATGTCAACCCAAATCTAGACCCCTAAGAGCAAGTTGAAGATTCTATGAAATAGGCTCTACGCCGACATTAAAATGTTGTTACAGCCACTAAGGGTCCTATTAGGATCTATGCATGGTGTGAATATCTTTTCCACAAGGGCGTATAAATTATCACGTTTATATTACCGTGTATAATGAGTCGGATGCAATTATTGTCGATACTTTGCTTTGACTTTGTCAGAATAGGCTACTATTTGGTTTGCCAACTTACCTATGAGTTTGGTCTAGTGGGTATGTTAAAATTGCTTGAATCTAAGTATCATAACAGTGCAATCACAGAGCATAACGAATGAAAACTGCAAAAACAAACTTTTGAATCTTGAAAAAAGGGCATCAAGTAAGCAAGTCGAAGAACAAGAACAAAATGGAAGATATTTTGTTTTTCTTGTATCTCAAACTGATATTTACAACATCATTAGGTATTTGTGCTAGCTATAGAAACAGTTAGAAGCTAATTGGTACGTGGTAATTCATCTCCGCTTGATGCAGCAGTTGCACGCCAACTTCACTTCAGTCACCAGCGTGCCAAGCATGCCAACTCTCTCGTGCCTACGAGCTATCTCGCTGATCACTCTTAATCCAGCGTGGCACTACGCCAAATTGATGCACCTTTTCTTTTCTCTGTTTTGAGTTGTCAAGCCAACATCTTCAACACCCCCCATCAATTCTGACTTTTTATAAAAATATTGCACAGTCCCAATGCTGAAGTTAGAAATTGCAGTCTCTGTGAACCTAACGCTTTACTGAGCAAATTTGCCACTTGGTATTCTGTTTTAACAGGCATTGGTTTAATCACTCCTTCTTGAAACTTATCCCTGACCACATGGCAATCCACTTCTATATGTTTGTCCTCTCATAAAACACCGGATTTTCCACTATATAGATGACACTCTTGTTGTCACAGAACAATTCCATAGGATGATTTTGTTCCACTCCCAGATCTTTTAGCAAATAAAGTAACAACTTTACTCCACAAGTTGCTACACCAAGTGATCTATATTCAGCTTCTGATGAGGACCTAGATACAGTATCATGCTTTTTAGCTTTCCAAGATATCAAAGCATTGCGAAAGAACATACAATACCCTATGACAAACCTTCTAGTCTGTGTGCACCACCCCAATCTGAGTTTGCATAAGCTTTGAGAAATTTTGACCATGTATTAGGAAACAGTAAACCCTGACTAGGGTTTCCTTTCAAGTATCTCAGCAATCTATAAACAGCTTACATATATAATTTTGTAGGACTGTCCAAAAATTGACTCAACTGTTGAACATGTATGAAATGTCAAGCCTAGTGATAGTGAGATACAAAAATTTTCCAATAATCCTTATATAACAAGACAAATCTGAAATCAATGGTGAGTCATTATGTTCTAATTTCAGATTTTGTTCTATAAGAGTCAATGCAGGTTTAGCAGCTAGGAATCCTGTTTCTTCTAGTTGCTCCATTGTGTACTTCCTTTGACAAATCATAATCCCCCCTGAGGCCTTGCCATCTCAAGGCCTTGAAAGTACCTGAGGATTCCTAAATCTTATATCTTAAATGTTGAGTGTAAATGATGCTTAAGTTCCTGTATATGAGACAAAGAATCACTTGCCACAATAATATCATCAACATAAATGAGTAAAACTATAAAAGAATCTGGAGACCTTTTTGTAAACAAGGTGCAATCATTTTTAGACTGTTGGAACCCTTGAGACAACAGATAGAAGGTAAGCTTCTCATTCCACTGTCTACTTACCTATTAAAGACCATAAATGGATTTTTGAAGCTTACAGATAGCATTAGGAACAGATGACTGAACTCCTGGTGGTAAATCCATATAAATCTCCTAATATAAGTCACCATGAAGAAAGGTATTATTGATATCCAATCGATGCACATGCCAATTACTCACAGAAGCTAAAGCAAGAAGGAGACGCACAGAGGTCAACTTTGCCACAGGACAGGAAGTATCAGCATACTCTATACCTGGCTGTTGAGTGTACCCTTTAGCCACAAGCCTTGCCTTTTATCTTTCTATTGAACCATCATCCTTTCTTTTCATTTTATAGACCCATTTACAGCCAATGGGTTGTTTTCCAGGTGGCAAGGGAACAATGGTCCAAGCGTTAGTGGCCTGTAGTGCTGCCAACCCTACTTGCATTGCTTGTTTCCATGCTACTGATAAAGCTACATGTTGATATGTTACAGGTTCATGCTCAGTACTTATATTAAGAATGTAGAAAAGTAAAGAACCTGAAGGAGATGGCTGACAAAATGAAGAAAATGTATTAGTGAGATTATAATAGTAATCCTGCAAGTGGGATGGAGCATGCCTTGGTCTGGTAGGTGTATAATTAGTAGGCTCATGTGATGGTAAAGAAGAAGATGATACTAGAGATAAATGAACCTGTAACTGTGTGTATGTATCTGACCAGGAGGGGAAGAATGAGTTATCACCATGTGGTGAAGAGGGTGAAGGTGAAGGTGAAGTTACTGGTGATGCAGGAGATGACTCAACGCTATCTGAACGTATAGGATCAGGTGTAGAAGGTAGTATATGTAAAGAATGTAACTATGGAGGAGTTTGAGATAAGGTTGATGGATTATCAGTCATGCTAGAAGCTACTGGCACTGATGCTGCTGGCAAGGAAGTATCATCAGAGAAAGGGAAAGAATTCTCATGAAACAACACATCTCTAGATATAATAACAGATTTATCATCTATTTCCTTAAGAATATATCCCTTCATGTTCATATGTATTCCAAGAAAAATACAAGGTATAGATCTGGGTGTAAACTTGGCCTTGTGTGGAGTATTATCACAAGCAAAGGACAAGCATCCGAATACTTTGAGATGATTATAGATGGGTTGTACCTGATGCAGAATTTCATAAGGAGTTTTATGCTGAAGAGTAGGTGAAGGTATTAAATTTATCAAGTATGTAGCATTTTGGAGACAGAAGCCCTAGTAAGTAATTGGTATTGAAGTATGAAATCCGAGTGCTCTAGCAACAACAAGAAGATGTTGATGTTTTCTTTTTGCTACCCCCATTCTGTTGGGGAGTGTAATTACATATAGTCTGATGAATAATACCATGTTGCATATAGAACTCAGGAATTTTAAACTCAAGCCCATTATCACTCACAATAACCTTGACATGGGCATTAAATTGAGTGGAAACATAATGAAAGAAACTTTGTAGAATTTATCTAGCTTCAGATTTGTTTTTAAGAAGGTATATCCAAGTATTTGGAACAATCATCCACTATAGATTTTGATTGTACATAGTGGGATGTCTATAAGGACCACATATGTCTACATGTATGATATCAAAAGAAAGTTTGGAAGCTGCAACATACACAGGAAAAAAGGTCCTTTTTAATTTTGCCAAAGGACAAATAGTACAATTATTGTCTCGGCTAAATGATGGTATATCTGGATGTAAACTATGTAACTCTTGAATTCTGGCTGATGAAGCATGTCCAAGCGTGGCATGCCACATACATGAATTGAAATCTAATCTTTTTGAAGAAAAAATGGAAGGCAGTACAGAAGGATTTGAGACTTCATACTATATAGGCAGACTAGAATCATACATGTAGTAGAGTCCATGATGCTTCCTATCTCAACCAATAATCCTCCTGAACAACTCTGAATAAAGCAGCAAGAATCATGGAACGAAACGAGCAAATGGGGGAGTCAGTAAGTTTACTCAAGGTAACAAGATTGAAATAAAACGGAGGCACATGTAATACATCCTTTAGGACAAGCCCACTGTGTAGCTTAACCACTCCTTTATGAGTTGCATCAACTGTGATATTATTTGGAAGCTTAATGGTGATATGATCAATGGGATAATAGGAATGAAACAAGGTTAAAGAGCAAAGCTTAATGGTGATATGATCAATGGGATAATAGGAATGAAACAAGGTCAAAGAGCAAGAAATATGGTCAGTGGCACCTGAATCCAAAATCAATTCACAATCAATACTTGTAGAACATTTACCTGTAGACACATCAACCTGTGCAGTCATGACAGCACCCTGCGATTCCTTGCTTATACCTGTTCCTGAAACAACATCATCAACATTTAACAACTTTAAAATTTGAGTAAACTGCTTTGGTGTGAGACAAGGTGTAGACTGTGGAGGCAGGAAAGGAGAGGCCTGAAATGTTTGGTCACCATTACTATTCTGAAGCTTCTCTTCCATTGCCTCAGCTGCATTTACTTGGTTTCTGAATTCAAATCCAGGAGAAAATCCATGTTCGCTATAACATCTGTCACTTGTATGCCCTACCATACCACAATGATTACATTGTAAACGTTTGTTTCCTTCCTGTTAGAATCTCCCATTTTCTCATATAGGCTGGGCCCTATCTTTTGTTTGCATACATATTGGCTACAAAACTTTCTTACTCATCAAAGTTACTCTTTAGGGCCGTAGGAGCTTTAGTAAAATTAGCTGGTGCATTGTTATTAGCAATCTTCCTTTCAAACTTCAGATCCATTGCAAACACTGTTTTAATATCTAGCAATGATGTCACCACAAACACTTGTGATCTTACTAGATCAAATTCTTCATTTACCTTTGACAAATTTTATAACATAGTCACTTTCAATGAACTCACTCACTTTCTTGGTAACATCACAAACACATCTGAGACAATCACACTTTGGTACGGACCTTAAGGCCCTCAACTCTTCCCACAGAACTTTCAATTTTGTAAAGTAGTTGTTTACACTGAGACTCTCTTGTTTTGCAACATAGAATTCAGAGAGAAAATCAGACAATCTAAATGGATCACAAGTGCCATATTTCATAGTCAAATCATTCCAGACATCCAAGGCATAATCATACCATATTATACTCTGTGTGATAAAAGGAGAAACGTAATTCGTGATCCAAGATTGGATCATAGTGTTTACCTGCCTCCAGGCTTGAAACTGAGGATCGTTTGGTGCATGTTTAAGCATAGATCCATCAATAAAACAGATCTTGTTCTTCACCAGCAACGCCATCTTAAAGGTTCTGCTCCATGAGTGAAAATTATGCGGAGTGAGTGGTGGTTGCAAATAGTACAATGTTGAATTATGAAATGTTTTGATGATTTTAAAAAGATGTTTTTAAAAGGGCTAAAATGGGATTTCACATTTTGAGTTTGAAGCAAATTAAGAGAAACATATTGCGAGACGTAAATCTCTCATGGATCGGTTGAAGTATACATCAGCCCCTCAGGAGGCACATGGATCGATCCATGTGAAGCTTGGTAAATGTTTGAGCTCTCAGATCCACGTCAAACTCTCAGCCAAGAGACGTGGATCGATCGACGTATATCTGAGAGACATTGATCTCTCAGTCAGGCATACGTCGATCGATCGACGTACAACTGAGAGACGTCGATCTCTCAGCTAAAGGTATGTCGATCGATTGACGTACATCTGAGAGACGTCGATCTCTCAGCCTAGGAGACGTCGATCGATCGACGTCATTCTAAGAGACGTCGATCTCTCAGCTCTGGCACGTAGATCGATCGACGTCTCCAGAAGTCAAAAATTTTTGAACGTTGGAACAAAATCCAAGGGAGATCTATGATATTTTCTCTCTCCAATCTTGCTCAAATTTCTTGTGTGACTTTAACCCAACATACTACATGCTTCCTTGACTATTTTAACCATGTGTAAGATTCTCTAGGGTGGCTATTCAAGATCAAATCACTCCATAAGGTGGCTAAAGACTATTTGGACACTATCTTGACATTTTTGAAGATGAAAACTTGGTGGAGAGCCTCAAAAACGTGGTCAACTTTATCTATAAATAGAAGAGGCTTGGATGAAGCAATTACACACTTTGAACATCATCTAGCTTCATCTTTCAATGTTGTATAGTTCTCTCATACTTGTAAATTTGCTTAAAGCTTGTTTAGCTTTTCTTTGCTCTTCATTGTTGTATATTGAGGGAAAGTGAGTCAAGCACAAGTGGAACCATAAATATTTGATCTCTTGCTTGTGCTTAGACTTGTGAGAAAGTGTGAACCTTACTATATTTCTTCAACCCACTGTGAGAAGTTCTTGAGGGAACTTTTGTTGAAGTAGTGAGGAAGCAAGAAGTTGTTCTTGCTAAGAGTTGTAGTTGCTTTAGTTGCACAAGTGTGTTTTGTACAAGAAGTTGCTGTTGTTGTTGCGTACACTGAAGTGTTAGTGCAAGTTTTGCTGTGGTTGTTCTTATTGTTCATAATAAGAAGAGTAGTTGTTGAAAATCCACTTTGGAAACAAAGTTGTAGTGGAGTAGAATCATTTACAATTCTAACCACTTTATATCTTGTGTACTCATTCATTATTTCTCATCTCCCATTCTTGCTCTGATTTTGAATCTCTTTTTGAGTTTAGCCAAACGAGAAAATTCCGCAAAAGAGCCAAACACTCTATTCACCCCCCTCTAGAGTGTATTTCGGACCTAACAATTGGTATCAGAGCCTAACCTTGATTGCTTGGCCTATCTTTGCAAGTAGCAAGATTAAAGATCATGGCAATGACAACCTCCACCTCAACCTCTTCATCCCACACTTCATCTCCTAAGCCTACTGCACTATTTTCCGGATCAAACACTAAAGCACCTATGTTTGATGCCCAAAATTATTTTTTGTGAAAATTTCGAATGATCAATCATTTGAAAGGCTGTGGATTTGATATATGGAGAGCTGTCGTCAAAGATATTGAAGTTCATATGGTTACCAACTCAAAAGGAGATTTAATGTTCAAAGATGAGGATGACTACACCGATGAAGAAAAGATAAGATTTGCCATTAATTGCAAAGCATTTGATATTCTCTCAAGTGCTCTCACCACCACCAAGCTCATAAGACTTCAAGGTCTTCAAACAGCCAATGAGGCATGGAAAAGGCTTGAAATGATACATGAAGGAACTGAGCAAGTAAGAATGGCCAAACGACTCATGCTCATAAAGGAGTATAAGATGTTCGGAATGAAAAGCAGTGAGAAGATTGAGGAGACAATCGATCGATTCACACGAATAGTGAATCAACTCTCTATGGTGGACAAGAAAATCTCAAATGAAGACCTTGTCTCAAAACTCCTCAACTCTTTGCCAAGAGAATAGACACCCAATGTCACCACCATCACCGAATCAAAGAATCCCAAGACTCTTACCCTTGTTGAGTTATCCGGTAATCTTCTTACTCATGAAATTCGTATTGATGAACAAAATATGATGAACCCTATCAAGCCCACACAAACATCACACAAAGGATTGGTGGTAGAGTCTGATGAATCAGATGAGGAGTTGCCCTTCTAGTCAGAAAATTTAGAAGAATGACAACTAGAAACAAAGCTCAAGCAAGACATTTTTTCAAAAGACCATCTAAAGAAAAGGAAGCAAGTGAAAATTGCTATAGATGTGGTCGACCCGGTCATTTCATTGCCGATTGCCATGTAAAAGAGCCGCAAAAGCAAGAGAAGAAGGTCTTTCATCAAAAGAAGAAAACCCTCAATGCGGAGGTAACCAAGTGGGATGATCTCCTTTCGGAATCGGAAGGAGAAGAGAATGAAGATCAAGGTGTTGGACTTGTTGCAATTGTTCACAATCCAAAGATTCAACATACTTGTCTCATGGCAATTGAAGATGATCTTGAGGTAAATTCCAATCCTTCAAATTTACATGATGAAATAGGAGATTTGCAAGATGACTTTGAAAAATTGAATTTAAAATATAAGCATTTGAAGAAAGAGTTCAAGAAATCCATCTTAGAAAATAAGAGCTTGCATGACAAGAATATTTTGATGTTTCAAGAGCATGACATCCTACTCACCATGCATAAAACCGTAGCACTTGAAAATGTAGAAATTAGAAAAGAATGTGAGAAACTAAAGTTAGACTTACAAAGACTAACAAATGGCAAAAATAATCTAGACATACTACTTGGAAATCAAAGAATTGGAAATGATAAATCCGGTTTAAGATTTAATTCATCACTTTCTTCTATTAAACCCAAATCCTTAAAGAAAAGGGCAAATAATAGAAAAACACAACAAAATTCATCACCTCCTAAACCAAAGCATGTACCCACTTGTTTTCATTGCAACAAACTAGGACATGTGAAGAAAGCATGTAGAGCTAGATTTGGAAGCACGTATGTTTGGAAGCCTAAGGGTCGACAAACTAACCCTACAAGACCCAACCTTCAAGGGGTACCAATGCATACATCTTTTGGTTTTGTAGACTCTCAAGATAAATGGAGTAGCCAAAGAAGAAGGAACCAAATGGCTTATGGATAGCGGATGTTCAACGCATATGACCAGAGACAAAATGGTATTCACCAAGATCAAGCTCCAAGATGGTGGAACGGTGCATTTTAGCAATAGGAGAGCCAAAATCCTTGGACATGGAGAAATTTGTAACTCTTCTTTTACTATTAATAATGTATTATATGTAGAAGGACTTAAGTATAATTTGATAAGTGTTAGCCAACTATGTGATGCTAATTTTCAAATTGAATTTGTGAAAAGAAAATGTGTTGTGAAAAAGAACAATAAGATTGATTTTGAGGCTATACGTAAAAATGATGTTTACAAATTTAGCACACATGATTTGATATCACAAAATGTTTCTTGCCTAGTTGCCAAAAATGAATTGACTCAACTATGGCATTGACGACTTGGACATATTAGTTTTAAAAATTTCAAAGATATTTGCAAAAATGAAAAAGTCGAAGGTCTTCCAAAATTAAATTTCGAAAACCATGGCTTATGTGACACTTGTCAAAAGGCAAAGCTTGTTAAAACCAGCTTTAAGCCCAAAAGTGAAATCTCCACCACCAAACCTCTACAATTGCTTCATATGGATTTGTATGGGGATATTGGTACGGCAAGTCTAAGTGGAAAACATTACACCTTTGTGGTGGTAGATGATTTCTCTAGGTACACTTGGGTAATGTTCTTAGCTAAAAAGAATGATGCATGCCAAGAATTTATAAAGCTTTGTAAGAGATTAGAAAATCAAAGAGAGGACACAATTAAGGAAATTAGACGTGATAGAGGTGGTGAGTTTGATGGAGAATTTCAAGAATTTAGTGTATCCAAAGAGTATGGACACAACTTCTCAGCTCCAAGAACTCCTCAACAAAATGGTGTTGCGGAAAGGAAAAATAGAACACTTCAAGAAATGAGTAGAGCCATGCTAAACGAATTTGAGCTACCCAAATATTTTTGGGCCGAAGCGGTAAATACCGCTTGTCATGTGATCAATAGAGTTTATTTGAGACCATTTCTCAAAAAGACTCCTTATGAGCTTTGGAAAGGTAGAGTACCAAATATTGGTTATTTCAAGGTATTTGGTTGTAAGTGCTTTATACTTAACACCAAAGATAACTTGGATAAACTCGACTTCAAAGCGGATGAAGGAATCTTTATGGGTTATGCTCAAAATAGCAAGGCATTTAGAGTATGTAATAAAAGAAGCATGAAAGTTGAAGAATCAATTCATGTCAAGTTTAGTAAACTCAATGAGGATAAATCAAACATTAATGATGATAGTGATGATGAAATAATTGAAGTAAGCCATATAGAGAAATTTGAGAATCCAAAAGATAATATTGTTATTGACCTTAGGATTGATCCCCTTGAACCTAAGGTTGAAGATGAAAAAGTAGGAGGAGATACCTCAAATTTACCGGATTCATATAAGTATAGGAAAGATCACCCTAAAGAGTTGATATTAGGTGAAACTAGCCAAGGCATAATGACTAGGAGAAAATTCAATGAAAATGCCTTCACTTTACAAGTTGAGCTAAAAATATAAAAGAGGCAATAAATGATGAAGATTGGGTATTAGATATGCGAGAAGAATTAAATCAATTTGAAAGAAGTGATGTTTGGAATTAGTTGCTAAACTTAGTGATCATCCCGTAATTGGCACTAAATGTGTATTTAGAAACAAAATGGATGATAAAGGAAACATCACTAGAAACAAAGCTAGGTTAGTAGCCCAAGGTTATAGGCAAGAGGAAGGCATAGACTATGATGAGACCTTTGCCCCCGTAGCTAGGTTAGAAGCTATTAGGATGCTATTAGCATATGCATGCTATAAGGATTTCAAACTATATCAAATGGATGTGAACTCCGCATGATTGAATGTAATAATTCAAGAAGAGGTCTATGTAGCTCAACCGCCAGGGTTTGAAAATCATGATTATCCAAATCATGTTTTTAAACTCAAAAAGGCCCTTTATGGACTTAAACAAGCTCCTAGGGCTTGGTATGATAGATTAAGTAACTTTCTACTTGAGAATGAGTTTTCAAGAGGAAAAGTCGGCACTACTCTTTTTATTAAAGAACAAGGAAACCATCAATTGGTTGTTCAAATTTATGTGGATGATATCATATTTGGTGCTACTAATGATTCTCTTTGTGAGCATTTTGCAAAATTGATGGAAGGAGCATTTGAAATGAGAATGATGGGTGAACTCAACTACTTCCTTGGTCTATAAATCAAGCAAACTCAAGATGGAGTGTACATATATCAAACAAAGTATACAAGGGATTTGCTCAAGAAGTACAAATTCGATGATGGAAGAAGTGTGAGCACTCCGATGAGCATAAGTACAAAGCTTGACAAAGATGAAAAAGGAAAGCCGGTTGAGGTAACCAAATATAGTGGTATGATTGGTAGTTTACTTTATTTAACCGCTAGTAGACCGGATATTTTGCATGTTGTGTGCTTATGTGCTAGATTTCAAAGTATGCCTAAGGAATCACATTTAGTTGCTATTAAACGTATCTTTAGGTATTTGAAAGGAACTTTGAATTTTGCGTTGTTTTATCCCAAAAATGGATGTTTTGATTTAAGAGGGTATAGTGACCCCGACTATGCCGGAAATCTTGTTGATAGGAAAAGCACCTCCGGGATGTGTCAATTCCTTGGAGATTGCTTAGTTTCTTGGTTATCCAAGAAACAAAAGAGTGTGTCACTTTCAACGGCAGAATCCGAATATGTATCGGCTGTTTCGTATTGTGCACAACTACTTTGGATGATCAATACTTTGAACGATTATAGTGTCAAGTTTGATAAAGTTCCCATCCTATGTGACAATGCCTCAGCCATAAGTATAGCACAAAATCTAGTACATCATAGTAGGACAAAACATATAGAAGTGAGGCATCACTTCATAAGGGATTGCGTTCAAAAAGGATTGGTATGCATTGATTTTGTCCCAACAAATGGCCAACAAGCGGATATATTCACCAAATCCCTTCCTACTGAGACATTTGAGTCTATTAGAACAAGATTAGGGATGATAAATATTATTTAGATGGATAAAATTGAAAATCTCAAAAACCACCATACGTCGATCGATCGACGTATCAAAACAAGAGATTGAGGTACGCCAATCTCTGACATCGATCGATCGACGTACGTCGAACTCAGACATCGATCGATCGACGTCATAGATTTCAGCAGATATAAAATCTCTCAAAAACGCAACCCTTCTTTATTCCAACCTTCAACCTTTGGCCAAAACCCTAAAAGAGCTCCGCCCCTCTTCTCTAAAATCATTTCTCTCTTCAATTTCATCTCTAAATCAAGATTTAACTCATCTCTGCTCTTGATTCTTGATTTCATCTCTTAAATTCCTCCATTTCAACCTAAGTTTTTAAATCTTTCAAGCCCTAAAATTCCAAAAATGTCTTCAAGGAGCAAAAACACAACCAAGAGGCCAAGATCCTCTAGGGATGGAGGAGAAGGGTCAAGCAATCCTTCTCAAGGACAATCTTCTCATCCTAGAATGAAACAGTCTATGGATATGAGTGAAGGGCGCCTTCTTGCTGGGATTAGAAGTGGACTAACTCTCTCAAACTTCCCTTGGATCAAAGCCAAAGATGCCAAGGAAGCTTTGACGGAACCCCTACCCCCGGGACAAGTAAGGTATGTAACTAGACATTCTCAGATTTTATATGATAAATGGGAAGATGATGAAAGAGCCACCATCCCACTCAAATTGCTTAGAATAAATAATATTCTAAGCAATAATGAACTAAGTCCTATCATTGAGTGGTTAGATGTTCAAGAATGGAGGAGTATATGAAATGAGAATGAGATGTCAAAAATATCCACTAGGTATACTAGACTCTTTTATGCCAATTTATGGATTGAATACATAAATGGCCTTCCTTTAGCTCTACATTTCGTTATTGATGGACATCACATTAAATGGAAACTAGAAAAAATTTGTGACTTGATTGGTGTACCCAACGAAGGGTACTTTGAGTTTGATGCGTGGAAGTGGGATGCCGCTAAGTGGAAAGTATCTGAAGATGAAGTGAAGTCCTTCTTAGGTTTCCATCCCAGTAAAAACACAAATGACATGCCCTTGGTTTATCGTACACTTCTTGCAATTGTTACATTTTGCATAAATGGTAAATCTGCTAAATTGCCGAGTAACCTTGACTTTTACATAGCATACCGAATAGCTAATCGTGAGAAGGTTAACTTTGGGGAGCTTTTTATGACAAATGTTATCGAAGCCGCCACAAAACAAAACAAAGCCCTTCCCTATAGTAACCTTATCTATAGGATGCTTGTGAAGTCGGGTGTTTATGTGGATGACATGGATGTTGACAACATAACGCACAAGGACTTCTATGATAAAGTCAACATCCAACAAGTACTGAAGTCTAGAAAAGAGGCAATGAGGAGAGAACAAGAGGAAGAAGCAAGAGAAGAAGAAGACTTTTCGGACGAGGCACCCATTCCGGAAATGGATACTCAAGAAGAACCTAGTGGCTTGAGTTCAAATGTCCCTGAATTTCAAGCTCAAGTTACTAGTCTTCAGCAGGAGGTTGGTGAGCTAAAAGGCAAAGTGTCCATGCATGAATCAAGATTTGCCAAGCTCAAGGAAAAAATGAAAGCGTACATTCCTGGAATCACGTTCTCTTCAGATGAAGACTGGGGTGTTTGTTTAGCTTGCTTCTTGCTCTAGCTTAGTATGTCTTGTTAGTTGTAAAACTTGGCTGTGCCTTTGAATTTAATGAAGTATTCTTGCTTATTTTTTTTGATGCTTTCAAAAAGGGGGAGAAAATGGCTATTATTAGTGGCTATTGTTGCTTAAGTGACTTATTTGTTAAAGTGGTTTATTGGCTATTATTAGTGGCTTATTTGTTAAAATGGTTTATTGCATGATGAGATTGTTTGATGAAATAATTTTTGGTAGCTGGTAAAATGAGGTACGTTTGGAAATTGGAATCTTTGTTAATTGCTGGTAAAATGAAAATGAGCATGAAGAGTTTTTGATGCATGTTTGAGAAAGTTGGGTTGTCGATATATGTTTGGTTGAGGGGGAGCAATTTTAAAGAAGAGTATTTGGATTGGAGTTGTAAATTCTTGTTCACGTTGATTATTACGGAAGGTATAAAGTGCATACACTTAGGGGGAGATTGATATTTTTCAAGTTTGAAACATTCAAAATGAAGCAAAATCATCTTTTAAAATCTTGTTTTTGAAATCATCAAAAAAGGGGAGATTGTTGAATTATGAAATGTTTTGATGATGTTAAAAAGATGATTTTAAAAGGGCTAAAATAGGATTTCACATTTTGAGTTTGAAGCAAATTAAGAGAAACATATTGCGAGACGTAAATCTCTTATGGATCGGTTGAAGTATACATCAGCCCCTTAGGAGGCACATGGATCGATCCATGTGAAGCTTGGTAAATGTTTGAGCTCTCAAATCCACGTCAAACTCTCAGCCAAGAGACGTGGATCGATCGACGTATATCTAAGAGACATCGATCTCTCAGTCAGGCATACGTCGATCGATCGACGTACAACTGAGATACGTCGATCTCTCAGCTAAAGGTATGTCGATCGATCGACGTACATCTGAGAGACGTCGATCTCTCAGCCTAGGAGACGTCGATCGATCGACGTCATTCTGAGAGACGTCGATCTCTCAGCCAGGCAGACGTCGATCGATCGACGTCATTCTGAGAGACGTCGATCTCTCAGCTATGGCACGTAGATCGATCGATGTCTCCAGAAGTCAAAAATTTTTGAACGTTGGAACAAAATCCAAGAGAGATCTATGGTATTTTCTCTGTCCAATCTTGCTCAAGTTTCTTGTGGACTTTAACCCAACATACTACATGCTTCCTTGACTATTTTAACCATGTCTAAGATTCTCTAGGGTGGTTATTCAAGATCAAATCACTCAATAGGGTGGCTAAAGACTATTTGGATACTATCTTGACATTTTTGAAGACGAAGACTTGGTGGAGAGCCTCAAAAATGTGGTCAACTTTATCTATAAATAGAAGAGGCTTGGATGAAGCAATTACACACTTTGAACATCATCTAGCTTCATCTTTCATTGTTGTATAGTTCTCTCATACTTGTAAATTTGCTTAAATCTTGTTTAGCATTTCTTTGCTCTTCATTGTTGTATATTAAGAGAAAGTGAGTCAAGCACAAGAGGAACCATAAATATTTGATCTCTTGCTTGTGCTTAGACTTGTGAGAAAGTGTGAACCTTACTATATTTCTTCAACTCACTGTGAGAAGTTCTTGAGGGAACTTTTGTTGGTGTGGAAACAAGAAGTTGTTCTTGTTAAGAGCTGTAGTTGCTATAGTTGCACAAGTGTGTTTTGTGCAAGAAGTTGCTGTTGTTGTTGCTTATACTAAAGTGTTAGTGTAAGTGTTGCTATGGTTGTTCTTATTGTTCATAATAAGAAGAGTAGTTGTTGAAAATCCACTTTGGAAACAAAATGGTAGTGGAGTGAATCATTTACAAATCGAACCACTTTATATCCTGTGTACTCATTCATTATTTCTCATCTCCCATTCTTGCTCTGATTTTGAATATCTTTTTGAGTTTAGCCAAACGAGAAAATTCTGCAAAAGAGCCAAACTCTATATTCACCCTCCCTCTAGAGTGTATTTCGGACTTAATATACAATTGCTGGACTATCGTTTGGATGTAAGTAGTAAGGATTATTGGCTGGATTATCATTGAGTGTATGGTTGTTACGAGAACTAGAGGATGTCGCACTTGCGTTTTCCATAATCAAAACTTCAGCTGTGATCTAGCGTGTGCGAGGAAGAATTTGTTCGAAAGAAAATCAAATTGAGAAGAACAGAGAATCGATGGTGAATCACCAGAGCTCTGAAACCATGTTAAAGTTTCTTTAGAAACTTAATCTAAGCATCATAACTATGCAATCACAAAGCATAATGAATGAAAACTGCAAAAACAAACTTTTGAATCTTGAAGAAAATGACACCATGTGCGCAAGTCGGAGAACAAGAACAAAATGGAAGATATTTTCTGAACCTTCTATCCCAAACTGATATTTACAACATCATTAGGTATTTATACTAGCTATAGAAACAACTAGAAGCTAATTGACACGTTGTAATTCATCTCCGCTTGATGCAGCAGTTGTGCACCAACTTCACTTCAGTCACCAGCGTGCCGACTCTCTTGTGCCTACGAGTTATCTTGCAAATCACTCTTAATCCAGAGTGGCACCCTTAGTTAGACATCAATCACTCTTCTACATGAGTGCAGAGCTACACACACTTTGCATCAGATCGTTGAAGGTGTGATCACAGTGTATCACACCTTTGATCTCCATGCCATCACCTATGCCAAATTGATTCACCTTTTCTTTTCTTTGTTTTGAGTTGTCAACCTAACATCTTCAACAAGGTAAACCTAATTTTTGAACTACCCTTTTTAGGGTTCTGTCTACTAGGTGGGCTGAACGTTTGATATGGCCCTTTTTAGGGTTTGGTCTATCGGCACCAAAAACTCCGTTTAACAAAAGTTTACCCTAAAATTCTTGCAAAAGATCCTCAACAACAATGCTGTTTTATAAACGACAGATTATCGTGAATAAACATAATCAATGTTAATGACCATCTCCCTCATTCAGAGTCATACAACTTCTGTTTTCACTTTATTCTAAAATATATTGTTAAGAGGATCCAAATTTTGGGTGACAGTGATGGTTTAATGTATTATTGTTTGTTTGTGTAAAGGTCAGATATCGTACGAAAGCTTGTTCTAGTGACTTTGAAGACTGATATTTGATGAATGTCACATGTTTGTTTCGTAAGGAATGTAAACGTAAGGCAATGGTAGGAAAGTATAATATGAGTCAGATTAATGAGAGTCAAGTTAACATGAGTCGAGAAAATTAAAGAAGACTACTGACAAAGTTGAAGCCATCAATTGAGTCAATTATACGGACTTAAGAAAATATGGGATCTTGATGATGGTTATGTGATAAATTAGAGTGATAATATACATAATAACGATAATCAAAATGCATAGTGGATCTGCCTGCACAACAATTGTTACGACTCGTATTTCCAGGTTGGTAGAAAAGGCAGTCGGATAATAGAAAATAAAATAAAAGTTCGATAATTGATGAAAGTTACACTTGAAAAAAAAATCTTGAATAGGAATTTAGTAGGATATCGATCGTATATAATGGGTTCACATTATTAGGTTACACTCCCAATTTTATTATTGTCCGATAATATAAAATAGACTAAGATAGTAAACCAGGATTAGTAATGTTCGGAAAAATAATCGAACAATAAATCACCCGACATATCAATATACGACAAACTAGGAACGAACATTTCATATATACATGAAAATTAAAATGAGACTAGTAGGTAATAACATAAATTACTAGACAAAAATAAACCAATAAAATGGCAAGCAACCCTCTCATAACCCCTTTGAAAATTTGGGCAAAGGAGAAAAGAAGTGGAAGAAAGTCTTCCAAGTTGTTTTACATGTCATGCATGAAATCCCACCTTTTCTTACCAACTCCCAACCACTCCATGCAATGCATGTTCCCTCTTTACCCTCTCTTCTCTCTATGGCTGGCCAAATGCACTAGAAAAGGAGATTTCCTCTCTTTCTTCATCATTCCAATGCTTCACCATCTTCACCTTCAACCTACACCCTCCGTCGTCCTTTCCGCAAAGAGAAAACAAAGTCTTCAAGTCTCATTTTCTACTATAAAATCGAGAACACATAAGAGAGGAAGAAGGAAAACAATTCCTTTCTTCATCACATAATACTACTCCAAGACAAAAGGCTAAGACACCTCCCTAATTTAGCCTTAGAAACTGTGATTTAAGGGAGTCAAAGCGCAAGAGAAATCAAGGTAAGAATCAACTTAAACATGAGTTTATATACTTGTGTCTACCACTTCTCAAAATTATTCCTTACTTCTTCCTTTTTCCCAGAAAAACCGTGAGTTGTGCTAGGAGAGGAGAAAGAATAATCTTCAAGCTAGGACCAAGAAGAAAGCTTGTAGATCATTCATCAAGGTGAAAGCTTCAAGCATAAACTTAAAGTAGGAGAAGTGGGCAAGTACATCTCTTTGATTCTACATGGCATTTTCAAGAACTACCAAGTAATTTTCATTAGAAAATGTATCAAACATGAGTATGTTCAAGGCTAAAATTCTATGGAAAAACAAGTAATGAGACTTACAAATATGTTTGATTATGTTAAGGATTAAATATAAGAACATTCAAGCTACGTTAAGATGAATAATATATGTTGACAGCAAAATATGAAATAAGGCCAAAAAGGGTGTTTCAGGGTCTTAAAGGAAAGAATTAATCATGACTAATAGCGTTTAGATAGAGGAGAAAAAGACTATATGGAAGAAGAAACAAATAAGTCTTGCATGCAAAATGAAGTATGAAGAGGTATATTTATGTATTCGACCATAAAGAGGTTTTTGAGCAAGGTTAGTGTATAATGAAGTAGGACGATAATACAAGTACTTACGAAAGAAGAATTATAGAATTTTTCATGTAAGATAAAGTATGAATATGTTGGTAAAATTTGGCCATAAAGGGTAAAATTGGGAGAATATTAGTTTCTGGTAGAAAATAGAGATGATGATTCATGTATTTGGCTAAGATATAATCACAAGATTCTTGTTCCTAAATGATGATTTTGGAGACACCTCAACTCAAGTAACTCTCGCCATGAGGGGGTATTTTTGACAAGTTTAATTTATGATGAGTTATAAAGATGATACACGTACTTGATTATGGTGTAATAACAAGATTCTTGCACTTAATGATAACTTTGTGACCTCCCTATGTCCCCTCACATTTTTCGCCAATTCACCACCAAACCCCCTGATTGGGCAAACATTTAGTTTTGGTAATATTTAGGTTTAGTATAATGTGATATTTAGTGGTTAGAAGACTTTTAGAAGATTAAATAGATTTGGCTAAAAGTGAAAGGAGTAAACATCTTTGTGCCAACACTTAGTAATTTTGCAGAGGTATTTGGATCTAATGAAAATACTCGGTCATAACAGGTGATTTTCACTAAAGAAAAGTAAATCATGGTATAAGTTTTATAAAAAGAATGGTAAGTATATAGGAGGGTGACTTTCGGCCATAAAAGTGTGTGGAATAAGATTTGTATATGATGAATTGTGGATGTGTTGATGTACGTACTTAACTAAGATTTAATTATAAGAGGTGATTTGTTTATGATGAATTATTTGGGACTAAGTTGTATCTACAAGATCCTTGTTTTTTGCATGATAGATTTGTGAACTCCTAACCTTAGTAAACTTTTGGCCCAAAACCCCCAAAATTACCTCGGCGTTAAGCCTCATGAGTATATGTAGGTATTTGGATTAAGATATGAATAATAGTTGTAAGTTGTAAATATTTGGAATGATGTAAATGTCATGTTCATGAGTACTTATACTGAAGCATGAAATTCAGGACGTGTATGTTGTAAAATGGATATTGTTTATGGACTTTGGATGACATTGTAAACATACATAACCGGGTGAATATTATTAAAATTGGTACTGTTGGGTTATCAAGAGGACACAGTCGCAGAAAACAGAAGTGGCAGAGATGAGGATGCTGAGGTGGATGTGAGGGCATATAAGGCTAGACTGGATCAGAAATGAGATGTTTTGAAAAAGCTTAGAGGTGACTAGTATAGAAGATAAGATAATGAAGGGAAGGCTGAGATGGTTTGGGCATGTCAAGAGAAAACAGACAACGGTGTCTGTCAGAGTAGTTGAAAGCCTCATTGTAAAGGGAAAGAAGAGTAAAGGCATACCCAAAATGACTTGGGATGATCGGATAGGTCATTTCTATGAGGACATGGTCCAGGATAGGAGTTCATGGAGGCATAAGAATAAGGTTAATGAGGCACCTTAGAGGATATTTAGGGGCTTAGATAATATCTACGCTTTATGTTGACTTTGACTTTTTGGTTTTTAGTTTTGTCTTTGTCTTGCATTATATGGGCATATACACGCTTATGTCTATTTTAATATCGAAGCTTTCTATTTGTATTTACTAAATACCCTCACTAACACACTAGTTTATCATACCCCTATTATTTTTTCATTTATGCATGTACATACAGAGTTAGGGGTCTCACTGAAAGCAAACTCTCTATCCCTTGGGATAGAGATATTGTTTGGCTGCCGCTCTCCTTCCTAGACCCTAAAGGTAGCTTTTACCGCCTTTGGGATATACTAGGTATGATTGATTGATATCCACATAAAAACGTATATGGATATGTTGGAATATGAAACTTTTTTCGAGCATGTGGTGATATGGATATATATACCGTAGGATATTTTTGTACGAATTAGAATACATATGTAAAACTATGATCGAATAGAGATAGAGTATGAATTTGTATATATATATATACATACACAACTAAATGGACATTAGATGGATTAGTATAAATACGCACCAAATAGACATTGAAATGGATTACATGATATTTTGGAAGTTATTTGGAAGTATGATATAATATGGATATTGTATGGATTGGAATGCATAAAACCGTATGGAACTTGTTATGGAATAGGTAACCATATGGACATAGGTCGTTGCGTGCATCATTTTACGAAAGTTCATTTGTTTCAAACATAGAAAATCACATGTTGCATTTGGTTGCGAAATCATGCACCCACCGTGGATGGAAGTAGTCACTTACCAAATGGACATGCATTGCATTGTTTCATAGTATCTGCATTATTATGACATTATCATGGCATGGATAATATGGATAATTATACACAACATATGAAAACTCATTGGATTTGGATTTGGAAACTTGCATCTTGCATCGTTTGCGAAATCACGATACCCACCCCAGATGGGATATGGATGAGGATATGGACATTGGTATGGATATAGACTGATATTTTACCAGATATGGATATGGATTGGTCACTGACCAGATATGTATGTGGATATAGACTGGTCACCAACCAGATATGGATATGGACATGTATTGCATTGTTTATAACTCTTGCATCATTATTGCATTAGCATGAAATGTATCATGAAATATTCTTTGGATATGGAATGGATTTGCATGAAACATTATATTATGGACATGGATATGGATATATGGATTAACATGGATATGAATTATGGACATAGATTGGAATTGTATATTAAATGAATTATCATGGAGAATCTTACGACATGGATTATCATGTATAATTTATTGGATACGGGTTATCATGGAAAAACTATTTGAATATGTAGTTGAAATAAGAAAACATATGGATGTCTATTTGAAATGGAAACTATAGAAATATGGAGTCGAAATAGAAAATTATATGAACATTATGGACATGTATGTGAATTAAAAACTATATAGAATGGGTTTTATATGAATTTGCAAAGGTAATGGTACATCATTTATATGGATTTTTTTACAATAAAGGTGTTAAACTTTGTTTGTAAAATGGAGATGGATAATTATGTTCTTTATTCTTGCATTATTATTTTAGAACTCCCTCTCCACATGTTTGATCCCATGGTGGATCTAAGGGGTTTACTTGCGGTAGATTCATATCATCGCTCATACTTGTTGTCTAAATATTTGCAGAGGACAGGTACTCTATTACAGGTTATTCAAGAGGAACCACATATAGTTATCGTGATCGAGGAAGTATGCAGAGAGTTATCCTTCAAAGATTTTAGACATTTGATTATAATGTATTTAGAAGATATCGGAACTTAGTATATTATGACTTGTATGGATTTATAATGTAATGTAATGCATGTCGATTGTATTTTGCTTATGTTTGTGTTTCTTCCGTTTTATCGAACCATGATTATGTCAACATGCACATGTATGGTATCGACGCCTTATACTTCTTATAGCAGAGTACGGCGGGTGCATCGTTCCAAAACCCTAGTCTGAGGCAGGACGCTACAGGTTGTATCCGAGCAATGGCTCTAGATCCACTACGGAAACATAAAGTAAACAGCAACATGAACTTAAGAAGTGATCTTAGAATCTAAGTAATGATCGTAGAGGTAAGAAATAACCTTATACAAGGCGACAACCATAGACTAAGTCAAATGGAACAGTGTCTAGGCACATGGCCAACTGAACCTCACCATTACTCAATAGAGTCTTATTTTGGAACGCTAACAAATAAAACTATTTCTTAGAATACATAGGTAAACCATAGGATGAAAATTCCTTTATGAACCTTACGAAAATGTATCTGATAAGATGATCTTGAACTTAAGTATTGATCTTAGCCATAGGGAATGATTTTTCTTGAATTTAAGTGAGTATAGCAAATTATTACACTAATGACAATTTTAGAAATAATCATAACCCTTAGTAATAAGTAGTGATTATATAGTGCTTTAAAATTTTCGTTTCATATAAAGACCAAAATTGATTTTGCTAATATGAAAATTATTATTTCTTATATTTAAGTAACTGTCAGTTTACTAGAAGCTTATTTCTTTTTAAAATGAGTATATATTTATAGAAAAGAAAAGATAGCGTGTATAAATCGTTTTAGAAAAAGAATTTAACAGTCAATTTGCTGCAACTGTGTTAAAATAGTCTCAATAGTAACATCTTTAAAAACAAGTATATACTACTACAATTAAGGTGTTTCAAAAATAAATAGGTATTCTTTAAACAAGTAAAGTATATTTAAATTATAGCCACCAAGTCACGTTTTTGGAAGTATGTCCATACACAATTACAATATACTAAGTTATTAATATACCTGAAGGAATAAGGATATGATCATGGAAGTACAATCAACAGTATATAAGGGTTAACATAACAGATGGATTTCTATATATTAAAGCGAGTATGGTAAACATACTGGAAAACTCGGTACAGACTCAAATGTATAGTTTTCTGTTCAGGTAAAGGATTATACGATTAGTTCGTAAGAATTCAGAATCATAGATTACCGATGCTAAGTTGAATGACACGTGATTAAGCGGTATAATCGAATTTGAGGATTGACTTCCTAACAGAGAGATCGGTAGAACACGTAAGTTGTGAGGACAAAACTTTCTATAAGATGGGAAGAATGTTACGACCTGCATTTCTGGGTCGGTAGAAAAAGCAATCATATAAAAGAACAGAAAACAAAAGTTCGATATTGATGAAAGTTACAATTGAAAAAAAAGAAAAGAAACTTGAATAGGAATTTAGTAGGATATCGATCGTATATAACAGGTTCACATTATTATGTTACACTCACAATTTTATTATTGTCCAATAATATAAAATAGACTAAGATAGTAAATCAGGGTTAGTAACGTTCCAAAAAATAATCGAACGATAAATCACCCGACATATCAATATACAACTACACTAGATAATGAACATTTCATATGTGCATGAAAATTAAAATGAGACTAGTAGGTAATAACTTAAATTACTAGACAAAAATAAACCAATACGAATACATGACCCAAATATTTAGCCTCAATAAAATAAAGAAAAAAATGAATTTAGACATAAGAAATATTATTACCCACTTATACATGTATTGGAAGAAAAGACAAGCAACCTCCTTCTAACCCCTTTGGAAATTCGACCAAAGCAGAAAAGAAGTGAAAGAAAGTCTTCCAAGTTGTCTTACATGTCATGCATGAAATTTCACCTTTTCTTACACTCTCTCAACCACTCCACTTAATCCAATTTTCCTCCTTTCCCTCGCTTCTCTCTATTGCCGGCCAAATGCATTAGAAAAGGGGATTTTCCTCTTTCTTCATCATTCCAACACTTCACCATCTTCATCTTTGACCTACAACCTCTATCTTCCTTTCAATAAAGAAAAAACAAGGTCTTCAAGCCTTATTTTCTACTCCAAAACCGAGAACACATAACATAGGAAGAATAGAAAGAATTCCTCTCTTCATCACATAGTACTACTCTAAGATAAAAGGCTAAGGCATCTCCCCAATTTATCCTTATAAAACCATAAGTTAAGGGATTCAATGATCATGAGAAATCAAGGTAAGAATTCACTTAAACATGATTTTATATACTTGTATCTACCACTTCCCAAAATTGTTCATCACTTCTTCCTTTTTCCCTCCAAAACCATAGGTTGTGCTAAGGGAGGAGAAGGAAGAGTCTTCAAGCTAGGACAAAGAAGAAAGCTTGTAGATCATTCATCAAGGTGAAAGCTTCAAGTATAAACTTGAAGCAAGTGATGTAGACAAGTACATCTCTTAGATTCTTCATGTCATTTTCAAGAACTATCAAGTAATTTCCATAAGAAAATGGATCAAACATGAGTATGTTCAAGGATATGATTCAATGAAAAAACAAGAAATGAGACTTATAAATATGTTTGATTATGTTAAGGATTAAGTATAGGAACATTCAAGCTATGTTAAGATGAATTATGTATGTTAACAGTAAAATATGAAATGTGGCTAAAAAGGGCGTTTTAGGGTCTTAAAGTGAAGAATTAATCAAGACTGATCGTCGATATAAAATGTTTAGATAGAGAAGAAAAGGCCAAATAGAAGAAGAAACAAATGAAGTCTTGCATGCAAAATGAAGTATCAAGAGGTATATTTACGTGTTCGGCTATAAAGAGGTTTTTGGGCAAGGTTAGTGTATAATGAAGTAGGATGATGATACAAGTACTCATGAAAGAAAAATTATAGAATTTTTCATGTAAGATGAAGTATGAATATGTTGGTAAAATTCGGCCATAAAGGGTACTTTGGACAATAATAGTTTATGGTAGAAAATAAAGATGATGATTCTTGCATTTGGCTAAGATTTAATCACAAGATTCTTGTTCCTACATGATGATTTTCGGGACTCCTCAACTAAAGTAACTCTCGCCATGAGGGGGTATTTTTGACAAGTTTAATTTAAGATGAGGTATGAAGATGATACATGCACTTAATTAAGGTGTAATGACAAGATTCTTGGACTTAATGATGGCTTGGTGACCTCCCCATGTCCCCTCACGTTTTCGGCCAGAACACCTCCAAAACCCCTTGATTGGACAAAATTTTAGTTTTGGTAATATTTAGGTTTACCATAATGTCATATGTAGTGGTTAGAAGACTTTTAGCACATTAAATAGATTTGGCTAAAAATGAAAGGAGTAAACATCTTTGTGCCAACACTTGGTAATTTTGGGGAGGTTAGTACCATTAATTGAGACTAAAGAAATATTCGGTCATAAGAGGTGATTTTCACCAAAGAAAGGTAATTCATGGTATAGGTTGTATAAAAAGAATGTTAAGTATATAGGAGGGTAACTTTCGACCATAAAAGTGCGTTGAATAAGCTTTGTTTATGATGAATTATGGATGTGTTGATGTATATACCTAACTAAGGTTTAATTATATGAGGTGATTTGTTTATGATGAATTTTTTGGGACTAGTTGTAACTACAAGATCCTTGTTCTTGCATGATAGATTTGTAAACTCCTAACCTTAGTAAACTTTTGGCCCAAAACTCCCAAAATAGGCCGTCGTTAAGCCTCATAAGTATATGGAGGTATTTGGATTAAGATATGAATAATTGTTGTAAATTGTAAATATTTGGAATGATGTAACTCTCATGTTCATGAGTACTTACACTTAAGCATGGAATTTAGGACGGGTATGTTGTAAAATGGACATTGTTTATGCACTTCGGATGAGATTATAAACATACATAATCGGGTTACTATTATTAAAATTGTTATAAGTATATGTATATCCACATGAAAATGTATATGGATATGTTGGAATATGAAACTTATTTCGAACATGTGGCAAGATTGATATGTATACCGTAGGGTATTTTTGTACAAATTGGAATACATATGTAAAAGTATGATCGAATGGACATAGAGTATGATTTGTATATATCTATATATACACAACTAAATGGACATTAAATGGATTAGTATAAATACGAACCAAATAGACATTGAAATGAATTACATGATATTTTGGAACTTATTTGGATGTATGATATAATATGGATGTTGTATGGATTGGAATACATATAACCATGCAGAAATTGTTATAGAATGGTATATCTATATAACCATATGGACATGGGTCGTTGTGTACATCATTTTGCGAACGTTCATTTGTTTCAGACATAGAAAATCGCATATTGCATTTGGTTGCGAAATCATGCACCCACCGCGGATAGAAGTGGTCACTGACCAAATGGACATGCATCGCATTGTTTTATAGTATCTGCATTATTATGACATTATCATGGTATGGATAATATGGATCATTATACACGACATTTACGAAAACTCATTGGATTTGGATTTGGAAACTTGCATATTGCATCATTTGTGAAATCATGATACCCACCGCGGATGGGATATGGATAGGGATATGGACATGGATATAGATATGGATTGGTATTTTACCAGTTATAGATATGTATATGTGCTGGTCCACATGGATATGGACTGGTCAATCACCAGATATGGATATGGATATGGATTGGTCACCGACCAATTATGGATATGGACATGCATTGTATTGTTTATATCTCTTGCATCATTATTGCATTAGCATGGAGTGGATGATGAAATATTCTTTGGATATAGAATGGATTTGCATGGAACATTATATTATAGACATGGAAATGAATGCCTCATAGATATGGATTAACACGGATATGCATTATGGACATAGATAGGAATTGTATATTGTATGGATTATCATGCAACATGATATGAAATGGATTATCACGTATAATTTAATGGATACGGGTTATCATGGAAAAACTATTTGAATATGTAGTTGAAACAAGAAAACATATGGATGTCTATTTGAAATGGAAACTATAGAAATATGGAGTCGAATTGGAAAATTATATGGACATTATGGAAATGTATGTGAATTAGAAGCTGTATGGAATGGGTTTAGGTAATTGGTACATCATTTGTATGCATTTTTATACAATAAATGTGTTAAATTTTGTTTGTAAAATAGAGATGGATAATTACGTTCTTTATTCTTGCATTATTATTTTAGAACCCTGTCTCTGCATCTTTCACCCCATTGTGGATCTAAGGGGTCTACTTGGTGGCGCTGCATATTATCGCTCAGACTTTTTGTCTAAATATTTGCAGGAAACATGTACTCTATTACAGGTTATAGAAGAGGAACCACATATAGTTATCGTGATCGAGGAAGTATGCGAAAGAGTTATCTTTTGAAGATGTTAGACATTTGATTATGATGTATTTAGAAGATATCGGGGCTTAATACATTATGACTTGCACGGATTTATAATATGTGTAATGCATGTCAATTGAATTTTGCTTATGTTTATGTTGCTTCTGCTATATCGAATCATGATCATGTCGACATGCACATGTATGGTATCGATGTCTTGTACTTCTCATAGCAGAGTACGGCAGGTGCACCGTTCTGAGGCCCTAGTCTGGAACAGGCGCTACAGGTGGTATCAGAGCAATGACTCTAGATCCACTACGGACACATAAAATAAACATCTACATGAGCTTAAGAAGTGATCTTAGAATCTAACTAATAATCGTAGATCTAAGAAATAAACTTAGACGAGGGTGACAGCGTAGACTAAGTCAAATAGAACATATTGATCTTACAGACGGGACTTTACCACACTTTCTGGCAAACTCTGTACATATTTATATATTAATTAGTAGCTGTTATTCCTTGTCCATTTTGATGCATACTATGAACAAAATTGATTTTGTTATGTACCCGCGTTCCATTAACCATATGATGCATTGTTTAAGCATCAGAAGTTGTGTAGTCACCGGAGTGAATATTTTGCTAAACAAATGGGGTGAAAGATTAGAACCAGAATGGTTTCGCAAAAACATGAAACCTCATGGATTAGCAAGAATAAGCCTAGTTGGCGTGTGACTATATACAGAACTTAGAATCATGTAAGATGGTGTAAATAACTGAGTTGAACTGAAACACTTGGACCTAGAAGATTTAGGAGAAAATACAGATCTCATGTTTTGTTTTTGGTATCACCATCACATGACATGATTCGTTTATCATTGGGCCATGGCAAGACATACGACATCGAGTCAGATGAGTATAAATCCTCATATTATTCATACAATACTCATAAACATAGTCAATATACATTTATGCATAAGTAAACTGCGAAGGATGTCAAAACTTGATGGCATTGCGACATGGAGGTGCTGAGAAGAAGCAGTCATGGATGAAGGATGCGGAAGTGACTTGAACTACTGCAAAGGGAGTCAATCAACGATTGAAGGTTTTAAGTTCCACGTCAGCATGTTGATTGGATGAGGATATGGCGGTTACATAGAGATCACGTGAAGTGTGGTGGCAGCAACGAAGTAGAACGGGTGCAGGGCTGAAGGAGAAAGAAGAGGAGATACAGGCGGGAATGTTTAAATGGTGTAAAATGACGGTTTTGTCCTTACTGATGTAGCTGTAGTGGTAGTTAACTGAAGGGTGTTTTAGTCATTTCGTCATCATCTTCTTTTGTTAAATTTGTAACCGTCTAGCTCAGCTGTGATTCATTTGAAACTCTTCCCTCTTGAATGAAATGCGATTTCTCTCATTTTTCTCTCAATCGCAATTTGAGTTTCTGATTCATTTTAGTATTCAGCGATTCATTTTCTCTCCTTAATTCTCGTGTGATTCAATCACTGCTCAACTTCTTAGTTCTTGAGTGTTTGTTGCTTGATTTTTCAAATAGTATCAGAGCCATAATTGATGAATATTGGTACATTTATGGCATCAAATAATAATCCTTCTACTTCCTCTGTTTCCCCCAGTGTTACTATGGATCCTTCGGATGATCCATAGTATATTCATCCAAGTGGTAATCTGTCGATGGTGCTTGTGCAACCGGTGCTTGTTGGTAATAACTACCATGGCTGGAGCAGGTCTGCAAGGAGAGCACTGGAGTCTAAAACAAGGTAGGTTTTGTGGATGGCTCAATTGAGAAACCTACGGATGGAGCAAGGAGATATAATGCTTGGATAAAGGCCAACAATATGGTGGCCTCTTGGTTGGTCAATTTGCTAATGCCTAGCATTAGTCAAAGCGTAATGTGGCTGGATTCTGCAGCAGAAATATGGAACAATTCGAAGTTCAAGTATAGCAACGCTGACTCATTTAGAGTATTAGATTTACAAGAACAATTCTATTCAATTAGGCAGGAGAGTAATAGTGTTACAGAGTATTACAATAAATTGAAAAGTGTATGGGAGGAACTGATGGTGTTGAGGTTTGTTCCTGCTTGTACATGTCGTAGGTGCACTTGTAACCTTACGGCACAAATCAACAGATTTGTAGAGAATGACTGTGTGGTTAAGTTCTTGAAAGGATTGAATGATGGCTTTGAAGCAGTCAAATCGCAAGTATTGCTTTCTACCCCTTTACCAGACTTAAAGACTGCCTTTGTCATGGCAGTGAGATTGGAAAGAAAGATGACCTATTCAGGTAACCAAGGACAGTTTGTAAATAGTCCTTCAGTTGTTATGAATGTTAGTAATGTCAGTAGGAGAAATTCGTTTGTGACTAAATCTTCTAGTGATGTTCAGTAGGATCTTCATGGCAGAGATCGCGTGGCAGGGGTTTCAGGAAGGAGATGCCAAGATCCTATCAGAACAGTGGCAAGATGCCCTTCTGTACTTTTTGCAAGATGCCAGGACATATAGTTGATAGGTGCTATAAAAAGCATGGATATCCTCCAGGATATAAGCCTATAAGTCAAGTCAATATGGTGATTAATGACGGAGACAGCATACAATTTCAAGAAGCTGGAAGTCAAGAAGAGTACGAGGAATATGGTGCTGATGAATGTCTGGATCATGAGTTGGATGAATCCAGGATCCCTGTGTCTCAGGTGCCACCAGAAATTACTCAAAGCCAATACGTTCAGCTGATGAATATGTTGCAGGAACATCAAGAATTGAGCAGGAAAAGTGCTACTGAGTCAACAGGAGATGGAGGTGGACACCATGCTGTCATGTCAGCTCAGGAAACCACATCCTCTGGTAAGGTGTCAGGTAATCTATTGCACCAAAACTTAAACATATGGATCTTGGATTCTGGAGCTAGTGATCACATTTGTTCATGTATTTACTTGTTTGAATCCTACCATCCTGTCAACTCCATATCAGTTAAACTGCCTGATAAGCCCCTTGTTAGAGTAACACACACTGGCACTGTGCGGATCAATTCAAATCTGGTTCTTAATGATGTCTTTTTTGTGCCAACTTTTGCTTTTAATCTGCTGTCCATTAGTAAGCTTACCCAGTCAGATATATTTGCCATTGCCTTCTACTCAAATGCTTGCCTGATTCAGGACCTCAGAACCAAGAAGATGATTGGTTTAGCTGAGGTAGGTGAGGGATTGTATCATCTTCATGGCACCCCAAAGGCTATTCCTTCTTGTGCAATGCCTCTTGTGCATACTGTCAAATATTTAGATTCCCTACTGTGGTACTCCAGACTTGGACACATGTCCACATCAAGAATGAAAGAAATTCAAAAGATTGAGCCTCTTGTAACGTTTCCTGATTCTGCACATGTGTGTACTGTGTGTCCTATAGCCAAATAAAAAAGAGCTCTATTCCCAATTTCTGTTTCTGTTTCTTCTGCTCCCTTCAACCTTGTGCATATGGACATTTGGGGTCCATACAAATACCCAACAATGTCCGAGCAGTGTTATTTTCTTACTGTAGTCGATGACTATAGTAGATATTGTTGGGTGTACTTGATGAAAAATAAATCTGAAGCTAGATCCATTGTTGAGAGCTTCTACCATTTTGCTTCTGTACAATTTGAGGCCAAGATCAAAATTCTTAGAACTAATAATGACCAAGAATTCAAAATGACTGCCTTCTTTGCATCCCATAGCATTGTTTATCAGACTAGTTGCATTAATACGCTCAACAAAATGGGATAGTTGAACGGAAACACCAACATATACTTAATGTAGCAAGGGCACTAAGGTTCCAGTCTCACATACCTTCATCATATTGAGGTTTCTGTGTGCAACACTCAGTCTATCTCATTAACCTTACTCCCTCTCCCATTCTCCATCATAAAACTCCTCATGAACTTCTTTACAAAACACCACCTATTTACAGTCATCTCAAGGTGTTTAGGTGTCTAGCCTTTGGAGTTGATACACAGAAGCATAAAGAAAATTTGCGCCAAGATCAATCAGAAGTGTGTTCCTTGGCATGTCATACACTACCAAGGGCTATATTCTTCAGAACCTCCATACTAAAGCATCTATATTTCAAGAGATGTCCAGTTTTATGAAACCGTATTTCCTTTCCCTCAATCAGCTCAAACTAATTCCCCTGATATATTCTCCTTCTCATCTCCTGGCCCTGCTTCACAAGCCGCCAATGACAATGGGCAACAGTCTATGTCACCATTCCTGAATCCTACAGACCCTGTCATGATGTCTGAATCCAGTCCTACCATATCTGATGCCCACGACGCACACACTCCTCCTTATCAGTCCAATCCTATATCTCAGTCCACTCCTATCCCTCAGTCAGATCCTCTATCTTAGTCTTCATTGCATGAACATCATAGTCCTGTTGCATCCAGCTCAGATGATTCAGTTCCTGACCATGCCTCATTGGACAACCATGTCCCTCATGGCACTCTTGTCATTGATTTACCTATTGCTCAAGCTGATATTCTTGGTTCCACACCCAAAAGTACCAGACAACCCCTTTTGTATCTTCAAGACTATCATTGAAATTCTTTAACTTCTTTCTCTAACACAACACCTTCTCATTATATCTCACCTCATGAACTCCATAAATACATGTCTTATGCATCATTAGCTCCACATTACAAGGCATATGTTTTAAGCCTAAGTGTATATACAAAGCCTAACAGTTATGCAGAAGCTGCTGGTTCAGCTGTCTGGCAAGCAGCCATGGCCGCTGAGTTGGCAGCATTGGAGGCCAACCATACATGGAGTGTAGTACCTTTGCCTGACGGTAAGCAGCCCATTGGATGTAGTTGGGTATATAAAACCAAACTCAAAGAAGATGGGACAGTTGAAAGGCATAAGGCAAGATTAGTGGCCAAGGGATATACCCAACAATATGGGTTAGACTATTAGGATACTTTTTCCCCAGTGGCCAAAATGACTACTGTCCGGATGGTTCTGGCCATGGCAGCAAGCCTTAACTGGCATGTTCACCAGTTGGATATCAATAATGCATTTTTACACGGTGAACTTCATGAAGACATTTACATGTTGCCTCCTCCAGGTCTTTTTCTTGCAATAACAGGAATGGTTTGCAAATTGCATAAGTCACTCTATGGTCTTAAGCAAGTAAGTAGAGAGTGAAACACCACATTAACCAAATTTCTGATTGCCAGGGGCTTTCAACAATCAAAATGCGATTATACTTTATTCACTAAGGCTGTTAATAGTTCTCTCTTGATTCTTCTGGTGTATGTAGATGATATCATCGTCACATGTCCCCTCAAGCTCAGCTTGGTATACAGATTATGAACACCTAGTGCTTCAATTAACTGTGATAACCTTCCCGCGTCCAGTGCCTTAGTAAACATATCCGCAAGTTGAAGCTCAGTGCGTATGGGCATCAACTTCAGCATTCCATCTTGCACCTTATCTCTTACTACATGACAGTCTATTTCTATATGCTTCGTTCTCTCGTGAAAAACAGGATTTCCTGCAATATAAATTGCACTTTTGCAATCACAAAAAAACTTAGACGGGTTTATGTTCTGCCAAGCCTAAATCCTTCATCAAGTATAGGAGCCATTGAACTTCACAGGTCACCATGGTCGTGGCCCTATATTCCGCCTCCGCTGAAGACCTAGAAACCGTTGTCTGCTTCTTGGCTTTCCAAGACACCAGTGCATCCCCAAGAAATACACAGTATCCCGTTATTGACCTCCTTGTTTCATGACACCCTCCCCAGTCAGCATCCACAAACGCCCTTAGCTTCAAGTCACTAGCTCTAGGAAATAACAAACCTTGACCAACAGTCCCTTTGATATATATAAGGACTCTATGTGCAGCTTTCAAGTGGTTCTCCATAGGAAAATCCATAAATTGACTAAGTTGTTGTATAGAAAAAAGCAATGTCCGGCCTGGTAATAGTGAGATAGATCAACTTGCCCACCAATCTTCTATATTGAGTAATATCCTGCAATGGTGATGAATCCTGGTGTGTCAGGCTAACATGGCTCTACATAGGACTTTTAGCAGGCTTAGCTTGCAAAAAACCAGTTTTCTCTAATAATTCCAAAGTGTACTTCCTCTGATTAATGTGAACGCCCCCCCTTAGCCTGAGCCACCTCAATTCCTAGAAAAAACCTCAATTGACCCAGATCCTTGATCTTGAATTTAAGATGTAAGGAACGTTTAATGTTTTATGGATGAAGGATGCGGAAGTGACTTGAACTACTACAAAGGGAGTCAATCAAGGATTGAAGGTTTTAAGTTCCACGTCAGCATTTTGATTGAATGAGGATATGGTGGTTACATAGAGATCACGTGAAGTGTGGTGGCAGCAACGAAGTAGAACAGGTGCAAGGCTGAAGGAGGAAGAAGAGGAGATATAGGCGGGAATATTTAAATGGTGTAAAATGGCGGTTTTGTCCTTACTGATGTAGCTGTAGTGGTAGTTAACTGAAGGGTGTTTTAGTCATTTCGTCATCATCTTTTTCTGTTAAATTTGTAACCGCCTAGCTCAGCTGTGATTCATTCGAAACTCTTCCCTCTTGAATGAAATGTGATTTCTCTCATTTTTCTCTCAAACGCAATTTGAGTTTCTGATTCATTTTAGTATTCAGCGATTCATTTTCTCTCCTTAATTCTTGTGTGATTCAATCGCTGCTCAACTTCTTAGTTCTTGAGTGTTTGTTGCTTGATTTTTCTCAAAGGAAATCAAGGATGACTAAAAGAAACATAAAGAAGCATGTTGTAACTTCAAGCAAAATTTTGACCCTTGTAACGTAGGAATTTGAACTCACTATAGAAGTTTTAGATATAGATAGTTGAAAAGGGTTTTCTAATATTTTTTTAATCACCTAAATTAGAGTTATGGTTATAAAGATATGATCGAATGATAATATCATGTGTATGCGCTGTGAAAGAGACCGGACGGCGACACTGAACACTTGGGATAGACATTTACCGGTCAATACTGAGTTCCGTTTCACAATCCGAGCTTTTTGGACATCAGACTGAAGATACACTTTAGGTTTAGTCTGGTAGGAAAATAGCCATTTTCAAACTGCCCTTTTTAGGGCTCCGCCTACTTGGTAGATTCAATATTTTATATGGTCCTTTTTTAGGATTCGCTCTGACTGCAACAGAAACTCTGTCTTACAATATTTTATCCTAAAATGCTTGCGAATGGCTCTCAACAACAATGTTTTCTTATGAAAGACAGATTAACGTGAATAAACATAATCAGCCACTCCTGGACATTTAAAAGGACAATGAAATTTCATGCAATGATCCACTTAAAGCCATAGACGTGCCAAATTCCTACATGTAAAATTTCCCGATTTTGAACTTTTGATATAACCTTTAGAGCAATAATTTCCAAATCAAGCCTCCTTCACAACAATCGCCAATGACCCTAAAACGCTTAGGTTGCTTCTATCAGGTAGACTGAACGTTTATTGTTGTCCTTGTTTTGCGTTCGGTCTCCTACACCAGAAATCTGTCATACAAAATTTTAACCTAAAACACTTGCAAATGACCATCACCGACCATGTTTTCTTATAAAGGAGATATTACTGTGAATATACATAGTCACTGACTCCAAAACACCCTAAACGACAACAAAATTTCATGCAAACAGCCACTTAAAGCTATAGATATATGAAATTCTTACATGTATAATAACTTCCTGATTTTGAAATTTTAATAGATTTTTACTGCAATAATTCCAAATCAATCGTGCTCCTGCACCAGAATTGCGACTCCTAATATAAACAATCAACTCCAAAGTCCAAACTGCATAAGTGGACTTCGATCTTACCCAAAAACTCAAATTTGGGGCTTACAAACCCTAAAACTGGTTTTGATGAAATGAAACCTTAATTGTAAAAATCAAGCGTGCTTTTGCACCAGAATTGGGACTCCTTATATAAACAATCAACTCCAAAGTTCAAACTGCATAAGTGGACTTCAATCTTACCCAAAAACTCAAATTTGGGGCTTACAAACCCTAAAACTGGTTTTGATGAAATGAAACATTAATTGTAAAAATTACCTCCAAAATTGTTAAAATTGAGTAACGCAATCAACAATTACCAAGAACAAGAAACAAGATGTGCAAAATTGAGAGAAAAACAAGTTGAGGAAGTGGAGAGAATTCTGGAATTATTTCTCATAACCGTCAGGTTTGCTACTGAACCCGATTATATATATTCAAGAGTGGAGGGAAGAAGAAGACTAGCAAAGACAAGAATGCCCTTACTACACTAATACAACCAACCTAACTACCAAGAGCAAAATGCTAAAATCACACTATTTTTAAACCAACCCGCCAACATTCTTCCTCTTCCTTCAAATGCATCTTCCTCTTATCACTTCTTTGTTGCAATTCGATCCATGTGCTCCAATCTAGTCTTCTCCATCAACTCCTAGCCATTGATCAAACACTTAATCAATGATCATCTTTCACTCAACATCTATTCCACACGGATTGTGCTTCTTCTGCTTGAATTATTTCACTTGCTTCATGTCATAACTCGAATTCAATACTTTCCATTGCTATGCTAGTGTTGCATCTCTCAACACCCCCACCTTCAATCCTGACTGGCCATAGATGTTGCACATTCCTAATGCATCAGATAGGATTGTCAATCTTCTTGAGTCCAATGCCTTAGTAAAGATATCAACTAGCTGCAAATCCGTCCTAATAGGCATTGGTCGTATTATCCCTTCTTGAAACTTGTCCCTCACAATATGGCAATCAATCTCAATCTTTTTTGTCCTTTCATGAAACACTAGATTCTCTACAATGTAAATGCACTTCACAAAATAGCTAAACTAGATCCTTGAATTCCACTTGAAGATCCTTAAGCAGATAGAGTATTCGTTGTACCTCACAAGTGGCTGAGGCAAGAGATTTGTATTCTACTTCTGAGGATGATTTGAACAATATGGTTTCTTTCTTTGTCTTCCAAGACACTAATGCATCACCTAACATCATGCAATAACAAGTTACTAACCTTCAGCTC
Source organism: Eustoma russellianum (assembly GCA_036186865.1). Taxonomy (NCBI): domain Eukaryota; kingdom Viridiplantae; phylum Streptophyta; class Magnoliopsida; order Gentianales; family Gentianaceae; genus Eustoma; species Eustoma russellianum. The sequence continues at coordinate 7,505,939 of AP025046.1, forward strand.
TCAACACATCCTCCCCGGTCGGAATTTGAAAAGGCCTTCAGCTACAGTGTCCTGGACAACCTTTAAGATACCTTAGCAACCTCTGTGCAGCTTTCATATGGAATTCTGTGGAAGTATTCAAGAATTGACTCAATTGCTGCACTGTGTATGTAATGTCAGGCCTTGTTATAGTAACATATAATAACTTCCCTATTAGACATCTATATGCTGATACATCCTCAATCAGCTTGGAATCATTATGAGCTAGTTTTAAGTTCTACTCCATAGGACTCTTAGCTGGCTTAGAGGCCAGGAAACCAGTTTCTTCAAATAGCTCAAGTTCATACTTCCTTTGATAGACAAGGATCCCCTCCTGAGACCTGGCCACTTCTAAGCCAAGAGAGTACTTCAATTCACCAAAACCTTTGATTTTGAAAGTATGATGTAGACTGGTCTTGAGATCATTAATAAGAGACACAGAATCACTTGCAGCTACAATTCATCGACATAAACAAGTGGTGCCAAAAATGAGCCTTGATGAGACTTATTAAATAGTGTGTAATCATGATTAGATTGATGATAGCCTTGAGCAAGTAAGAAAGTAGTAAGTTTCTCATTCCACTGCCTACTTGCCTGTTTAAGACCATACAAGGACATGTTGAGCTTACATACAGCATTGGGGATGGAAGTAGTGACACCATCTGGTAAGGACATATAGATGTCTTTATGTATGTCCCCTTGTAAGAAGGCATTATTGACATCAAGTTGATGTAAATGCCGACCCTGGATAGATGCCAATGCCAGAAGAACCCTCACTGTAGTCATTTTGGCTACAAGAGAAAAGGTATCTCCATATCTATGCCTGCTTGCTGCGTGTAACCTTTAGCAGTGGTCTGGCTTTGTGACATTGAATGCTGCCATCTGTTGGAAAATGAATTGTTTTGATGAATTTAAAAGATGTTTGAAAATGAGCTAAAAAGATATTTCATAATTGGAACAAAATGAAAAGAAAGCATTGTAACAGATAGATATCTCACATAGGGGGAGATTGTTAGAGTATGAATGTTTTGATGTTTGAAAAGGATTTAGAAGTATATATACTTGAAAATAAGAAAGAGACATCATACCCTGACATAGATCTCTAAACAGGGATCTATGTACATCATACCCTGACATAGATCTCTAAAACAGAGATCGATGTACATCATACCCTGACATAGATCTCTAAAACAGAGATCGATGTACATCATACCCTGGCATAGATCGATCGATGTACATCATACCCTGACATAGATCGATCGATGTACATCATACCCTGACATAGATCGATCGATGTCATCCAGAATCTTTCTGAAATCATATTGTCCAACATCATACCCTCACATAGATCGATCGATGTACATCATACCCTCACATAGATCGATCGATGTCCCCAGAATTCAAATTTTATGATCGTTGGAACAAAATCCAAGGGAGATTTATGATGTTTTCTCTTTCCAATCTTGCTCAAATTTCTTGTGGACTTTAACCAAACATATTACATGCTTCCTTGACTATTGTATACATGTCTAAGATTCTCTAGGGTGGCTATTCAAGATCAAATCACTCCATAGGGTGGCTAAAGACTATTTGGACATTTTCTTAACATTTTTGAAAATGAAGACTTGGTGGAGAGCCTCAAAAACGTGCTGAACTTCATCTATAAATAGAAGAGGCTTGGATGAGACAAATACACACTTTCACCATCATCAAGCTTCATTCTTCATTGTTGTATATTTCTCTCATATGTGTAAAAGTGCTTAAAGCTTATTAAGCCTTTCTTTGTTCTTCATTGTTCTATATTGAGAGATAGGTAGTCTAACACAAGAGGAACCATAAACATTTGATCTCTTGCTTGTGTTTAGATTTGAAAGAAAGTGTGATCCCTACTACTTCATTCAACCTACTGTGAGAAAGTTCTTGAGAGAACTTTGTTGAAGTTGTGAGGAAGCAAGAACTTGTTCTTGCTTATAGTTGTTGTTGAGGTTGCACAAAGTGTATGTGCAACAAGTTGCTGCTGCTGTTGTTGTTATTGCACATATTGGTTGTGCAATAAGTTGATGCTGTTGTAGTTGTTGCTTGCACTAGAGTTAGTGTAAGTGTTGTTGTTGTTGTTCTTGTTCCTTATCAAAGGTAATAAGAAAGTTGATGTTGAAAATCCACTTTGAAAGCAAAGTGGTAGTGGAGTAGAATCATTTAGGATTCGAACCACTCTAAATCTTGTGTCTTCAATCATTATCTCTCATCTCCTTCTTTATTGATTTTGAGTGCCTCTTTTTGTATTGAGGTAAACTGAGAAAATTCCGCAAAATTGCCCAACACTCTATTCACCCCCCCTCTAGAGTGTTCATCACGGACCTTACAATTGGTATCAGAGCCTAACCTTGATTGCTTGGCCAATCTTTGCAAGTAGCAAGGTTAAAGATCATTGAAAAACATGGCAATCACAACCTCTACATCATATAGCTCAACTCTCAAGCCAACCACTATATTCACAGCACCAAACATCAAAGTTCCCCTGTTTGATACTCAAAACTATTCCTTATGGAAATATAGTATGAATGCATATTTGTGTGGATGTGGTTATGACATATGGAGAATGGTCATAGAGGGAGTATCTCCACCAACTAGGTTGGATGAAAACGGGAGAGTAGCTATGAAGGAGTTAGATGATTACAATGACGAGGATAAGAAAAATTTTGAGCTTGAAGGGAAAGCTCTTGAAATCCTCCATCTCTCACTCTCGCACAACGAGCTATTAAAGGTTCAAGGCATCTTCTCTCCACATGAGACATGGAAAAAGCTTGAGGAGTTAGCAAATGATGATCATCAATCAAACAAAGATAAAGATGATCACAAGGATAGAGAAGCAATATGTCTCATAGCTTTTGAAGATCACAAAGAGGTATCTTCTTCAACTTCCTCGTTTGATAAATTACAAGATGAATATATTGCTTTATATGAGGAATTTGAAAATCTTGCACTAAGGTACAAGCATGCTAAAAAGAAACTTAATTTATGCAAATTAGAAAATGAAAATTTGCATGACTCTCTTATTTTGCTTCATCTAGAATATGATGTCATCTTAGAAACACACAAATCTTTAACTCTAGAAAACATAGAGATTAAGAATAAATGTGTTAAACTTGAAGAACTTCATAAGGTGGCATGTGAGAAGGTTGTCCATGAAAAACCTCTTGGTAAACAAAAAGTAGTAAATAGAAAATCAAACTTAGATTTTAAAGCTTCTACTACTTCAACCAATATAAAGTTATCAAAGATAAAAGCGACATCTTTATGTGATTCACCTAAGGCTAATTTGATACTTCCAAAGGAAGTGCTTAGAAATGTCAACAAGATTTCTAAGTCTATGAAGGTAGCTAAACCTTCCAAGCCTAAAAACACACAATCACATCATGCACCTACTTGTTTCTATTTTAACAAAAAGGGTCATGTGGTAAGTGTTTGTAGAGCAAAGAAAAGCTCTAAGTATTATTGGAGGCCAAAAGACATGAGAACTAACCAAGATGGACCCAACAACAAAAGGGTACCTATGGATATACATTTGTCTTATGTAGGAGCTTGGAATCCATGGAGAAGACAAAGTGAAAGAAATCAAATAGCTCATGGAATTGAAATGTTCAATCCATATATTCAACAAAGAGCACCTCTCTATCATGTTCAAGATCAAAGATGGTGCGGTATTCCATTTTGGCAATGGAAAAGGCTAGACACTTGGAGTTGGAATAGTTGGTAAACTTTCTAACTATTCTTTTAGTCCTATAATATATATAGTAGGGACATGAGCTAAAATTTGACATGTGCTATTTATTTGGGTAATAATAATACTTAAACTTTTTAAAATAATAAGATATTTGCAAAAGGAAAGAAAATGTTTTGAGATTTTTGAAAAAAAAACAAATGTTTAGCTTACAAGTCTTTATTGTCAAAAACTCATATGCCAAGATTTTGGACTTGATCTATCTCATGGAATAGATGACCTAGATATGTTGGTTACAAAGTTTCTATAAACATTTGAAAGTATCAACCTATCAAAATATTTACGAACCGTGATGGCATATGTCTAAAGCATTGATAAGTAAGGATTTAAGTTCTGTAATAAAGGTACATTCTCTAGACTCTCTAAATGCTTCAATCCTTTATAGGAGCATTATGTATGCTTATGATATTAAATGATTTCTTTACAACTTGTTTGATTTATGTGACTTGCTTGAGTATTTGAAGCTAATTGATTCCATGTCATTTACTTGGATATGTTTCTTGCTATGAACTATGATGCATGATCATGAGTCTATTAAAAACAACTTGAAAACAAGAATGGCTATAAGATTAATCTATCAAATGAAATAAAATTTGGAAGTTTAAAGAAAATACCAAGATCTTTGTCAACTGAGAGGATGCATTTCACCATGTCTTGGTATCTAAACGTCTAAACAAAATTGTATTGAAGAAAGTAAAACTAAAATATTTCTAGGGATAAGTTTCTCTTGAAGTTCGTCTGTTAGAACACTTCAAAGTGGAAAACTTAAGCATTGGTTGATCATCAATATGTTGTAGTTAAGGAATTGTCTTAATATGACTTTCTATGAGTCTTGAAATGATAGAATTCCTACTCTAAAATATTTTACTGTTTTTAGATGTAAAATTTTCAAAACTAACACCAAAGATGATTTAGAGAGACTTGAACTTTAATGAATGATGAGCATGTCAAATAAGAGCATGTAGTTGAACAAGTCTTGAAACAACTTGAATATTTCACTTTAAAAAAATCAATGTAGAACTTGAGGTTTCAAATGTTTAGATGATATAAGTTATTTGAACGTTCATGAGGATCAAAATCAAAGGAGAAACCTCTACGCTATATGAGTCTTTTAAAGTTTAGAAAATTCAAAACACATGGACTTTGGTAGATCATCTAAGCTTTATCTTAAAGAAGGAGGAACGCTAAATTCAAATGAAGAAAAAAACTTTGAACTATGACTTTATCAAGATGTGGATGAAACTTATGTCTTACCTTGCAAGATTAAAGAAGCTTTCTAGGCTATATTTGGCATAGGAAATCAATTATATGCCAAATTGAGTATTTTGGATAACTATATGCAAAAATGAATGTGCATATTTAATTTTTCAATATTGAAGACCTTGATGAGTCAAATCATGCTTCCTTGTATGACATGGACTAAACTCCTATAGTTTGGTGTGAGAGGTCAAGATAACTTTTTAAGAGAAAAACAAGTCATCACATTCTTCATAATATTCTCGTTAATATCCATGTCGGGAATAAGTTTGGGTCAAATATAGAATTGTTTGTAGAAAATGTGCACAAATCAATGCATGGCAAGTTTGATGAAAGTACAAATGAACAAAAACTCAATTGTCCTCTTGAGCTCCATACTATGCAAACTATGAAATGCATGTGACTCAAACTACGTGCGAAAACATTAGCTTACATGGAAAGTGAGAGAATTGTGAAATATGATTACAAAGGTTAAATGTGATGTCAAATGACTGAAAATCTCTCGTAGCTAAATCACTATGTTTAAAGATTAAGACTGCTCAAACCATATCCTTAAAAAGCCATCTATGGACTTGAACACCTACAGAGATTGAAAATTTTCTGTTAAAAATGGTCTTCTAAGAAGAAAGATTGATATTTCCTTGTTTATCAAAAACCAATGAAGAAGTCATTCATTTGCTCAAATATATGTTGATGACCGTGTGTTTAGTGCTACTAATGATTGCCCTTGTAAGCATTGTACTAAGCTAAAGGAAGAAAAATTTGAGATGAGTATGATGGATGAGCTCAACCACCTCTTTTGGGCTTCAAATCAAGCAAACCAATGATGAAGTGTACATCTTTCAAACAAAGTACATCAACGATCCTCTCAAGAAATGCAAACTTGAAAACGGAAGGAATGTAAGCATACAAATGAGTACAAGTACAAAGCTTGATAAGCTGTCAAGGTAAGAAAGTTTAAGAGTATGATTGATAGTTTACTTTGTTTGACTGCTAGCTAGCCGGATATGTTATATTCTATGTGTTTATGTGCTAGATTTTAAGATATGCTAAAGAAATTGCATTTAGTTGTCTTAAAACGTATTTTTTAAAAGATTTAAAAGTTACATTGAATGTTGGGGTTTCTTTTAAGAGCGTATAGTGATTCAAACTATGTTAAAACTCTTGTTGATGAGAAAAGTACCTATTTTATGAGATAATACCTCATCTATAAATATATCACAAAATCTGGTTCTTTATAGTAGAACAAAACATATTGAAGTTATACATTACTTTATAAGTGGTTCTATACAAAAAGAGTTAGTTTGTGGTGAATTTGTCTCCCTACAATCTTAAAATCTCGTTTTAAAAAAATCAAAATGAGGAGCAAGAATACCTTGAAAGAGACCAAGAAACTCTAAACATAGTGAAGAAGGGTCAAGCAATCCTTCTCAGGGCCAAAGCTTACAATTCCTACTGGACCAAGAAGCTGGACGGTTAGGACCATAGGCACAAATTTCGCCAAGACTGAGAAGTTGATAGAATTAAGGAGATGCTTAACCATCTATAACTTCTTGTGGATAAAACCTACAGAATTTAGAGTATTAGATGTGCCATGTAACTTTGAATACATCCCTTCACATGATTAAGAATCATTTACTAAATGGGAGATGAACGATAGGACAACCACTCTCTTGAAGTTGTTTAAAATCAAGGATGCTGAATTGATGTTAGCCTTAGATTGGATAGATGTTCAGAAATAGAGACCTCTTTGGAATGAGAAGTAGATGAACAAAATGTCTAGAATGTCCACTAGACTATTTTATGCACACTTGTTGGTGGAATACTTGAATACTTTTTCCTATGAAATGCTTAATGTGATTCATGGTACACACCTAGAATGAAATGTTAGAATTATAAATGATTTGCTTGTGGCTCCTAATGAAGGGTTATATAAGATTTGATATATGAAAATGGGATGTGGCAAGATGAAAGGTCAATGAGGACCAAGTTAAAAGCTTCTTAGTTTTTTTATCCTACCAAGAATTAAAAACAATATGACATTAGTATATTGAGTGTTGACTGTGGCAGTCATATTTTTGTGTGACTAGGAAATCATATAAGATTCCTAGTAACTTTGACTTCTACATATCTCACCTCCTTGTCAACAAGAAATTTTTTTTTTTTTGGACTTTGTGGAGTCATTCATGGCAAATATGATAGAAGCAGCCACTAAGTCACACAATGTCATTCTTATCGCAACTTCATCTACTCCATGTTAAAGAAATCCGATATAGTGATGGATTTAGAAACTTAATGATCATATGATTTCCTGTCATCTCCTTTACATGATCTTTTTATTGTGCCTTATTGTCCCTTAAAAAAAGGGAGAAGAAAGATATACATATTTATGGAGTATATAATACAGAGTGAATATATAAGGCATGTGATGCAATATGAGATTAATATAAGGTGATATGTATTTCAAGGTTAATATGTATGAAAAATTTGAGTTTGAGATATGAGTGAGATATGTGTTGCTAATATATTTGAGATATGTATATGTGGCAAATATGAGTGTAGCATATGTTGAGGGAGAGCCTGGCTACTTTGAATAAGAGGAAATGCAATAAATTTATTTGCTTTGTCTTGTAGAATTTTGATGATTACAAAAAGGGGGAGAATACGCATATGTTGGTACATGAATACATATGTTGGTACATTGGCATATTTGTATATGTGGCTTGATATATAACTCATGTATGTAGCTTGCGTATGAGGCTTGATATACGGTATATGGGACAAAATGGTATATGCTTAAGCATGATTGCTTGGATAAGCTTGTGTTTAAACATGCTCTTGGATATGACGGATGATTGTGTAGAAATGAAGGTTTGGGTATGCTTTCTTGATGGATATGCATGTGATAAACATGATATGCTTGCTTGCTTCATGGATATGGTATGCTTACTTGATGTGCTTATTTGGTATGACATGGTGAAGCTTGATTTGATATATACTTTGATGCATAGTTTGGTTGAGAGGAAGTTCTAAAAAGTTTTCCATAACACCTATTGGTTTTGGGAAGATTATTTATTGAGGGGGAGCATTTTGATATTATCGTCATACTTATTGATTTTGGGAAAATTACATGTTGAGGAGGAGTTTAAATGCATTGACAAAGGGGGGGAGATAAAATTTTAAGTTTTGAAATATTTAGCAACCTCAAATATAGTTTTCAAACAAAAACATCTTTTAAAAGCATTGGTTTTGAAATCATCAAAAAAGGGGAGATTGTTGGAAAATGAATTGTTTTGATGAATTTAAAAGATGTTTGAAAATGAGCTAAAAAGATATTTCATAATTGGAACAAAATGAAAAGAAAGCATTGTAACAGATAGATATCTCACATAGGGGGAGATTGTTAGAGTATGAATGTTTTGATGTTTGAAAAGGATTTAGAAGTATATATACTTGAAAATAAGAAAGAGACATCATACCCTAACATAGATCTCTAAACAGGGATCTATGTACATCATACCCTGACATAGATCTCTAAAACAGAGATCGATGTACATCATACCCTGACATAGATCTCTAAAACAGAGATCGATGTACATCATACCCTGACATAGATCTCTAAACAAAGATCGATGTACATCATACCCTGGCATAGATCGATCGATGTACATCATACCCTGACATAGATCGATCGATGTCATCCAGAATCTTTCTGAAATCATACTGTCCAACATCATACCCTCACATAGATCGATCGATGTACATCATACCCTCACATAGATCGAACGATGTACATCATACCCTCACATAGATCGATCGATGTCCCCAGAATTCAAATTTTATGATCGTTGGAACAAAATCCAAGGGATATTTATGATGTTTTCTCTTTCCAATCTTGCTCAAATTTCTTGTGGACTTTAACCAAACATATTACATGCTTCCTTGACTATTGTATACATGTCTAAGATTCTCTAGGGTGGCTATTCAAGATCAAATCACTCCATAGGGTGGCTAACGACTATTTGGACATTTTCTTAACATTTTTGAAGATGAAGACTTGGTGGAGAGCCTCAAAACGTGCTGAACTTCATCTATAAATAGAAGAGGCTTGGATGAGACAAATACACACTTTCACCATCATCAAGTTTCATTCTTCATTGTTGTATATTTCTCTCATATGTGTAAAAGTGCTTAAAGCTTATTAAGCCTTTCTTTGTTCTTCATTGTTCTATATTGAGAGATAGGTAGTCTAACACAAGAGGAACCATAAACATTTGATCTCTTGCTTGTGTTTAGATTTGAAAGAAAGTGTGATCCCTACTACTTCATTCAACCTACTGTGAGAAAGTTCTTGAGAGAACTTTGTTGAAGTTGTGAGGAAGCAAGAACTTGTTCTTGCTTATAGTTGTTGTTGAGGTTGCACAAAGTGTATGTGCAACAAGTTGCTGCTGCTGTTGTTGTTATTGCACATATTGGTTGTGCAATAAGTTGATGCTGTTGTAGTTGTTGCTTGCACTAGAGTTAGTGTAAGTGTTGTTGTTGTTGTTCTTTTTCCTTATCAAAGGTAATAAGAAAGTTGATGTTGAAAATCCACTTTGAAAGAAAAGTGGTAGTGGAGTAGAATCATTTAGGATTCGATCCACTCTAAATCTTGTGTCTTCAATCATTATCTCTCATCTCCTTCTTTATTGATTTTGAGTGCCTCTTTTTGTATTGAAGTAAACTGAGAAAATTCCGCAAAATTGCCCAACACTCTATTCACCCCCCCTCTAGAGTGTTCATCACGGACCTTACACCATCTTCCTTATGTTTAATTTTGTAAACCCAATTACAATCAATTGGTTTCTTTCCAGGGGCAAGGACACAAGGTCCCAAGTATGGTTGGCATCAAGTGTAGCCAATTCTAAGTCCATAGCATGCATCGAGTCTGCTGATCTAGCTGACCAGTGATAAGAAGTAGGCTCTTGTTGTAAGCTAATGTTAAGCACATAATTCTTGTATTTAGGAGCTAAATGAGCAAATATGAGTATGTTCAGTAAAATAGAGAACAGGAGAAGATGGAGAAGGTTCGAGAACATATTGAGACTGATGACAGTAGTAGTCTTTAAGATACTGAGGTGGATGCTTTACTCTGTGAGGTCTAGAGGGTGGTAAAGAAAGAGAAGAGACATTAGGAGAAGATAAGTCATTGCCAGCTGAAATCTCATGTAACAGGACTTGATCTGCCGATTGATGGCTAAAGGTATGTCAAGAGCGTTATGTGTAAGAGAATAAGTAGAAGCAACTGGTGGCGAAAATGAAGCAGTAGGCAAAGAATGTGGGTTGTGAGCTGGTGATGAAAAGCTGAAGGTGAGAATTTTCGGTGGAGTAGATTGTGACATGTTATTGGTAAAGTCAATGCCACAAAGAGGAGATAGTGATAAAGAAGATATAGGATTAGACACTGAACAAGGTTGGACAATTGTGGTGGCATAAGGAAAGTGTGATTCATGAAGTTGAACATCTCTTGTGATGAGAATCTCTTCATGAGTTAAGGTTTGAAGGATAAAGCCCTTTGTGGTGGAAGAAGTACCTAGGAAGATGCATAAAATGCCCCTGGGAGAAAATTTGTGTTTTCCTGGATCCTTGTTGTGTGCATATGCCAGACATCCGAAAATTCTAAGATGCTGGTATGTAGGGGGGTGTCCGAAAAAGAATCTCATATGAAGTTTTATGTTTAAGAATAGGAGTACGAATTAGATTGATCAATTAAAAAGCATGAAAAATGGAAAACCCCAGTAGAACAGTGGGAAATGGGCCTGAAATAACAAGGATCTTGCCACTACAAGTATATGTTGATGCTTCCTTCCTACAAGTCCATTCTGCTGAGGTGTATGCATACAACTAGTTTGATGCACAATACCATGCTAAGAATAGAAATCAAACATAGTGAATTCTTGACTATTGTCAGTTCTAAGAATTTTAATGTTTTCTCAAATTGAGTATGAACAAACTGACAGAAATTTTGAATAATTTGTCTAACTTCACTTTTGGACTTCATCAAGTATATCTACTACCGTCATAAAAAATAGTAAGGAAAAACCTTTGAACATACATGGTAGGATGCTTGTTTGTCCCTCTATATATCTGTACAAGGTCAAAAGGTGATTTTGCAACAGAAGAATAAAAATGAAAAGGTAGTCTCTAAAGTCTAGCTAAAGGGCAAATAGAACATAAACCAGGAAGATGCCCTTCTTTCACAGATGGATCATACCTCTGGACTTCTTGGATTCTGGGAACTAAAGCATGTCCCAATCTACAATGCCACAAGAAAGAGAGTAACAGAGAGGTTGAAGAGGTCAAGCAAACGAAAGCCTGACCAGGTAAGACATTGCCTTGTAGATAGTAAAGGCTTTGTGAGAGAGTAGATGAACCAATCATCCTCTTGGACAATTGATCCTGAATTATATAAAGAGAACCATAAAATTGAATGATTAGTGTGAGATCAGCATCGATTTTACATAGGAATAACAAGTTGTAATTGAAAGAATGAACATATAAGACATCATTTATTGTGAGCAAGGGATTAACCGCTACTGTCCCAACATGGGTGGGAAGTACAGATATGTTATTAGGCAACTTGATAGTGATATGATGAATGGGCTTATAGGAAATAAACAAAGATAGATGTGAAACAATATGATCAGTAGTTTCTGAATACATAATCCATGTGTTTAAACTATTAATTACAGGTTTACATGACACCTTGACAACCTTAGCAGATAGAACAACATTATGAGAGGGACCTCCTGGGTGAGCTTCATGACTCTCATCTTCCCTATTCGCCCAGCTCAGCAATTTTTGGTTCTGTTGAGGTGTCACCATCAAGGATTGACATTTCTTGTTTATCTGAGACTTTTTAGACTGCATCTACACGGTATCTCTCATATGAACTTGACTCTTAGGCTTAAAACCGGGAAGATAATAATGCAGTTGTAGCATCTTTCTACTGTGTGCCTGACACACCACAAGTAGTACATTGGAAACGTTTAACACTCTCTGTGTAGGTCCTACCATTGCCGCTTCTGTATCCTCCAAATGGCTGCCTGTTTGTGTATGTATTAGCAATCATGCTTTCAGATGGCCGACAGTAAGCCATTAAAGCAACAACACCATTCTCAACATTCAATCCATTATCAGGCATCACCTTTCTCTCTACTTTAAAGCCATTGAAAAGGTGGTATTTATATCTTGCAAAGGAGACATCACAAAGACCTGTTATTTCACATGGTCAAAACTGTCATTTAGAGTTTTAATGAATTTGATCACATAATCACTTTCTACAAATTTCTACATCTTGCTAGCCATATCACATCTACAACCTCTACAACGCAGTTAGGTACAGGTCTAACGGCCATCGATTCCTCAAACACTACCTTCAGCCTACTAAAGTATTCATTCACACTAAGTCCTTCTTCCTTGATAGAGTAAAAATTCTCAAGTAAATCAGACGAACTGAAAGGATCAGTACTACCATACTTTAACTTCAGACTATTCCACAAATCAAAAGCACTGTCAAACCACATAATACTTTGAGAAATATATCGAGAGACAGAATTCATACTGAGGATCTGCATTCATAGGTTTCAGAATGGTTCCATCCATGAAATCTACCTTGTTCTTAACTACTAAAGTCATCTCAAACATATGACTCCACACATGATAATTATGTGCATTCAAAGGTGGTTGAGCCAACACAATGGCAGGACTATCATTAGGATGCAAATAGTATGGGTTCCGCAATGGACTTTCCATAAGCTGAGTTTGGTTTTCCCTTGAACCAGACATTACATTCTGCAAAGGACTACCATCATCTTGATTCTGATTTCTTCTTGATCCAGAAGCAATATTACCATGAGATGTCATCACCAATCACAATAGGCGGGAGCACACACAACAAGTAACCAAATTAAATCAAAGATCATACAAGAAAAAAAAACAAACCAGCACTTTCATCAAATACCTCAACACTAAACATACAACAAGCCAATCTCTGATAACATGTTAAAATTGAGTAATGCAATCAATAATTACCAAGACAAGAAACAAGATGTGCAAAATTGAGAGAAAAAACAAGTTGAGAAAGTGGAGAAAATTCTTGAATTATTTCTCATAACCGTCGGGTTTGCTACTGAACCAAATTATATACATTCAAGAGTGGAGGGAAGGAGAAGACTAGCGAAAAGACAAGCCCTTACTACACTAATACAACCCACCTAACTACCAAGGGCAAAATGGTAAAACCACACCATTTTTAAACAAACCTGCAAAATTCTTCCTCTTCCTTCGACTGCGTCTTTCTCTTCTCACTTCTTTGTTGCAATTCGATCCACGTGCTCCATTCCAGTCTTCTCCATCAGCTCCTAGTCATTTATCAAACACTTAATCAATGATCTTCCTTCACTTAACATCTCTTACACATGAATTGTGTATCTTCTGCCCGATTTGTTTCACTTGCTTCATGTCATACCTCTGATTCAATGCTTTCCATTGCTATGCTGCTGTTGCAGCTCTCAACAAAAAGCACCCCCTTGATCTGCTGATTCTGGCTTCTGTCTTTGTTTTAGAATCGGACTTCTCAAGTTTTCTTCTAGATAACCTTGAAGATTATCACATGAAGTGTTTCATTTGTTCTACCTTTTGTGTTGAAGATGTCGTAAGAACCTAAGCGTAACAACTGGTCTTTCTCCCGTTGTGTTTTGTTTGTATACTTTTTTATTTTATTGCCTCTAAAATAGTTATTGACCCATAAAATATAAAAGAAAATAGTTTTACTAGTTTATGGTCATTAATTTTCCACAATTTGGTTTTATTCTTTTCAACGACGTAACCTTTTACATTTTTTAACAAATTGAACGTTAAATCTATTAAATAAATGTTTAACACGCTTTGTTAACCGTATACGAGTTAGATATCAACAAAAGATTTGGATGGAAAGGATTACCAGCATACGAGTTAGAAAATACGTCAAAATATTTCACAGCCAAATGTTATTATTTTTTACTTTTTGGATCCTGCTAATAACTGGCCAACCAACGTCCGCTAAAGCTCATAATGATATTTTTTTAAATTCAGTGTGACATATTCAATAGTTAGAAAATTTATTTCATGCCAACTTTATCATATATATCGTTGCCTCTTCAATATTTAATATAAAACTCAGCAAAACTTTCCACCCGCCAAATGCTCACATCCCCCGCTTCTTGCTCTGGAGCTTACTCATTATTCCAAGCAAGTCTTCCTCCCCTATACTGGAAAGTCGGTCATGCTGTCAATAAGTATCATTCTCAGTCTCAAAAGAATGGCCTTTACTTTGACTTTTTATGCGCTTTTTTTTTTTCCATTTTAACAATCCGGATTCCCCAAGTAGATTTCAAGACATTGCATCTGAATCAAGTATTGAATGTCAACTATTTCGTTCTTCTCATTTATCCTGTCGAAATTCCACTTCATCTAATGCATGATTTTATCAATTTATTCTTAAATGTGTTTTGCAGCTGACCTAATACTTAGTTTTAGAATCGGACTTCTCAAATTTTCTTCTGGATAACCTTGAAGATTATCACATGAACTGTTTCATTTGTTCTACCTTTTGTGTTGAAGATGTCATAAGAACCTACGCTAACTGTTGGTCTTTCTCCTAATAAAAAAATAATTCCTCTTTATTCAATGCCAAAATGACTAAATTGCCCCTCTAGTTTGAACTATTGTTGGAGAAAATTGAAAGAAATGGGTCAAGTTACAAACTGTGGTTAGCAACGTATTTTGAGATTAAATATGATTAGTTTTCATTAATGATAAGTAGAAACTAATGAATCTTTAATTATCTATATAATGAATAGATAAGTTTTAGCTTTGGAAAAACCTATTTACGATACCGGGTGAATAAAGAATTAATGCTCAAAGTAAGGAGAAAAATCAGTCCAGCACGTCCCGTGCTTGGGCTCGGGTTGTCGACTACAGGCTGCAGGCCGAGCTGTAGGTTGCAGGCTATAGGCCAGATCATGTAGGCCACGGACCGGATCCTATCTGGTGGAGAAGTTTGTTTAAATTTAAATTTCTCCCAGGTGGTTATGATCAGCTAAGGTTGAGATTTGAAAATCTGTTGATCTGTAACCGTGCTGAGATGCTCGAGCAGTTATCCGATCTGAGGGCTTAGATTGTACAGTTTTTTGATCCAACAGCTGTGGGCAGACCTGATGCGGTTATCTGATTCAAGTTCAGGCCAAGCAGATATCTGATCCTATGGGTGTGGTTGAACTGGTGATAACAGACATACCTTAGTTTTCTCATATAAATACAGGTCGAGCTGACCTCTGTGGATATAAGGAAAATCAATCCAGAAATCAATCGATTTTCTCCTCTTCCTCTCTACATTCCATCTTCCTCATTGCAAGTCAGAGACATTTTACAGGTTCGTTGAGTTTATACGATGTAGTGCTGCTCACCTGAACTGATTCTGTTGTATTCTGGAAGACGATTGCTTCATCTGGTTGGGCACAGTATACCGGAGTAATACGTCTTAGGGACAGAGTCCTGGATTCACCTCAGTTTGTCAGCTCGGCTGAACTGCTGAGCTGCTGTTAGCACAGTACTGTAAATCTTTAATGCTGTCGTGCTGAGCTTAACTGGTCTACCGAGCTGTTGTTGTGCTGAGATCGGCTGTTGTGTAGAGCTCAGCTTTTTAGGATGTTATATCATCTGTTGTCCTACAGTATTGCTATGCTGAGCTCGACTGGACGGCTGATAGCACAGAACTGCCGTTATGCAATGTTGTTGTACTGAAGTCGGTAGGTCGGCAAACTGTCCAGAATGCAAACTCAATTACGCTGCTTGTACCGTTTTAACCTGACTGATCGACCTAACCTACCTTGAGCTCGGCAGGTTGACTTTTACTTTATTTCCCAAGCACATATTGTATAGAATTCATTTTGTCTAACTTGAATTTTTTCCAACAAGCTTAAGACGTATTTTTTTGATTCTGTACTGATTCTCAGTTGTTTGTTTTCATTTTACAAAAATTGAGATGGAGAATAAAAGCAGAAGCTCCGTTCAAGGACAAAACGATGATGTTTACGTGGCACCAAATACTGGGTGCCTCTGACTAGTTCTGCCCCAGGGCCTGCTGTGGCCCAAGTGGAAAAACCGAAGTTCACTGGGAGCTTCTTCAAAAGATGGCAGCAGAAGATGTTGTTCTTCCTGACTAAGCTAGGGCTGACCAAATTATTGACCGAAGATCCGTATGTGACTGATCCAATGGATGACTAGACCCAGAGTATGCAAAACACTCTTGTTGTTGAAGCGTGAAACTACAATAATTATGTTTGTTTGAGTCATATTCTGTGTTGTTTGGAAAACTCATCATATGGATTCTATTGTATGTACAAAACTACAAAGTCTTTGTGGCAGGCTTTGGAGAAGAAATATCACACGGAAGATGCTGGCACAAAGAAATTTATTTTCAGCAAATTCTTGGATTTCAAAATGTCTGATTCTCAAAATGTTGTTTTTCAGGTTGAGGAACTACAGATGTTGGTAGCCGAAATAGAAGAGGAGAGCATGTTGCTCAGTGAATCCTTTGTTGTGGCTACAGTGATTGAGAAGCTACCTCTTTCGTAGAGGGAATTCAGAAGCTATCTCAAACGCAAGACAAAGAAGATGACATTGAAAGATCTGATTGTCCGACTCCGCATAGAGGAGGATAATCGAAAATCAGAGAGAAAGGCACATGCAAGTTCTGGTGGCCAAGAAAAAGAAAGGCCACATCGAAGTGAACAACAAAGACAAACAGATAGCCAAGAAGTTCACGGAGTCGCTGCAACCGTGGCATGCAGGGACCTGTCAGAATGAATGCCGCAAGCCCAAGAAAAAGCAGCCTAAGGCAAAGGTGAATCTCGTTGATGCCATAGATGATTTGAACCTGTGCGCCGTGTCTCAAAGTGCAATGTTGTGAAGAACATGCGCGAGTGGTGGCTGGATACTGGAGCCACAAAACATGTCTTTACATGGGAGACTCTGCCTCATTGAAGATTAAAGGCGAGGGGAAGGTTGTTGTGAAATTGACCTCGGGGAAGCACCTATTGCTGCAGAATGTGCTGTATGTCCCTGACATCTAGAAGAATTTGGTTTCTGGGGCTCTTCTAATCATGCATGGATTTAGACTAGTGTTAGAGTCTAAGAAAGTAATTCTTTCGAAAAATGACATGTATTTGGGGAAGGGGAACCTGGCTGATAGGATGTGTAAATTAAACGTCATTATCATTGTACCCGAGAAGGAATTGTTTGAGGTGGCTAATAATAATGCTTCCTCTTCTACTTACATGCTTGAGTCTTCTTGTTTATGGAATTTTCATTTGGGACATGTTAATTACAAGTCAATACAACAAATGATTAATCTTGAATTATTACCAAAATTGAATTTTGATAAAGGAAAATGCCAAATTTGTGTTGAAGAAAAAATGGCAAAAGTGTCATTTCCTTTAACACAAAGGAACACTGAACCTTTGGATTTATTCATACAGATGTGTGTGATTTAAAGTTTGTGCAAACGAGAGGTGGTAAAAAGTACTTTGTCACTTTTATCGACGATTGCACAAGATACTGTTATGTTTATTTGCTAATTAGAAAAGATGAGGCCGTTGATTCTTTCAAAGACTATAAAAATCAAGTTGAGAATCAACTTAGCAAACGAATTAAAGAAATTTGTAGTGATAGAGGTGGCAAATATGATACACCGTTTAATGAATTTTGTTGAGAACATGGCACTATTCATCAAAAGACTGCGCCATATTCACCTCAATCGAATGGTATTGCTGAACACAAACACCGAACTATAAAAGTGATGATGAATGCTATGTCGATAAGTTCGGGCTTACCTCAAATCCTGTGATGGGAAGCAATTCTGTCAGCTAATGTCATTCTAAATAGAATTCCATCTAACAGGATGGATGAAACCCCCTACGAACTTTGCAAAGTCCATATGCGTAGCTAGAAATACTTAAAAGTGTGGGGCCGTCTGGAAAAGGTTGCTGAACCTAAACCAAGACAAGTAAAAATTGGGCCTAAAACGATTGACTGCATATTCATAGGATATGCGAAGAATAGTAGTGCTTATCAATTCTTGGTGCATAAATCGGACATTCCTGACATACATAAAAGTGTTTTGATGGAGTCAAGGATTAGAGTGTTCTTCGAAGATGTCTTTCTGAAGAAAGATAAAAAAAGAAGAAACAAGTACTGATAAGCGAATGCATGAGACGACCCTCAAGGCACCAAGAAAGTTCGTCAAAGAAAGCGAGTCAGAATACCAACATCGTTTGGACCGGATTTTGAACTAACCTATATGGTAGAAAACAAGCCAGGAACTTTCTCTGAGGCAATGTCAACTCCAGAAGCTCCCTTCTAAAAAGAGGCAATAAATAGTGAGATAGACTCTAATCTTCTGAATCACACTTGGGAGGTAGTTAACCTTCCACCGTGAAGTAAAACAGTGGAATGCAAGTGGATTTTCAAGAAGAAATTGAAAGAGAATGGGTCTATCGACAAGTACAAGTCCGGTTGATAGCTAAAGGCTATCGACAGAAAGAAGGTTTTACTTTTTTGATACCTGCTTACCAGTGACTAGGATTACTTCTATAAGGATGTTGGTTGCTATTGCAGCAGTTTATAACTTAGAAATCCATCAGATGGATGTGACGACTGCATTTCCAAATGGTGAGTTGGAGGAAGAAATTGATATGGAACAACCTGAAAGGTTCATCGTTCTAGGACAAGAAAAGAAAGTCTGTAGACTTGTTAAGTCTTTGTATGGATTTAAGCAAGCGCCCAAACTGTGGTATTTGAAATTTGATCAAGCGATGCTAGCTAATGGTTTCAAGATCAATGAATGTGACAAAGTGTCTACATCAAGAACGCACCAAATGCATATGTGATAGTATGTCTCTATGTAGACGATATGCTAATCATGGGCAGTACTCATGATACCATCTGAATAAATAGAAGATGTTGACGAGAAACTTCAATATGAAGGATATGGGAGTTGCCAACATTATCTAGGAATTATAATTTATAGGGTAGCCGAAGGACTCGTGTTGTCACAAACTCACTATATTGAATCTGTTCTAATGTTTCAATATGTTTGATGTGAAACCAGTAGAGACTCCACTTGACTTATGTATATACTTAAGGAAGAACTGAGGAGAGCCAGTAGCTCAATTGGGGTACTAACAAGTAATTGGAAGTCTGATGTGCATAACAAACTGCACAAGACCAGACTTAGCATGTTTAGTAAACAAACTGAGCAGGTTTACCAATAATCCAAGTGATGGTCATTGGGTAGCTCTGAATAGAGTGATGAGATCCTTGAAGTATACAATGAACCCTGGATTACATTACACAAGATATCCAGCAGTAATGGAAGGCTATTGAGATGCCAACTGGATATTTTATAGTAAAGATTTTAAGTCCACCAGTGGATACGTATTCACGGTTGGTGGAGGTGCTATGTCATGGAAATCCACAAAGCAAACGTGCATAGCTCGTTCTACTATGGAAGTTGAGTTTATAACACTAGATAAAGCCAGGAAAGAGGCTGAATGGATTCAGAATTTTCTAAAAGATGTGTCATGCTAGCCTAAGTCAATCGCTCCTATCAGCATACACTGTGATAGTCAGTCAGCTATAAGACAAGCTTAAAGAAGCATCTATAATGGTAAATCTTGACACATACGTCGGAGATACAACACAATTAAACATTTGATCTCTAATGGCGTGATTTCCATTGATTGAATAAAATCAAAGGAGAATCTTGCGAATCCGCTTACAAAATGTTTACATAGATATCAAATGTCAAATTTGATAAATGTAACGGGATTAAAGCCTATAATGCAAGAACCTTTTGTAACGGAAACCTGACCTTGTTGACTGGAGATCCCAGAATCTTTGTTTAATGGGACAGCTAAGTTATGAAATTTCAGTTAAGCACTTGCTCATTATTTTAAATAAAAGTGATGTATGTAGAAAGAGTTCGGGTAAGCTGAGGCTTTTAATGTTTTTTATATAAGTGTAAAGTGGGACCGTTTCTATGAGAGTTCTGTGAGGCAAGAATTCTCTTAAACACTTTCTGAAACCAGGCGGTTCGTGAAAAAAGCAAACACAATCATGATAACCAAAAGGGTGTTAAAGGAAATGTGGTGTGAGTAATGTTGTCTAAGTTCACAATAAAGGCTGACTAGTTCAAGACATCAAGTCACTATTTAGCCAAGTGGATCCAATAGTATATCACTAGGAAAGGTTCAAAGCAAGAAGCTACTTCTTCTGGAGCAACATCTTCTTGTCTGACTTCTCACTAGAGTCTGCATCTGCATCTGCATCTACATTAATTTCCACTCATGTGGGGGATTGTTGGAGAAAATTGAAAGAAGCGGGTCAAGTTGCGGACCGTGGTTAGCAACATACTTTTAGCTTAAATATGATTAGTTTTCATTAATGATAAGTGGAAACTAATGAACCTTAATTATCTATGTAACGAGTAGATAATTTTAGGCTTTTGGAATCACCTAATTACGATACCGGATAAATAAAAAATTAATGCTCAAAGTAGGGGGGAAAATCAGCTCAGCACGGCCCATGCTCGGGCTTGGGCTCGTGCTTGGGCTCAGGTTACAGGCCGCAGGCTGTAGGCCGGATCCTGCAGGCCATGAGCCAGATCCTATCTGATGGAGAAGTTTGTTTAAATTTAAATTTCTTCCAGATTGTTGGGATCGGCTAAGGTTGAGATTTAAAAAGCTGTTGAGTTGTAACCGTGCTGAGCTGATCTGAGTAATTATCCGATCTGAGGGCTCAGAATGAACAATTATTTGATCCAACGGCTATGGGCAGACCTTCTATGGTTATATGATCCAACGGTTCAGACCAAGCAGGTATCTGATCCTACGACTATGGTTGAACTGACGATAACAACCAGACCTCAGTTTTTCCTATAAATACAGGTCGAGCTGACCTCTGTGGATATTAGGAAAATCAATCCAGAAGTCAATCGATTTTCTCCTGTTCCTCTCTGCATTCCATCTTCCTCATTGCATAAAAAATCCTCCACATTTCAAGTCATCTGAGAAGTTAGAGACATGTTACAGGTTCGTTGAATTTGTACACTGTAGTGCCGCTCGTCTGAACTGATTCCGTTGTATTCTGGGAGACGATTGCTTCATCTGGTTGGGCATAGTATATCGGAACAATACGTCTTGCGGACAGAGTCTTGGACTCAGCTCGGTTTGTATGCTCGGCTGAACTGCTGAGTTACTGTTAGCATAGTATTGCTAATCTGCAGTGCTGTCGTGCTGAGCTCAACTGGTCTGCCGAGCTATTGTTGTGCTAAGATCGGCCGTTGTGCTGAGCTCGGCTGTTTATGCTGTTAGAGCATCTGTTATTGTACAGCGCTGTTGTCCTGAGTTATGCTGCTGTGCTGAGCTCGGCTTGACGGCTAATAGCACAGAAATGTTGTTCTACAGTCCCGTTGTACTGAGGTTGGCAGGTCGGTGAACTGTACAGAATGCAAACTCAATTGCGCTGCTTAGACCGTTTTGACCTGGCTGATCGACCCGATCTACCCTGAGCTCAACAGGTCGACTGTTGCTTTATTTCTAGGCATATATTGTACAGAATTCGTTTTGTCTTACTTGAATTTTTCTCAACACTATTTTCCCTGGCCAGGGTTTTTCCTATTAGGACAAAAGCAAAAAATTCTCCATTGATAAGTCGCATAATTTCACAATCGGTTGTCCTTATTTCATGCTGATAGGAATAAAATGAACAATAAGGGAAAGCTAGCAAACGCTATAAACTAAGACCTAATATGTGGGATCAGATCAACATATATTCTCCCGTTGTGTTTTGTTTGTATACATTTTTACTTTATTGCCTCTAAAATAATTCCTCTTTATAAGTGGCCAACCAGCCATTTGCTAAATGTCATTTAATGACAAATTTTAAAATTCAGTGTGACCTATTCAATAGTTAGAAAATTTCTTTCATTCCTACCTATTCAATAGAAAGCTTCCATAATATTTGCAAAGTGTTCTTTCTCGTTAAGGAAGATTTCCACTAAGCTGTTTTAGTCTCTTTTAGTTTCCTCTTTTCTATTTTTTAGATGGGACAATATTTTCTTCCAATTGAAGCTTGAGTTGGTGTTTTTTCTTTTTTCAAAAGGCCATGAAAACAATGATTTTGGAAAGATAAATTTAAAAAACAGGCCGTCCTCATTCTAAGCTGATGGCAATAAATCCAAACAATATAAATTTCAAGTTCACAACAAGAGTGTATTCAATTGAAAACTGTCCAATGCTATAAATTAAGCTTGTGTCAAGATACATGAAACCACAGCTTTTGTGAGTTTTAAGTAGAAAGGGAGGAAATGAATACCAGGCTCCCCAGTTTCTTGCTCTGCATTTTACTTGTTCTTTCAAGTAAGTCTTTCTCCCCTGTACTAGAAAGTCGGTCATGCTGTCAATAGGTAACATTTTCAGTTTCAAAAGAGTGGCCTTTACTTTGACTTTTAATGCGCTTTTTCCCCTTTCCTTTTGAACGATGCTGTTACGTAAAAACAGTATTGAATGTCAACTACTTCATTCTTTCCTCTTTGTTGTCTAGAAAAGTGATTTATCCTTCTTGAGATTCCATTTTATAGAATGCAGGATTTTATGGTTTACATTTTTCCCTTTTTTTGATAGCAAAATGATTCTTTAACTGTGTCTTGCAGCTGATCTGACAATCAGTACAATGGCTGCAATTCGTCTTCGTGGCCTGACCCGAACACCAATCCTTGGATCTCGGAGCCTGCTTAAGGGTGTTTGTTCAAGTAGTGAAGACTGCGAAGAGGATGAAGACTGTGGGGAATTTGATGTGATTGTTTGCCTGTGTGAAGCCTTCAAGTGCGTTCATCCTGATAGCGTCTGAGGCCAGAGCGAACCTTCTAAAACTTACCTAGCAGAAATGCACAAATAAACAGGAAAGAAATCAAATATGAAGATGCAATTCAGTGCTTGTATTTTGATTTCCAGGTTATATTTTATATGTGGATTGCAAACATGCAAAACCTCCCTTTTCAGTCTTTTCCATATCTCTCCCTTATCTATGAATTACTAACATGTATTTCATCCGCAATGATGTTTCCTTCTTTGTTTTACAGTGTTATATGAGTAAAATAGTGAAATGCTAGTTTTGTTGCGCTCTTCCCTAAACTTTTATTCTCTAATCAAGTATTTTCTATTCTACTTTCTGTACACAAAAAAAAAAATTGATTAAAAGGCAAAAAAAAACTATGTATTTAGCTATTTATAATGAGAAAAAAAATTTCATTAAATAAAAATTTGAAAGTTGCCAAGTTATTCTTCGACTCAAATGAAAGGCAAACCACACAAAAGGGAAGGGGTGAAACATAATCAAAGATAAATTAAGACCTAATATGTTGGACCTTATCAACTTGTATTCTCTCGTGGTGTTTTGTTTGTATATATTTCTATTTTAGTGTTTCTAAAACAGTTATTGGCATCCCATAAATTTTAAAAGAAAATAGTTTTATCAGTTTATAATCATTAATTGTGCATAACCGGACCTTTTGGGACATCAGACCAGACTCAGACACTTTGAGTTTGGCCTAATAGGTAAAACCAATGTTTGAATGGTCGTTTTTAGAGTTCCGTATGCCAGGTAGACTAAATGTTCAATGTTACTATTTTGCAGGTCGGTCTCTCTACACCATAAATTTTGTCTTACTAAATTTTGCTTTAAAGCATTTGCAAATGACCCTCAACAGCCCTGTTTTTGTATAAACAATAGATTGTCGTGAATAAACATAACGAATGTCTCCAAGACACCCCAGAGGACAATAATATTCAAGCAATCATCTACTTAAACCCATAGACATGCCAAATTCCTACATATATGATAACTTCATGATTTTTTTGAACTTTTAATAGAACTTTTACATCAATAATTTCCAGATCAAGCCTCTTCCTTCACCACAACAGCAAATGACCCTAAAACGTTTAGGTTGCTTCTACTAGATAGGCTGAATGTTCAATGTTTTCCTTTTTTAGAGTTCGGTTTCTCTTTTTTGCTGAACGCATATTATACTTAAAAAAATGTAAAGCGAAAACGGGCTGAAGCCTGGACCAGCATGCAGGTCGGACCCTAACAGGCCGGCTGCATCCACGGCATGGCCCAAATAGTACCTGAAATTAAAAAAACAGGATTAAGGGTCAGCCAGCAGCAGACCGGGCCGAATGGCCAACGGACCGGACCAGCTGCCAGCCGGCCTATTAACGCAAAGATACAAAAAAAGGGGAAAATTGGACGGCAGGCCAGCCTTAGCGGGCCGGGCCTACGCAAGGCGGACCAGGGTTGGCAAATGCAGGCCCGCCTTTCTCAGTTTAATGATTAAATGATTTTCTGGAAATTTTAACATTGCTAATTAATTAATTTAAAATAGAAATAATTATAGAAAAAATATAAATAAATATAAAAACAATTATAAATAAATTCCAAAAATTATAAAATGCTGAAATTAAATTATTTCCATTCAATTTTAGTAATTTTGATATTTTATTTAATATGGGTAATTGGGTAACAAATAGAAATAAATAAGTGAAAAATGAGGAAAAATATAGAAAATGCCCGATAAATGTATGCAAGTGCATGGAAAAGTGGATTTGACG
Source organism: Eustoma russellianum (assembly GCA_036186865.1). Classification (NCBI taxonomy): domain Eukaryota; kingdom Viridiplantae; phylum Streptophyta; class Magnoliopsida; order Gentianales; family Gentianaceae; genus Eustoma; species Eustoma russellianum. The sequence goes on from AP025046.1 coordinate 7,530,746, forward strand.
CCAAACAACGTTTAATCATTACTCAGAAAATATTTGGACCTAGATTTGAGTGCTGGAGGATGGTGAGGATGGGCCAGGGGCCTCAGGCGATTGTGTTTTTGCATTATTGGCACGTGCATTGCATTTATGGTGGGTCATGAAATACAGGCCACGAGCTCTCAGTATGGTGTATGGTGGCAGGGCCACGCACACTCAGTATGGTGTACGGGAGCGCGGCCACGCACACTCAGTATGGTGACTATGGATGTATACGACCCACAGCCACTCAGTAGGACCCGGGTTCTTGCATTCCACGGTGGAGATATCGGCATCTTGTGTGACATGACTTTGTTGCGTGTGACACGCATAACTGGGCATGCATCATGATGTTGCGCATTCTTTATGTGGAGTGAATTACTTTTCTGCACTCTTTTATATGCTTATGTGATATCATGTTTTATGTGCTATGTGTTATATCATTTTTGTATGCTCGTCTTGTACTAGTTGGAGGCAGGTGCCCAGTGGGTGATTTTCCGTCGTTCACCCCTACTCGTCCCCCTTCAGATGAGCAGGAAGAGGCCTACGACTATGTCTTTGTTGATGACAGGGCTGACACGGTGGAGTGGGCAGACTGATGGTCGCACCTAGGATATAAGAAGACCTTGCGACTGTTTGCCTTTATTTTATTTGGATTTCATCAGACATCACCTTGTTTAGATTTGTAGTGTTATAGCCGTGATTTTTCTAATAATAATAATAATAACGACAACAACAACAACAACAACAACAACAACAACAACAACAACAACAATAATAATAATAATAATAATAATAGAGGATAAAGATAAAATGAAAGGAAGGAAAATTATTTAATTTAAATCATTCAAGATAACTACCTTATCCTATTCCCATAAATTATTCCATCAAATTCCTAAAATTTCTCCCCTAACCAAAATAAAATCCCCCAAACCCCTTTACCCTAAAAAAAAGAGAACGACGTTTTTTTAGAAGAACAAAAAGGAACGGAAGTGAGGGAGGGAAAGGGAGGAAAAAGAAAGAGAGAAAAAAAGAGAAGAAGAAGAAGGCTAGCAAACCCCGAACCCAAGATCTAATCCGTCAAATCTATTCGTTTCTAGCATCAAACGAGGTTGGTGCCGCTTTTCCCCTCAAACGGGTATGATTCATGCATGCTTTAATGGTATATTAATGTGATTCGTTGTTTTTATTTCTTTAAGATGTGAATTTTGTTTTGTTTCTTTGATTTACCTTGCCCTACCATCACATACCACCACTCCATGCCTAATAAAAGTTACTAATTCAAGTACAACATGAACAATAAACACCACAAAAGTGCAAAAAAATGAGTTGAAAAAAAATTAAATTAACCACCATATATATAAGAAAAAAGAAGGAAAATTTACCAGTTTGTTGTAACATACTAAAATAAAAATAATATGCACAAGACATACTAACTACTAAAATGTGTGCATCCTTCAGCAGTATGACTTTGTGAGCTGTAATGAACCAATCAACTTATTAAACCATATAATGTTATCAACACACAAAACACAAACAGTATAAGTGCGAAAGACAAATAATAAATGCTTATATACACATATACCTATACATACAAGCAACAATATGAAAATACGAAGTAATAGATAAAAGCTCACAATATATATAGAATACGATAACAACGTAGGAGTAGCGAATATACAAAAGGTATACGAAAAGACAGGAGTATATGTGCTAAATGACCACTACAAAAAAAAAGAGAGAGAAAACACTTAGTCTCTTACAACAAAGAGACATATAGACAAACACAATTTGTTACAACATTAATAACATAAATAAGTCTACTTAAGAAAACATACAAATAGATACACGAAACAAAAGTAACTAAATGACGCTAAGTAAATATGTACAAGTATACATACAACTATTTCAATGACACCGCAACATAACTAATACAACAAAACAGTAATAAACATCATAATATATAACGACAACAAACAGCACAATGTAATAGCACAAATACTTTTCATTCTAGTCATATGTTACGAAATAGGCATACATCTACCGGTTTCAAAACAAATCATTAACATACACAATTGAAGAGCATGCTAATTACTAGTTAGGAACGGCATAGTATCTCATGACAGCATAGTAATATATTAAAATGTAAATAACTTAATAACAGAAAAAAATTTACCAACTTGAACACCCAAATAAATTATAGTAAAATCTATGCATTTATGCATTTCCTTCGGAAATATATATACAACGATATTTATACAACAATAGGATAAGCTATACGAAAAAGATAGAGTACAAGTAACAAAAAAAATATAATTATTATTAATGACTAACATAAGTACAAAAAGAGAGATCACGATAAACAAAGACTAAATTGAAAACGCATAGCATGTGTACCGCTTAAAACTCAATTAACACACAATATAAACATAATACACGTGACAAACTGCAGATAACGAATATGAATTCATGAGTTACATATGATATGTAAGTCATACATGCGTTTAACATAAGGATACACAACATATTATATGTTTATACCAAACATGTTTAACGACTTAACAATTAAAATGACAAAACATATTACACTCGTGTATATTGATATATGTAATGGACGGAACTATGTTCGAGCACTGCAATTCATCCCCAACCCAATAGGCAGTCGGAGAGGACGATTCAAACTCTTGAGGACATGTTGAGGGCTTGCGCACGGGACCTCAGAGGAAACTGGGATGGTATGATTAAGCTAATTGACTTCTCCTACAACAATAGCCACCATAGTGCCATTGGCATGGCACCCTTTGAGGTGCTCTATGAACGTAAGTGCAGGTCCCCTTGTTCATTGGGACGAGGTTGGCGAGTGTACTATTACCGGTCCTGAGTTGGTCGAATAGATTAGAGAAAAAAGTGAAGTTGATATGTGATAGGCTCAAGATGGTGCAAGATAGAAGCAAGATTTGGGCAGATTAATGAGGCGTCCTTTAGAGTTCATTGTGGGCGAGAAGGTTTACTTGAGAGTGTCGCCTATGAAGGGGGTTTCACGATTTGGTTTGAAGGGTAAGATGAGGCCTCGCTACATTGGTCCATATGAGGTACTCGAGAGGGTCGGAACCTTGGCCTACCGATTAGCGTTACCCCCTGCCTTGGCTCAGGTTCACAGCGTATTTCATGTTTCTCAGTCGAGGAGATAAGTTCCGGATCCGAGCCATGTTTTAGATGCGCCACCGTTGAGAATTCGACCGGACAAGACCTATGAGAAGACTCCTATCAGGATCATGGATCGCAACGATTGGGTATTGAGACACCGGGCCATCCCTTATGCTAAAGTCCAGTTGGTAAATCACATCGAGCGCAAGGCAACCTGGGAGCTTGAGGGACAGATGCGAGAGAGATATACATAGCTCTTCGAATAAGGTACGTCAAGTTTCAAGGACGAAACTTTTTGTAAGGTGGATAGGATGTTACAGCCGTGATTTTTTTTAAATAATAATAATAATAATAATAATAATAATAATAATTATAATAATAATAATAATAATAATAATAATAATAATAGAGGATAAAGATAAAATGAAAGGAAGGAAAAATTATCTAATTTAGATCATTCAAGATAACTACCTTATCCTATTCCCATAAATTATTCCATCAAATTCCTAAAATCTCTCCCCTAACCAAAATAAAATCACCCAAACCCCATTACCCCAAAAAAAGAGAACGGCGTTTTTTTAGAAGAACAAAAAGGAACGGAAGTGAGGGAGGGAAAGGGAGGAAAAAGAAAGAGAGAAAAAAAGAGAAGAAGAAGAAGGCTAGAAAAACCCCGAACCCATGATCCAATCCGTCAAACCTATTCATTTCTAGCATCAAATGAGGTAGGTGCCTCTTCCCCCCTCAAACGGGTATGATTCATTCATGCTTTAATGGTATATTAATGTGATTCGTTGTTTTTATTTGTTTAAGATGTGAATTTTGTTTTGTTTTATATGGAAAAGCATGAGACGTGTTGTTTATGGCTGTATGTGTATGTGCGTGTGTATTGAAATTGCTCGTAGTTGTGATTCAGATTGGAAACACCCTTGAATGAAATCAAAAGGTTCAATATTTTCATACTTACAATTTTTTGAAATTGCGTTTTGCCCTTAGAATAGGTTCACCTAGCTCGGAATAGGTTGGGATTGGGTTGGAAGTCGACAAAATAGGCCTGATGTGCGCGTTTCAGGGGGTGGCGCGTGGGGGCCACGCGACGGCGTGTCCAGACAAGTGCTTACATGTCCACTTACAAAAGATGTGTCTCATTATAACGAGTCCAGTGCAACTGGTTTGATGTCGATCGGAGTTAAAACGAAGATTTTATTGATGTTAGAAAAAAAATAGAATTTATAAAAAAAGAAAAAAAGGAAAAGCATATTGGACCGGCCAGGGTGTCGGACCAGACCGGATGGCCAGCGGACCAAACCAGGATAGCAGGCCGGCCCAAATTGAAAATTTAAAAAATCTGAAAATTAATTTCTGAAATGAATAAATAATAAATAATTAATTAAAATTAGTTTAAAATTCTAGAAAAATATATTTAATTATCAGAAAATTCTAAATAAATTCCAGAGAATAGAAAAGGTTAAAATTAAATTATTTCCAGTTAATTTCTGAATTTTGGTAAATGTAAGTAACTAAAAATAATTAGTAATAAATAGAATTAAATAAGGAAAAATTAGGAAACATTAGTAGAAAATTCTAGAAAATTAATACAAGCTAAGGAAAAATAAGGGTGATGTTAAATAACAACTTTCCAATATTCTTAAAATTTATGAAACCAAATATTGAGTGCCAGAGATGGTGAGGATGGGCGTACGGGTCCTAGGCGACTTTGTTGTTGCATTCATGGCACGTGCATTGGATTTGGAGCGGGTTGAGATGTACGGGTCTCAGCCGTTCGAGTGGAGTGGATCATGGTGTACGGGCTATGGGTACTCGGTCATGGTGGATCATGGTGTACGGGCCATGGGCATCGGTTATGGTAGATCGTGGTGTACGGGCCACGGACATCGGTCGGAGTGGATTGTAGTGTATGGGCTACAGACATCCAGTCAATCCCGAGATCATGCATTGCATACAGGTCTAAGGGCATATTGCGTGACATGATTTTTGTTGCGTGTGACACGTGGATGGAGCATACATCACGTAGTTACGCATTTTTATGTGGAGTGCTTTACTTACCACATTTACTTTATTTTATGCATGTTATATCATATTTATGTGCTATGTGGTTATATCGTTTCGGCATGCGCGTTTTGTATTGGTTTGAGGCATGCATCTACTGGGTGATTTCTGTCATTCACCCCTACTTCCCAGGTGAGCCGGATGAGGACTACGAGCATATCTTTGATGAGGACGAGAGGGATATAACGGAGTGGGCTGGTTGATAGCTGCATCTAGGATACAAGTGGACGCTGCAGCTGATTATTCTTAGTTATCTTGTGGGGATTTTCACAGACTTCTTTATTATTTTTATTATCAGAATTTTTATTCAGTAATGTAATAACGATTATTTGAGTTTAATTTAAGTTATGATTTATGTTTCCGTGAGAAAAATTTCTATGTCATTTCTGACAAGTAAGAGATTGATTCGGCGCCTTGTATTCTTCTCAGCGAGATACGACGGGTGCACTCTTTCCGATGCTAGGGCTCTGGAGCGGGACGCTACGTGCAGCCTGTAGATTCCAATACTGTTATGTTATCGTCAGGATTTGGTTCATTATTGTATTGAGGATTTTATTTTATCAAGTAAACTTAATATTATTATATTTCGTTTATGCGAGAAAAATTTGTATGTCTTTCCGGACATATTGAAAATTGATTCGACGCCTTGTATTCTCCTTAGCAAGATACGGCGGGTGGGTTGTTCCCAATACTAGGATTCGGGAGTGGGGCGCTATGGCCGAGCAGGAGAAGAAGAGGTGAGGTAGTATCTTTTGACCCGCAGAGCAGAGGTGGCATGCTTTGTCGCCTAAGTAAACAAGCATGTCCTTAGTCGACAGCATGTTTAGCCGGCCAGCCATAATGTAAAAGAATGTTTGGGAGTCACAGCTGAATCCCAGACAATCTTAGCCCAATTGATTTTCCTACCATTTTCCCTGAAGTAATTATACGCCAGGTGAGGTTTGAGGATATCATCCACTGTCCATGAAGTAAGAACATTCGCTGTCGAGCTGGAAGAGTCCGAGCTGGCCAACAATTTGTCTCTGATCTCCAGAAGCTTTTTCAGGAGGGGAGAGTCAGTGTTGGGCCGCTCTTATCCATAACGAGGTGTGTAGCCTGTAATAATGGTTCATTCACTGCACCCAGAGAGTGTCTTTCTTGTGATGAAGGTTCCATAGGTGCTTGGTTAGCTGCGCCTAGATTCCATGCCTTCAGCTGAAGAACACCCAAACCCCCTTCTTTTTTAGGCATACTAATCTGAGACCAGGATAAGCAAGCCTTTCTGGCCCCAAGTGAGCAGTTACCCCATAAGAAGTATAGACAAATTTTGTTCACAAAGGTCCTAACTTTTGCAGGTATAGGCAATGCACTTAACCAGAAACCGGTTACGCCGTGCAGCAGTGATTTTGATTAATTGTAATCTGCCTGTATATGAAATGCTATTTGCATTCCATAGGCTCACCTTATCCATCATTTTCTTGATGAAAGGAGTGTAGTGGGTGCACCTAAGCTTGTGTCCAGAAATGGGTATTCCTAGATATCTGAATGATATAGTTCCAGTTGAGGAACCTATGCTGACCTACAGCAAGTTAGTGTCCTGACCAATTCCTGCATGGAAGAAATGAGACTTGGTCAGGTTATCCCTGAGCCCTGAGCATTCACCAAATGTATTTAGTGCCTCCATTATTTTTTGCACAGAGCACACATCACCACGGGAGAAGAGGATCAAGTCATCCGCAAAGCTGAGGTGAGTGAAGTTCTGCTCAGCACAACCAGAGTGAAAGCGGAATTCTTTGTCATGTCGTAGCTGCAGCATGAGCCTTGAGGGGTACTAAACAGGAAGGATGACATAGGGTTCCCTTGTCTGAGCCCACGTTTGCCTTGGAAGTGCCCATAGGGCCCGCCATTGAGCAAGATGGAGTACAAGGTGAAGGTCACACACTCCATAATCCATCAAGTGAAGACGGGAAGGAAGCCAAGTGCGAGCAACATGTCTTTGAGAAAAGACTAGCTAATGGAGTCAAAATCCTTCCTGGTATCAAATTTGAGCATGCATTTGGGAGCAGTTCTCTTTTTTCCGTACTCCCTAATTAGTTCTTGTACCAAGAATATATTTTTCATCGTGGATCTTCCCTTAAGAAAGCCATCCTGAGCGGGTTCCATGAAGGAAGACATGAGTGATGTCATTATGATGGCATGTATCTTAGATATAGTCTTATATATGACATTGCAGCAGGAGATAGGCTTGTAGTCCTCAACTCTGTTGACATGTGCAAACTTTGGAACAAGAGCGATGGTGGCATGATTTAACTGCTTCAGCAATACCCCAGTTCTAAGTAATTCCTGGACCCCATTGACAAAATTAATCCCCACTATCTCCAAGGCCTTAATGAAGAACTGAGATGTTAGCCATCAGGGCACAGAGATTTGTCTTTACCAATGGAGAGCACAACTGTTTTGGGCTCATCTTCCGAGATAGGAATAGTAAGAGTGTCAGCCTGCTGAGGTGAGATCAGTGGGCCACGGTTCAAGACTTGTGCACTGATGGCCTGCACTGGCTGAGCTAAGGCAAGGAGGTCAGTGAAGAACTGAACAAAATGCAGTGCTGCTTGCTCAATGGATGATGAGATAGTTCCATCAATTAGTTGAACTCCCGTAATGCTGTTTCTCGACATATTCCTTTTAATTATAGAGTGAAAGAATTTTATGTTCATGTCACTCAAAATTAAATAGTTATCTTTGGTGAGCTAAGAAAAGTACTTCCTTTCTACCTCCTATAGATTGAAAGAAGGTACCTTTACTTCTGCAACTTGCGCTTCCATTCAGGGGAGCCCCAATTGTCTGGAAACTCTTGCATGGTTTTTAACTCTTCCTCAGCTTGGTTAGCTTGGCTAGAGATGTGCAAGAAGGCTTTCTTGTCAGACCCCTTAGGGGCCTTTCAGGGACTTCAAATTCTTGCAAATCTGGAACATTACGGAGCTATGCACTTTTTGTCTCTAGTGCCAACCGACCAGAGGAAGGAAGTCCTCATGGTCAGCCCACATGTTGAAGAACTTGAAAGCTTTTTACTACTGACATGTATTGATCAAGCCAGAGCACGCCAGGAGAGTGGTCAGAGAGGCAACCTACGGGAAAGAAGTGTACCTTTGCTGCGGGAAACGTCTCCAGAAAGGTAGCATTGGCGATGACTCTGTCCAACCTAGATTTGACAGAGCCATTATCCCACGTATGGAAGCAGCCTGAGGATGTGATCTCCATCAGCCCATTTTGGTGGCAGCAGTTGAGCTGGTCGTGTAGTTCATAGTTAGTAGTTGATCTGCCACCAATTCTCTCTTCTTCGCCAAGAATGCAGTTGAAATTGCCAATGACTACCGAAAGGTTAGTCAATGCTTGGGCTCTGGTTGAAAAGGAAGCTCCATAATGGACGCCTTTCTACAATCCTGTTGATCCCATAGACAAAGTTGGATGACAAGCTTATCCCGATCACCTTAGACACAATTGTGCAGTGTATGGCCTGGAGGTATGCTGAGCTAACCTGGACATCAACGGAGGACAGGTTACATCCTAATAAAATTCGCTTGCCTTCTTAGGAGTTAAAGTTATTTACAAACTTCCAGACTAGAAACTTTTATCCGCAGTAATAGATACATTTTTGGTGTTTAACTTTATTTTAATAGTCCGAGGACGTCTATACTATGTTTTTTTACAAAATTATAGACTCTAATATGCTTTCGGGGCTTGTTTCATCCTCGAATGTTCCATAAACTAATAATCATTGAGTTCAGATCATTCGTACCTTGGCCTTACCATGAGGAGCTTTAAGTTTTTTCCTCATGGCTTGGGCCTTCGATTTTGAGATGACCTCTGTGAATCCATCTGGTGCAAGGAGTTTATTCTTTCAACATGGTGCTCTAGGTAGACATTCGTCTTCGTAGTCAGATCTGGGATGGATGAGCTGAACTCATGCTGGACGGAGGTGCCTTTCTTTGCCTGTATAATACCTGGTTACGGTATATCAAGGGCCATTTCTGGGAGGCTGGTTTGAGTGGGGGATGGGGTGAGCTGCTGCACCGAGGTGATGGGTAGCCGAGATGAGTTGTAGATTGTCTGAGGTGGGATAGAGCATGGTGATGAGCTGGCAGTGGAGCGAGCTGAGCTGGTGGAAGGTCGGGTGGTGTCTTTTTGGCCTTTGTGGTTTGCTGTGGCCTTTTGTGGCTGCGCTGAGCTGGGTTGTTGAGGCTGAGCTGAGCAAGACCCAGGTCTGCTGGGTTTTCTGATAGGGGTGGAGGGGATAGGTGTTAAGTGGGAAGGCTACCGCTGACCTGGGTTGTGCCTAGCTGCCCTGAATTGTATAAAGGTGGGCCGAGGTCAAATTCTCCAAGGTTTGCTGGGCAGCCTTTTTATGAGAGGGAATGCAGTAGTTGAGCTACGTGCAGTCTCCGCTGAACATCGGCAACCTTTCATACTCCATCTTCTGAATTATTGTGGTGCTATTTGAGAGCAACAGCTCCACTGAGCTCAACAGCTCCTTTCTAAGATCCACTTCAACTAGCGCGCGAGCATAGTTCCAAGTGCTCCTTCTTGCAGTGAGTTGCTCTACATACAAGGTGTGTCGAGCTGGGAACAGATACCAAAGAGGACTTGGTCTACCCAGAGCGTGACTGGTAGGTTGGGAAATTTCACGCAAACTGGGACTTGTGCCATTTCAGTTGTCCCAAATGTGAGCAATCTAGGCATCTTCTTAAATATAAGAGACCTCCGTCTACAAAGTATGGCCTGCACAGAGACTCTTTTCCATCTCCTTGGACTCGAATTTGAAGATAATCCATCCAAACGTATGGTACTCCACTTTGTGCTTTTTCTTCCATGATTTGGAAAGGTTTTGCACTGCTTGCCGACTTAGGAATCGTCCGACGATGCAGCCTACAAGACAGCGATCCACCTCTTCATCGCTGCGTAGCTCATGAATATTAATATGTACCTTGCCTGGGGTGCACAATTCAATTTTTTAAAAAGTTTGAGGCCATGATTAGGCTTCTTGTTGCTTCCGAAAAGCTAGTTCCAAGCTCTGTCTTGTGTTGGTTGAGCTGCTAACGCAGTTGGCTGAGGTGGTTAGTGAGTAGTTTGTTGGGGGGAGGCTAGGGTTATTTAAATTTGAGAAATGTCAACTCTTATGGCAGAAGGAGCCTCAGGAGCTGACAGGTTGTTGGTTGCAGGATTAGGTGGCATTTAAGGATTGGTATATGGGAGGAGAGAGGGTGTAGCAGTCACGTGAGGAGGGATGTTGTTTGGATGATAGGCCGCTGTTGTTACATCATCCCTACTTTTACCAACTGGGTAATTCCTCCGGCCAGATTTTCTATTCCTAGCATCATCTTCCTTGGGATTCAAACTTGAAATCCCTGCTTCTTCTTCATCCGAAGCTGCCGAAGAAGAGATATCGTTAGCAGCTGCTCGCACCCCACTCTTGGGCTTTGAGGTGGAGCCTTTCTCATCAGCTGTCGTTGAAGAGAAGAGAGTCTCCATCTTAAGAGCTTGTTACCTCCGCACATGGGTGCCGCTATTTTTTTGGCTCTTCTTGGTGACATACAGCTCTTGCTGGAGCTAGATGTCGCAGTGGCGTTCTTCTTTGAAGCGTATTTACACTTCAACGCAGTCTTGGGTGCCTTTGTTTTGGGCATAGTGTAGCCCGTATAATCTCAAAAAAGTACAGTAAAAGTAGGGGTGTTAGAAGGCTAGAAGAAGAAGAGTTCCTTCTAGAGAGAAGGCATAGAATTTCTCTTTCTACAACTTTCGCCTTTTTTTATGGGGAATATAGGGTTTAGTTATATTTGTGTGTCCCCCGCCTTTGTTTTAGAATTGGACTTCTCAAATTTTCTTCTCGATAGCTTTGCATATTATCACATAAACTGTTTAATTTGTTATACCTTTTACGTTGAAGATGTCATAAGAACCTTAACGTAACCGCTGGTATTAAAGCAAAAGATTCTCCGTTGGCAAGCCACTTAATTTGAGATTCGGTTGTCCTTCTTTCATGTTGATAGGAATAAATTGGAATTATAAGGAAAGCTACCAAATGCTATAAACTAAGACCTAATATGTTGGACGCGGTCAACTTTTATTCTATGCAGGTATACATTTTTTATTTTATTATATCTAAAATAGTTACTGACCCATAAACAAGTAAAAGAAAATAGTTTTACTACTTAATGATCATTAATTTTGCACGATTTGGTTTTATGCTTTTCAATGACATCGCATTTTACATTTTATCTAATGCATAAAAATAATTTATCCTTGTCTAGATTCCACTTTATCTAATGCATGATTTCGTCAATATTTACATTTCCTCAGTACAATGGCTACGATTCGTCTTCATGGCCCGACCCACTCACTATCCTTTGGATGATCGGAGCCTACTTATGGGTGTTTGTTCAAATGGTGAAAGCTGCAAGGAGGATTAAGACAGTGGGGAATTTGATGTGATTGCTTGCCTGTGTGAAACCTTCAAATGCATTCATCATGATAGAGCATCAGGCCGAGGTGAACCTTGAAAAACTTACGTAGCAGAAATGCACAAATAAACAGAAAAGAAATCAAATATTAAGATACAATGATGACTTGGGTGATTATATTTTTCCCGAGGAAAGGGTCTTTTTTATTTCAACAAAACATTCAAACGTTTACAATAATGTTACGGTACAGTCTACTCCTAGCCTACAAACTTGTGCTGCCATAAATATTTACAGACTCTTGTAAACATAAACAACTCATAATATCACGAACAACTTGATTGGGATGGGGAAGTTGTTGTATATGACCATGAATCAGCTGATTTCTCCAGAACCATATCGTGGACAAAGCTTCGCGAAAGACATAACGCCATTCGTATATGCTATTAACCGGTTGCCATGAATTCTGCAAATTTCCCGTAACCCACAATGTCGCATCTTCTGAACAAGCAAATTGGCTCCACAAACTCCCACGTATCAACGCGCTCCATACTTGTCTCGTCCAACGGCAGTCCCGGAGTTCATACAGGATATTCGTCTGCATATGTCCGCAGATACCGCAGCATCCATCCGAAAGCATATGTCGGGAGTGGAGCAAAAACTTGGTTGGCAAGGCGTTGTGGCATACTTTCCAAAGCATCAAATTATAACGACTAGGACCTTTCATCGACCAAATGTTTTCCCATGGGATGTTTGTTAAATGTGTAGATGACATATCCTGCAAGGCATACGCACTAGCAACTGTGAACTTTTCCGAAGAGGTAGCTCCCCACCGAGGCTGCAGATTATCCCCCGGATTCAGGAAAAAAGATGGCTCTAGCCCCGCCCTGAGCAGGGGTACAACACTCTTTATATGTCGCCATAGTGTGGAGGCATTCTGTGGAATCCAATCATGAAAGAGATCTCCGTATTTGCAGCGAAGTACCTGAACCCAAAGTAAATCGGGGCGTGTGAGAATTTTCCATCCAAGCTTAGCCAACATGGCTAAGTTCATATCACGCAACCGTTTAACATTCAAGCCACCTTTCTCCTTCGGCTTACATATAGTACTCCAGTTACACCAATGCACATAGCGATTTTGGTCATAGTCACCCCAAAAGAAACGACGGGACAGCTTCTCTATTTTCTCAAGCAAGCCAACAGGTAACCGCACAGTTTGCATTACATACATTGGCATGGCGGAAATGACATTCTGAATCAAAATATACCTTGGAGCCATAGACAAATTCTTTGATTGCCATGCTCCAAGTTTCCCCCTTATCTTCTCTAGAATGTACCCATATGTACATTTGTACCCTAAACCGCACGACAAAGGGAGACCAAGATAATTCCCAAAATCAATAGTAGTTTGCAACCCCATATTAGTGAAGATCTGTGGATGAAAACGAGAAGCAATGTTCTTAGAAACAAGCACACGAGAATTACTGACACTCACACTCTGGCCGGATATATGACATAATTCCCGAATAACATCCTCAATAATGTGAGCTTGCACTGTTGTGGCAGCACCAAATAACAAAAGATCATCGGCGAAAAATAAGTGCGATATACTAGGCCCATTACGAGATGTGCGCAAAGGTGCCCAAAGCTTGCGATCTACTGCATGCTGAATCTTTTGACTCAAAACCTCCATACACAATAGGAAGAGATACGAGGCAAGTGGATCACCCTGTCGAATGCCGCGTTTAGGTTGAAATGGCTCCAAACATTCTCCATTCCAAATAATAGAAAGGGACGCAGATGTAAGCGAGAACATAATTGACTCAACCATCTCTTGGCTAAAACCGATCTGCAATAATGTTTCTGGAGGAAAGACCATTGTATCTTATCATACGTTTTTTCCAAGTCCAGCTTTAAAGCCATGTTGCCCGAACGTCCTCGCTTCATGTTCATCGTATGCATGATCTCACGTGCTAGAATAATACTGTCGGATGCCTGTCGTTCCGGAATGAATGCACATTGAGACGCTGAGATGAGTTTCCCAATGATTGTCTTTAGGCGGTTGGCAATGACATTCGTGATTACCTTAACCACCACATTCATCAAAGCAATCAGTCGGAAATGCGTCGGACTCTCCGGCCTTGATGTTTTTGGAATCAAAGTGATTAAAGTTTTACTTAGCGTCGGAGGAAAATGACGATTCTTGAAAGATGCCAATACAAACTCTGTCACTGCCGACCCAACAATATGCCAGTTCTTCTGGTAGAATACCGGTGAGTATCTATCCGGTCCAGAAGCCTTGTGTGCCCCATCTGAAAAATGGCCGTTTCCACCTCACAAGATGATACAGGTCGGTTAATCCAGCTACGATCAGAATGGTTCAAGGTAGGAATAGTCACTTCATCAACTATGTTCTCAGAAAACCCTCCATCCGCATAAAGGTTCATAAAATGTTCCTGTATAAGCTTCTTTAATTGGAGTGGGCAAGTTAGCCACGTACCATTAGAACCCTCAAGTTGAAATATATGTCTGGAACTCCGACGAGCCGCGAGAGAGATGAAAATACCGACTATTTCGCTCACCTTCAGATAGCCAATGCAAGTTGCTCTTTTGTCGCCAAAATGTCTCATCTTGTTTTAAAATATCATTATATTATGCACGCAATTGATTATCAAGTGCCGTAAGAAAATAAGACGGTCTCACCGATAAAGCGCGTTGGACTCCTTCCAAACGAGCAAGAAATCTCTTACGGCGTTGGTTAAGATTACCAAAAACTGTTGTACGCCACTTTTCCATGTGCTGTGTGAACACCTCCATGGTTCGCCACTTTTCCAAATACTTGATGTCACTGTGCTCTCAAATAGTTCAAGTAGTGAAGGCTGCTATAAATTAAGACCTAATATGTTAGACCTGATCGATCAACTTATATTCTCTCGTTGTGTTTTGTTTGTATACATTTCTATTTTAGTGTTTCTAAAATAGTTATTGACATCCCATAAATTTTAAAAAGAAAATAGTTTTATCAGTTTATGATCATTAATTGGCCACAATCATACCTTCTTTAAAAAGAAAGTAGTTTTATCATTAACTGCTCTTTTAAGAAAGTAGTTTTATCATTAACTGTTCTTTTGAGAGTTTCGTCCATCACTAAACGTTCAATGTTGTCTTTTTTAAAGATTCGGTGTCTATACGCCAGAAACTTCCTCTTACGTAATTTTGCTTTAAAATGCTTGCAAATGACTCTCAACAATAATGTTTTTATAACAATAGATTATCGTGAATGAGTGACTCCAAGACACTCCAAAGGATAATAAAAGTCATGCATGTTAGGCCAAAATAAATAGCGGAAGCAGAAAAGTTACCTCCGGCCATTCTCGCTTAGTCGTCGCCTTCGAATCGGAAGCCTGCTGCAGAGAAGAATTCCTATGGAAAATGGAGTCTTCCAGCCTATGCCTATCTGAATGCTGTATAGCTATGATTGATGGAATATCACAGGCCCTCTATTTATAGGCTAGGCGAGGGACCCCCTTCCTTATTTGACTGACAATTAATTCCTTCCATCAAGGAAACTTAATAATTGCCATTCAATCAGAATCAAATCTGATAATTAATGCAGTCAATAATTGCAACGTATCTAGCCAATATAAAGTACGGATACATTTTACATGTGATCCACATTAGTGATTTACAAATAAATCACAAGATTCTTGCAATCAATTATATTAATTATAATTGATTCTTACATTCTCCCACTTGGATCACATGTAGAATGCTAGATAACACTGCATAAGTGACAAAACAATATGGCCATAATTTACTGTCACTTGGATCTATTGACTACCAACTTAGATTGAAAATACAACACATGAATCAAGGCGGTCATGCTTTTAATGTCAAGCACTCCCTTCCAAGAATTACAATGCATCATACACTCAATCGAAAAAATGAATGCTTTACTATAAATCATCTCAAAATGGGTCCACGTCTATGGATCAAACAGATCCTACAACTTTAAATGCGCATATTCAAAGTCAACAAATGTCTAGACAAAATAAGATCAAAGTACACAAATCAAGGAGAACTAAGAAGTCCCATATCAGCAGCATGATCCCTGAAAACTTTAACCGGTTATTCTTTAGTCATAGGATCAGCAACCATTGACTCCGTACTAATGTGTTCAATCTTTACTTCTCCTTGTTTAACATGATCTCTGACCTTCAAATACTTTATGTCGATATGTTTACTACGACTCCCACTTTTATTATTTTTCGCAAAGAACACAACATCTGAATTGTCGCAGAAAATCTTTATGGGTCTATCAACAATATCGACAACCTTAAGACCACTGATGAAATTTCTCATCCATAAGGCCTGTGACGTAGCTTCATAGCATGCAATAAACTCAGCCTCCATTGTGGATGAGGCAATAATGGATTGCTTCATACTCCTCCAAGATACAGCTCCTCCAGCAAGAAGAAAGATGTATCCAGAAGTAGACTTACTCGTATCCACACAACCAGAGTAATCAGAATCAGAATATCCAATGACTTCCAAGTTCTCTGATCGTCTGTATGTGAGCTCATAATCTTTGGTTCCTTGTAAATATTTCAACACCCTCTTGGCTGCTTTCCAATGAGCCATACCAGGGTTGCTTTGATATCTACCAAGCAATCCAACCGCAAATGCAATATCAGGTCTGGTATAGACCAATGCATACATAAGGCTCCCAATGAGCGAGGCATATGGAATGCTTTTCATTTGATCTTGCTCCAATGCATTTTTAGGACACTGGTTCAAACTGAACTTTTTTCCTTTGACAATAGGTGACGCAATAGACGCACAATTCTGCATATCAAATTTCTCCAGTACTTTGATGATGTAGGCCTTCTGAGAAAGACCAAGTATTTTACTTGTTCTGTCTCTATGAATTTCTATGCCAAGGACATAAGAGGCTTCACCCATATCCTTCATATCAAAGTTCAAAGCGAGAAATCGCTTAGTCTCATGTAATAACCCAAGATCACTGCTTGCCATTAGAATATCATCCACATATAGGACTAAGAAAATGTATTTGCTCCCACTTGTCTTGAGGTATATACATTGTTCACCAATGTTCTCTACGAAACCGAATGAAGATATTACCTCATGAAACCTGATGTTCCATTGACGTGAAGCCTGTTTAAGCCCATATATGGATTTATTCAATTTGCAAACTAGTTGATCATTATCAGAACTGACAAAGCCTTTAGGTTGACGCATGTATACCTCTTCATCAAGAACCTCATTCAGAAATGCAGTTTTCACATCCATTTGATGTAGCTCGAGATCAAAATGAGCTACTAATGTCGTGATTATCCGAAATGAATCCTTCTTTGAGACTGGAGAGAAGGTTTCATGGTAATCAATGCCTTCTTTCTGAGTGAAACCTTTGGCTACAAGTCTGGCTTTATATTGTTCAATGTTACCAAACGAGTCTCTTTGGTCTTAAGACCCATTTGCATCCCACCACAGAGGCTCTGTTTGGTAACGCAACAAGTTCCCAGAAATTGTTTTTAGCCATTGATTCTATCTCCTCTTTCATGGCATCGTACCATAGTGACGATTTGTCACAATTCATGGCTTGTGAAAACGAGATAGGGTCATGATTTAGTCCAATGTCATAGTCGGACTCTTGAAGATATACAACATAATCGCTGGAAATTGCTGGCCTTTTAGTTCTTGGGGATCTTCGTACTCCCACTGGTTCAGTAGATGTGGGATTAGTGGGTTCAGTTTCTTCTTGATGTGATTCTTCAATTTGAGGTTGTACAATTGGTGGCTCTTCATTTGATGAATAGCAACCGAATTGTCCACATATAAAGGTACAATATGTGTATCCCTTACTTCCTCAAAATTGAATTCTCGATTCGAATCACTCCCACTGACTTCATGATCATCTAGAAACTTAGCATTTCTAGCTTCAACCACTTTTGGAGTATGCGAGGGGCAGTAAAATCTATATCCTTTGGAGTTTACTGCATGTCCAATAAAATAACCACTTTTCGTTCGTTCATCCAGTTTCTTTATGCTTGGGTTATATACCCTAACTTCAACTGGACAAACCCCATATGTGTAAATGTTTTAAACTTGGTTTCCAACCATTCCACAACTCGAAATGTATTTAGGAACGGCCTTAGATGGAACCCTATTTAAAACATACACAGCGGTTTTTAGAGCTTCACTCCAAAAGTATATAGGCAAATTCCTTGTGCTAATCATGCTCCTGACCATGTCCATAAGAGTCTGATTCCTTCTTTCAGCAACACCATTTTGTTGTTGGTGTGCCAGGCATGGTGTATTGAGCAACAATACCCTCCTTTTGAAGGAATTCGACAAATGGACCAATCATTTGTCCCTTTTCTGTGTAACGTCCATAATATTCACCACCTCTATCGGATCGGACAATTTTAGTTGCCTTCTCCTTTTGTTTCTCTACTTCTAATTTGAAGATTTGAACGCATCCAGTGCTTCAGATTTTTCAAATAGAAGATAGAGATACATGAACCTTGAATAGTTGTTGATAAATGAAATAAAGTATTTCTGACCATTCAAGCAAGGTGTGTGAAAAGGTTCACAGATATCTGTGTGTATGATTTCAAGAGGTTGATAACTACTTTTGTCACCCTTAATGGTCTTGTTAGTTTGCTTGCCCTTTATGCATCCCACACAAGTACCTAAATCAGTAAAGTCTAGAGTTTGTAAAACTCGTTCATTCACCAATATTTTCATTCTTTCGATTGAGATATGTCCCAATCTTTTGTGCCAAAGACTTGATGAGTTCTCATTGATAATACAAACGCTTTGTACCAGTTTCGATTAAAAGAGTATAACTCATAAATGGGATCTAACTCAAGTTGAAATAGAAAACCATTCAGTTTCGCAGATTCAATAATTTTATTCTCTTTCAAAACATTCATTACAAAAAGATGTGAATAGAAATCATATCCAATAATCCAAAGTCTTGAAAGAGAAACTAAATTTCTGAAAAAAGAAGGTACATAAAAGGTGTTTTCTAAATCAAATTGAAAACCAGTTTTCAAATGAGCCTACAAGATCCCACTCCTTCAACAGTAGAGCGCATCCGGTTTCCGGAATAGATGCATTGCTCACTTTCATTTGGCCTCCTCAGGTTTAGAAAGCCCTGCATGGTTTCGCAATGTGAATTGTAGAACCACAATCAATCCACCATGTATTATCAGAAACCTCAGTGAAATTAGATTCATGAAAGGACAAATTACCTTTCTTCTCCAGCCATCCTTTATACTTCAGGCAATCTTTCTTCCAGTGTCCATGTTTATTGCAAAACCAACATTTGCCTTTATTGCTTGGTTTTCTTCATTGGAACACCTTTGCCCTTCTTTGCATTTTCCTTAAAATGAGTCGCAAGATGTACAGACTCAATGGACTCATTCTAACCTCTGCTCCTCTTGAACACACATGGTCAGAAGTTCATTAATTGACCAGTTTTCTTTATGTGTGTTGTATGAGATCTTAAATGGAGTGAACTCCGAAGGGAGAGAGTTGAGTATGAAATGCACCAGGAATGACTCCGAGATTTCAACCTTTAGGGAGCTTAATTTAACAACAATGTCCCTCATCTCCATGATGTACTCGCGCACACCACGGCTTCTGTCATGAGTCATGTTTGAAAGCCTCTTCATAAAGGTGCTGGCAACCGCCTTGTCAGAGCTTACGAATTGTTCATCAATGGCTTTCATATAAGCTTTGACATTATCAAGTTTAGGGATAGAATCCCTAATGCTTGGACTTATACGAGACTTGATGAGCATCATGCTGAGGCGATTAGATGCTCCCAGCGTTCGTAACTAACCTCTCATATGGCGTACTTGATTCCGTGGGATTTGGTGGTTTTTTCTCACGGAGTGCCAGGTCTAAGTCCAAGCACCCCAACGTCAAAAGGATATATCTTTCCATTAAGTAAAATTGTCACCAGTCAGCATTGGAGTTTTAGCAGAATCAAATAAAGCAGTAGTGGGAATAACTGCATAACCAAAGAAACACATATCATGCTATGAACATATATAATCAGAATGAATTAATCAAGTTAATTCAAATAGTATATTACTAAACCTTCCTGTGGGTAGAGATCACACTCATGCATAGAATATACTTAACACGGTATGAAAATTAAACAACCAAAATATTTCCGTATCTGTTGGCATAGGAAATGTTTATGCTTAATTTTCTTGATTAATAAAACAACCACTTCCCTGTGGGGCAGAGTGACTACCTTATTAATCAAAACCATAGGTATGATGACATTTTATTTTCTTTATACCATACAATTTTAAGATGATATGGCTAATCTTAAATTAAGAAATAATTCTTATATGTCATCAACTTTAAAAACGCTTTATATGACATCAACAAAAGATGAAATCATAATGAAAATATGAAGTGAACCGATTCGGTAATACCCCAGAAAAGATTATGAATCAATTTCCTAGACAGGTATTACCATTCCACGTAAAGTCCCAGGCTGTGCTGTGGGGTCACAACTGTCCCGCTTAAGTACCGACTTTCTAGACAGAAATTACGTGTACGGTGTATTTATCACACTTTCAATAGTTCACCTTTTGTATTTGCCACAAATTTTCTCAAATGAATACATAATCAGAGTTATGATAACCAAAGTTAACTAATAAACATATAACAGATAATAATTTCGGCTTTTAAGCGAAAAGAAAAGAAAAGCTTGTAGTACTTTCTAACGCAAGCGGCCGGATAACCAATTAATCGTGAAACTAATCCAAATCAATGTACTAACAGAAGCTAAATTTAAGCTTTCGAGTAAATAAAAGTAAAATTGTACATTTCCTAATGCGAGGAGCAGGATAGCCACAAAATTTTTTTTCTTAAAGGTACCACTTTTGAAACTGCCGAAATTTCCTATAAGGTCAGGAGCATACTGCAGATGATCTCATGAATTTAAATTATGCACAACATTCGAACCAACAAAATCAGACAGAGGATAGTCATGCATAACGTGAAAACCACTCAGAACTTAGTTTGAGAAAATAACAATATAAAATCAAGTCAAGTTATTATATGGACAGAAATTATGATCAGCAGATTTTCTTGTCAATTAAAAAGGAAAATACCATCTTAAGGTTCTTGGTTTTCGCAAAGAGCATGCAGTATTCATGCTGCAAATTCTTAAATTCTCGAAATGATGGATGACTCAATAGCCTATGAAATTCAAAGAACAAAAATGATATGAACTGAAAAATACAAGCATACTTTTGCTTGCCATTTTCACTTATTGAGTGATCTGGGAAATCACGTTTGCCAAAAAGAAAAATTTCTCCGGGAACAGAAATGAGATGCAATTGTATGAGCACTTCGGCAGAATAACAATACACAACTGAATACTGAAGGCCTCGGAAAACTATAATCCCGTAACCTTTGAATGATTGAATTGCATTAAAGGGTACGGAACGAAGTTTTCTAAATACAAACGATATGGTCAGATGTGGTTCTGATACCAATTGTTAGGCCAAAATAAATAGCGAAGCAGAAAAGTTACCTCCAGCCATTATCGCTTAGTCGTCGCCTTCGAATCGGAAGCCTGTTGCAGAGAAGAATTCCTGTGGGAAATGGAGTCTTTAAGCCTATGCCTATCTGAATGCTGTATAACTATGATTGATGGAATATCACCAGGCCCTCTATTTATAGGCTAGGCCAGGGACCTCCTTCCTTATTGACTGACAATTAATTCCTTCCATCAAGGAAACTTAATAATTGACATTCAATCAGAATCAAATCTGATAATTAATGCAGTCAATAATTGCAACGTATCTAGCCAATATAACGTACGGATACATTTTACATGTGATCCACATTAGTGATTTACAAATAAATCACGAGATTCTTGCAATCAATTATATTAATTATAATTGATTCTTACAATGCAATGATCTACTTAAAGCCATACACATGTCAAATTCCTACATATACAATAACTTCCTCACTTGAGTTTTTAATAGAACTTTACATCAATAATTTACAAATCAAGCCTCCTCCTCCTCCAAAATTGTGAATGACCCTAAAACTCTTAGGTTCCGTCTAATAGGTAGAGTGAACGTTTAATGTTGTTATTTTCAGGGTTCGGTCTCTCTGCACCGGAAATTCTGCCTTACGAAATTTTACCTTGAAACATTTGCAAATGACCATCAGCAACCATGTTTTTTTTTTTAAAAAAAAGGACACATTATCATCAATAAACATAATCAATGACTCCAAAAAAACCCAAAACGACAACGAAATTTCATCCAAACATCCACTCAAAGCCATAGACATGCCAAATTATTATCATATAATAACTTCTTCATTTTGAACTTTTATAGAACTTTTACAGAAATAATTGCAAATCAAACCTCCTCCACCACAATGCCAATCCCAATATTAACAATCAGGTCCAAAGTCAAAACTACAAAATTGGACTTCAATCTTGCCCAAACATACAAATTGGGGCTTAGAAACACTAACAGGGATTTGATGAAATGAACCTAAAATTGTAAAAATTGCCTCCAAAAGCACCTCATTTCGAATCAAGTTTTAGTTTTAGAAAATCTGATCAAATTTTCTTCTCAATACTGTCAAAATTCTCACAATCAACGATTGCAATTCAATGAACAATTAAGCAATCAAGAAATCTTGAAATCAAGAACACACGAAACAATAGAGAGATAGAAGAAGACAAGGGAGAGAGTGAATCTAGAGAGAGAAAAATAACTGCTCTTTCATTGAGGATCAAAAATCACACCAACTGATCCACTGGTTTCGGATGATATAGCAGAGTACAAGGTAGATGAAAGCAAAATTACTGAACAGGACAAATAAACCGCCTCCCTACATTCTGTTTACGAAGGGCATAAACGTCATTTCACACATTTTAAAATTTGCCGCCAACAGATTGCGTCTTTCTTCCTCCTTCTTCCTGTCCAGCGCACTGCGCCATCTCCTCTACCTTTCTTGATCTTCTTGCCACATACGTATCCTCCCTTTCAATTTGTGCCTTCTTATTCCACGTACTTCAATTGAGTTTCATCCATTAACTTCCAGCCTCATATCACCTTAATTCTTCAGGCAATTAAGTATTTGTGACACTCACACAACTGTTCGCCATCAGTCATCTCCACCTGCGTACTTCATATATCAGCTTATCTTTCAACACCCCCTCAAGCCATGCTTGCCATAGATGTTGTGCACTCCAAAAGTTTTGATCAAATCCTGTAGCCTCCTTAAATTTAATGTCTTCGTAAAAATGTTCCCAACTTGTACTCAGTCCTAACAGGCATTAGTTTAATCACTCCCATTTTGAACCTTTTCCGATCAATGTGGCAATATATCTCTATATGTTTTGTTCGCTCATGAAATACTGGATTTTCAGCAATGTGCATAGCACTTTTGCTGTCACAGAAAATTTCTACAGGCTTCTGCTTTTCCATCTGCAAGTCCTTGGCCAGATACAATGGCCACTGCACTTCACAAACCAACGTAGCTAAAGCACGGTATTCAGCTTCTACAGATGATCTTGATACCATGGTTTGTTTCTTCGCTCTCCAAGATATCAATGAATCGCCTAGAAATACATAATAGCCAGTGACACTTCTCCTTGTTTCTGTACATCCAGCCCAATCTGAATCAACAAATGCTCTAAGCTTTAACTCAGTGTTGGACGAAAATATAAGACCCTGTCCCACTGTTCCCTTGATGTATCTCAGCAATATATGGGGCTGCTCTTAAATGGTTCTGCGTTGGGCAGTCCAGGAATTTGGCTAAGCTGTTGTACTGAAAATGAAATATCAGGCCTTGTTATTGTGAGATATATTAGTTTGCCAATTAAATTTCTGTATGTGGATACATCAGCCAGATGTGAAGAATCATCATGAAATAACTTGGCATTGGTCTCCATAGGTGTTTTATTGGCTTGGATCCTAGAAAATCAGTGTGCTCCAGCAGCTCTAAAGGCATATTCCTTTGATTGATCACAAGCCCCCCTGTGATCTGGCTACTTCGATCCCCAAGAAGTACCTAAGGTCTCCTAGATCTTTAATCTTGAAAGTTGCATTGAGTTCTGACTTCAGTTGATGTATGGCTGGCAGATGAGCTGAAGCTAAGATGATATCGTCCACATACACTAAAGTTAGAATCAGAGATGAACCATTAGCTTAAAGAACAGGGTATAATCATTTTTGGATTGAGTAAAAACTTTAGATATCAAGAAAGATGTTAACTTGGCATTCCATTCTCGACTGGCTTGTTTAAGTCCATATAGAGATTTTCCTAGTTACAACCGAGGCCAGATTGTTCCGTCAATGTCCTGGTGGAGGTACCATATATATTTCTTCATGTAACTCCCCATGAAGAAATGCATTGTTAACATCCAACTGATGTATATACCAACGCTTGCTGGCTACAAGGGCCCAATACCATCCGGACTGTGGTCATTTTAGCTACTGGGGAAAACGTGTCCTGATAATCGATTCCATATTGCTGGGTGTATCCTTTGCTACCAACCTAGCCTTGTACCTCTCTATAGTGCAATCTGCTTGGATATTTTATTTTATAACCCATTTGCAACCAATTGGTTGTTTCCTGGTGGCAAGGTACCATCTTCTAGGTATGGTTAGCTTCTAGTGCCGCAATTCTGCCTGTATAAGCTCTTTGCCAAACTGAGGAGCTAGCGCCTCTAAGTAAGTAGCAGGCTCTGTATGTAAACTAGAAGATAAAACATAGGTTTTATACTTAAGTGCCAATGAGTGTAAAGAAAAAGATTTATCTAGAGTGGTCTGGGGTGCTATTATGGTAGGTAGACTGTTTGTGTGAGTGCAGATGATTATAGTAGTATTCCTTCTGATAGCTGGGTGTGTTTCTTTCTGTAATTGGTCTGGTGTTAGGGGACCATTGGCAGCTTGATATCAATTGAGGTTATGGGAACCTGATCTGAATGAGGGAGAGGCACTGATGCAGTAGACAAATGTGAATCTGATGTAGCCATGGAGGTCAAAAGATGAGGAAGGAGAATGTGAAATTGCTGGAGTGGGCAAAGAATTAGCAGAAGTTGGGCTGACACTGGTGGATGATGTAAAATTAGGCTCTAAGGCTGGAGAGTGGTTTGGTTGCAAGAACTCAGAGTCAAAGTATGTTGGATTAGCTGATGATAAAGAAGGAGGTTCTGTGAGTTTTGGTGATAATTGGCTTAAGTGGGAAGATGAAGGATTCGTTCGGAAGGAAAAGATGTATTCATCAAACTCCACATTTCTGGAAATGATGATATCCTTTGTGGACAAATCTTGCAAAATAAATCTCTTTTTAGTGTAAGACATTCCAAGAAACAGACATTCCTTTGATTTGGGGTCAAACTTTCCTTTGTTTTGCTGAGTGTTTAGAGCAAATGCCAGGCAGCCAAAGACTCTCAGGTTCTGGTAGGAAGGGGGCTTATTGTATAGAAGTTCAGAGGGTGTTTTATTGTCTATGATGGGAGAATGAGTAAGATTTATTAGGTAAACTGCATGCTGTATGCAGAAACCCCAGAATTGTATAGGTAAATTGGCTTGAAACCTTAATGCCATGGCCACATTAAGTATGTGCTGATGTTTTCTCTCAACCAGACTGTTTTGTTGAGGGGTATATATGCAGGTGGTTTGATGAATAATCCCTTTAGTAACAAAGAAGGGATTCATCTGAAACTCCAAGCCATTGTCTGTTCTTATAACTTTTATGTTTCTTTCAAAGTGAATAGATACATATGTACAGAAGTTCTGCAGTATGTTTCTAACTTCAGATTTGTCTTTTAACAAATACACCCATGTGAATCTATTGTAATCATCCACTATAGTAAGAAAGAAATGTTGATGAAACATAGTTTGATGTTTGTAAGGACCCCATATATCCACATGAAATAAAGAAAAGGGTGAATCTTAAAGAGAGTTGGAAACAGGAAATGGAAATTTTTTTTTGTCTAGACTTGAGACATATATGACAGGGACTGGATACATGGAAAATGTCAACATTTGGATCCTTCTTCTAGACTTCTTTCATTCTAGATATTGACATATGTCCAAGTCTTGAATGCCATAGAGAGGCCTTGGACTTTGAAACATTAGAGGCAGTGGTAAGAATAGAACTGTTTGTAACATGCCTCAATTCCTCATTGCAGCCATTTGGCACGAGCCTTGGTGAGCCATGGAGCTTGTATAATCTGTGACTCACTCTAGCTAAACCAATCGTCTTCATAGATTTCTGTTCATGAATGAAGCATTGATCAGAATGAAAAGTCACATGAAATAAATTTTCTTTACAGAGTTTGCTGAGTGAGAGTTGATTGAAGTAGAAGGAGAGAATATGAAACACGTTTGAAAGCTGAATAGATTTGTTAATAGTAACTGATCCAATGTGAAGCACATCAACCAGGGTACCATTGGGTAGTTTGACTTGCAAAGACTTGACAGGCTAAAAAGAATCAAATAGGTCAAGGTTGGAACAAACATGACCACTAGCACCCGAGTCTAAAATCCATATATTAGATCTTATATTTAATACATTACCTGGTTCCTTACCATTAACAGATAGCTGCTGAGCCGACATTACAGTATGCATGGCCTCCGCCCCTTCTTTCTCAGCAACTTTGTTATGAATACTTCTTTGTTGATGCTCACTCAACATATTCATCAATCATTGCATACTGATCACGTGTGAAAAATGCTAGCTCATGACTCTGCATTTGCTGCTGTGTCACAACTTGTTGAACAGACTCATTCTCCCCTGAATAACTGGTTCCATCATACTGATTTTCATCCATACCCACACAGTTTATTATCCCTTTTGGCTTATACCCGGGAGGAAATTCATGTTTTCTATAGTATTTATCAACAGTATGTCCTGTATAACCACAGTGAGTGCAAACCGCACGCTCATTATTACTACCAAACTTCTGTGTAAAACCACCATCTCCCTTAAAATTTTCTTGTCCTCTAAAGGCAGGAACACTTTTCCTAAATCCAACAGACTTCTGATAACCAGACGTCTGACCTGTAAACGCTGTTGATGCATCATCCATACTCAACACAGGGGATGGATTGTTTACAAACACGTTCTGTCCATTAGATATAAGACTTTTCTTTCAAATTTAACAGCCATAGCAAACGTAGTGTTAATATCAAGCAGTGGACTTATCAACAAGACCTATGACTTCACATGTTCAAATTCATCCGACAACCCTTTCAAAATTTGATGACAAAATCATCCTCAACATATCTGTTCACTTGAGCAGTTATATTACAAGTACACATATTACATCTACCAGGAGGGTAAAGACTTGAAACACTCAGTTCTTCCCAAACTACCTTAAGTTTGGTGTAATAGTCCGTAACATACAAGTTTTCTTGTTTTATCGAGTACAATTCTTCTTGTAAATCTGAAAGTCAAAATGCATCCGCATTACCATACCTAAGTTTTAGATCCTTCCAGATTTCAGCGGCATTATCAATCCATATTATGCATTGTGCAATTGAAGGACTTACAGAATTGGTTATCCAAGAAGCAACCATATTGTTGGCCTTAATCCAAGTGAAACGCTTATGCTCACCTTCTGCAGGTTTAGGAATTGTGCCATCTATAAAACCTGCTTTATTCTTCGTCTCCAACGCCCTTCGAATAGTTCTACTCCATCCGTGGTAATTTTGAGATGTCAACAGAGATTGAACAGGAACAAGTGATGGACTATCACTTGGATGTATGTACATAGGATCCTCAGTAGGATCTATGGAACTAAAATTAATAGCAGTAGCAGTCATAGCAATTAGTTTGAAGAATTCACATGATTAATCAACACTTCTGCCTTACAATGACAGTGTCTCTGATACCGTGTCAAAATTCTCACAATCAACGATTGCAATTCAATGAACAATTAAGCAATCAAGAAATCTTGAAATCAAGAACACACGAAACAATAGAGAGATAGAAGAAGACAAGGGAGAGAGTGAATCTAGAGAGAGAAAAATAACTGCTCTTTCATTGAGGATCAAAAATCACACCAACTGATCACACTGGTTTCGGACGATATAGCAGTACAAGGGAGATGATGAGCAAAATTACAGAACAGGACAAATAACTGCCTCCTACATTATATTTATTGGAGGGCATAAACGTCATTTCACACATTTTAAACTTTGTCGCCAACAGATTGCGTCTTCCTCCTTCTTCCTGTCCAGTGCACTGCGCCATCTCCTCTACCTTTCTTGATATTCTTGCCACATACGTATCCCTTTTAATCTTGTGCCTTCTTATTCCACGTGCTTCAATTGAGTTTCATCCATTAACTTCCAGCCTCATATCACCTCAATTCTTCAGGCAATTAAGTGTTTGTGACACTCACACAACTGTTCGACCAAATGCCATCAGTCATCTCCACCTGCGTACTTCATATATCAGCTTATCTTTCAACAAATACCCTTGAAGATGATCACTGTTTCATTTGTTCTACCTTTTGTGTTGAAGATGTCCTAAGAACCTAAGCGTAACTGTTGGTCTTTCTCCTAATAAAAAAATAATTCCTCTTTATTCGATGCTGAAATTACTAAAGTGCCCTTCTAGTTTGACTTATTTTCTCTGGCCTGAACAAGGTTTTTCCAATTAGGACAAAAGCAAAAGGTTCTCCATTTATAAGTAGCTTAACTTCAGAATCGGTTGTCCTTATTTCATGTTGATAGGAATAAAATGAACAATAAGGGAAAGCTAGCAAATGCTATAAACTAAGACCTAACATGCTGGATCAGATCAACTTATATTCTCCCGTTGTGTTTTGTTTGTATACATTTTTATTTTATTGCCTCTAACATAGTTATTGACCCATAAAAGAAAATAGTTTTACTAGTTTATGATCATTAATTTTGCACAATTTGGTTATATTCTTTTCAAGGACATAACCTTTTACATTTTTTAATAGATTGGGAAGAAAATCTATTGAATAAATGTTTAACAAACTGTTGTTACCAGTATACAAGTTAGAAATGGTTCGAAAGGAGTATATTTCACAGGCAAATGCAATTATTTTTTACTTTTTGGATCCTTTTTATAACTGGCCAACCCACCATTTGCTAAATGTCATTTAATTATAAAATTTAAATTCTGTGTAACCTATTCAATAGTTAGAAAATTTCTTTCTTTCCAACTTTATCATATATTTACTCTTCGATATTTAATAAAAAATTCAACACAGTTTCCGCCCGCTAAAAACAACAGCACATATCAAGTATACCCAACGCAGCAAAAATTATCATTATGGTCTGGGGAGGTGAACGGCAGGCAAACAATACATCCATCCTAAAGGATAGAGAGTTTGCTTACAGTGAGACTTCTGGTTCTATATATATCTACTTATTACACAATAATAAAGATATAGTGTACTAGCATGTTATTGAAGGAATTTAGTAAATACGGACAGAAAACTTCCGATATTATTTGCAAAGTCTTCTTTCTCGTAAACAAAGATCTCCACTAGGCTGTTTGAGTCTCTTTTAATTTCCTCTTTTCTATTTTTATGTGGGACAACATTTTCTCCAATTGAAGATTGAGTTAGCGTGTGTTTTTTTTCAAAAAGGCCATGAAGAAAATGATTTTATGATCTGGGAAAGATGAATTTAAAAATCAGTCCGTCCTCATTCTAAGTTGATGGCAATAAATCCAAACATATAAATTTCAAGTTCACAACAATAGGGTATTCACTTGAAAACTGTCCAATGCTCACCACAAAAAGAGACATAGCGACAGACAAAAATCGTCGCAATTTCGTCGCTAAAGGATATAGCGACGCAATTGCGACGAAATCTGCAGGTCGTTATACGGCTTGTCGCAAAGTGATTTTCGTCGGTGAAGCGTCGCTATATTGCGACGAGAAAAGGCTCGTCGGCGGTTCGTCGCACAATTGCGACGAAACTCTGTCAGGTCTGCGACCTGTTATTTCCGTCGTCGTTTCGTCGGTATATCTTTTGTCGTCGCTATTTTAAATTTTTGATTTTTTTATTTCCGGTCTGCGACATTTTGTTTTCGCAGATTTTCGTCGGTATATCTTTTGTCGTCGCTATTTTAAAATTTTTGTTTTTTTATTTCAGGTCTGCGACATTTTTGTTTCGTCGCAGGTTCGTCGCTATCATTTAAATTAATATTAAATATTAATTTAATATTAAATATTAAATATTTAATTTATTTAATATCAATATATTATTAATTAAATAGTTTTTATTATTATTTAATTTTTATAATATATTTTATTTTGTATATTAAATCATTTGTACGAATATTATACAGAAATACGGTATTTGCGTATTGAAGTTCGTATAATTAAACAACACAAAGAAATGGAATCCGTATAAATGTCTGATAAAATATAAAAGAACAAAGAATATGTCAATACAATAAATGAAATAGTCTGTACAAAAATCAAAAAATGAAATACTATGCAGAGGAAGATGGAGGGGGATCATGCGGAGAAGAGTGACCATCAGGAGGGCGAGGCTGAGGCTGCGAGGAGCTGGAAATGAAAGAGATGATGAGATGCGATAGCTGCGAGATTTGCTGGTTCGTCGCTGCTGCTCATGCATCGTCTGCTTGCTCGCGCCTGCTGAAGTGCCTGCTGAACCGACTGCTGCACCGCCTGCTGGGTCTGAGTCAGCTGCGACCGCAGTGCCTGTACACTCTCCTCATGCTGCGCCCTGATGGTCTCCATCTCATGCTGCAGCACTCGCATGATCTGATTCCAGGCGCGAAAATCCTCTGGGTCGCAGAAGGCGCGGAGGTGCTGGCCTCAGAGGAAGCACCTGGATGCAGAACTTCGGGAAGAATCGCGGCTGCTGATCCAACCCCGTACACCTCCCTCTTCTTCTTATTCTGAGGGCCGACGGTCCGAACCGCATCCCAATAAGCGCGGTTCTTGTCGGCCTCTTCTCCCCTATGTGCGAGTAATCTGTTGTACTCGTCCTGAAATGAGAATAAGAATTGTTAGGGTTTAGGGTTTAGAAATAAAACAAACTAAGGAAAAAACAAATGATATCGTAGTCTACTTACACTGATGTCGCGGGCCTTCGCCGTGATCCAGTCCTCCGTCCCGTCGGAGGCTTTCTTCCGATGCGTCTTGTAGAAGAGATCGTAGGAGGCTGGCCACTCCCCCGTCTCCTCGTGCTGAAAGAATGAAATAAAATATGTTAGTGAAATCCAGAATTTTAAAAATTTCGGCATGACCTATTCGTTTATCGGAGGTATCCCGGCCTTAAAGGCCTCTCCCAAGTCAAATCAAAAATAAAAAGAAAAAGGCAAATGAACACATATACTACTTAAATTAACCATATACGAATAAAAAAAACAACAGCGCAACATAAGAAATCAATGAATATAAATAATCCACTTAAGTCAATGAATCTAAATAATCCACTTAAGTCAATGAATCTAAATAATCCAATGAAATCAATGAATCTAAATAATCCAATATTAAAATACTTACCATAGAACGCATCGTGGTGGCGTGGGAAACCGAACCACCTGAGTGTGTGGCAGGTGCTGGGCCCTGTAGATTGCCGCTGCGCCGGTTCGCCGCGTTCCGGGCGCTGCGGGCTTGGGTAGCAGGGTCCGTCCACCCTTCTATCCACCCCGCCCAGGTGGCCTCGGATACGTAGGCAGGCCTGGCAGAAATGGGGTCACGCTCCCACTTGGTCTTGTGCGAGTTGACGAAGTCCCTGTAGCGTTTGGCGGCCCTCTGCCGCCAGGCCTGCTCCACGTCGTGGGCGATGTCAGCTGTCCAGCTGTACGCCTTCTGCAATTATTATACGGAGGAAAAATAAAAATGTGGTTAGAAAAGTAATGATCGATTACGCATCAAAAAGTGAAATTCATCAAATTTGAATACCTGAAACTCATCCCAGTAGAACCTACGTGTCTGCGGGGTGACACGGGACCAGGCATATCCAGCTGGGTCCTGCCTCAGGTGGAAGGACCGAGTGATGCAACCGGAAATCTGGCCCGAGTCCGGTGCAAACCTGAAAGAGGTGAAGTTGTTAGGAAAAAATAACGCGTGAAATATATTTGAAAACGTGTTAAAAAAAATCATTACTTACGTATGGGTATCATGTGACCAAGGGAGGGCACGACGCCCTGGTATGACACCCTCGTCCGATGCCGCATCAGACGCCGGATGAGGTGCTGAACCGGTGGGTGTGGGTGGCGTCGTAGATTGGGGGGTGCGGACCTATCGGCAGACCCTAAAAGGTCTGCGTCCGCAGCCAGAGCGGCGGTCGAAACCGAACCAAGCAGCTCATGCTGAGAAAGGAACAGATTAAACTCTCCTGAGAGGGCCTGTGTAGCTGGTGGGTAGGTGGATCGAGTCGGTAAACCCTCACTAGCCATCAGATCTGCAAGGGTGAAAAATTTAAAAGGCACATTCAACAAGTTTAGGGTTGGTTGGCCAGACAAATAAGATGTCCAAAAAATGACAAGTGTTTACATACATTTAATGCAAGATATTAATAATTTTGAAAATTTCGGCATGACCTATTCGTTTATCTGAGGTTTCCCGGCCTTAATGGCCTCTACAAAGACAAATCCAAATCAACAACATGACATGATTAACCAAACTACA
>AP025046.1:7567666-7644733 GCA_036186865.1 Eustoma russellianum
CCCTGCTGCCACGTTTCGCGCGGTGACACGTGTGGTGAGAAATTTGGAGTGAGAGGATCTTAACCCCATAAAACCACACCTTTTGTGAGTTTTAAGTAGAAAGAGAGGAAATGAATACCAGGCTCCCCAGTTTTTTGCTCTGCATTTTACTTATTCTTTCAAGTAAGTCTTCCTCTCAGCCCCTCGGGGCATAGTCCAGTGGTAAGTGGCAAAGGTGATTGGGGCTAGAACCCTGACATCCCGAGTTCGAGTCCGTGTGAAGACAATCCTTGTTGAAATATTACAAGGGTTGCCTCTGGACTGGCTGAGTCTCAAGTGTCCTCTCCCTTTGCAGGGCTGCCGGTGGAGCACATCTCTCGATTTACATCCCACCAGGCTAAGGGGCTTCTGGTACAGGTGGGGGAGAACCCACTCCCTCATCAAAGTAAGTCTTCCTTTCCTATACTAGAAAGTCGGTCATGCTATCAATAGGTAACCTTTTCAGTTTCAAAAGGGTGGCCTTTACTTTGACTTTTAATGCGCTTTTTTTCCTTTTCTCTTTTAACGATCCGGATTCGCCAACTAGATTTCAAGCTGCTGCGTCTGAAAGCAGTGTTGAATGTCAACTACTTTATTCTTTCGTCTTTGTCGTCCATAAAAATGAATTATCCTTCTTGAGATTCCATGTTATAGAATGCAGGATTTTATGGTTTACATTTTTTCCTTTTTTTGGTAGCAAAATGATTCTTTAACTGTGTCTTGCAGCTGATCTGACAATCAGTACAATGGCTGCAATTCGTCTTCGTGGCCCGACCCGAACACCAATCCTTGGATCTCGGAGCCTACTTAAGGGTGTTTGTTCAAGTAGTGAAGACTGCGAAGAGGATGAAGACTGTGGGGAATTTGATGTGATTGTTTGCCTGTGTAAAGCCTTCAAGTGCGTTCATACTGATAGCGTCTGAGGCCAGAGCGAACCTTCTAAAACTTACCTAGAAGAAATGCACAAATAAACAAGAAGAAATCAAATATGAAGATGCAATTCAGTGCTTGTATTTTGATCTCCAAGTTATATTTTATATGTGGATTGCAAACATGCAAAACCTCCCTTTTCAGTCTTTTCCATATCTCTCCCTTATCTATGAATTAATAACATGTATTTCATCCGCAATGATGTTTCCTTCTTTGTTTTACAGTGTTATATGAGTAAAATAGTGAAATGCTAGTTTTGTTGCGCTCTTCCCTAAACTTTTATTCTCTAATCAAGTATTTTATATTCTACTTTCTGTACACAAAAAATTAATTTTGATTAAAAGGGCAAAAACAACTATGTATTTAGCTATTTATGATACAAAAATAAACTATATGAAATAATAATTTGAAAGTTACCAAGTGGTTCTTCGATTCAAATGAAAGGAAACCACAGGAAAGAGAAGGGGTCAAACATAATCAAACAGATTCGATAAAGTAAGACCTAATTGTTAGACCTTATCAACTTCTATTCTCTTGTGTATACATTTCTATTTTAGTGTTTCTAAAACAGTTATTGACATTCCAGAAATTTTAAAAGAAAATAATTTTATCAGCTTATGATTATTAATTGTTCACAACCGGACCTTTTTGGACATCAGACTAGACTCGGACACTTTGAGTTCGGCCTAATAGGTAAACCCGATGTTTGAATGGCCCTTTTTAGAGTTCCGTCTACTAGGTAGATTGAACATTCAATGTTGTCGTTTTGTAGGTCATACGAGAAATTTTGTCTTACTAAATTTTGCTCTAAAGCGTTTGCAAATGACCCTCAACAACCATGTTTTTGTATAAACAACAGATTGTCATGAATAAACATAACGAGTGTCTCCAAGACACCTCAAAGGACAATAAAATCATGCAATCATCTACTTAAACCCATAGGCATGCCAAATTCCTATATATATAATAATTTCCTGATTTTGAACTTTTAATAGAACTTTTAAGGCAATAATTCTTAAATGAAGCCTCCTCCTCCACCAAAACTGCCAATGATCCTAAAAGGCTTAGGTTGCTTCTACTAGGTAGACTGAATGTTTAGTTTTCCTTGGCAGAGTTTGGTCTGTCTGTACCTGTTGTAACCGTTAGAAATGAAAAGAAAGAAAAATAATAATCTAAATAATTAAATAGAATTTATTAATTAAAACCTAATTAACTACCCAATACACCCAATCCCCCCAAAACCGCCCCCACTTCCTCCATTATGGCCCAAAATCCCTCCCCCTAACCCTTTGAGTCTGGGCTCCTTAACAATAAAAAACCCTCAATTTACACACACAACACACACGGCAACAAGCAAAGAGAATAAAAAGAGTGAGAGAGAGAGAGAGTAAAAGGGGGAAGCTTCGGCAGGGAAGGGAAGAAAGAGGAAGGGAAAGAGAAGAGGAAAAGGAGAAGAAGAAAAATAGGCACACCGCTTCAAACCCAACCTCCGTAATCAGTAAATTCTTCGTGTGAGAGGTAAGTTACCCTCTCCTCTGTCGGATTGCTTTGGATTCCCTCGCATTCTGTTTTGGGAAATATTTGATTATCACTGTATGTTTATCTTTTGCATCTTTATTATGAATCCTTTATGTTTTGGTATGGAAATTGCGTGTTTGGCATTAGATATCGATCACATAGCACGGAAATAGGTCGAAATGAGTTTAGTTCGTCGAAAAACGCACCCAGAGGCGACGCGTGTGTCACACGCGCGGCGTCCCACGCGCACCCCTGAGTGGCGCGTGCAGTACACACGCTGACGTTGTCAGTTGCGTTACGAAGAATGCGTTAAATGGAGTCCAGTGGAATTGGTTTAGGGTAAACCAGAGTTAAAACCAAAAAGTTAAGGATTTTTGAAGGAAATTAGAATTTAAAGAAAATAATAAAAGAATTTTTTTTTAAAAAAATGGAAAAGGAGCGTTACACGCCTGTGGCCTAATTTTCGGAAAAAAAGAAAAAAATAATAAAACAAAAGGTGGCAGGCCAGCCCTGTTTCGGTAAGCAGGCCGGCCTCATGAACACAGCAGATCAGGTTTTGGGCAGCCCAATAAGTAAACTGAAATAAAAAAAGGGCTGTCGCTGCGGGCCAGAAGTCCAGCAGGCCAACGCATTTCTTCCGGACTGGGCCGCGCTGCAAAGGGCTGGTACTGGTAATTCCAAATCTAAGGGAAATTTTTAAAAAAAAAAAAGAGGAAAGAGGTTGGGCTGCAGACTATTCGGGTGGGCTGCTGGAGAAGGGCCAGTTTTCTTTAAAGGCCCAGAATAAGGGCCAGAATGTTAGTTGGTAAAATTGTTAGTTAACTAATAGGATTATTAATTAAGTAAATGCAGTAATTGAGATAAAATAAAATAAAATAAGAAAAAATATATATATACCAGCACTTCGGACAAGAAAACATGGGTGCGAGAAAAAAATTTAATTAATAAAATAGTATAATAATTTAAAAATTTAAGGTATATATATATATATATATATAGATATTGAATTAATTAAAATAATAATGTCTTGTAATCAAGAAAATTTAGAAACCCATTAAATTAAATTAAAATAAGAGAAATAAACATAGTAGGGGAAGATAACAATATTTTAATAAAAGAATAAAGTGTTTGAGAGCCTAGAGAAAAATAAAATAAAGTGTAGAAACCTAAAATAAAGTCTAGAAAGGTAAAATAACGGTAGAAGATAAAATAAAGTAATGAACCCCACGCAACATAGGGTAACTACGCAATATAGGTAATACGCAACATAGAACGGAGCATGCAACATAGGACAAACGGAAGTGTGCAAGTGTGACGCATTCATGCCACGAGCATTGCATTTGGTCTATGAGCCGTGTGGTCCTACGGGACTTGTGGCATGACGAGGCGTGTGATGGATGTTGGTAATAATGGTTACCTTCACCTAATAGGACCTGGGACATGCATAGCATAACATGGAAAAGGATGAGCATAACGAGTGATATTAAAGGACTGCGTGTGACAGAGAGATAGAAGTGCATGCATCATGAACTTGCGCATTGCATTTATTATTGTTGTGGTTATTTGTCTTGTTATTAAGTTGTTTCAGCGCTATGTTTAGGGATACGGATCGGGTCGGGTATGTGTTATTTTCTTATTTATGCTTTATTCTCTTTATTATTTATTTGTTTATCCTTTATTGCTTTATTTATCTGCTCCATGCTTTACGTGCTTTATGTGTTTACCCGACTCAGTATGTGACAGTCCCTTTTCGGGAGAGACGGGTAACCTACGAGTGACTCCTATCACTCACCCCTCCCACCTCCCCTCCACAGGTGAGCAGGATTATGAGTATATATGATTATCGAGGGTAGGACAAATTAAGCGAGCTGGGACGAGTGAGCTGGACTCGAGAAGGGATCTTGTTGACTAGGAGCTTGTTTCTTGGGATTGTCACTTAGACCTCCACCTAAATTTATTATTTGATTTTAGTATTTCATATTTGACTTAGCGGGTTTCGCCAACCCATGTACTTAATTTTATCCTGATGGATTTAGTTTAATCGAGATGTTTATTTCTTTAATTATCATTTCCGCAAAAAAAAAATTCTACGTCAATTCTGACGTGCAAAGAAGTTTGAACGACACTTTGTAGTCCTCATAGTAGGCTACGGCGGGTGCACCATTTCCGATTCTAGGGCTCGGAAGCAGGGCGCTACGGGTGGTTTCAGAGCCGAGGCTCCAGATCCGCCTCGGAAACGCAGGATTAACTAGATCACTTAGACTTAAGCTACGATCTTTTTCTTAAAGTGAATTTTACCCTTAAGCAACCAAATAGGGTTAAGTGATGATCTTAGACTTAAGTTGTGATCGGGTTAAGGGGAGCTTGAGCGTTCTTTCGGTTGCTTTAGTTATTTACTATTTTACCCCTGAACCTCTACTTACAACCCCTAAGCTGCTAGAAATTCCCAAAATACCCCCTAACTTACCCTGTATTTAAATAAATATATTTTCAACCGTTCTAAAGTCTTAAAAAAAATCCGACAAGTCGTCGTAATAGAAGAAATGGTGGTGAGAACCACCAGAATCAGGGGATCATTCCCAAGCACTTGAAGACGTCATAGTTACCATGACCAACACTTTAGCACAGTAATACCAGCTGTTGAACTAGCAGATACCGCCTCCACCACCGCATGCGGACCAGAGATTCTTCTATAATGAGATGCGGAGGAGTGGTGATGCAACACAACTGATACGCCTATTAGTTGGATCTAATTTCGGAATGAGTTCAAGAGGCATTACATGCCGAGAATATGATTTTCAAAGAATGGCTCTAGATCCACGACGGAAATGTAGATTTAGGCTATGATATTAGAAATTAAGTTACGATTTTGTCCTAAGTCACAATCTTAGACCTAAGTGATGATTTGAACAACACCGAAGATCACGAACATAGGTATTGCTTTCAGTTATAAGCGATGATCCTGAACATAAGTCCCAATCTTGAACATAAATAACGAGTCCGACTAAGAGTTGACCTTGGACGTGAGTACTGAAGGTAGTCATTAGTGTTGATTATACACTAAGCATGATTTTAGAAATAAGACATGATCTTATATTTAAGAAATTATGATTCTAGGAACAATCCTAAAAGTAAGTTATGGCCTTAGACTTAAGAAGACGATCTGTTATAAAACATGTATACCTACGGTATCCCATACAATTCCACTTTATCTAAGCTATTAAAGTCGTGATCTTAGTAATCCTAGTTGAATACTATATAATTAATTTGAATGAATTAAAATAGTTAACCATAACACCCTACTGTAAATGCTAGTGACATATTAATAGGTCAGACAATAACTCAAGATGCTTCACCGCAACAACATGGAACTCGATACCATTCTAGTAAAGCAAAACGAGCCCATATCTCTACTTGGACGGTAGCATCAGAGCAAATTTAGGTCTAAGTTGAGACAATAGCTACTAAAAAAGATGAATTATTATCGTATGATGGATACAAAGAGATGACTCATGGAGAAATGATAAAAACTAGGTGACGATTCATAAGCATTATAATCAGTAGCGTTATTAAGAAAATCATACGAAAGAATTTATAGTCTAGGGTTAAGATGTTGAAATTTAGAGTTACTAAGTAGGACAACGATATTAGTCTCACTGGAGATATTGACTAGTAGCAAAAGGCGTGAATCGGCTATAACAAGTACATGGAATTGATGAACCCTTACAAACTTTTATAGTTAAGTGTTGATTTATAGGAACATCGAATTACTTGGCTTGAATATGGTAGGCTTGAATTAAAATAGAGCGGACATGAACAAGTAGTGGCTGCTTTTCATATGAAGTAGAATAAGATTAGTAGTTCAAATAACCATGTAACGAGATACAGTGGATTAATGTGGCGCGCGGAAGCATGGCGAATTAGAACATCTTAAGTCAATCAATAATTAGTGCGCCGTACTAGGATTGGACCAATGAAAGCTAAAGATTTGATCATGAGTAGACAAACGTTAGATTTA
Organism: Eustoma russellianum; assembly: GCA_036186865.1. Classification (NCBI taxonomy): domain Eukaryota; kingdom Viridiplantae; phylum Streptophyta; class Magnoliopsida; order Gentianales; family Gentianaceae; genus Eustoma; species Eustoma russellianum. The sequence goes on from AP025046.1 coordinate 7,574,151, forward strand.
TAAGAAACTGTACGCAGGAGGCCTTATCCGAGAAAGAAAATGACTTATAGGATTATATGAGATATTGGACTGATGTATTTTTCTAACAGATAAATATTTTATAATAGCACGTACACAAATGTATAACCATATTCTAACAAGTACCTTAAAAAAAATGTTGTCTTCTGAAATACTTGATTGAGTTTCATTTTTTAATATGTATAGTCTACCAACCTCTATAAGGCGAATTCACTTCCGTACTTGTATATCAACATAAAATTTTTAGATCTTTTGACGACCCGAAAGAGTGGAAAGCTTTTAAAATATTGACGTTCTTCCAAAAAAAATTAAAACGAACGATGTGTTTAATCTCTTAAACCATATTTCAAATTTTTATTTTTGAAATATCTATTTTTTTAGTCAAAATTAATTGACGACTATCAATATCGCAAGCAGTTTATTTACTAAAGTGTTTTCGAAATATTTACACACTTGCGATAAACTTACTTAACTTTTGTGAAGCTAAAAAAAGTAGTTTTCAAAATAAATATATATTTTTAGAAAACAAAAATTATCGTATTCAAATCGTTTTATAAAACCTTATGTTATCATGTTTTCAATTGTTTTAATGCCATTTCATCCAAAATACTTTGCGAACAAGTTGTATCATCGCTTTTATAAGAGGTCATTTGAAACACCGCTTTCCGAAAACGAGTAGATTATTTTGAATCTTGTAAAAAAACAGGAATGATATTATTTTAAAACAACTAAAGGTATATTTCAGATTATAGCCATGTAGGTCACGTTTTTACCAAAAGAAAAGTATTATCCATACACATAGTTCGTATATTAGGCTGATGATATTTTCAAAGAGGTAAGGGCATGATCGTAGAGTTAGTTCGTAAGTATATAATAATTGATTTTGAGGACTTGGCTTGGTGTAGCAAGTACCATGTTACCGTATATTAAGGATATTAGTTGGTTAATTTATCTAGGGTGATGAATCATATATAATGAGTTTAAGAACCCGAAACTGTAAGACTGCGATAAGTTGAATGATACACATCAAGTGGTATACGTGTAAGTATATACGTACCAATTACAGAGAATTAAGATTAAGGATGGACCTTTATAAGGACTAGCTCGCCTTGTGGGATACTAGGAATGAGTAAATTGAATCATACTAGAGTAAAACATATTCTGAAAATACATACGATTCAAGAGATGAGTCTTGAGAATAAGGCGTTAAGTCAAAGATTGTAGTACACCTAAGAACCGATTTACAAGGGTTGCTGATAACTGTAGAGATAAGTAAGTTATAGACCAATGATTGGGTTGTCGAACCATTAGTATGGTGACAATACACTTAAGGTTGATTTGATAATCATAGGTAGGTTAGGTTACAATCTTAAATAAGCGAAGACAAAATGGATTAGAAATTATTTGTATATATACGAGGAATAATTCTGAGGATTTAGTGCTATGTCGAGAAAGTGTGATGTGAACACATCAACACATGCAATGGATGTATAGTTTGATTGTTATCTAGGTCGATGAATCAAGTAGAACCATACTAAGTCTTTGATTGCACCATATGCAAGTTTCGAGGACGAAATTTTTTGTAAGGGGGTAGGATTTTGTAACCGTTAGAAATGAAAAGAAAGAAAAATAATAATCTAAATAATTGAATAGAATTTATTAATTAAAACCTAATTAACTACCCAATACACCCAATCCCCCCAAAACCGCCCCCCACTTCCCACATTATGGTCCAAAATCCCTCCCCCCAACCCATTGAGTCTCGGCTCCTTAACAATAAAAAACCCTCAATTTACTCACACAACACACACGGCAACAAGTAAAGAGAATAAAGAGAGAGAGAGAGAGAGAGAGAGAGAGAGAGTAAAAGGGGGAAGCTGTGGCAGGGAAAGGAAGAAAGAGAAAGGGAAAGAGAAGAGAAAAAGGAGAAGAAGAAAAGTAGGCACACCGCGTCAAACCCAACCTCCGTAATCAGTAAATTCTTCGTGTGAGAGGTAGGTTACCCTCCCCTCTGTCGGATTGCTTTGGATTCCCTCGCATTCTGTTTTGGAAAATATTTGATTATCACTGTATGTTTATCTTTTGCATGTTTATTATGAATCCTTTATGTTTTGATATGGAAATTGCGTGTTTGGCCTTAGATATAGATCACATAGCACGGAAATAGGTCGAAATGGGTTCTGTTCGTCGAAAAACGCACCCAGAGGTGGCACGTGTGTCACACGCGCGGCAGCCCACGCACACCCCTGAGCGGCGCATGCAGTACACGCGCTGACGTTGTCAGTTGCGTTAGGAAGAATGCGTTAAATGGAGTCCAATGGATATGGTTTGGGGTAAATCAGAGTTAAAACCAAAAAGTTATGTATTTTTGAAGGAAATTAGAATTTAAAGAAAATAATAAAAGAATTTTAAAAAAAAGGAAAAGGAGAGTTACATGCCTGTGGTCTGATTTTCGGAAAAAAAAGAAAAAAATAATAAAACAAAAGGTGGCAGGCCAGCCCTGTTTCGGTAAGCAGGCCGGCCTCATGAACACAGCAGATCAGGTTTTGGGCAGCCCAATAAGTAAACTGAAATAAAAAAAAGGGCTGTCGCTGCGGGCCAGAAGGCCAGCAGGCCAGCGCATTTCTTCCGGACTGGGCAGCGCTGCAAAGGGCTGGTACTGGTAAGTCCACATCTAAGGGAAATTTTTAAAAAAAAAAAGAGGAAAGAGGTTGGGCCGCAGACTATTCGGGTGGGCTGCTGGAGAAGGGCCAGTTTTCTTTAAAGGGCCAGAATAAGGGCCAGAATGTTAGTTGGTAAAATTGTTAGTTAACTAATAGGATTATTAATTAAGTAAATGCAGTAATTGAGATAAAATAAAATAAGAAAAAACATTTATATACCAGCACTTCGGACAAGAAAACATGGGTGCGGGAAAAAAATTAATTAATAAAATAGTATAATAAATTAAAAAGTTAAGGTATATACATGTATATAGATATTGAATTAATTAAAATAATAATGTCTTGTAATCAAGAAAATTTAGAAACCCATTAAATTAAATTAAAATAAGAAAAATAAACATAGTAGGGGAAGATAACAATATTTTAATAAAAGAATAAAGTGTTTGAGAGCCTAGGAAAAATAAAATAAAGTGTAGAAACCTAAAATAAAGTCTAGAAAGATAAAATAACGGTAGAAGATAAAATAAAATAATGAACCACACGCAACATAGGGTAACTACGCAATATAGGTAATACGCAACATAGAACGGAGCATGCAACATAGGACAAACGAAAGTGTGTAAGTGTGACGCATTCATGGCACGAGCATTGCATTTGGTCTATGAGCCGTGTGGTCCTACGGGACATGTGGCATGACGAGGCGTGTGATGGGTGTTGGTAATAATGGTTACCTTCACCTAATAGGACACAGGACATGCATAGCATAACATGGAAAAGGATGAGCATAACGAGTGATATTAAATGACTGCGTGTGACACGGAGATAGAAGTGCATGCATCATGAACTTGCGCATTGCATTTATTATTGTTGTGATTATTTGTCTGGTTATTAAGTTGTATCAGCGCTACGTTTTGGGATACGGATCGGGTCGGATATGTGCTATTTCCTTATTTATGCTTTATTTGCTTTATTATTTATTTGTTTATGCTTTATTGCTTTATTTATCTGCTCCATGCTTTACGCGCTTTATGTGTTTACCCGACTCAGTATGTGACAGTCCCTTTTCGGAAGAGATGGGTAACCTACGAGTGACTCCCATCACTCACCCCCCACCTCCCCTCCACAGGTGAGCAGGATAATGAGTATATATGATTATCGAGGGTAGGACAGATTACGCGAGCTGGGACGAGTGAGCTGGACTCGAGAAGGGATCTTGTTGACCGGGAGCTTGTTTTTTGGGATTGTCAGATAGACCTCCGCCTAAATTTATTATTTGATTTTAGTATTTCATATTTGACTTAGCGGGTTTCGCCAACCCTTGTACTTAATTTTATCCTGATGGATTTAATTTAATCGAGATGTTTATTTCTTTAATTATCGTTTCTGCGAAAAAAAATTTTACGTCAATTCTGACGTGCAAAGAAGTTTGAACGACGCTTCGTAGTCCTCATAGTTGGCTACGGCGGATGCATCATTCCCGATGGTAGGACTCGGGAGCGGGGCGCTACACTACAGAAATTTGTCTTATGAAATTTTAACCTGAAACACTTACAAATGACCATCTGCGACCATGTTTTTTTCAATAAAGGAGACATTATCATGATAAACATAATCACCGACTCCAAGACACCCCAAACGACAACAAAAATTTCATGCAAACATCCACTTAAAGCCATGGATCTGCCAAATTCTTACATGTATAATAACATCCAGATTCTGAACTTTAACAGATTTTTTACTGCAATAATTCCAAATCAAGCCTATTCCTTCACCAGAATTGTCAAACCTACCATAAACAATCTACTCCAAAGTAAAAACAACATAATTGGACTTCGATCTTGCCCAAACACTCAAATTTGGGGCTTAGAAACCCTGGGATTTGATGAAATGAAACCTAAAACTGTAAAAATTAGGTCCAAAAGCACTCATTGATGCTGATTCCGAATCCCGTCTTTGTTTTACAATTAGATTTCTCAAATTTTCTTCTTGATAGCTTTGAAGATTATCACATAAACTGTTACATTTCTTCTGCCTTTTGTGTTGAAGATGTCGTGAGAACCTGAATGTAACCGCTGGTATTTTTCCTAATAAAAAACAATTGCTCTAAATTAGTTGCCAAAATGACTAAATTGCCCCTCTAGTTTGAACTAATTTCCTTTGCCTGAACAGGCTTTTTCCTATTAGGACGAAAGCAAAAGATTCTCCATTGGTAAGTCACTTAATTTTCAGATTCCTTATTTCATGTTGATATGAATAAATTAGAATAATAAGGAAAGCTACCGAATGCTATAAATTAAGACCAAATATATTGGATGTGGTCAACTTTTATTCTTTGTTGGTATACATTTTTATTTTATTCTATCTAAAATTTTATTGACCCATAAAATCTAAAAGAAAATAGATTTACTAGTTTTTTTTCAAGCAAATAGGCATTTATATATTCAAATAGAGTCGGCCATAAATGCGACAAATACATTTGGAGGAATATCGGTTGGAGAAATTGAAGTGAATTGGAAAAGTTTGGGCAAATGGGTTTGTCAAAAGTTGACAACCACCATACTGTGAGCTTAATTATGTTAGTGTTCGTTAATCAAAAATGGAAACTAATAATCTCTAAATTATTTACGTAACAAGTAGATGACTTTAAGATTTTGAATTACTCGATTCTGATACCGGGTGAATGAGAAATTAATGCTCAAAGTTGGAGTAAAATTGGAAGGAAATTGCAAAAGTGGTGATGTGGCCTGTTGAGGAGTGAACACATTACCCCTTAAGTGAAATACCACATTGGCTATTTAAGATGAAAGGGCCACCATATATAGTTCAAGTTGGAGCATTCTTAAATGTGCCCTTGGGCATGAGAAGTTTTTGACGGAGGCAGGACGCAGCTCATGCAAGGTTCACCTCACACGCGCACGCCCACCGCCCGCCCGTTTGGCCGGCCGGCCGGCTCGGCTCAGGCTCAGGCTCGTGGCTTGTGGGTTCGTGGGTCTGACTGATTCTTGTATCTGGCAGCGGTTCTTCATCTAGATCTAACGGTTGTTGATCGTAGTCTACACGGATTATGATCTAATGGCTGAGATCGTATCTGGCAACAGTTTCTTCGTCCGACGGTCTACGTTTAAAACTGCTACGGTTTACGATCTAACGGCTGTGGATGAAAACCGTCTGATCCGACGGCTGCGGTTTAATCTGGAGATTAACCGCCTAATCCTTCCCGCCTATAAAAATGGCTCCTACTCCAGAATTTCTTCCAAGCACCTCTGTGTCTTCTTCTTCCATTTTCGGTTCTTAGCATACTGCTGCTGCACTGTTGTTACGTTTCCAGTCCAGTTCGTTGAGAGATCAGAGCATCCCACAGGTTCACCGAGTTCTTTACGTTGCTGTGCCGCTTCGTATGTACTGTTAGCCGTTGTATCATGGGAGACGTTTGCTGTTTATGGTTGGGCACTTTGTACCGGAGCAAATCGTCTTAAGGACAGAGTCCTTAGACTCGCCTCGGTTCTGCTTGCAATTCGTTTATTTACACAATCGCACACAGTACACTGCAGTTGGTTACAGTTTCTAACATTCTTAAGACGATTTGGTTTTATATACTGTAATCTGTTTCGTTTTCTGTTTGCGATCACAGTTTCTATTGATACGAAACTAATCGGTTTCGTGTTCTGTTTCTGTATTATCCCACAGAATCTGAAATAGAGAACGAAAGTTCGAACTCCTTCAATGGCGTGCACCTTGGTCCGTCCGAGGAAGTGAACACGGCTGTTCCAATTGCACCCGCTGCCATTGCTGCTCCTTTTCCTGCGGTTGGACAAGCTGAGAAACCAGAGAAGTTTGGATGCAGTTTCTTCAAACGTTGGCAGCAGAGGATGTTGTTCTTTTTAACAACTCTGGGACTGGCAAAGATGCTGACCGAGGATCCCCCACTGGTGACACCAGTCAAGGATCAGAACGTAAATATGCAGAATAGCTTGATTGCTGAAGCATGGAAATATAATGATTATGTCTGTTTGAGTCATATTTTAAGTTGTCTCGATAATTCTCTGTATGGACTGTATAGTACCTTTAAGACTGTAAAATCTTTATGGCAGTCTTTAGACAAAAATTACATGACAGAAGATGCTGGTGCGAAGAAGTTTATCATTGGTAAATTTCTTGATTTTAAGATGACTGATTTCAAAACTGTTGTTTCTCAGATTGAGGAACTTCAGATGTTAGTGGCTGAAATGGAAGAAGAGGGTATGTCCCTTAGTGAATCTTTTCTTGTTGCTGCTATGATTGAGAAGCTACCTCTTTCGTGGAGGGAATTCCGGAGCTATCTCAAACATAAGCGAAAGGAGATGTCCTTGGAAGATTTGATTGTTCGATTACGTATCGAAGAAGATAACCGCAGATCTGAGAAAAAGTCTGCTCAGCATTTTGGTCAAGCAAAGGCTCATGTCGCAGAGGTGACGAAGAAAAAGAAAGGCAAGTTGGGAGTGAACAACAAAGGCAAAGAGATCGACAAAAAATTCACAGGAAAATGCTATAACTGTGGCATTCAGGGGCACTGGAGCAGTGACTGTCGCAAGCCAAAGAAGAGGCAAGAGAAAGCGAAGGCGAATCTGGTTGGTGCAATGGAAGATCTGGATCTTTGTGCTGTTGTGAGTGAATGCAACATTGTGGAAAATCCGCGTGCATGGTGGCTGGACACGGGAGCTACGAGACATGTTTGTGCAAGCAAGGCAATGTTCACAGAATACAAGCCCGTTGATGGTGTACAGCTTTACATGGGAAATGATGCTTCATCGAAGATTGAAGGTGAAGGAAATGTTGTTATGAAGTTGACTTCTGGAAAGTGTCTGACTCTGCAGAATGTTCTGTATGTTCCTGATATTAGGAAGAATTTGATCTCTGGTGCATTAATGGTGATGCATGGTTTTAGACTCGTGTTGGAGTCTAACAAAGTTATCATTACTAAGAATGGGTTGTACTTGGGAAATGGGTACTTGGTAGACAGGATGTTTAAATTAAATGTTATGACCATTGTACCTAGGAAGGAAAAAGTTGTGCCCGTAGAGGCTAATGAAAACGCATCTACTTCTGCTTACATGCTTGAGTCTTCTTGTTTATGGCATTTACGTTCGGGACACGATAATTACAAATCAATTCAAAGAATGATTAATCTTGATTTGTTGCCTAAACTGAATTTGACTAAGGAAAAATGTCAAGTTTGTGTTGAAGCAAAAATGACTAAGGCTCCTTTTCCTTCGATTGAAAGAAACACTGAAGTGTTAGATTTAATTCATACAGATGTGTGTGATTTAAAGTTTGTGCAAACAAGAGGTGGTAAAAAATACTTTGTAACTTTTATTGACGATTGCACTAGATACTGTTATGTTTATTTGCTAAGTGGCAAAGATGAGGCCGTTAGTGCTTTTAAGGATTATAAGAATGAAGTTGAAAATCAACTTAGCAAACGAAATAAGATAATTCGTAGTGATAGAGGTGGTGAATATGATGCACCGTTTAATGAATTCTGTTCAGAACATGGCATTATTCATCAAACGACTGCGCCATATTCACCTCAATCCAATGGTATTGCTGAACGCAAGAATCGAACTCTTAAAGAGATGATGAATGATATGTTGATAAGTTCAGGGTTACCTCAGAACTTGTGGGGGGAAAGTAATTCTCTACGCCAATGTCATTCTAAATAGAATTCCATCTAAAAAGATGGATAAAACCCCTTATGAACTTTGGAAAGATTATAAGCCTAGTTTCAAATACTTAAAAGTGTGGGGGTGTCTGACTAAGGTAGCAGTACCTAAACCAAGACAAGTTAGAATAGGGCCCAAAACAATTGATTGTATATTCATAGGATATGCAACAAACAGTAGTGCATATCGATTCTTGGTGCACAAGTCTGACATCCCTGACATACATGAAAATGTTGTCATGGAGTCAAAAAATACAGTGCTTTTTGTAGACGTCTTTCCAAATAAAGATCGAAATAATGAAGAAGCCAGCACTAGTAAGCGAGCTCGGGACACAACGGCTCAAGAAATTGATAAAACCCGTCAAGGCAAGCGAGCCAGAAGACCCACTTCTTTTGGACTAGATTTTCTAACCTTTATGGTAGAGAACGAGCCAAGGACCTTTTTAGAAGTAATGTCAACACCAGAAGCTCCATTCTGGAAAGAGATAATAAACAGTGAGATAGAATCTATTCTCCAAAATCACACTTGGGAGATGGTCAATCTTCCACCAGGAAGTATACCACTCGGATGCAAGTGGATTTTCAAGAAGAAGTTAAAAGAGGATGGATCTATCGACAAATACAAGGCGCGGTTGGTAGCCAAAGGTTATCGACAAAAAGAAGGGTTTGATTTATTTGACACTTACTCACCAGTGACAAGGATTACATCAATCAGAGTGTTAGTCGCGATTGCAGCAGTCTATAACTTAGAAATCCATCAAATGGATATTAAGACGGCTTTTATGAACGGTGATTTGGAGGAGGAGATATACATGGAACAACCAGAAGGGTTTGTTGTGCCAGGACAAGAGAAGAAAGTTTGTAGACTTGTTAAGTTTTTGTACGGACTTAAACAAGCACCAAAACAATGACATTTGAAGTTTGATCAAGTAATCATGACAAACGGCTTCAGGATCAACGAGTGTGACAAGTGTGTTTACATCAAAAACACACTTAATGCCTATGTAATAGTATGTCTCTACATAGATGACATGTTAATCATGGGCAGTACTCATGATATCATCTCGAATACCAAGAAGATGTTAACACGAAATTTTGACATGAAGGATATGGGGGTTGCCAATGTTATTCTAGGAATTAAGATTTCTAGGGTAACTGAAGGATTGATCATGTCACAAAGTCATTACATTGAGTCCGTTCTCAAACGATTCAATATGTTCGATGAAAAACAAGTAAAAACCCCACTTGATTTAAGTATGCACTTAAGGAAGAACCGAGGTGAACCAGTAGCTCAATTGAAGTACTCTCAAGTGATTGGAAGTCTAATGTACATAACGAACTGTACAAGACTAGACTTAGCTTGTTCAGTAAACAAATTGAGCAGGTTTACCGGTAATCCAAGTGAAGATCATTGAAAATATCTAAATAGAGTGATGAGGTACCTTAAGTACACAATGAACCTTGGATTGCACTATACAAGATATCCAGCAGTATTGGAAGGATACTGCGATGCAAACTGGATATCAGATTGCAAAGACTCTAAATCCACAAGTGGATATTTATTCAATGTTGGTGGTGGTGCTGTGTCATGGAAATCCACTAAACAAACATGCATAGCTCGATCCACAATGGAAACCGAGTTTATAGCATTAGACAAAGCTGGAGAAGAGGCTGAATGGCTTCGAAATTTTCTGGAGGACATTCCATGTTGGCCTAAGCCAATCGCTCCTACTAGCATACACTGTGATAGTCAGTCAGCTATAAGACAAGCTCAAAGCAGCATCTACAATGGTAAGTCACGACACATACGTCAGAGGCATAATACCATTAAGCAATTAATCTCTAATGGCGTGATTTCCATTGATTACATAAAATCAAAGGAGAATCTTGAGGATTCGCTTACAAAAGCTTTGCCTAGAGATCAGATGTCTAAATTGACAAACGGAATGGGACTTAAGCCTACAAAGCAAGAATCTTTGTAACGGTAACCCAACCTTGTTGATTGGAGATCCCAGAATCTAGGTTCAATGGGAAAACTAAGTTATAAGGGTTCAGTTAACACTTACTCATTCCGTTAAACAAAAGTGATGTCTGCAAAGAATAGTTAGGGTAAGCTAGAGCTTTTAATGATGTCCTATATCTTGATACTTCAAGTGGGGTATGGCAGAATACTCTTGATAGGAATCACCTATGTAAGTGTGAAGTGGGGCCGCTTCTGTGAGAATTCTAAAAGGCACGAATTCTCTAATACACTTTCTGAAACCAGGTTGTTCATGGCCAAAATGAACACAACCATGAGAACCAATAAGGGGTGTCAAAGGAAATGTTCTGTGAATATCATTGTCTAGGTTCACAATAAAGGCTGATAGTTCAAAACATCTGGTCACTAACCAGCTGAGTGGATCCGATGGTATATCACTAAGAAAGGTTCAAGGCTAGAAGCTACCTCTTCGGATGCAACATATCCTTGTCTGATTTCTCGATTGATTCTGCATCTGCATCTGCATTAATTTTCATTCATGTGGGGGATTGTTGGAGAAATTGAAGTGAATTGGAAAACTTTGGGCAAATGGGTTTGTCAAAAGTTGGCAACCACTATACTTTGAGCTTAATTATGATTAGCGTTCGTTAATCAAAAATAGAAACTAATAATCTCTAAATTATCTACGTAACAATTAGATGACTTTAGGCTTTTGAATCACTCGATTCCGATACCGGGTGAATGAGAAATTAATGCTCAAAGTTGGAGTAAAATTGGAAGAAAATTGCAAAAGTGGTGATGTGACCTCTTAAGGAGAACACATCACCCCTTAAGTGGAATACCACATTGGCTATTTGAGATGAAAGGGCCATCATATATAGTTGAAGTTGGAGCATTCTTAAATGTGCCTTTGGGCATGAGAAGTTTTTGACATAGGCAGGACGCAGCTCAGGCAAGGTTCACCACACATGCGCGCGCGCGCCGCCGCCACTGCCCGTCTGGCCGGCCGGCTCGGCCTGGCTCAGGCTCGGGCTCGGGCTCGTGGCTCGTGGGTTCGTGGGTTTGGTTGATTCTTTTCTTTTTGGAGAAATTTTCTTTTGCATTTTTCCAGAAAAATAAATCAAGTGATCCAACGGTTGAAATATTTATGATCATAACCGTTGCAAGATCTAACGGGTGTAGATCGTAGTCTACACGGATTATGATCTAACGGCTGAGATCGTATCTGGCAGCGGTTCTTCATCTAGATCTAACGGTTGTGGATCGTAGTCTACACGGATTATGATCTAACAACTGAGATCATATCTGGTAGCAGTTTCTTCATCCGACGGTCTACGTTTAAAACTGCTATGGTTTACGATCTAACGGCTGTGGATGAAAACCGTCTGATCCGACGGCTGCGGTTTAATCTGGAGATTAACCGCCTAATCCTTCCCGCCTATAAAAACGGCTCCTTCTTTAGAATTTCTTCCAAGCACCTCTGCGCTTTCTCTGTGTCTTCTCCTTCCATTTTTGGTTCTTTGCATACTGCTGCTGCACTGTTGTTACGTTTCTAGTCCAGTTCGTTGAGAGATCAGAGCATCCCACAGGTTCGCCGAGTTTTTTACGTTGCTGTGCCGCTTCGTATGAAATGTTAGCCGTTGTATCCTGGGAGACGTTTGTTGTTTCTGGTTGGACACTTTGTATCGGAGCACATCGTCTTAAGGACAGAGTCCTTAGACTCGCCTCGGTTCTGCTTGCAATTCGTTTATTTACACAATCGCACACAGTACACTGCAGTTGATTACAGTTTCTAACAATATCATCAATCCACTTTATGCTAGATATGAGGCCTAAGCCGTGTTGGGCTAAAACGTGAGCCGGCATATTTCTCTCACGGTGTATGTGTGCAAAATATGTATTCAAAAAAATCAAGTTAAAGCTCCAATCTAGGATCCTAGGCTGCCATGTATCGAAAGGTCCTCCCCTGTTGAATTGATACGGTGAATGACCGAGAGACAGTCACTTTCCAAAATAATATTAGCAAAACTACCACACACCAAAGCCTCTCATATAAAGCTAAAAGTTTCAATAGTTCAATGCCTATGGTCGAACATACAGGATGTGAAAAGACTTTTAAAATAGCCTCACTGCAGTCTCTTAGTAACCCACCAATGGATGTGGACTTCTCTCTTAAAGAGCTATCAACATTGATCTTTACAAAGCCGATATCAGGTGGGTGCCATTTGATGTTCTACGGCATCTCCAGTACAATAGGCAGTTCAGCTTGAGCTATTAGTGTGGCAACATGGACATTGGTTCCTTCAAAGATTCATTAACATCTAGCTTTCCAAACATGGAATTGAACAATTTCCAGGTTATAGTATTTTCTTATTGATAGTCGCTGGCAGTCTTTGATCGCCTCCTCGTTTATTGTGCTGAAGTAGGCATTTCGCAGTCACCCGAGGGAAGTCTCTGCTGATTGCTCGATGTTCAGACTCTATCGATTTTTCTCTGTTTACCTCTTTCTTCTGGTATATTGCCTATATACTTGCTCTTTGTAATTCTTGTTCCCTTTTTTACTTTACTGATCACAATTATACATGTTTTATCTATAATTCTTTTCCTTGATTTTCACAATAACGCTATTATATTCTTGCACTCTTTCTTGATTCTATATTTACATCCCCATTTTCATTTTAATTCTATCTTCTTGTTGTTATCATCTCTATTTTGTTGCTCTGTACCATCCATTCAATGTAAGATAACGCCAGTTCCTGTACTCCAAAAGAAGCTGAGCCTGTACTTTGCTGGATTTCATGATCCTTTATGCAAATTCAAGAGAGTATGCTATTTCCTAGATCCAGTAGAAAAGGGTGGCAGTGTTTCAAACAATTTTCACCTGACATATCATTACTCCACTAGGAAACTTTCTTGTGTTTTTATTTTGGCCTTTTGATTTTAGCTGCAATTATTGATATAAAGAGTCATGACTTTTCAGTGAGACCATGTCTAGGAAAGAGGGTGTAGGTAAAGGGAATGAAGAGGAGAATAGTTTACGTGTAGCATCCTGGAATATAGAACCCTAAGTGGTAAATTGTTGGAGGTTGTAGATGTACTTCGGAGGCATAAAATAGATGTAGCATGCTTCCAAGAGATTAGGTGGAAGGGAAATAAAGGTAAAGAGTGTAACGGATATAATTTGATGTATTCCTGGTCCGATGGGACCAAAAATAGGGTAGGATTTCTAGTAAAGTTAGAATTGCATAGTTGGTGATTGATGTGATAAGATATAATGATAGAATTATGGTGCTGAAGTTAGTAATAAACAAGGAGGTAGTGGCATTGGTTTGTGCCTACGCACCCCAAGTGGGACTAGGAAAACAGGAGAAGAAAGAGTTTTAGGATTGCTTAGATGTAGTGTTGAAGACAATACCTAGGGAGAAACGAATTTGTATAGGAGGTGATTTTAATGGCTACATCGGAAAGGATGCCGATGGTTTTCAGTCGTCGCATGACGGGTTTGGTTATGGAGATAGAACGAGCAGAGTAGGAATTTGCTAGACTTTGCGGTGGCCCATGACCTAACTATTGTAAACTCGTTCGTTAAGAAAAAAGAATCACATTTGATCACTTTTAGCAGCGCAGGACGTAACACGCAAATCGACTATTTTCTGATGAGGCGTGAAGATCGACGGTTGTGGAGGGACAGCAAGGTTTCACCAGGGGAAACAGCTGTGCTGCAACACCGTTTACTAGTTGTAGTTATAACCTTAAGCCAAAAGTGGAGTAAGGGGGTTGAAAAATTCTCACCTAGGATTCGATGAGGAAGTTTGAAGGACGAAAAAGCTGACATATTTAGAGACACGGTCATCTCGGCGACATTAGATTGACTTGATGAGGACACGAACAGATGTGGGAGGCTATGTTGACTACTATTATGCACACGGCAAGAGAAACTATTGGGGTAACAAAAGAAAAGAGAAACGTACATAAAGAGTCATGGTGGTGGAATGAGGGTGTATAACGAAAAATAATGGATAAGGAAAAGAGTTTTAGATGGCCGTTAAGCTATATGGGGAAGAGAAAGTGAGATTGAGAGAGAACTACAAAATCACCAGGAAGGAGGCGAAGAGGCAGTGACGGAGGCAAAGAACGCAGCCTATGAAAGGATGTACAAAAGACTATAAACAAAAAGCAGGGAACATGAGATGTTCAAGATTGCCAAAGCTAGGGATCGAAGACGATAAGACCTAAGAGGCGGAAAGTTTATATAGGGAGAAGATTGACATGTTTTAGTTAAAGAACAAGACATTAAGAGGAAATACGAAGTATATTTCCACAATCTTTTCAGCTGGGGGAGGGCCGACCATGAAGAAAGAGAAAGCATCACTATCCAAAAATGGCAATATAATACTGCGAATGCCGGAACATCACACAAGGAAAGGTGATAAAAGCACTTAGGAAGGTGGGAAGAGCTAAGACAATTGGGCCGAATAACATACCCATTGAGGCTTGGAAATATCTGGGAGAGTAAGAGGTTCAATGCCTAACTACGCTGTTCAACCTTATTTTTAAAAAACGAAAAATGCCAGATGAGTGGAGAAAGAGTGTCACGGTCTCTCTATATAAGAACAAAAGAGACGCACAGTGTTGTGGGAATCACATGGGGATTAAGTAGCTAAGCCATACAATGAAGTTATGAGAGAGAGTAATCAACACTAGAATTAGGAGAGAAACTCAGGTTACAATGAACCAGTTTGGTTTCATGCCAAAACGGTCGCCTATGGAAGCAATACACAATCTAAGGAGATTGATGGAGAAGTATAGGGAGAAGAACTGCAATCTACATATGGTTTTCATCGATCTTGAAAAAGCATATGATAGTATGCCAGGTAGACTGATTCGGGATACTCTGGATGCAAGAAGGGTGTCTATGAAGTATATAGACATAATTAGGGATATGTATGCTAGGACAAAAACAACTGTTCGTATGCCTGTAGGAAATATGGACTTCTTTCAGGTGGAGATATGCCTTTATCAAGGGTCTGCTTTGAGCCCATTTCTTTTCGCAGTTGTCTTAGACAAGTTGACAAAGTCTATCCAGGAGGCAATTCCATGGTGTATGTTTTTGCTGATGATATTATATTATTAGCAGAGGATAGACATACTTTGAGTATGAGGCTAGAGGACTGGAGAGATGCTTTAGAGAGAAAAGGCCTAAGGATTAGTCGTACTAAGACCGAGTATATGCACTACGACTTCAGCGGCGCAGCCAATAGTGAGAATAGCTAGCTCACCATCGATAGTCAATTGGTACCACATGTAAGTAAGTTCAAGTACCTAGGATCGTTTGTACAGCAAGATGAGAACATAGATAGTGGCGTAGCACACCGAGTGCACACAGACTGGTGTAGGTGGATGGCAGCCTCAGGGGTGCTGTGTGACAAGAATTGCCAACTAAATTAAAAGAAAAATTTTATAGGATGGCAGTGCGGTCAGCAATGTTATATGGAATAGACTGCTGGGCCATCGAGAGGACACAGGTGCAGAAGATGGAAGTGGCAGAGATGAGGATGCTGATGTGGATGTGTGGACACACAAGGCTAGAATGGATAGGAAATAACGTATTTAGGAAATGGTTAGGGGTGGCTAGTATAGCAAATAAGATAAGAGAGAGGAGACTGAGATGGTTTGGGCATGTCAAGAGGAGACAGACAACGACGTTTGTCAGAGAAGTTGGAAGCCTCATTGTAGAAGGAAATAGGAGTAAAGACAGGCCCAAATTGATTGGGATGAGCGGATTAGGCATGACTTACTAGATTTACACCTCTATGAGGACATTGTCCAGGATAGGAGTTCATGGCGGAAGAGGATTAAGGTTAAGGAGGTTTATGCAGGATATAGGGGTACCTTAGAGTATACTTAGGGGCTTAGATACTCTATATACTTAGGTTGACTTCGCACTTTTTTACACTTTTTTGTTTTTGTCTTTGTCTTTCATTATGTGTGCATCTACATGGCTATGTATTTTAATAGCTTTGTATTTGTGTTCAATAAATTCCTTCACTAGTACACTAGCACACTATATGTCTATTATTATGTCATCTGTGCATGTACACATAGAGTCGAGGGTCTCAGTGGAAGCAAACTCTCTATCCTTTTTGATGGAGTTACAGTTTGTTTGCCTCTCACCCTCCTCAGATCCTAGAGATAGTTATTGCTGTCGTTGGGATACACTGAGTATGTTTGTTGTTGTTGTAGCTTTCCAAACATGCCAAAGAAGAGTGGCAAATTTCACAACACCCTCTTGGCCATCTGGTTGCAAAACCAAATGTAAAAGATCCCGAAAGTTGAGAGCTAGTACTGATAGCCAATTGGTGATACTGGTGGTGTAGAAAGCAACTACTTTAGCTAGGCTGCAATGGTGGAAAAGGTGGTTTACTGTTTCTTTCTTAGCTCTGCAAACTAAACGCTTAGCTTCAAACAACCCATGTCTTTTTAGATTAGAGCCAGTGGGGAGGGAGTCTTTGGCGGGCATGCCATATGAAATGTTTCACCAGAGGCTAGATAGGGCCTGATCAAATTCTTTTGAGCATCGAGTTGAGGAGGGAGGATGAGCTAGAAGATCTTGGGGTTGAGGCAATGCCGCATTTTATCTTTATAGCAATATGGTATTCACACATCACTGTATAGATGCCCTTAGGATTATAGTGCCATAATAACTGGTCCCGTCCTCTGTGTTTGAGCAGTGGGATAGTTAAGGTTTTTTCCTTCTCAAGTGTTCTTCAATATACTGTGTATTCCAGGTACGTGAGGATTGGTCACATAGCTCGCAAACCACCATCTCAAGTCTAAGGCTCGCGGCGTGGTTGATAGGCCGTAAGCTAGTTGCAACGGGGATCCTTGGGTCTTTATACACCTGAATGTTCTCATCTCTTCAAACACCTCATCGTAGCCTATGTGCCAAGAGTTCTTTGCCTTTAAGAAGGCTCCTCCATAAATATGATGAACGCTGGTTGGTGAAATTCTCCAGTACACTTACTTGGGATGGTATTTAGCCTTTAAAGTTTACGCTAGTAAAGAATTAGGCGGTGTAATTAACCTCTATGATTGCTTAGCGAGCATGGCCAACTTGAAGCTCTCTACGTCTCTAAAGCTAAGTCCCCAATCAGATTTGGCTTCACAACATTGTGCCCAAGCTTTCCAGTAGACCGTGCTCTCTTTTCTTGCACTGCTCTAATAAAATTTCCGAATCATAGCTTCAATATCAAGGATGACGCCCTTGCGGAGTTCAAAACACTACATTACGTACATGGGTATGGCTTGTGTTATGACCCACACTCCCACCGTCAGGAAAAGATAATAAAGGAAATTATAACGATAAAGGTAGAATTACCAAATAAAATCTATTAAATCATTGTACTACGTTCAGCGGTATGGGAAAAATATGGTACACAAAAAATAACTAAGTAAATCCTAGGTAACAAATGATTTTCGGTAGAATAATTAAATGGAAATGAAAATAAGACCCAAACCTTTTTCTGTCTTTAAATAAAAGAAAAAGAAAAGTTAGGACATGGAAAATGGGATGGACACAATTTTGCCCTATTCAACCCACACAAGGGCACCCTTGACCGCCCTACCATGTATGAGTGGGAGATTATTTTATTCCTCTTCTTCCACTATCATTGGTCTTCTTACACCATTATAGGAATTTAAAAAGTATACCACTTCTATCCACTTTCTTCCAAAAGTCTTATTCATAACATAAGTCTTCCACTTTCAAGACACATCATTTCACCTCTTTTCTTACTCTTTGGCCACCCAACACAAAGGAGAAAATGGACAAATGTCTTCTTAAGTAACTCCACATTCAACCACTTATATTACATGCATTCTTCCACCATATCTTATTCTTATAACTTTAAGGCAAAATCATTTCCCCCACCAATGCTTTGACCGCACCCTCCATACAAGGAAGAAAAGCAACATTTGTTGTCTTACTACACCCATCGTTCACCCAATGAAAACACATGCAAATTCTTACACTCCACTATCTCATTTCCCCATCCAAGAAACATAATGATGCGATTCCCCATTCTTATCTATCCTAAAAATTCGGCCAAGGTCTTTTTTCTAGAAGACAACTTCTTTTTTCCAATTCATTTTATCAACACTCCAAGTATTTTTTTCCCCTTTTCATTTGTATTCTTTCCTCTTCTCAACCATGAAGAAAACAATCTTCAAGTTCATCTCTCTTCTCCTCACAGCTGAAAATTCCAACAAAAGAAAAGAGGAAGATTTCATCCATCATTCTACACACCCAACAAATAATTCACCCTTTGCAGCTCAACAAAGTTAAGCCAACTATTTCATCTTCATTTTAGGAAAGAACAAAATCTCCAACTCTCCTCTTTTTTCCTTCAAAACCGTGGGATACTAAAGAGGAAAGGAAGAAGAAATTTTTCCCTGTTCAACTGATCCTTTTTTCCTTAATGCAACCAAAATTCTATCCTCATTCTAGGCCTAGAAGCCGAGATTTAAGAGATCCAAGAAGCAAGAGAGAACCAAGGTAAGTTACATGTAAAAGTGTTCCTAAATACCTTCATCTAACATCTTCTTAAGTTATCCATCAACTCTCTTCTTTTAGCTATGCTAACCGTATGCCTTCCTAGGAAAGGAGGAAGAAGAATTCTCAAGTCCAAGTCAAGAATCAAGCTTTTAGAGCCTTCATCAAGAAGACAACTTCAAGTCTAGGCTTGAAATTCAAGTAGTAGGCAAGTACACCACTTAGGTTAATGCATTTTCCGAATCTCTAAGTATTTTCCATAAGAAAAATGGATCATACGTAAGTATATTCAAGGCCATTCTCATATGTAAAGATTCAGACATGGCTTTGCATGTAAGATCTTGAAGCTTGCATGCAAGGTTTGGTCATTATAAAGGGTAGATAAAGGTATAATTCACCTATGTTTATATAAAAAGTATATGTCACTTTGAAAAAGAGAATTGATGAGGCTTTCATGTGTGAAATAAAGCATGCATATGAATATGGAGTCTTGCATGTGTAAATTGAGCCTTGCATATGTTAAAGGATCATGAGTAATATTAGTCAAGAAAGTTGTTTGGCTGAGATAATGGAAGTGAAAATAAGAAAAGGTGTCTTGCATGTGGGATGTAACTTTGAATGTAGGTAGGAAGATGAAGTGAAGTGTAAAACAAGCCATAAGGTTTTGCATATGAAGTTGAAAATATAATTATGAATGTTGCATGGATGAAATTCGGCCAAGTAGACAAAAAGAGGAGAAATGGTCACTTTAAGAATGTTTAAGCATGGTGACCTTGTTGCATGTTTTTTTAGGTTCTTGATTTCAAGATTCTTTTGTTGTTGCAAGTTTTCTTGGTTTCCAGCCTTTGGAAACTCTCGGCCTAGGGGGTAGTTTTTCCCTATTTTGGTTGAGTAAAATTCCTTTGACAAGTTTTATACTTAGTTGATTATGACAAGATGTAGGTTGAGTGCACTTGTGGGAAAAAGGCACCATTATGATGAAGATTCTTAATCCTTGAATTCTAGCCTTGTGGAAGATTTGATTATTCCTTCTGTGAGGATATGGGCGAATTCCATGTAAAAGAAGAACATGGCTTTCTTGATTTTTGGAAAAGATAAGCGAAAAGAGAGTAAACCAATATGTGTGGAGTGTAGAAATAGGTGTGCACATACATATGTAGTTCTCGGCCATATGGCCATTTGCATGCAAAATAATTATGTTTTGACACCATAAATCATAATAGGGAAATGTGAGTACTTTGGAATATGTTTCCTTGGCTTACTGAAATTATAATATATGTGTGCATGCTTGTGGGAACTTGCGGCCATATGTGCCTTTGCCATGTAAAAATTATATTTTGGAGGTAAGGAATCATCATTGGGATGTAAGAGGGTATTTTGAGCAGTCTCCATGGTATAGTGAGAAAGTTTGATAAGAAGGGGCTTGGAAGTAAATTTTCGGCTAAATGGACATGAACATGGGGAAGTTGTGAAATTGAGGAAATGAGCCTCAAGTGAATGTTGTAATGTAATTTGTTGGAAATAAGTCCAGTGGACATAATTGCTAAAAGATTAAGTATATGAAATAGGAAAATCTTTATGTCCAAATATACTTGAATATGTGATCATGGAACTTAAAGGTAAATTTCTAATTATGGACCTTATATGGATTGATTCTTGGAACTATATAGACATGGAACATGGACTATTATGTATGGACATTACCACTTGGACATGGAATGAAATATTATATATATATAGATAACCGAATTGGATAATTAGAGGGATTCATATATATTTATACACACACACATGGATCATGGTGCATCTCTTCTTTGCGAAACTTTATTTGTTTTATAGAAAATTTGCATATTGCGTCGTTTGTGAAATTACACCCCATAGTGGACGGAAGTGGTCACCGACCAAAGGGACATGCATTGTATTGTTTTATAGTATGTGCATCATTATAGCATTAGTATGATATAGATAATGTGGATGACTATGCACGACATGGTGCGAAAATTCATTGATTAGGATATGAAAACTTGCATCCTTGCATTGTTTGCGAAATCACGATACCCACCGCAGATGGGATATGGATTGGTCTCTGACCAGATATGGATATAGACTGGTCTCTGACCAGATATGGATATGGACTGGTCTCTGACCGGATCTGGATATAGACTGGTCCTTGACTAGATATGGACATGGACATGCATTATATTTTTATAACTTTGCATCATGAATGCATCATCATGGAATGAATTGTGGACTACCACATACAAACATGGATTAATTATGGATATGGATTTTCATTACTCATGGACATGGACTTTTTATTACTTATGGATATGGATTTTCATTATTTTTATGGGCATGGACTATTATACATTATTTATGGACATGGACTAATATGGCTTTTCATTACTGCATGGACATGGAGTATCATGGATCATTTGATGGATATAGATGATAATGAACCAATTTATTGACAAAGAATATTCCGAATCATGGAAGTTATAGGATATAGATTTATCATGGAAAATATATGGGCATAAAATAACATGGACTAACTAAGAAACATAGATTGGACTACTATAAAGGTTGCTGCATAAGTGATATGGACTATTATGAAATGGTGTGGATTTTGCTTTGAAATGGATTAGCAGATTAATTGAATCATCATATAGATGGACTTGAAAATTATTGGATATACGAACTTATGTTTAAGGAATGTGTTAAATTTTATTTGTAAATGGAGTAGGTAAAGTATGAGTTTACGAGTTATATTACTTTCGAACCCCCTCTTTGCGTGTATAATCCCATGACGGATCTAAGGTTGTGGGCCGGTTTATGTTATCGCTCATACTTGTTTCTTTTATACATTATTGTAGAAAACGGGGAGTACAATCACGAGTTATAGAGACGAGTCGAGAGTAGGCGACCCCTGATGATGCTAGTTGAGCCGGATGATATCTCTTTGACTTGTGAATATATCAGCCATGTAATTACGATATGTTGTACTGATGACATTTTATGGGTCTTATAGATTTAGTTACGATGTAATTTATGCATGTCGTTTGTATTCTTTTTATGTTATATTGTTTTCGCTAGCTATATCGATCCATGTGTTATGTCGGCATGCATTCTCTTAACAGAGTATGGGAGGTGCACTATTCCGAGATCCTGGTCCGGGGCAGGGTTCTACAGCTAGCTTGTATCACAACTTTGATTAAAAACCTCTTTGCCCACCAGGAAGAGGTTCCAACCGATTTCTCTCTCTTAAAACTTTGTGCCTCTGCTTCTCATGCTGACCTGTTTATGATGGAATAACAGAGGCCAAGTCCATTTCATTTGCTTCTGCAGATTAAGCCAAATCACAGTTCTCTTTCTCTAAGTTCAGAAGGCAGCAGTCATGCCATATCGAGTTTAATTTTAGCGATGCAAGTTCCAATACTGAACAAACTGGAAGCTTGGGTAGTGAAGATAAGCATCAAAAGATCACATTGGCTTTGGGGAGTTCTATGGAAATTGAGAACACCACACGAGATGCAAAGATATGTAAAATGCTTCAAGAAAGTGTTTCCTAGCAATCCGAAAGCATTCTGTCTATTGTGCAAGTTTTGCTGGACTCAAGATCTGCAAACAAAGATAAATGGTTTCTGATTCAAGGGAACCACAATGCTGGCAAAAGGAATTTGGCTCAATGAATTGCAGAAACAGTTTCTGGTTCAGCTGAATCGCTGCTCGACATCAGCATGAGGAGCAGAGGCACAAAGTTTATTGAGGGAAGAATCGGTTGGAAATAATGGAGGGAAGGTGGAATTAACCATGGTTGGAAAAATTTGGGCGTCAAATGTGGTAACCATGAAAAATAAAAGGAAAATATGTAAAAACATCCTACATGAGTTTAATTCCCGGTGTCCGGATGCTGGGTGCTAATTTCACAAATAAGTAAGGATGTCCACAGAATTAGATGAAAGTACGGATGCTACTTAAAACTTTGCGAAAAAGATTAGATACCAAGTGCAATTAACTCTATGTTTTCGACAAACCAACCGTCTGCTAAATCTCATTTAGTGATAAATTTTAAAATTCAATGTGACCTATTCAATTGTTAGAAAATTCCTTTCATGCCAGCTTTATCATGTCTTGTTGCCTCTTCAATATTTAATATGAAACTCAGTCAAAACTTTCCATCCGCTAAATGCGTAGTAATATTTGCAATTCTCCTTTCTCGTAAACAAAGATTTCCACTAGGCTGTTTGACTCTCTTTTGATTTCCTCGATTATATTTTTTAGGTGGGACAATGTTTTCTTCCAACTGAAGTTTGAATTAGTGTTTTTTTTTTCTTTTCCCAAAAGGCCAAGAAAACAATGACTTTAATCTAAGCTGATGGCAATAAATCCAAACATATGAATTTCAAGTTCACAACAAGAGTGTATTCAATTGAAAACTGTCCAATGCTATAAATTAAGCTCGTGTCAAGATACATGAAACACAGCTTTTGTGATTTAAGTAGAAAGAGAGGAAATGAATGCCAGGCTCCCCAGTTTCTTGCTCTGCATTTTACTTGTTCTTTCAAGTAAGTCTTCCTACCCTGTACTAGAAAGTCCGTCATGCTGTCAATAAGTAACATTTTCGCTTACAAAAGAGTGGCCTTTACTTTGACTTTTAATGCGCTCTTTTCCCTTTCCTTTTTAACCATCCGGATTCGCCAACTAGACTTTTTGCGTCTGAAAGCAGTACTGAATAGCAACTACTTCGTTCTTTCACCTTTGTTGTCTAGAAAAATAATTATTCCTTCTTGAGATTCCACTTTATCGAATGAAATTTGATCGTTTACATTTTTTCTTTTATGTGGTCGCAAAATGATTCTTATGTGAGTCTTGCAGATGATCTGGCAATCATTACAGTGGTGATGATTGTCAGATGATCTGACAATCTTTAGAATCAACAAATATGTCTAATAGAACTTATGTGGTGAGCTATTATAGAAAGATATTGAACACTTGATGAACAATAATTTGTGAGAAGATGTTTGGAAAGCATTCTCAGATAATTTTATTCACTGTCTTGTAGAGAATATATATACAAGGAGTAAATAGGAGAAAGACAAAAAACTCTACAACGGCTACACTATGATGACAGAAGTAAAGCTAACGGCTATAAACGGCTATATCTATTTTTTACACTCCCCCTCAAGCTTGGTGTAGACATTGGCACACCCAAGCTTGAACAACAACTTATGAAATAGATTTGGGGTTATGGACTTAGTTAGAATATCAGCCACCTGTTCTGTGGAGATTACATGTTCAATACAAAGTGTCTGATCTTCTAATTTTTCTCTAATGAAATGCCTATCTATTTCCACATGCTTAGTTTTATCATGATGTATTGGGTTTTCTGCCATATGTATGGTAGAAATGTTGTCATAATAAGCCTTGATCTGAGACCCGACATTCTGTTGTCTCAAATCATTCAAGACTCTCTTTATCCACAGTCCTTCGCACAGCCCCAGGGCCAACGATCTCAGCTCCGCCTCAGCACTGCTGCGAGCAACAACCGACCGCTTTTTGCTTCGCCAAGTTACTAAGTTGCCCCATAGAAAAGTACAATAGCCTGAAGTGGATCTCATGTCCCCTTTCGATCCTCCCCAGTCAGCATCTGTATAAACTTGAATATCTCTTCTTTCATGCTTTCCAAAAAAATAGTCCTTGACCAGGAGCCCCTTTAAGATATCGTAATATCCTCATGACTGCTTGTAAATGAATGTTAGTAGGTGCATGCATAAACTGACTAACATAAGAGACAGAATAACAGATATCTGGCCTAGTGTGTGATAAATAAATCAACTTACCAACTAGTCTCTGATATGAATTTATATCTGTGAGTGCTTTACCAACCTGAGACTTACGGACACAACTTGGCTTCATTGGAGTAGACACAGGTTTGCAGCCTGTCATACCTGTCTCTTGGAGTAAATCCAAGACATACTTTCTCTGAGAAATAATCATACTTGTTTTACTCCTTCCTACTTCCATACCTAAGAAATATCTCAAAGGACCAAGATCTTTTACCTCAAATTCGGTAGCAAGATAATGTTTTACTTTGGTAATGCTCATCCTGCAATTTCCAGTCAAGATTATATCATCCACATATACAATGAGAATAGTAACAACATTACCTGAGCTAAGAACAAATAGGGTGTGATCACTTTGTGCTTGTTTGAAACCATACATAACAAGAACCTTAGTAAACTTACTAAACCAAGCTTGAGGTGATTGCTTCAACCCATAAATAGATCTCTTTAATCTGCAGATCTTACCTTCGGTGCTGGCTGATTCAAAGACCGGTGGAATTGTCATGAACACTTGTTCTTTCAGTTCACCATTGAGAAAGACATTTTTGATATCAAGTTGAGCAAGATCCCAATCAAGATTAACAGCAATGGAAAAGATGATCCTAATTGTATTTAACTTAGCAACAGGAGCAAAAGTTTCAACATAATCAATTCCATAAGATTGTGTAAATCCCTTTGCAACTAACCTAGCTTTATATTTATTAAGGGATCCATCTGAGTTATATTTTAGAGAAAACACCCATTTACATCCCACGGGAGATACATCTTTTTGCTTAGAAACTAATTCCCACGTATTATTTTTTATAAGAGCCGACATTTCTTCCTTAACTGCCTGCTTCCAATGTTCATTTTTTAATGCATCTTCAATAGTTGTAGGTATAGAATGTGAATCCAAATTTACTGAGAACGCTCTAAACCTGGAGTTCAGTCTATCATAGGTAACATATTTATTGAGTGGATAGATAGAACAGTAACTTTTGTTGTTCAAAAACTTATGGTATTTTAAGCATTCTCGTTTTCCCTTCCTTAAAGCAATTGGGATATCATCCCCATGAGAAGGTTGTACGTTAGTTTCAAGTTCATGAATAACAGTAGGATCAATACTATGGGACTGTTCAGAGAGTGGATTAACACAGGGTACCTTATCCTTCGAGCTGTAATACTCCTGGACAGTAGGAAGAGATGGACTTTCGTGGCTATTACCAGGTTCATCAGTAGACACTTCATTGTTGTTGTCGTTAGTACAGCCTTCAGTAGGTAGGACTCTTGTTTCTGCGTTAGGAGAACTCCCTATTGAGGGAACATCAATGATACTCCAATAATTTCCCTGCTCAGGAGCTGAATCACTTGAAACAGAATGTGTGTAGTAAGAAGAATTCTTATCATATAAAACATCTAGGGTAGTATAGAATTTCCTTGTATTGGGACAAAAACACTTATATCCCTTTTGAGAACCGGAGTAACCAAGAAAAATACATTTGATAGATCTCCTATCTAATTTACCTCTTGAATGGGACTGAATATACACTAATGCAGTACTTCCAAATATTTTGAAAGGAAGTTCAGACAACAATAAACAGTGAGGAAAAATACTGAGTAGTTTCTCTCTTGGAGTTATAAACCCAAGAACTCTAGATGGCATTCTATTGATCAAGTAGGTGGCTGTACGGACAGCCTCTCCCCACAGAAACTTAGGGACATTCATGGAAAACATTAGAGATCTAGCAACATTCAGAATATGCCTATGTTTTCTCTCAGCAACCCCATTCTGCTGAGGGGTATAAACATTTGAGGTTTGGTGATGAATCCCTCTTTCCAATAGCAAAGACTTTACCTCTTTGTCTAAATATTCACTGCCATTGTCTGACCTGAAATTTTTCACATTAGTATTGAACTGATTCTGGACAATAAAAATGAACATTTTAAACACTTAGGATAATTCAGACTTATGCTTCATCAAATACACCCAAGTAACTCGTGTATGATCATCAACAAATATCATAAACCATCTACTACCATTCACATTCAAGACCCTAGAGGGTCCCCAAATATCAGAATGAACTAAGTTAAAAGGTTCACTTTCCTTATACAATTTTGCAGGATACTGGGCTCTGGACTGTTTGCCATACAAACAGGTTTCACACTTCAGCAAGTTTAAAGAAATACCATGAAATAAGTCAGGCTTGAGTTTTTTCAAATACACAAAGTTGGGATGACCCAACCTCTTGTGCCACACCAAAATAGAAGCTATTCTAGAGTCATCTATTCTAGGAACATCACTAATGTTCATACAAGAATACAAACTAGAACAGTTCTCAAAAATCCTGGATCTGGTAGTTTCCAAAATGTAGAGCCCTTGTCTCCCTCTTTTCCAAAGCACTCTCCTGGAAGCAAGGAGAAGACCAAGGTAGGAAGCAACACTTATCGGGTGAAAAACAACATAACAGCAGTTATCATTCATTAGTCTTCTAACAGATTTCAAGTTACAATCTAGCTTTGGCACATAAAGAGCATGTTTAAGGAACAGCCTATCTGACAGTTGAATATTCCCGTATCCTAAAATGTCAATATTGTCACCATTGGCTACTTTAACTTTCTTAGGAATACTAAATGATTCAAAGCAACTGAGTAAGGATCTATCCCGGGTCATATGATTTGTAGCACCAGAATCTACAACCCAAACATACGACTTACCACCTTTACCTGTGCATGCCATTGTTGCCCTGATCTGGTCTCTGTTCAACTGGGATCGATGGCTGTCTACAACCCGAATCACCACATCCAGTTGTGCTTAGGTGAAAATAGGTTCAGGGCTTGTTCCAGAATCCGCCATTGCAGCTTTAGGTAGTCTCTAAGAGACTGCATCAGATTTCACTGAAGTATTTGAGTCAGATTTCCACGAACCTTGTCGCCTGTTATGGTGCCTGAAATACTATGGTGATTTCACGGTTGGGCCTGCTCTCCTGTAGCATTCCTCAATTAGGTGACCATCCCTGTAGCAATACCTGCAAAATTTCTTAGTAGAGTTCCTAAAGTCGTTTGAGCTTGACTTAGGTCCAGTCTTTCTAGCCACAAAGCTAATTTCACTTCCTTGCTCATCCATGGGTCAAGCAGAGAAGGAAAAAATTCAAAGTTTAGTTTGAATTCTGAGAAGAAGACTAGGAGAGAGGTAAAAAATATAGTGAAGTGCAGTAGTCGATGTAGGATCTGCAAGGCACCACTAGAAGGGGGGGGGTTGAATAGATGGTGCGGAAAATATGGTTTTTAAAATTTCTTGAAACCTAACCAATTCAAGTTCTGAAAACAGATTCTGTTTTCAGGACCTGTTTTAAAACGTTTTTAAAACTAGGTTAGAGGTCTCCAAAAATTATGAAATTTTGAGAGAAATTAGCCTCAGATGTTATGAGGGTCCCCTAAAAATTTCAAATTAAAATTCAACCTTTAACCCCTTCAAAAACCGTTGGTACTCAGATTGTGCAAATCTGCCAGAAACGGTAGATGGTTTTGCAAAATTAATTCCTATTTGTGTGAACGTCCAAATGATCTGAAAATTTGACCAATTACTCCTTATATACTATATTTAAATAGGTTGAAACAGTTTTGGAAAATTATTTTGGGAAGTAGGTCAAATACAATCAAAGTCTCAACCTTTGGAAGTCTGAAAATCAGACTGCACTAGTCTCAGAACTTTTGATGTTTGACTGACTTATACTTATTCAAAAGGGTTGTAACTTGTGCCAAATTAACCCTAGAACGTGTAAGTATGTTTCTGGAAATTTTTATAGTTTTTGAAAATCGTTTACTATTTTTACGAACGTGAACAAAACGGATAAACAGTGCAGAAACTGAAAAGTAAATTGCACCGAGATTTTTATACTGGTTCGGTTATAAACAACCTACTCCAGTCTTCAAGGAACACCTTCCTTGGTTCACACTATTCACACACACAACACACCTTACCACAGGGTTGATAGAGTTACACCTTAACTCCAACCCTTTACAAACCTTGTATTGCTAGTACAATTTGCACGAACACCACCACCTTGCTAGAATGAAGATTGATCACACCTTGATCAATCTTTTACAAAGATGAATGAATGGTGGTTTATATGAAGCCTATTCAAGATTGAAAGATGTAAAGAACAATAGTCTTTTTACAAGAAAAGAGAAAGAAAGAAGATGTAGGAGAAGAAGAGCTTGGCAATTTGATCACTTTGGAATGCAATTCTTGTTGTTGTTTTTGTTTGCTCTACTCTTCTTTCTTTTAAGCTTGCAGCCGTCCCCCTATAGGCCTTCTTCCCTCTTGAAAATTTCCTTTTAAGTGCTTGAGAGAGTGTAAGACATCTGGTGACAATGCCTTGCTTACTTGGCATCATTCTATTGGATCATCATTTAGTCTTCGCTTACTTGGCACCTCTTTATTGGCTCAATGTTGTCATCAAGATGACATGGAAATAATCTGAAATAAACACTCAAAAATGTGCCAAAATCAACCATAAATTCATACCATAAATCAAAAATTTCATCATAAATTGCAAGACAAAAAATCTTCCATTTTGTCATGCTAAATTTCGGCCACTTACACTCCTTGCCATGCTGAATTTTTCAGCATGTGCAACCTTCCATTTCTTTCATAATAATACCAATTATTCTTTGATTTTTCATCATAAAAATGAATCAACAATACATGGTAAGTCTTGCTATCAATTGAGAAATGAACTTGGACACAAAAGAGGCTTAAAATTCGTCCATCCCCCTTGTACACATGCTAAAAACTTTTTTAGCATGTGATATGTAGAATATCCTTTTTTTTATTATATTCAAAACATTACCATATCTTCTTCCAATTTATCACCTAATAAAAGATGACAAAATATGTCACATTAAACACAAAAAATTCGGCCACCTTGGTTCAACATGCTGAAATTTTCAGCATGTGACATAAGTGAGACATATTTGAATTCTTACCATTTGTGGCTTTTCTCTTTAATTCACCAACCATGTATGATTGATCCTTGACCAATCAATATGCCAACAAGGCTCCACATGTGCTTCATCTCAGCTGTATGTGCGTTGGAAGATATATATACATGTGCTAAAATTTATTTTTGTTAACTTTGTAAAATAGTGCACATTTAATAATACACACATGTAATTTTCCAATCAGCCCTTAATTTAATTTTCTAGAACACTTCAAGATGTATATCATATGTAAAAAGTGTCTAGATACGTGTCACATGATGTACAAGAAAAACGTTCCATGTTATGTTCGTAGAAAACCGAATTTTCGATATTTATCGATTACCCGATTTTTCTCTAATTTAAATTCCAACTTTTGCACATGTTATATATATTATGTTATACATAATATATATGATATATACTTTAAATCTCAGCACTTGGCTGGTTTAAAGTGGTACCATTAACATGTGACAAAATTAAATTTAGAATCTTCACATTTTGGCCTTAATGTGGAGTAATTTGTGTGTGCCAACATGGAAAGTATTTTTGACTGATTATATCATGTATAGCACGAAAATATCATCATATTTTGATGTATATGGGCTGGCCATTTATTTATGGCAAGTACGTGACACGTTGGCGAAGTTTCGGTATTCGCCCGATACGACAA
The DNA here is from genome assembly GCA_036186865.1 of Eustoma russellianum. Classification (NCBI taxonomy): domain Eukaryota; kingdom Viridiplantae; phylum Streptophyta; class Magnoliopsida; order Gentianales; family Gentianaceae; genus Eustoma; species Eustoma russellianum. The sequence continues at coordinate 7,604,537 of AP025046.1, forward strand.
ATTTCGGTTTAGAATCTTTTATCGTGTCGTATTTAATTTGTCATCACCATATCTTATATCATATGATATAAGACCTGAATATAATCGTAAATATGAGTTAAGTATAGTGGTGTGACGTTAACGTACGTACGTAAGATATATAACGTGTCGGTAGTACGTTGGAATACATGTGTATGTGCCTTTATAAAAAAAATCTGAAAATATATGATGTATATATATATATATATGGCGTGTGTATCATTAAAGAGGAGAGGAGGAGAAAACTTTCCTTCCTTAGCCTTGTTGCCTTTGTGCCTTTTCCAAATGAATCTTCCTTTAATGAACTACTTAGTTTATTAAACTAAGTACTTAACTTAATGAACTAATTTAGTTCATTAATGGTGGCACCTGAAAATAGTATAAACACAACAAATGTTTGCCATATGATGTAAGCTTTAATGCTTCATGGCTCGTTAGTATGGCAACATAATATATAAGCTAAATAAGGCAAGTAATGGCAAGTTATCATGCATACATGTACACATTTATGCACGTTTATATATATGTATATATATGCATTCAAATTTCTTATTTTAAAATCACTCAAACTCTCTTATTTCTACAATCTCCCCCTTTTGATGATTTTCAAAATAACTTGTGTACATGATTTAAATGCTATCTCTCCCCCTTGAACTATGCACAAATTTGAAATTTGAATTTCGAATTTCAAATCCGGCTCCCCCTTGATGTGTGCAATTAAGATCAATTAAGATCAGTCAGTGTTTCTCTCCCCCTTAAATCAGTCAGTGTTTCTCTCCCCCTTAAATCATGCTTCTCTCTCCCCCTTTATTTTGGAAAGTTAATCAAAAGATTCCTGTCAAAAAGGAAAGTAAATCAAATAATATCACATCAAATCATATCAACGGGAATCATGCCTAATTTAGAACGATGAGATTCATATGTGGCTTGATTTAAGGCCTTTGTAAATTTATCCGCTACTTGTGATTCTGTGCGTACGTGATCTATGACAATATTACCATTGTTAACGTGATCACGAAGAAAGTGACGAACTTCTATATGCTTAGCCTTAGAGTGTAACACGGGATTCTTAGACAAATTTATTGCACTCATACTATCACAATATATAGGAGTCTTATTTACGGTAATTCCAAAGTCCGAAAGTTGTTGTTTTATCCACAACAACTGTGTGCAACAAAGGCTAAGTGCCATGTACTCAGCCTCCATAGTGGACAAAGCAACACTTGCTTTTTGGAAAACCATGAAATAAGGGAATTTCCTATAAATTGGCAAGTTCCGCTAGTGCTTTTTCTATCTATTTTGCAGCCACCATAATCTGCATCAGTGTAAGCATGTAAGTCAAATGTAGAATCCTTATCATACCAAATACCTAAGGTGGGCGTGTGCTTAATATAACGGAATATTCTTTTTACCGCATTTAAGTGTGACACCTTAGGTTGGCTTTGAAAACGAGCACACATGCATACGCTAAACATGATGTTAGGCCTACTAGCAGTTAAATATAGTAAAGAACCTATCATAGATCGATATAATCCATTATCAACGTCTTTACCATGTTCGTCTTTGTCTAATTTAGTAGTGACACTCATAGGCGTGGGGGAGGGTTTCAAATTTTCAAAATTAAACTTTTTGATCATGTCATTTACATACTTAGCTTGGCTTATATGAATTCCTTTACTCGTTTGCTTAATTTGCAAGCCAAGAAAATAATTAAGTTCACCAACCATAGACATTTCAAATTCAGCTTTCATACAATTTTCAAAATCTTTAACGAGTCTATGTGAGGTAGAACCGAAAATAATGTCATCTACGTAGATTTGAATAATAAGTAAATCTGATTTTTCTTGTTTCAAAAATAGTGTACTATCTATAGTACCGCGTTTAAAATTATTTTCTAAAAGGAAAGTAGCAAAACGATCATACCATGCTCTTGGCGCTTGCTTTAGGCTATATAGTGCCTTCTTTAGTTTGTACACGTGATCTGGATGTTTCAAATCTCCAAAACCGGGTGGTTGCTTCACGTATACTTCTTCTTGTATGAATCCGTTTAGAAAAGCACTTTTGACGTCCATTTGATACAATTTAAAATCTTTCATGCAAGCAATAGCAAGTAAGAGTCGTATAGCTTCTAAACATTCTACGGGTGCAAATGTTTCATCGTAGTCTATTCCTTCTTCTTGATTATATCCTTGAGCTACGAGTCTTGCTTTATTTCTAACGACCTTTCCTTCTTCATTCATTTTATTCCTAAATACCCACTTTGTGCCTATTATAGTCTTATCTTGTGGTCGTGGCACTAAATCCCATACATCATTTCTAACGAATTGATTAAGTTCGTCATGCATAGCATCAATCCAAGATGAATCACTCAAAGCATCATGCACATTTTTAGGCTCAATTTCAGAAATCATAGCATGAAATTCATTTATTTCATCCGAAGTGATTCTTCTACGTGGTCGCACACCGTGAGTGATGTCGCCTATGATGAGATCATGTGGATGATCTCTATGCCATCTTGGTTGATTATTCTCTAAGTTATCATGCATTTCTATATGATCATGCATTTCTAGTGTCTCATTCATATCATGCATATCAAAAGAATCATTATCTTCATTCAAAACGGGTTTCAACTCAAAATCATCGTCATATTCCTTATCTTTATCAATCTTACCAAATTCATTGAATTTAACATGAATAGATTCTATGATTTGTCTAGTGAGAGGATCATAACATCTATATGCTTTTGAATTTATGGAATACCCAACAAAAATGCACTCAATTGATTTGGATTCAAATTTATCTAAATTATCTTTTGTATTCAAGACAAAGCATTTGCATCCAAACACACGAAAATAATCAATCTTAGGCATACGATCATTCAAAATTTCGTAAGGCGTCTTGTTTATTTTCTTTCTTATAGATAGGCGATTTACAATATAGCATGCACAATTTACGGCTTCCTCCCACAGAAATCTAGGCAATTTATTTTCGCAAAGCATGGTTCTAGCGATTTCTTGTAGTGTGCGATTCTTTCTTTCTACTACTCCATTTAACTGTGGAGTTCTAGGTGGCGAAAACTCATGTTTAATTCCTTTTTCTTCACAAAACGAAATCATCTCTTTATTTTTAAACTCACGGCCTCTATCGCTTCTTATTCTTTTCACATTTACACCGTATTGATTTTCGAGTTGTTTAATTAATTTAGCAATCTCTACGGTGCTATCATCCTTATGTGCAAGAAATAAAGTCCAAGTATAACGAGAAAAGTCATCAACAATCACGCATGCATAGTGACGCCCACCAAGGCTTGTAGTGCGACTAGGACCAAACAAATCGATATGCAATAGTTCTAGTATTCTAGTCGTGCTTATTTCATTTTTCCGCTTAAGTGACTCACGTGTTTGTTTGCCTTTTATGCAAGATTCACACAACTGAAAGTTGTCTAAATCAAGCATAGGCAATCCCCGTACTAGGTTCTTTCGTTGCAATTTTTCTAGTGTGGAAATACCTATGTGTCCTAAACGTCTATGCTATAAATTCACATTGGGTTCATTTGACATAAAACACTTAACTTTAGCGTCTACTACATCATCCATAGATAGCGTAAAAATATTGCCTTCTCGTTTTTCTTTTAAAACGGTTTCTCCATTTTTATCTATTATGTTGCAATAAGGATGAGTAAAGCACACATTGAAACCATTGTCAACAAATTGAGAAATACTAAGAAGATTGTAAGATAAGTTGCTTACCAAAAATAAGTTGGAAATTTGGAGTGTGTTCGGATTGCCAATCGTACCTTTTCCAATGATCTTGCCCTCATTGTTGTCTCCAAAGGTCACGGATCCGCCTTTTGTGACCTTCTTTAACTTGGAGAACAGGCTCGGGTCACCCGTCATGTGCCTCGAGCAACTACTGTCAAGGAACCACTTTATTGATGTATCTTTCGATGTGTGGTCTCCCTGCAATGTGGAAAAGTGATTTAGGTACCCTTTTAATTTTGGGTCCTTTCGAGTTAGTTAATCACCTTTTGGTAAAGGTACCTTTCGGTACCCATACTTAGGTGATCCTTCTCGGTTTATCAAATGGCAAGAATGTAGATAAAGGTGCAATATAATATACATGTGGTGCATGTACTTTGGGTCTTTGCCCAAGGACTCCTCTATACTCATTGAATGAAGGACGCTTTTGATATGTCCTTGTGTGTGTGTGCATAGTGCGTGGATGATATGTATTTCGTGTATGCATTGTTCTTCTCTTTTCATATCTATATGGTACAACGTTATATTTCACATGATATGATGGATTGGGGCGTGAGGAAGGGGGCACTTTTTGCGTCATCTTAGACGCCACTTGCGGCTTAGGAGTGTCCATTTTCTTAGACACAACAAACTTGGTTGGTTTGGTTGATACTTCGTTAGTATCAACGTATCCCAATCCAGTTTTGTCACTGTCATGCTTTTGTGATAATATGATGCGATGCAGCATGTTTGACCCTGTATCAAATTGTTTCATCATTTTCTCTAAATCGGTATTCCATGATTTCAAATTTGAAATCTCGGATTTCATTTCATTATTTTGAGAGGTTAATGATGAGATCTCAGTTTTCAATGCAGTGATGACATATGAAGACTCTTTCTTTGAATCGCTTAATTGAGCGACAAGATTCTCGTTAGAAGATTCTAACAGTTTCTTGTCTTCAATTAAACGTTTCTTTTCTTTAGCGAGAGTCTTAGTGAATTTATGCAGTTCTAGATACTGACTAAAAAGAACATCATAAGAAGGTTCAAAGTCAGAGTCAGAATCAGATGATACCTCGTTAGATGCTTTCGAGGCAAAGCATACTTGAGCGGTCTCCTCTTCGGTCTCAGTTTCAGAATCTGATGAATCACTCCATGTGGAGGCCTTTAGTGCACGTTTCCTTTGTTTAGGATCTGAGACGAGTCTATTTTTGTTCCGCTCCTTGTCAGGGTACTTATTATTTTTCTTTTCTTTGTTTGGGCAGTCATATGATAAGTGTCCGAGTTTGCCGCATTCATAACATTTAATGTCCTTATCATTTGACTTGTTTTTATTTCTCTTAGATGTAGTGCCCTTGTTTTTATTTCTAAATGACTTTCTCATGAATCTTCTTAGTCCTTTAGCCAATAGGATTAAATCATCATTATCCGATTCGGAATCACTATCATCTACATGATCGGAGGGAGGGGAGACGTGTTCATTTAATTTAAAAGCAATGGTTTTACCTTGTTTAGATGATTCTGATTTCCGAATAGTAAGTTTGTTTTCATAAACTTTGAGTGAGCCAATTAGTTCTTCCATCTTTATTGATTTGGTTTCCTTGCTTTCTTCTATAGCAGTCACTTTAGGGTCCCATTCCGAAGGAAGGCTTCGTAGGACTTTCTGTACCTTTTCCTGCGTAGTAAAAGCCTTACCAAGAGACTCAAGAGAGTTATAGATGTTAGTTAAACGAAGATCCATATCTACAATCGACTCATTAGGCAACAATTTAAAAGACTCAAGAGTAGACATGAGCATATTAATTTTTGACTCTTTTACTTGACTCGTGCCTTCGTGTTTCATTTCTAGAATTCTCTATATTTCTTGTGCACTCGAACAATTTGACATATAACTGGACTCACTCTTACTCAATCCATTTAAGAGTAACTGCATGGCCTTAGCATTCATACTAAGTTTCTTTTTATCTTCACTAGTATAGTCTTGTCTAGTTTTAACGACTTCTAGTGTGACTCCGTCTACAGTGGATAACTTAGATGGGACATATGGACCATCTTCAATTATTGACCAAAGATCTATATCTATAGCCATAAGAAAAAGTTTTATCCTAAGCTTCCATTGAATAAAGGACTCACCGTCAAAAAGTGGAGGCCTTTGGCTCGACATACCTTCTTGTTCGGTTTTGAGATTTGTGGATGCCATCTCACTAAATCGTTGGATTCCTTGTAGTGAGTATTCCTGCGCTCTGATACCACTTGTAGGATCTGCAAGGCACCACTAGAAGGGGGTTGAATAGATGGTGTAGAAAATATGGTTTTTAAAATTTCTTGAAACCTAATCAATTCAAGTTCTGAAAACAGATTCTGTTTTCAGGATATGTTTTAAAACGTTTTTAAAACTAGATTAGATGTCTCCAAAAATTATGAAATTTTGAGAGAACTTATTATGAGGGTCCCCTAAAAATTGCAAATTAAAATTCAACCTTTAACCCCTTCAAAAGCCGTTGGTACTCAGATTGTGCAAATCTGCCAGAAACGGTAGATGGTTTTGAAAAATTAATTCCTATTTGTGTGAACGTCCAAATGATCTGAAAATTTGACCAATTACTCCTTATATACTATATTTAAATGGGTTGAAACAGTTTTAGAAAATTCTTTTGGGAAGTAGGTCAAATACAATCAAAGTCTCAACCTTTGCAAGTCTGAAAATCAGACTGCACTAGTCTCAGGACTTTTGATGTTTGACTGACTTATACTTATTCAAAAGGGTTGTAACTTGTGCCAAATTAACCCTAGAACGTGTAAGTATTTTTCTGGAAATTTTTATAGTTTTTGAAAATCGTTTACTATTTTTACGAACGTGAACAAAACGGATAAACAGTGCAGAAACTGAAAAGTAAATGCTGAAAGTAAATTGCACCGAGATTTTTATACTGGTTCGGTTATAAACAACCTACTCCAGTCTTCAAGGAACACCTTCCTTGGTTCACACTATTCACACACACAACACAACTTACCACATGGTTGATAGAGTTACACCTTAACTCCAACCCTTTACAAACCTTGTATTGCTAGTACAATTTGCACGAACACCACCACCTTGCTAGAATGAAGATTGATCACACCTTGATCAATCTTTTACAAAGATGAATGAATGGTGGTTTATATGAAGCCTATTCAAGATTGAAAGATGTAAAGAACAATAGGCTTTTTACAAGAAAAGAGAAAGAAAGAAGATGTAGGAGAAGAAGAGCTTGGCAATTTGATCACTTTGGAATGCAATTCTTGTTGTTGTTTTTGTTTGCTCTACTCTTCTTTCTTTTAACCTTGCAGCCGTCCCCCTATAGGCCTTCTCCCCTCTTGAAAATTTCTTTTTAAGTGCTTGAGAGAGTGTAAGACATCATGGTGACAATGCCTTGCTTACTTGGCATCATTCTATTGGATCATCATTTAGTCTTCGCTTACTTGGCACCTCTTTATTGGCTCAATGTTGTCATCAAGATGACATGGAAATAATCTGAAATAAACACTCAAAAATGTGCCAAAAATCAACCATAAATTCATACCATAAATCAAAAATTTCATCATAAATTTGCAAGACAAAAAATCTCCCATTTTGTCATGCTAAATTTCGGCCACTTACACTCCTTGCCATGCTGAATTTTTCAGCATGTGCAACCTTCCATTTCTTTCATAATAATACCAATTATTCTTTGATTTTTCATCATAAAAATGAATCAACAATACATGGTAAGTCTTGCTATCAATTGAGAAATGAACTTGGACACAAAAGAGGCTTAAAATTCGTCCATCCCCCTTGTATACATGCTAAAAAAAATTTCAGCATGTGATATGTAGAATATCCCCTTTTTTTATTATATTCAAAACATTACCATATCTTCTTCCAATTTATCACCTAATAAAAGATGACAAAATATGTCACATTAAACACATAAAATTCGGCCACCTTGGTTCAACATGCTGAAATTTTCAGCATGTGACATAAGTGAGACATATTTGAATTCTTACCATTTGTGGCTTTTCTCTTTAATTCACCAACCATGTATGATTGATCCTTGACCAATCAATATGCCAACAAGGCTCCACATGTGCTCCATCTCAGCTGTATGTGCGTTGGAAGATGTATATACATGTGCTGAAATTTATTTTTGTTAACTTTGTAAAATAGTGCACATTTAATAATACACACATGTAATTTTTCAATCAGCCCTTAATTTAATTTTCTAGAACACTTTAAGATGTATATCATATATAAAAAGTGTCTAGATATGTGTCACATGATGTACAAGAAAAACGTTCCATGTTATGTTCGTAGAAAACCGAATTTTCGATATTTATCGATTACCCGATTTTTCTCTAATTTAAATTCCAACTTTTGCACATGTTATATATATTATGTTATACATAATATATATAGTATATACTTTAAATCTCAGCACTTGGCTGGTTTAAAGTGGTACCATTAACATGTGACAAAATTAAATTTGGAATCTTCACATTTTGGCCTTAATGTGGAGTAATTTGTGTTTGCCAACATGGAAAGTATTTTTGGCTGATTATATCATGTATGGCACGAAAATATCATCATATTTTGATGTATATGGGCTGGCCATTTATTTATGGCAAGTACGTGACACGTTGGCGAAGTTTCGGTATTCGTTCGATACGACAAATTTCGGTTTAGAACATTTAATCGTGTCGTATTTAATTTGTCATCACCATATCGTATATCATATGATATAAGACCTGAATATACTCATAAATATGAGTTAAGTATAGTGGTGTGACGTTAACGTACGTACGTAAGATATATAACGTGTCGGTAGTACGTTGGAATACATGTGTATGTGCCTTTATAAAAAAAATCTGAAAATATATGGTGTATATATATATATGGCATGTGTATCATTAAAGAGGAGAGGAGGAGAAAACTTTCCTTCTTTAGCCTTGTTGCCTTTGTGCCTTTTCTAAATGAATCTTCCTTTAATGAACTACTTAGCTTATTAAACTAAGTGCTTCACTTAATGAACTAATTTAGTTCATTAATGGTGGCACCTGAAAATAGTATAAACACAACAAATGTTTGCCATATGATGTAAGCTTTAATGCTTCATGGCTCGTTAGTATGGCAACATAATATATAAGCTAAATAAGACAAGTAATGGCAAGTTATCATGCATACATGTACACATTTATGCACGTTTATATATATGTATATATATGCATTCAAATTTCTTATTTTAAAATCACTCAAACCCTCTTATTTCTACAGTCGAGGGAAAAAAAAGGACAGATGAAATGAGGTCTGTGTAAGACTGATGTAGAGGGTAAAAAAAATTTCGTTGAGCACTGTGTAAACAAATCTCTCATGTAAGCGAAAAAATCTTCTGATGCAGGAAGCAACAGTACTCCTCTTTAATGTGTCCTTTTCTTTTAATGTCTTGGGAAAGTATTTCACGCAAAGAGAAGCTCTTGGGAAAGTGTTTCACACAAAGAGAAGTTGGGTGGTGGGAAATTGCTCAGAAGCTTCTCGAGGAAGCTTGAATAAAGAAATATTGGGTTTAGTCTTTAGCTTCCCAAGGAAGCCTTAGTCACGTGATGAATAAAGTAATTTGTACTATTGCCAGATGTCCCACCTCTTGTATGGTCAAATGGGGTTTTAAAGTTTTGCTTCTCAGCTTGAGGAAATCGAGGACAACAATGATAAAATATATGTAGTGATAAGAGTTAGTGGAATCGGCTGTGTTCCACTATGAGGTATACGAAATACTTGTATTGGGATACGTTTGCCCACGTGTTGACCCAGTTTCTTTCTCTTCTTTCAAAGGTCTACAGAAAAAGTTGTACTATTGTCTTCTTCCTTTTTGAAAAACAATTAATTCTGTCTTTTCAAATCTGCTCCCAGATTTACAGTAGTAGGAATAATTTTTCCAGACGCAGAAGCTAATTTTTCTTTCAGACGTAGAAGAGTTCGAGTTTAGTACAGCACAAACGCTCACAGAGGCTTCAGAATTTTTTGAGCAAACTTGAAGAATAGATGATAATCTACGGGAATTAATACCTCTGTATTAGATAGATCAATAGATACTGATTTCAAATTTGAACCAAATGGCTCTGATACCATATAGAAAGATATTGAACACTTGATGAACAATAATTTGTGAGAAGATGTTTGGAAAACATTCTCAGATAATTTTATTCACTGTCTTGTAGAGAATATATATACAAGGAGTAAATAGGAGAAAGACAAAAAACTCTCCATAAGTAATAAAAAGTCCATGTCCATGAGTAATGAAGATCCATATCCATAATTAATCCATGTTTGTATGTGGTAATCCACAATTCATTCCATGATGATGCATTCATGATGCAAAGTTATAAAAATATAATGCATGTCCATGTTCATATCTAGTCAAGGACCAGTCCATATCCAGATCCGGTCAGAGACCAGTCCATATCCATATCTGGTCGGAGACCAGTCCATATCCATATCTGGTCAGAGACCAATCCATATCCCATCTGCGGTGGGTATCGTGATTTCGCAAACAATGCAAAAATGCAAGTTTTCATATCCTAATCAATGAATTTTTGCACCATGTCGTGCATAGTCATCCACATTATCTATATTATACTAATGCTATAATGATGCACATATTATAAAACAATACAATGCATGTCCCTTTGGTCGGTGACCACTTCCGTCCACTATGGGGTGTAATTTCACAAACGACGCAATATGCAAATTTTCTATAAAACAAATAAAGTTTCGCAAAGAAGAGATGCACCATGATCCATGTGTGTGTGTATAAATATATATGAATCCCTCTAATTATCCAATTCGGTTATCTATATATATAATATTTCATTCCATGTCCAAGTGGTAATGTCCATACATAATAGTCCATGTTCCATGTCTATATAGTTCCAAGAATCAATCCATATAAGGTCCATATTTAGAAATTTACCTTTAAGTTCCATGATCACATATTCAAGTATATTTGGACATAAAGATTTTCCTATTTCATATACTTAATCTTTTAGCAATTATGTCCAATGGACTTATTTCCAACAAATTACATTACAACATTCACTTGAGGCTCATTTCTTCAATTTCACAACTTCCCCATGTTCATGTCCATTTAGCCGAAAATTTACTTCCAAGCCCCTTCTTATCAAACTTTCTCACTATACCATGGAGACTGCTCAAAATACCCTCTTACATCCCTATGATGATTCCTTACCTCCAAAATATAATTTTTACATGGCAAAGGCACATATGGCCGCAAGTTCCCACAAGCATGCACACATATATTATAATTTCAGTAAGCCAAGGAAACAAATTCCAAAGTACTCACATTTCCCTATTATGATTTATGGTGTCAAAACATAATTATTTTGCATGCAAATGGCCATATGGCCGAGAACTATATATGTATGTGCACACCTATTTCTACACTCCACACATCTTGGTTTACTCTCTTTTCGCTTATCTTTTCCAAAAATCAAGAAAGCCATCTTCTTTTTTTACATGGAATTCGCCCCTCTCCTCACAGAAGGAATAATCAAATCTTCCACAAGCCACAAGGCTAGAATTCAAGGATTAAGAATCTTCATCATAATGGTGCCTTTTTCCCACAAGTGCACTCAACCTACATCTTGTCATAATCCACTAAGTATAAAACTTGTCAAAGGAATTTTACTCAACCAAAATAGGGAAAAACTACCCCCTAGGCCGAGAGTTTCCAAAGGCTGGAAACCAAGAAAACTTGCAACAACAAAAGAATCTTGAAATCAAGAACCTAAAAAAATATGCAACAAGGTCACCATGCTTAAACATTCTTAAAGTGACCATTTCTCCTCTTTTTGTCTACTTGGCCGAATTTCATCCATGCACCATTCATAATTATAATTTCAACTTCATATGCAAAACCTTATGGCTTGTTTTACACTTCACTTCATCTTCCTACCTACATTCAAAGTTACATCCCACATGCAAGACACCTTTTCTTATTTTCACTTCTATTATCTCAGCCAAACAACTTTCTTGACTAATATTACTCATGATCCTTTAACATATGCAAGGCTCAATTTACACATGCAAGACTCCATATTCATATGCATGCTTTATTTCACACATGCAAGCCTCATCAATTCTCTTTTTCAAAGTGACATATACTTTTTATATAAACATAGGTGAATTATACCTTTATCTACCCTTTATAATGACCAAACCTTGCATGCAAGCTTCAAGATCTTACATGCAAAGCCATGTCTGAATCTTTACATATGAGAATGGCCTTGAACATACTTATGTATGATCCATTTTTCTTATGGAAAATACTTAGAGATTCGGAAAATGCATTAACCTAAGTGGTGTACTTGCCTACTACTTGAATTTCAAGCCTAGACTTGAAGATGTCTTCTTGATGAAGGCTCTAAAAGCTTGATTCTTGACTTGGACTTGAGAATTCTTCTTCCTCCTTTCCTAGGAAGGCATACGGTTAGCATAGCTAAAAGAAGAGAGTTGATGGATAACTTAAGAAGATGTTAGATGAAGGTATTTAGGAACACTTTTACATGTAACTTACCTTGGTTCTCCCTTGCTTCTTGGATCTCTTAAATCTCAGCTTCTAGGCCTAGAATGAGGATAGAATTTTGGCCTTTGCCTTAAGGAACCAAGGATCAGTTGAACAGGGAAAAATTTCTTCTTCCTTTCCTCTTTAGTATCCCACGGTTTTGAAGGAAAAAAGAGGAGAGTTGGAGATTTTGTTCTTTCCTAAAATGAAGATGAAATACTTGGCTTAACTTTGTTGAGCTGCAAAGGGTGAATTATTTGTTGGGTGTGTAGAATGATGGATGAAATCTTCCTCTTTTCTTTTGTTGGAATTTTCAGCTGTGAGGAGAAGAGAGATGAACTTGAAGATTGTTTTCTTCATGGTTGAGAAGAGGAAAGAATACAAATGAAAAAGGGGGAAAATACTTGGAGTTTTGATAAAATGAATTGGAAAAAAGAAGTTGTCTTTTAGAAAAAAGACCTTGGCCGAATTTTTAGGATAGATAAGAATGGGGAACCGCATCATTATGTTTCTTGGATGGGGAAATGAGATAGTGGAGTGTAAGAATTTGCATGTGTTTTCATTGGGTGAAAGATGAGTGTAGTAAGACAACAAATGTTTCTTTTCTTCCTTGCATGGAGGGTGCGGTCAAAGCATTGGTGGGGGAAATGATTTTGCCTTAAAGTTATAAGAATGAGATATGGTGGAAGAATGCATGTAATATAAGTGGTTGGATGTGGAGTTACTTAAGAAGACATTTGTCCATTTTCTCCTTTGTGTTGGGTGGCCAAAGGGTAAGAAAAGAGGTGAAATGATGTGTCTTGAAAGTGGAAGACTTATATTATGAATAAGACTTTTGGAAGAAAGTATATAGAAGTGGTATACTTTTTAAATTCCTATAATGGTGTAAGAAGACCAATGATAGTGGAAGAAGAGGAATAAAATAATCTCCCACTCATACATGGTAGGGCGGTCAAGGGTGCCCTTGGGTGGGTTGAATAGAGCAAAATTGTGTCCATCCCATTTTCCATGTCCTAACTTTTCTTTTTCTTTTATTTAAAGACAGAAAAAGGTTTGTGTCTTATTTTCATTTCCATTTAATTATTCTACCAAAAATCATTTGTTACCTAGGATTTACTTAGTTATTTTTTGTGTACCATATTTTTTCCCATACCGCTGAAAGTAGTACAATGATTTAATAGATTTTATTTGGTAATTCTACCTTTATCGTTATAATTTCCTTTATTATCTTTTCCTGACGGTGGGAGTGTGGGTCGTAACACAAGCCATACTGATGTACTTAATGTAGTGTTTTGAACTCCGCAAGGGCATCATCCTTGATATTGAAGCTATGATTCGGAAATTTTATTAGAGCAGTGCAAGAAAAGAGAGCACGGTCTACTGGAAAGCTTGGGCACAATGTTGTGAAGCCAAATCTGATTGGGGACTTAGCTTTAGAGACTTAGAGGGCTTCAAGTTGGCCATGCTCGCTAAGCAATCATAGAGGTTAATTACACAGCCTAATTCTTTACTAGCGTAAACTTTAAAGGCTAAATACCATCCCAAGTAAGTGTACTGGAGAATTTCACCAACCAGCGTTCATCATATTTATGGAGGAGCCTTCTTAAAGGCAAAGAACTCTTGGCACATTGGCTACGATGAAGTGTTTGCAGAGATGAGAACATTCAGGTGTATAAAGACCCAAGGATCCCCGTTGAAACTAGCTTACGGCCTATCAACCACGCCGCGAGCCTTAGACTTGGGATAGTGGTTTGCGAGCTATGTGACCAATCCTCACGTACCTGGAATACACAGTATATTGAAGAACACTTGAGAAGGAAAAAACCTTAACTATCCCACTGCTCAAACACAGAGGACGGGACCAGTTATTATGGCACTATAATCCTAAGGGCATCTATACAGTGATGTGTGAATAGCATATTGCTGTAAAGATAAAATGCGGCTTTGCCTCAACCCCAAGATCTTCTAGCTCATCCTCCCTCCTCAACTCGATGCTCAAAAGAATTTGATCAGGCCCTATCTAGCCTCTGGTGAAACATTTCATATGGCATGCCCGCCAAAGACTCCCTCCCCACTGGCTCTAATCTAAAAAGACATGGGTTGTTTGAAGCTAAGCGTTTAGTTTGCAGAGCTAAGAAAGAAACAGTAAACCACCTTTTCCACCATTGCAGCCTAGCTAAAGTAGTTGCTTTCTACACCACCAGTATCACCAATTGGCTATCAGTACTAGCTCTCAACTTTCGGGATCTTTTACATTTGGTTTTGCAACCAGATGGCCAAGAGGGTGTTGTGAAATTTGCCTATCTTCTTTGGCATGTTTGGAAAGCTACAACAACAACAAACATACTCAGTGTATCCCAACGACAGCAATAACTATCTCTAGGATCTGAGGAGGGTGAGAGGCAAACAAACTGTAACTCCATAAAAAAGGATAGAGAGTTTGCTTCCACTGAGACCCCCGACTCTATGTGTACATGCACAGATGACATAATAATAGACATATAGTGTGCTAGTGTACTAGTGAAGGAATTTATTGAACACAAATACAAAGCTATTAAAATACATAGCCATGTAGATGCACACATAATGAAAGACAAAGACAAAAACAAAAAAGTGTAAAAAAGTGCGAAGTCAACCTAAGTATATAGAGTATCTAAGCCCCTAAGTATACTCTAAGGTGTCCCTATATCCTGCCTAAACCTCCTTAACCTTAATCCTCTTCTGCCGTGAACTCCTATCCTGGACAATGTCCTCATAGAGGTGTAAATCTAGTAAGTCATGCCTAATCCGCTCATCCCAATCAATTTGGGCCTGCCTTTACTCCTATTTCCTTCTACAATGAGGCTTCCAACTTCTCTAACAGACGTCGTTGTCTGTCTCCTCTTGACATGCCCAAACCATCTCAGTCTCCTCTCTCTTATCTTATCTGCTATACTAGTCACTCCTAACCTTTTCCTAAATACCTTATTTCCTATCCATTCTAGCCTTATGTGTCCACACATCCACATCAGCATCCTCATCTCTGCCACTTCCATCTTCTGCACCTGTGTCCTCTCGATGGCCCAGCAGTCTGTTCCATATAACATTGCTGACCGCACTGCCACCCTATAAAATTTTTCTTTTAATTTAGTTGGCAATTCTTGTCACACAGCACCCCTGAGGCTGCCATCCACCTACACCAGTCTGTGTGCACTCGGTGTGCTACGCCACTATCTATGTCCTCATCTTGCTGTACAAACGATCCTAGGTACTTGAACTTACTTACATGTGGTACCAATTGACTATCGATGGTGAGCTAGCTATTCTCACTATTGGCTACGCCGCTGAAGTCGTAGTGCATATACTCGGTCTTAGTACGACTAATCCTTAGGCCTTTTCTCTCTAAAGCATCTCTCCAGTCCTCTAGCCTCATATTCAAAGTATGTCTATCCTCTGCTAATAATATAATATCATCAGCAAAAAGCATACACCATGGAATTGCTTCCTGGATAGACTTTGTCAACTTGTCTAAGACAACTGCGAAAAGAAATGGGCTCAAAGCGGACCCTTGATAAAGGCATATCTCCACCTGAAAGAAGTCCATATTTCCTACAGGCGTACGAACAGTTGTTTTTGTCCTAGCATACATATCCCTAATTATGTCTATATACTTCATAGACACCCTTCTTGCATCCAGAGTATCCCGAATCAGTCTACCTGGCATACTATCATATGCTTTTTCAAGATCGATGAAAACCATATGTAGATTGCAGTTCTTCTCCTTATACTTCTCCATCAATCTCCTTAGATTGTGTATTGCTTCCATAGGCGACCGTTCTGGCATGAAACCAAACTGGTTCACTGTAACCTGAGTTTCTCTCCTAATTCTAGTATTGATTACTCTCTCTCATAACTTCATAGTATGGCTTAGCTACTTAATCCCCATGTGATTCACACAACACTGTGCGTCTCTTTTGTTCTTATATAGAGAGACCGTGACACTCTTTCTCCACTCATCTGGCATTTTTCGTGTTTTAAAAATAAGGTTGAACAGCGTAGTTAGGCATTGAACCTCTTACTCTCCCAGATACTTCCACGCCTCAATGGGTATGTTATTCGGCCCAACTGTCTTAGCTCTTCCCATCTTCCTAAGTGCTCTTATCACATTTCCTTGTGTGATGTTCCGGCATTCGCAGTATTATATTGCCATTTTTGGATAGTGATGCTTTCTCTTTCTTCATGGTCGGCCCTCCCCCAGCTGAAAAGATTGTGGAAATATACTTTGCATTTCCTCTTAATGTCTTGTTCTTTAACTAAAACATGTCAATTTTCTCCCTATATAAACTTTTCACCTCTTAGGTCTTATCGTCTTCGATCTCTAGCTTTGGCAATCTTGAACATCTCATGTTCCCTGCTTTTTGTTTATAGTCTTTTGTACATCCTTTTATAGGCTGCGTTCTTTGCCTCCGTCACTGCCTCTTCGCCTCCTTCCTGGTGATTTTGTTCTCCCTCAATCTCACTTTCTCTTCCCCATATAGCTTAACGGCTATCTAAAACTCTTTTTCTTATCCATTATTTTTCGTTATACACCCTCATTCCACCACCACGACTATTTATGTACGTTTCTCTTTTCTTTTGTTACCCCAATAGTTTCTCTTGCCGTGTGCATAATAGTAGTCAACATAGCCTCCCACATCTGTTCGTGTCCTCATCAAGTCAATCTAATGTCGCCGAGATGAACGTGTCTCTAAATATGTCAGCTTTTTCGTCCTTCAAACTTCCTCATCGAATCCTAGGTGAGAATTTTCCAACCCCCTTACTCCACTTTTGGCTTAAGGTTATAACTACCACTAGTAAACGGTGTTGCAGCACAGCTGTTTCCCCTGGTGAAACCTTGCAGTCCCTCCACAACTGTCGATCTTCACGCCTCATCAGAAAATAGTCGATTTGCGTGTTACGTCCTCCGCTGCTAACCATGAAAAATAAAAGGAAAATATGTAAAAACATCCTACATGAGGTTAATTCCCGGTGTCCGGATGCTGGGTGCTAATTTCACACATATGTAAGGATGTCCACAGAATTAGATGAAAGTACGGATGCTACTTAAAACTTTGCGAAAAAGATTAGATACCAAGTGCAATTAACTCTATGTTTTCGACAAACCAACCGTCTGCTAAATCTCATTTAGTGATAAATTTTAAAATTCAATGTGACCTATTCAATTGTTAGAAAATTCCTTTCATGCCAGCTTTATCATGTCTTGTTGCCTCTTCAATATTTAATATGAAACTCAGTCAAAACTTTCCATCCGCTAAATGCGTAGTAGTATTTGCAATTCTCCTTTCTCGTAAACAAAGATTTCCACTAGGCTGTTTGACTCTCTTTTGATTTCCTCGATTATATTTTTTAGGTGGGACAATGTTTTCTTCCAACTGAAGTTTGAATTAGTGTTTTTTTTTCTTTTTCCAAAAGGCCAAGAAAACAATGACTTTAATCTAAGCTGATGGCAATAAATCCAAACATATGAATTTCAAGTTCACAACAAGAGTGTATTCAATTGAAAACTGTCCAATGCTATAAATTAAGCTCGTGTCAAGATACATGAAACACAGCTTTTGTGATTTAAGTAGAAAGAGAGGAAATGAATGCCAGGCTCCCCAGTTTCTTGCTCTGCATTTTACTTGTTCTTTCAAGTAAGTCTTCCTACCCTGTACTAGAAAGTCCGTCATGCTGTCAATAAGTAACATTTTCGCTTACAAAAGAGTGGCCTTTACTTTGACTTTTAATGCGCTCTTTTCCCTTTCCTTTTTAACCATCCGGATTTGCCAACTAGACTTTTTGCGTCAGAAAGCAGTACTGAATAGCAACTACTTCGTTCTTTCACCTTTGTTGTCTAGAAAAATAATTATTCCTTCTTGAGATTCCACTTTATCGAATGAAATTTGATCGTTTACATTTTTTCTTTTATGTGGTCGCAAAATGATTCTTATGTGAGTCTTGCAGATGATCTGACAATCATTACAGTGGTGATGATTGTCAGATGATCTGACAATCTTTAGAATCAACAAATATGTCTAATAGAACTTATGTGGTGAGCTATTATAGAAAGATATTGAACACTTGATGAACAATAATTTGTGAGAAGATGTTTGGAAAACATTCTCAGATAATTTTATTCACTGTCTTGTAGAGAATATATATACAAGGAGTAAATAGGAGAAAGACAAAAAACTCTCCAACGGCTACACTATGATGACAGAAGTAAAGCTAACGGCTATAAACGGCTATATCTATTTTCTACACTTCCCCTCAAGCTTGGTGTAGACATTGGCACACCCAAGCTTGAACAACAACTTATGAAATAGATTTGGGGTTATGGACTTAGTTAGAATATCAGCCACCTGTTCTGTGGAGATTACATGTTCAATACAAAGTGTCTGATCTTCTAATTTTTCTATAATGAAATGCCTATCTATTTCCACATGCTTAGTTTTATCATGATGTATTGGGTTTTCTGCCATATGTATGGTAGAAATGTTGTCACAATAAGCCTTGATCTGAGACCCGACATTCTGTTGTTTCAAATCATTCAAGACTCTCTTTATCCACAGTCCTTCGCACAGCCCCAGGGCCAACGATCTCAGCTCCGCCTCAGCACTGCTGTGAGCAACAACCGACCGCTTTTTGCTTCGCCAAGTTACTAAGTTGCCCCATAGAAAAGTACAATAGCCTGAAGTGGATCTCATGTCCCCTTTCGATCCTCCCCAGTCAGCATCTGTATAAACTTGAATATCTCTTCTTTCATGCTTTCCAAAAAATAGTCCTTGACCAGGAGCCCCTTTAAGATATCGTAATATCCTCATGACTGCTTGTAAATGAATGTTAGTAGGTGCATGCATAAACTGACTAATATAAGAGACAGAATAACAGATATCTGGCCTAGTGTGTGATAAATAAATCAACTTACCAACTAGTCTCTGATATGAATTTATATCTGTGAGTGCTTTACCAACCTGAGACTTACGGACACAACTTGGCTCCATTGGAGTAGACACAGGTTTGCAGCCTGTCATACCTGTCTCTTGGAGTAAATCCAAGACATACTTTCTCTGAGAAATAATCATACTTGTTTTACTCCTTCCTACTTCCATACCTAAGAAATATCTCAAAGGACCAAGATCTTTTACCTCAAATTCGGTAGCAAGATAATGTTTTACTTTGGTAATGCTCATCCTGCAATTTCCAGTCAAGATTATATCATCCACATATACAATGAGAATAGTAACAACATTACCTGAGCTAAGAACAAATAGGGTGTGATCACTTTGTGCTTGTTTGAAACCATACATAACAAGAACCTCAGTAAACTTACTAAACCAAGCTCGTGGTGATTGCTTCAACCCATAAATAGATCTCTTTAATCTGCAGATCTTACCTTCGGTGCTGGCTGATTCAAAGCCCGGTGGAATAGTCATGAACACTTGTTCTTTCAGTTCACCATTGAGAAAGGAATTTTTGATATCAAGTTGAGCAAGATCCCAATCAAGATTAACAACAATGGAAAAGATGATCCTAATTGTATTTAACTTAGCAACAGGAGCAAAAGTTTCAACATAATCAATTCCATAAGATTGTGTAAATCCCTTTGCAACTAACCTAGCTTTATATTTTTTAAGGGATCTATCTGAGTTATATTTTAAAGAAAACACCCATTTACATCCCACGGAAGATACATCTTTTTGCTTAGAAACTAATTCCCACGTATTATTTTTTATAAGAGCCGACATTTCATCCTTAACTGCCTGCTTCCAATGTTCATTTTTTTAATGCATCTTCAATAGTTGTAGGTATAGAATGTGAATCCAAATTTACTGAGAATGCTCTAAACCTGGAGTTCAGTCTATCATAGGTAACATATTTATTGAGTGGATAGATAGAACAGTAACTTTTGTTGTTAAAAAACTTATGGTATTTTAAGCATTCTCGTTTTCCCTTCCTTAAAGCAATTGGGATATCATCCCCATGAGAAGGTTGTACGTTAGTTTCAAGTTCATGAATAACAGTAGGATCAATACTATGGGACTGTTCAGAGAGTGGATTAACACAGGGTACCTTATCCTTCGAGCTGTAATACTCCTTGATAGTAGGAAGAGATGGACTTTCGTGGCTATTACCAGGTTCATCAGTAGACACTTCATTGTTGTTGTCGTTAGTACAGTCTTCAGTAGGTAGGACTCTTGTGTCTGCGTTAGGAGAACTCCCTATTGAGAGAACATCAATGATACTCCAATAATTTCCCTGCTCAGGAGCTGAATCACTTGAAACAGAATGTGAGTAGTAAGAAGAATTCTCATCAAATAAAACATCTAGGGTAGTATAGAATTTCCTTGTATTGGGACAAAAACACTTATATCCCTTTTGACAACCGGAGTAACCAAGAAAAATACATTTGATAGATCTCCTATCTAATTTACCTCTTGAATGGGACTGAATATACACAAATGCAGTACATCCAAATATTTTGAAAGGAAGTTCAGACAACAATAAACAGTGAGGAAAAATACTGAGTAGTTTCTCTCTTGGAGTTATAAACCCAAGAACTCTAGATGGCATTCTATTGATCAAGTAGGTGGCTGTAAGGACAGCCTCTCCCCACAGAAACTTAGGGACATTCATGGAAAACATTAGAGATCTAGCAACATTCAGAATATGCCTATGTTTTCTCTCAGCAACCCCATTCTGCTGAGGGGTATAAACATTTGAGGTTTGGTGATGAATCCCTCTTTCCAATAGCAAAGACTTTACCTCTTTGTCTAAATATTCAGTGCCATTGTCTGACCTGAAATTTTTCACATTAGTATTGAACTGATTCTGGACAAGAAGAATGAACATTTTAAACACTTGGGACAATTCAGACTTATGCTTCATCAAATACACCCAAGTAACTCGTATATGATCATCAACAAATATCATAAACCATCTACTACCATTCACATTCAAGACCCTAGAGGGTCCCCAAATATCAGAATGAACTAAGTTAAAAGGTTCACTTTCCTTATACAATTTTGCAGGATACTGGGCTCTGGACTGTTTGCCATACAAACAGGTTTCACACTTCAGCAAGTTTAAAGAAATACCATGAAATAAGTCAGGCTTGAGTTTTTTCAAATACACAAAGTTGGGATGACCCAACCTCTTGTGCCACACCAAAATAGAAGCTATTCTAGAGTCATCTATTCTAGGAACATCACTAATGTTCATACAAGAATACAAACTAGAACAGTTCTCAAAAATCCTGGATCTGGTAATTTCCAAAATGTAGAGCCCTTGTCTCCCTCTTTTCCAAAGCACTCTCCTGGAAGCAAGGAGAAGACCAAGGTAGGAAGCAACACTTATCGGGTGAAAAACAACATAACAGCAGTTATCATTCATTAGTCTTCTAACAGATTTCAAGTTATAATCTAGCTTTGGCACATAAAGAGCATGTTTAAGGAACAGCCTATCTGACAGTTGAATATTCCCGTATCCTAAAATGTCAATATTGTCACCATTGGCTACTTTAACTTTCTTAGGAATACTAAATGATTCAAAGCAACTGAGTAAGGATCTATCCCGGGTCATATGATTTGTAGCACCAGAATCTACAACCCAAACATGCGCCTTTCCACCTTTACCTGTGCATGCCATTGTTGCCCTGATCTGGTCTCTGTTCAACTGGGATCGATGGCTGTCTACAACCCGAATCACCACATCCAGTTGTGCTTAGGTGAAAATAGGTTCAGGGCTTGTTCCAGAATCCGCCATTGCAGCTTTAGGTAGTCTCTAAGAGACTGCATCAAATTTCACTGAAGTATTTGAGTCAGATTTCCACGAACCTTGTCGCCTGTTATGTTGCCTGAAATACTGTGGTGATTTCATGGTTGGGCCTGCTCTCCTGTAGCATTCCTCAATTAGGTGACCATCCCTGTAGCAATACCTGCAAAATTTCTTAGTAGAGTTCCTAAAGTCGTTTGAGCTTGACTTAGATCCAGTCTTTCTGGCCACAAAGCTAATTTCACTTCCTTGCTCATCCATGGAACAAGCAGAGAAGGAAAAAATTCAAAGTTTAGTTTGAATTCTGAGAAGAAGACTAGGAGAGAGGTAAAAAATATAGTGAAGTGCAGTACTCGATGTAGGATTTGCAAGGCACCACTAGAAGGGGGGGGTTGAATAGATGGTGCGGAAAATATGGTTTTTAAAATTTCTTGAAACCTAACCAATTCAAGTTCTGAAAACAGATTCTGTTTTCAGGACCTGTTTTAAAACGTTTTTAAAACTAGGTTAGAGGTCTCCAAAAATTATGAAATTTTGAGAGAACTTAGCCTCAGATGTTATGAGGGTCCCCTAAAAATTTCAAATTAAAATTCAACCTTTAACCCCTTCAAAAACCGTTGGTACTCAGATTGTGCAAATCTGCCAGAAACGGTAGATGGTTTTGCAAAATTAATTCCTATTTGTGTGAACGTCCAAATGATCTGAAAATTTGACCAATTACTCCTTATATACTATATTTAAATGGGTTGAAACAGTTTTGGAAAATTATTTTGGGAAGTAGGTCAAATACAATCAAAGTCTCAACCTTTGCAAGTCTGAAAATCAGACTGCACTAGTCTCAGGACTTTTGATGTTTGACTGACTTATACTTATTCAAAAGGGTTGTAACTTGTGCCAAATTAACCCTAGAACGTGTAAGTATGTTTCTGGAAATTTTTATAGTTTTTGAAAATCGTTTACTATTTTTACGAACGTGAACAAAACGGATAAACAGTGCAGAAACTGAAAAGTAAATGCTGAAAGTAAATTGCACCGAGATTTTTATACTGGTTCGGTTATAAACAACCTACTCCAGTCTTCAAGGAACACCTTCCTTGGTTCACACTATTCACACACACAACACACCTTACCACAGGGTTGATAGAGTTACACCTTAACTCCAACCCTTTACAAACCTTGTATTGCTAGTACAATTTGCACGAACACCACCACCTTGCTAGAATGAAGATTGATCACACCTTGATCAATCTTTTACAAAGATGAATGAATGGTGGTTTATATGAAGCCTATTCAAGATTGAAAGATGTAAAGAACAATAGGCTTTTTACAAGAAAAGAGAAAGAAAGAAGATGTAGGAGAAGAAGAGCTTGGCAATTTGATCACTTTGGAATGCAATTCTTGTTGTTGTTTTTGTTTGCTCTACTCTTCTTTCTTTTAACCTTGCAGCCGTCCCCCTATAGGCCTTCTCCCCTCTTGAAAATTTCCTTTTAAGTGCTTGAGAGAGTGTAAGACATCATGGTGACAATGCCTTGCTTACTTGGCATCATTCTATTGGATCATCATTTAGTCTTCGCTTACTTGGCACCTCTTTATTGGCTCAATGTTGTCATCAAGATGATATGGAAATAATCTGAAATAAACACTCAAAAATGTGCCAAAAATCAACCATAAATTCATACCATAAATCAAAAATTTCATCATAAATTGCAAGACAAAAAATCTCCCATTTTGTCATGTTAAATTTCGGCCACTTACACTCCTTGCCATGCTGAATTTTTCAGCATGTGCAACCTTCCATTTCTTTCATAATAATACCAATTATTCTTTGATTTTTCATCATAAAAATGAATCAACAATACATGGTAAGTCTTGCTATCAATTGAGAAATGAACTTGGACACAAAAGAGGCTTAAAATTCGTCCATCCCCCTTGTACACATGCTAAAAACATTTTTAGCATGTGATATGTAGAATATCCTTTTTTTTTTATTATATTCAAAACATTACCATATCTTCTTCCAATTTATCACCTAATAAAAGATGACAAAATATGTCACATTAAACACATAAAATTCGGCCACCTTGGTTCAACATGCTGAAATTTTCAGCATGTGACATAAGTGAGACATATTTGAATTCTTACCATTTGTGGCTTTTCTCTTTAATTCACCAACCATGTATGATTGATCCTTGACCAATCAATATGCCAACAAGGCTCCACATGTGCTCCATCTCAGCTGTATGTGCGTTGGAAGATGTATATACATGTGCTGAAATTTATTTTTGTTAACTTTGTAAAATAGTGCACATTTAATAATACACACATGTAATTTTCCAATCAGCCCTTAATTTAATTTTCTAGAACACTTCAAGATGTATATCATATGTAAAAAGTGTCTAGATACGTGTCACATGATGTACAAGAAAAACGTTCCATGTTATGTTCGTAGAAAACCGAATTTTCGATATTTATCGATTACCCGATTTTTCTCTAATTTAAATTCCAACTTTTGCACATGTTATATATATTATGTTATACATAATATATATAATATATACTTTAAATCTCAGCACTTGGCTGGTTTAAAGTGGTACCATTAACATGTGACAAAATTAAATTTGGAATCTTCACATTTTGGCCTTAATGTGGAGTAATTTGTGTTTGCCAACATGGAAAGTATTTTTGACTGATTATATCATGTATGGCCATTTATTTATGGCAAGTACGTGACACGTTGGCGAAGTTTCGGTATTCGCCCGATACGACAAATTTCGGTTTAGAACCTTTTATCGTGTCGTATTTAATTTGTCATCACCATATCTTATATCATATGATATAAGACCTGAATATAATCGTAAATATGAGTTAAGTATAGTGGTGTGACGTTAACGTACGTACGTAAGATATATAACGTGTCGGTAGTACGTTGGAATACATGTGTATGTGCCTTTATAAAAAAATCTGAAAATATATGGTGTATATATATATATGGCGTGTGTATCATTAAAGAGGAGAGGAGGAGAAAACTTTCCTTCCTTAGCCTTGTTGCCTTTGTGCCTTTTCCAAATGAATCTTCCTTTAATGAACTACTTAGTTTATTAAACTAAGTACTTCACTTAATGAACTAATTTAGTTCATTAATGGTGGCACCTGAAAATAGTATAAACACAACAAATGTTTGCCATATGATGTAAGCTTTAATGCTTCATGGCTCGTTAGTATGACAACATAATATATAAGCTAAATAAGGCAAGTAATGGCAAGTTATCATGCATACATGTACACATTTATGCACGTTTATATATATGTATATATATGCATTCAAATTTCTTATTTTAAAATCACTCAAACCCTCTTATTTCTACAATCTCCCCCTTTTGATGATTTTCAAAATAACATGTGTACATGATTTAAATGCTATCTCTCCCCCTTGAACTATGCACAAATTTGAAATTTGAATTTCGAATTTCAAATCCGGCTCCCCCTTGATGTGTGCAATTAAGATCAATTAAGATCAGTCAGTGTTTCTCTCCCCCTTAAATCAGTCAGTGTTTCTCTCCCCCTTAAATCATGCTTCTTTCTCCCCCTTTATTTTGGAAAGTTAATCAAAAGATTCCTGTCAAAAAGGAAAGTAAATCAAATAATATCACATCAAATCATATCAACGGGAATCATGCCTAATTTAGAACGATGAGATTCATATGTGGCTTGATTTAAGGCCTTTGTAAATATATCCGCTACTTGTGATTCTGTGCGTACGTGATCTATGACAATATTACCATTGTTAACGTGATCACGAAGAAAGTGATAGCGAACTTCTATATGCTTAGCCTTAGAGTGTAACACGGGATTCTTAGACAAATTTATTGCACTCATACTATCACAATATATAGGAGTCTTATTTACGGTAATTCCAAAGTCCGAAAGTTGTTTTATCCACAACAACTGTGTGCAACAAAGGCTAAGTGCCATGTACTCAGCCTCCATAGTGGACAAAGCAACACTTGCTTGCTTTTTGGAAAACCATGAAATAAGGGAATTTCCTATAAATTGGCAAGTTCCGCTCGTGCTTTTTCTATCTATTTTGCAGCCACCATAATCTGCATCAGTGTAAGCATGTAAGTCAAATGTACAATCCTTATCATACCAAATACCTAAGGTGGGCGTGTGCTTAATATAACGGAATATTCTTTTTACCGCATTTAAGTGTGACACCTTAGGTTGGCTTTGAAAACGAGCACACATGCATACGCTAAACATGATGTCAGGCCTACTAGCAGTTAAATATAGTAAAGAACCTATCATAGATCGATATAATCCATTATCAACGTCTTTACCATGTTCGTCTTTGTCTAATTTAGTAGTGACACTCATAGGCGTGAGGGAGGGTTTCAAATTTTCAAAATTAAACTTTTTGATCATGTCATTTACATACTTAGCTTGGCTTATATGAATTCCTTTACTCGTTTGCTTAATTTGCAAGCCAAGAAAATAATTAAGTTCACCAACCATAGACATTTCAAATTCAGCTTTCATACAATTTTCAAAATCTTTAACGAGTCTATGTGAGGTAGAACCGAAAATAATGTCATCTACGTAGATTTGAATAATAAGTAAATCTGATTTTTCTTGTTTCAAAAATAGTGTACTATCTATAGTACCGCGTTTAAAATTATTTTCTAAAAGGAAAGTAGCAAAACGATCATACCATGCTCTTGGCGCTTGCTTTAGGCCATATAGTGCCTTCTTTAGTTTGTACACGTGATCTGGATGTTTCAAATCTTCAAAACCGGGTGGTTGCTTCACGTATACTTCTTCTTGTATGAATCCGTTTAGAAAAGCACTTTTGACGTCCATTTGATACAATTTAAAATCTTTCATGCAAGCAATAACAAGTAAGAGTCGTATAGCTTCTAAACATTCTACGGGTGCAAATGTTTCATCGTAGTCTATTCCTTCTTCTTGCTTATATCCTTGAACTACGAGTCTTGCTTTATTTCTAACGACCTTTCCTTCTTCATTCATTTTATTCCTAAATACCCACTTTGTGCCTATTATAGTCTTATCTTGTGGTCGTGGAACTAAATCCCATACATCATTTCTAACGAATTGATTAAGTTCGTCATGCATAGCATCAATCCAAGATGAATCACTCAAAGCATCATGCACATTTTTAGGCTCAATTTCAGAAATCATAGCATGAAATTCATTTATTTCATCCGAAGTGATTCTTCTACGTGGTCGCACACCGTGAGTGATGTCGCCTATGATGAGATTATGTGGGTGATCTCTATGCCATCTTGGTTGATTATTATCTAAGTTATCATGCATTTCTATATGATCATGCATTTCTAGTGTCTCATTCATATCATGCATATCAAAAGAATCATTATCTTCATTCAAAACGGGTTTCAACTCAAAATCATCGTCATATTCCTTATCTTTATCAATCTCACCAAATTCATTGAATTTAACATGAATAGATTCTATGATTTGTCTAGTGAGAGGATCATAACATCTATATGCTTTTGAATTTATGGAATACCCAACAAAAATGCACTCAATTGATTTGGATTCAAATTTATCTAAATTATCTTTTGTATTCAAGACAAAGCATTTGCATCCAAACACACGAAAATAATCAATCTTAGGCATACGATCATTTAAAATTTCGTAAGGCGTCTTGTTTATTTTCTTTCTTATAGATAGGCGATTTACAATATAGCATGCACAATTTACGGCTTCCTCCCACAGAAATCTAGGCAATTTATTTTCGCAAAGCATGGTTCTAGCGATTTCTTGTAGTGTGCGATTCTTTCTTTCTACTACTCCATTTAATTGTGGAGTTCTAGGTGGCGAAAACTCATGTTTAATTCCTTTTTCTTCACAAAACGAAATCATCTCTTTATTTTTAAACTCACCGCCTCTATCGCTTCTTATTCTTTTCACATTTACACCGTATTGATTTTCGAGTTGTTTAATTAATTTAGCAATCTCTACGGCGCTATCATCCTTATGTGCAAGAAATAAAGTCCAAGTATAACGAGAAAAGTCATCAACAATCACGCATGCATAGTGACGCCCACCAAGGCTTGTAGTGCGACTAGGACCAAACAAATCGATATGCAATAGTTCTAGTATTCTAGTCGTGCTTATTTCATTTTTCCGCTTAAGTGACTCACGTGTTTGTTTGCCTTTTATGCAAGATTCACACAACTGAAAGTTGTCTAAATCAAGCGTAGGCAATCCCCGTACTAGGTTCTTTCGTTGCAATTTTTCTAGTGTGGAAATACCTATGTGTCCTAAACGTCTATGCCATAAATTCACATTGGGTTCATTTGACATAAAACACTTAACTTTAGCGTCTACTACATCATCCATAGACAGCGTAAAAATATTGCCTTCTCGTTTTTCTTTTAAAACGGTTTCTCCATTTTTATCTATTATGTTGCAATAAGGATGAGTAAAGCACACATTGAAACCATTATCAACAAATTGAGAAATACTATGAAGATTGTAAGATAAGTTGCTTACCAAAAATACGTTGGAGATTTGGAGTGTGTTCGGATTGCCAATCGTACCTTTTCCAATGATCTTGCCCTCATTGTTGTCTCCAAAAGTCACGGATCCGCCTTTTGTGACCTTCTTTAACTTGGAGAACAGGCTCGGGTCACCCGTCATGTGCCTCGAGCAACCACTGTCAAGGAACCACTTTATTGATGTATCTTTCGATGTGTGGTCTCCCTGCAATGTGGAAAAGTGATTTAGGTACCCTTTTAATTTTGGGTCTTTTCGAGTTAGTTAATCACCTTTTGGTAAAGGTACCTTTCGGTACCCATACTTAGGTGATCCTTCTCGGTTTATCAAATGGCAAGAATGTAGATAAAGGTGCAATATAATATACATGTGGTGCATGTACTTTGGGTCTTTGCCCAAGGACTCCTCTATACTCATTGAATGAAGGACGCTTTTGATATGTCCTTGTGTGTGTGTGCATAGTGCGTGGATGATATGTATTTCGTGTATGCATTGTTCTTCTCTTTTCATATCTATATGGTACAACGTTATATTTCACATGATATGATGGATTGGGGCGTGAGGAAGGGGACACTTTTTGCGTCATCTTAGACGCCACTTGCGGCTTAGGAGTGTCCACTTTCTTAGACACAATAAACTTGGTTGGTTTGGTTGATACTTCGTTAGTATCAACGTATCCCAATCCAGTTTTGTCACTGTCATGCTTTTGTGATAATATGATGCGATGCAGCATGTTTGACCCTGTATCAAATTGTTTCATCATTTTCTCTAAATCGGTATTCCTTGATTTCAAATTTGAAATCTCGGATTTCATTTCATTATTTTGAGAGGTTAATGATGAGATCTCAGTTTTCAATGCAGTGATGACACATGAAGACTCTTTCTTTGAATCGCTTAATTGAGCGACAAGATTCTCGTTAGAAGATTCTAACAGTTTCTTGTCTTCAATTAAACGTTTCTTTTCTTTAGCGAGAGTCTTAGTGAATTTATGCAGTTCTAGATACTGACTAAAAAGATCATCATAAGAAGGTTCAGAGTCAGAGTCAGAATCAGATGATACCTCGTTAGATGCTTTCAAGGCAAAGCATACTTGAGCGGTCTCCTCTTCGGTCTCAGTTTCAGAATCTGATGAATCACTCCATGTGGAGGCCTTTAGTGCACGTTTCCTTTATTTCTCTTAGATGTAGTGCCCTTGTTTTTATTTCTAAATGACTTTCTCATGAATCTTCTTAGTCCTTTAGCCAATAGGATCAAATCATCATTATCCGATTCGGAATCACTATCATCTACGTGATCGGAGGGAGGGGAGACGTGTTCATTTAATTTAAAAGCAATGGTTTTTCCTTGTTTAGATGATTCTGATTTCCGAATAGTAAGTTTGTTTTCATAAACTTTGAGTGAGCCAATTAGTTCTTCCATCTTTATTGATTTGGTTTCCTTGCTTTCTTCTATAGCAGTCACTTTAGGGTCCCATTCCGAAGGAAGGCTTCGTAGGACTTTCTGTACCTTTTCCTGCGTAGTAAAAGCCTTACCAAGAGACTCAAGAGAGTTATAGATGTTAGTTAAACGAAGATCCATATCTACAATCGACTCATTAGGCAACAATTTAAAAGACTCAAGAGTAGACATGAGCATATTAATTTTTGACTCTTTTACTTGACTCGTGCCTTCGTGTTTCATTTCTAGAATTCTCCACATTTCTTGTACACTCGAACAATTTGACACTTAACTGGACTCACTCTTACTCAATCCATTTAAGAGTAACTGCATGGCCTTAGCATTCATACTAAGTTTCTTTTTATCTTCACTAGTATAGTCTTGTCTAGTTTTAACGACTTCTAGTGTGACTCCGTCTACAGTGGATAACTTAGATGGGACATATGGACCATCTTCAATTATTGACCAAAGATCTATATCTATAGCCATAAGAAAAAGTTTCATCCTAAGTTTCCATTGAATAAAGGACTCACCGTCAAAAAGTGGAGGCCTTTGGCTCGACATACCTTCTTGTTCGGTTTTGAGATTTGTGGATGCCATCTCACTGAATCGTTGGATTCCTTGTAGTGAGTATTCCTGCGCTCTGATACCACTTGTAGGATCTGCACGGCACCACTAGAAGGGGGCTTGAATAGATGGTGCAGAAAATATGGTTTTTAAAATTTCTTGAAACCTAACCAATTCAAGTTCTGAAAACAGATTCTGTTTTCAGGACCTGTTTTAAAACGTTTTTAAAACTAGGTTAGAGGTCTCCAAAAATTATGAAATTTTGAGAGAACTTATCCTCAGATGTTATGAGGGTCCCCCTAAAAATTTCAAATTAAAATTCAACCTTTAACCCCTTCAAAAACCGTTGGTACTCAGATTGTGCAAATCTGCCAGAAACGGTAGATGGTTTTGAAAAATTAATTCCTATTTGTGTGAAAGTCCAAATGATCTGAAAATTTGACCAATTACTCCTTATATACTATATTTAAATGGGTTGAAACAGTTTTAGAAAATTCTTTTGGGAAGTAGGTCAAATACAATCAAAGTCTCAACCTTTGCAAGTCTGAAAATCAGACTGCACTAGTCTCAGAACTTTTGATGTTTGACTGACTTATACTTATTCAAAAGGGTTGAAACTTGTGCCAAATTAACCCTAGAACGTGTAAGTATGTTTCTGGAAATTTGTATAATTTTTGGAAATTGTTTACTATTTTTACGAACGTGAACAAAACGGATAAACAGTGCAGAAACTTAAATGTAAATGCTGAAAGTAAATTGCGCCGAGATTTTTATACTGGTTCGGTTATAAACAACCTACTCCAGTCTTCAAGGAACACCTTCCTTGGTTCACACTATTCACACACAACACACCTTACCACATGGTTGATAGAGTTACACCTTAACTCCAACCCTTTACAAACCTTGTATTGCTAGTACAATTTGCACGAACACCACCACCTTGCTAGAATGAAGATTGATCACACCTTGATCAATCTTTTACAAAGATGAATGAATGGTGGTTTATATGAAGCCTATTCAAGATTGAAAGATGTAAAGAACAATAGGCTTTTTACAAGAAAAGAGAAAGAAAGAAGATGTAGGAGAAGAAGAGCTTGGCAATTTGATCACTTTGGAATGCAATTCTTGTTGTTGTTTTTGTTTGCTCTACTCTTCTTTCTTTTAACCTTGCAGCCGTCCCCCTATAGGCCTTCTCCCCTCTTGAAAATTTCCTTTTAAGTGCTTGAGAGAGTGTAAGACATCATGGTGACAATGCCTTGCTTACTTGGCATCATTCTATTGGATCATCATTTAGTCTTCGCTTACTTGGCACCTCTTTATTGGCTCAATGTTGTCATCAAGATGACATGGAAATAATCTGAAATAAACACTCAAAAATGTGCCAAAAATCAACCATAAATTCATACCATAAATCAAAAATTTCATCATAAATTTGCAAGACAAAAAATCTCCCATTTTGTCATGCTAAATTTCGGCCATTTACACTCCTTGCCATGCTGAATTTTTCAGCATGTGCAACCTTCCATTTCTTTCATAATAATACCAATTATTCTTTGATTTTTCATCATAAAAATGAATCAACAATACATGGTAAGTCTTTCTATCAATTGAGAAATGAACTTGGACACAAAAGAGGCTTAAAATTCGTCCATCCCCCTTGTACACATGCTAAAAAAAATTTCAGCATGTGATATGTAGAATATCCCCTTTTTTTTATTATATTCAAAACATTACCATATCTTCTTCCAATTTATCACCTAATAAAAGATGACAAAATATGTCACATTAAACACATAAAATTCGGCCACCTTGGTTCAACATGCTGAAATTTTCAACATGTGACATAAGTGAGACATATTTGAATTCTTACCATTTGTGGCTTTTCTCTTTAATTCACCAACCATGTATGATTGATCCTTGACCAATCAATATGCCAACAAGGCTCCACATGTGCTCCATCTCAGCTGTATGTGCGTTGGAAGATGTATATACATGTGCTGAAATTTATTTTTGTTAACTTTGTAAAATAGTGCACATTTAATAATACACACATGTAATTTTTCAATCAGCCCTTAATTTAATTTTCTAGAACACTTTAAGATGTATATCATATATAAAAAGTGTCTAGATACGTGTCACATGATGTACAAGAAAAACGTTCCATGTTATGTTCGTAGAAAACCGAATTTTCGATATTTATCGATTACCCGATTTTTCTCTAATTTAAATTCCAACTTTTGCACATGTTATATATATTATGTTATACATAATATATAATATATACTTTAAATCTCAGCACTTGGCTGGTTTAAAGTGGTACCATTAACATGTGACAAAATTAAATTTGGAATCTTCACATTTTGGCCTTAATGTGGAGTAATTTGTGTGTGCCAACATGGAAAGTATTTTTGGCTGATTATATCATGTATGGCACGAAAATATCATTTTGATGTATATGGGCTGGCCATTTATTTATGACAAGTACGTGACACGTTGGCGAAGTTTCGGTATTCGCCCGATACGACAAATTTCGGTTTAGAACCATTTATCGTGTCGTATTTAATTTGTCATCACCATATCGTATATCATATGATATAAGACCTGAATATACTCATAAATATGAGTTAAGTATAGTGGTGTGACGTTAACGTACGTACATAAGATATATAACGTGTCGGTAGTACGTTGGAATACATGTGTATGTGCCTTTATAAACAAAATCTGAAAATATATGGTGTATATATATATATGGCGTGTGTATCATTAAAGAGGAGAGGAGGAGAAAACTTTCCTTCCTTAGCCTTGTTGCCTTTGTGCCTTTTCCAAATGAATCTTCCTTTAATGAACTACTTAGTTTATTAAACTAAGTACTGCACTTAATGAACTAATTTAGTTCATTAATGGTGGCACCTGAAAATAGTATAAACACAACAAATGTTTGCCATATGATGTAAGCTTTAATGCTTCATGGCTCGTTAGTATGGCAACATAATATATAAGCTAAATAAGACAAGTAATGGCAAGTTATCATGCATACATGTACACATTTATGCACGTTTATATATATGTATATATATGCATTCAAATTTCTTATTTTAAAATCACTCAAACCCTCTTATTTCTACAGTCGAGGGAAAAAAAGGACATATGAAATGAGGTCTGTGTAAGACTGATGTAGAGGGTAAAAAAAAATTTCGTTGAGCAGTGTGTAAACAAATCTCTCATGTAAGCGAAAAAATCTTCTGATGCAGGAAGCAACAGTACTCCTCTTTAATGTGTCCTTTTCTTTTAATGTCTTGGGAAAGTATTTCACGCAAAGAGAAGCTCTTGGGAAAGTGTTTCACACAAAGAGAAGTTGGGTGGTGGGAAATTGCTCAGAAGCTTCTCGAGGAAGCTTGAATAAAGAAATATTGGGTTTAGTCTTTAGCTTCCCAAGGAAGCCTTAGTCACGTGATGAATAAAGTAATTTGTACTATTACCAGATGTCCCACCTCTTGTATGGTCAAATGGGGTTTTAAAGTTTTGCTTCTCAGCTTGAGGAAATCGAGGACAACAATGATAAAATATATGTAGTGATAAGAGTTAGTGGAATCGGCTGTGTTCCACTATGAGGTATACGAAATACTTGTATTGGGATATGTTTGCCCACGTGTTGACCCAGTTTCTTTCTCTTCTTTCAAAGGTCTACAGAAGAAGTTGTACTATTGTCTTCTTCCTTTTTGAAAAACAATTAATTCTGTCTTTTCAAATCTGCTCCCGGATTTACAGTAGTAGGAATAATTTTTCCAGACGCAGAAGCTAATTTTTCTTCCAGACGTAGAAGCGTTCGAGTTTAGTACAGCACAAAGGCTCACAGAGGCTTCAGAATTTTTTGAACAAACTTGAAGAATAGATGATAATCTACGGGAATTAATACCTCTGTATTAGATAGATCAATAGATACTGATTTCAAATTTGAACCAAATGGCTCTGATACCATATAGAAAGATATTGAACACTTGATGAACAATAATTTGTGAGAAGATGTTTGGAAAACATTCTCAGATAACTTTATTCACTGTCTTATAGAGAATATATATACAAGGAGTAAATAGGAGAAAGACAAAAAAACTCTCCAACGGCTACACTATGATGACAGAAGTAAAGCTAACGGCTATAAACGGCTATATCTATTTTCTACAGCTATATATAACCGCTATGTCCAACACATTTTGACACCGTTTTAACCCTTTAAAAGCTTATTTTAAATCTGATATCTAAACCAAAGTTTTATATTCTGAAATTAAGGTTCAATGAGGTGGAATCGTCTTAATGAGAGCACATGTACAAAAAGACATAATTTTCTTTAGTTGTTGCTTGTTAGACTTATAAATGGGATGGGCTTATTTATTTTCTGTTCCTTCTTCCTTCTCCCTTTCTCTCATTCTCCTATCTTTATTTCTTTCGCTTCTATCGTTTGCTGGTCGCCGTTCCTTTTTCCCTTCTCTTTCCCTGTTTTCTTTTCTTATGTTCTTTTTTTCTGGTTTCCTCCTGTTTGTTTTTCTTTTGTTTCTTTTGTTTATGTTTTTACCCCTTCCTTTTTGTGTGGTGTCCCCTTTCATTTGAATCGAAGTACCACATGGTAATTTTCAAATGATTATTTAATAAAATAGTTATTTTCCCTAATTATAAATAGCTAGATAAATAATTTATTTTTTGCGTTTTTAATTAACATTAATATTTTGTATCGAGAAAGTCAAATACTAAATACTTGATTAGGAAATAAAAAATTAGGAAGAGTGCAACAAAACTTGCATTTCAGTGTTTTACTGATACAACATTGTA
This sequence comes from Eustoma russellianum, assembly GCA_036186865.1. NCBI lineage: Eukaryota > Viridiplantae > Streptophyta > Magnoliopsida > Gentianales > Gentianaceae > Eustoma > Eustoma russellianum. The sequence goes on from AP025046.1 coordinate 7,640,043, forward strand.
AAACAAAGAAGGAAACACCATTGCGGATGAAAAACATGCTGCAGTTCATAGATAAAGGAGAGATAAGGAAAACACTGAGAAGGGAAATTTTGTATGTTTGCAAGCCACATACAAAATATAACTTGGAGATCAAAATACAAGCACTTAATTGCATGTTCATATTTGATTTCTTTCCCGTTTATTTGTGCATATCTGCTAGGTAAGTTTTTGAAGGTTTGCCTCGGCCTCAGGCGCTATCAGGATGAACGCACTTGGAGGCTTCACACAGGCAAACAATCACATCAAACTCCCCATAGTCTTCATCCTCCTCGCAGCCTTCACTACTTGAACAAACACCCAAAAGCAGGCTATGAGATCCAATGATTGGTGTTTGGGTCGGGCTATGAAGACGAATTGTGGCCACTGTAATGATTGTCAGATCATCTGCAAGACTCACATAAGAATCATTTTGCGACCACATAAAAGAAAAAATGTAAACGATCAAATTTCATTTGATAAAGTGGAATCTCAAGAAGGAATAATCATTTTTCTGGACAACAAAGGTGAAAGAACGAAGTAGTTGCTATTCAGTACTGCTTTCAGACGCAAAAAGTCTAGTTGGCGAATCCGGATGGTTAAAAAGGAAAGGGAAAAGAGCGCATTAAAAGTCAAAGTAAAGGCCACTCTTTTGTAAGCGAAAATGTTACTTATTGACAGCATGACGGACTTTCTAGTACAGGGTAGGAAGACTTACTTGAAAGAACAAGTAAAATGCAGAGCAAGAAACTGGGGAGCCTGGCATTCATTTCCTCTCTTTCTACTTAAATCACAAAAGCTGTGTTTCATGTATCTTGACACGAGCTTAATTTATAGCATTGGACAGTTTTCAATTGAATACACTCTTGTTGTGAACTTGAAATTCATATGTTTGGATTTATTGCCATCAGCTTAGATTAAAGTCATTGTTTTCTTGGCCTTTTGGGAAAAGAAAAAAAAAAACACTAATTCAAACTTCAGTTGGAAGAAAACATTGTCCCACCTAAAAAATAGAATCGAGGAAATCAAAAGAGAGTCAAACAGCCTAGTGGAAATCTTTGTTTACGAGAAAGGAGAATTGCAAATATTACTACGCATTTAGCGGATGGAAAGTTTTGACTGAGTTTCATATTAAATATTGAAGAGGCAACAAGACATGATAAAGCTGGCATGAAAGGAATTTTCTAACAATTGAATAGGTCACATTGAATTTTAAAATTTATCACTAAATGAGATTTAGCAGACGAAAGTACAGATGCTACATGAGGTTAATTCCCGGTGTCCGGATGCTGGGTGCTAATTTCACAAATAAGTAAGGATGTCCACAGAATTAGATGAAAGTACAGATGCTACTTAAAACTTTGCGAAAAAGATTAGATACCAAGTGCAATTAACTCTATGTTTTCGACAAACCAACCGTCTGATAAATCTCATTTAGTGATAAATTTTAAAATTCAATGTGACCTATTCAATTGTCAGAAAATTCCTTTCATGCCAGCTTTATCATGTCTTGTTTCCTCTTCAATATTTAATATGAAACTCAGTCAAAACTTTGTTGGATTTAATTTAATAAATCCCTGAATAGGACCGTTTAATCGAATCAATGGACAAAGTAACAAAATACGAAAAATATAACTTGCTCTATTGTTGTTGTTAATCTGAACACGTACACTGCAACTGCTCCGGCTGATGAAGAATCTGGCGTGATCCAAAGATTCACGACCTCCCACCAATTGCTGATATACCCCTTGAACGGAATCAACAATTCACTGCTTTACCCGATGGAGAGGCTAGGCAGTGTGGACTTTATAGAAAACTTGGCAGACCTTCCCTCTAAGATACTGTAATGGACGCTCTTTATTTTGATACTGTATGCGTCTATTCTAATTTGATGATGTGAGGAGGTGAAGCCTCCTCCTTTATATAGAGGGGTGGAAGTATCTGATAGGTTAGGATTTAAATTTAAACTTAAATTCAAATTTAAATCTGAATTCAAATTTAAAACTCAACCTTATCTTCCTTAATATTTAATTATTGTGTCAATAATTATCTACTAGCCACACATGGGTTGTCGTCCCTCGGGGACCAGATGTCGTAACTTTATGGTCGCTGCACTTTGAGCCCATCCATCGCGGTCTCTGACCATATGACTGTCTACATATTCGGGGTTTCCATTTAGACCACACTATACATCCACGAACATACCCGATGATCACTTAACGTGTGGATGTTTTACGTAATAATTAATATTATTACGTGACATATGTGACATATAATATTATCATACATAACGTCCACCTTATGATTAATTCGTATAAACCTTATCAACGTGCTGCGCATCACACGTATCTCGAATTAATTTCAACAATCTCCCACTTGGACTATGTATGTATCTTAAAGATTATATGTCACTCCTTTTGAGCTCATATACCGTATGTCCTTTAGTGTGTCTTTCCTTTTCCGGTCCATCAGCAAATGTTAGCAAAAGACTTAAGCCGCACGTCGCCACATTGAATTAGTGACTAGTCCCTCTTAAATCATGATACTAACATTCTACTGAATGACATGGATACTGAAATGGATATGTAGTGTGGAATTAATATGCTAGGTGATCATACATATCTAATCCAACTTGGCCCTCTTTAACGAGATCAATAGAATTCAGAATGTGTGCCGTAACGGCTTAATGTACATTACTTCTGCAGAAACACTTTAATATAACCGGAATGTACATTATACTGTTAGTCTGAAATAAACAACTTTATTGAACACAAGAAAAACCCCACAGACTCCCACTAGGATAAAACATCCTCAACTGGACTAAGACCCATACGGCTAACATGCTTGTGAAACACTACCGGTTCCACGGCCTTAGTCAAAAGGTCGGCCACCATAGAGTCTGTACTGATATGCTCAATACTGATCAGACCACTCTGAATTCTTTCTTTAACAACTTCATCTCTATGTATTTCGCTTTAGATGAACTCTAGTTGTTATTTGAATATAGCATCGCAACATTATTGTCACAGTAAATCCTCATTGGAGACGTAATGGTCTCCAATACCCGCAGCACTGTGACAAAATTGTGAAGCCATATCGACTGATTGGATGCGTGGAAGTAAGCTACGAATTCCGCCTCCATAGTGGAGAACGCCAATAAGGTTTGTTTCGTGCTTTTCCATGAGATCGCACCTCCGGCTAGTGTAAACACGTAGCCTGAGGTCGATTTCATGCTATCATAGCATCCAGCAAAATCGGAATCTGTATATCTAGTGATCTCTAACTTGTCAGATCTCCGATACGTCAGTACGTGTTGTTTCATTTCTTGTAAATATTTCAGCACCCTCTTTGCTGCGGTCCAGTGATCCTTACTCGGATCAGAGAGGTATCTGCGTAACATTCCCGTAATGAATGCCAAGTCTGGTCGTGTACATACTTAGGCATACATTATACTCCCTACTACCGAAGCATAGGGAGTATTCCTCAACGTTCAAACTCTGTTTGGGACATTGTTTTAGACTGAATTTATCTCCTCTTGCCACAGGGGTATTAAGTGGTTTACACTTATCCATGCTATACCGTTTCAACACCTTTTCGATGTATGTTTGTTGTGAGAGACCTAAGATACCTTGGGTACGATTCCTCTGTATCTCAAGTCCCAACACAAATGAGGCTTCACCAAGGTCTTTCATCTCGAAATGCTTTCTCAGAAAGGCTTTGGTGTCGCTCAACATGTTTACATCGTTTGTTGCAAGCAGTATATCATCTACGTACAAGATCATAAATATGAACTTGCTCCCACTAAACTTGATACACACATTCGTCAATTTGGTTTGCCTCAAAACCGAAGGAGGCAACCACTTTGGCGAATTTGAAGTACCACTGTCGAGACGCTTGCTTGAGCCCATAGATGTATTTCTTTAGTCGACAAACCATGTCTTTTGGATCTCCCACCTCGAATCGAGGCGGTTGAACCATGTAAATGGTCTTGTCGAGTTCTCTGTTTAAAAACGCAGTCTTAACATCCATCTGATGTAGCTCAAGATCTAAGTGTGCCACTAAAGCCATGATTATCCGAAACGAATCCTTCGTTGATACTGGAGAGAAGGTTTCTGTATAGTCTATGTCCTCCTTTTGGGTAAACCCTTTAGCAACAAGTCGAGCCTTATATCGTTCTACGTTGCCTTTTGAATCCCGTTTGGTTTTAAATATCCATTTGCAACCAACGGGTTTCGAACCTTTAGGCAACGAGACGACATCCCATACCTTGTTGTCGTGCATAGACTTTATTTCTTCTTCCATGGCCTTTATCCACTTTTCTGAATTTCGACATTGCAATGCTTGCTGGACGTTTTTGAGATCATCGTCCAACATACCAATATCGAATTCGTGTTCTTGGAGATACATCACATAGTCGCTAGGTATGGGGTTTCTCTGTTCATGAGTGGATCTCCTTAGGGGGCACTTGTTCTTGAGATACTGTAGGTTCCTGAACTGCATCAGCCGGCAATTCATCGGGTTCTTCAGTAACTTCCTCAGGAACATGAATTTGTTCCTGTGGAGCGTCACTACTGGGATGAGGTACCTCAGGTGCGGGCATCGCTGATGCTATCTCCCCAAAAGATGGTTCGAGTCGCATTTCTGTCGCATCTGAGTGTGCCTCATCTAACTCGATG
>AP025046.1:7644743-7654743 GCA_036186865.1 Eustoma russellianum
TCTGCTGATGCAAATTATTCCCCCCGGAACCAAAGTATCCTCAAAAGAACTTTACCGAATTTGTCTCGAAAAACACTTTACTTGTGGGATTGTAGAATTTATGCCCTTGTGACATTTCCGAGTAACCAACGAAATAGCAACTAACTGTTTTGGTTCCAGTTTTCTTTCATTTCGTCTGTAAGGCTTCGCCTCTGCTGGACAGCCCCAAACCCTTATGTGGTTAAGGCTAGGCTTACGCTTAGTTCATAACTCATAAGGGGTCCTTATTGTTGCTTTAGTTGGTACTCAGTTGAGGATGTAAGCTGCGGTTTTAAGTGCTTCTCCCCAGAGGAATAATGGTAGTGTAGTTTGACTCATCATACTACGCACCATATCCATAAGTGTACGGTTTTGTCTTTCAGCTACACCATTCATGCTTGGTGACCCAGGCATGGTGTACTGAGGGACGATTCTGTTTTCCTCTAGGTATTTAGCAAAAGGTCCTGGACACTGTTCTCCTGATCCATCATATCGACCGTAGTATTCGCCCCCACTGTCTGATCTGACGGCTTTAATCCTTTTGTTGAGTTGTAACTCAACTTCAGCTTTAAAGGATTTGAACATGTCTATTGCTTGCGCTTTTTCTTTAATCAAGAATATGTAGCCATATCGCGAATAGTCGTCAATGAAGGTGATAAAATAAGAGTGGTCATTTTGAGTAACCGGATGGAATGGGCCACTAATATCGGTATGAATCAACTCTAATGGGCTGTTTGCACGATTTGCTTCATATCTTCGGACTTTAGTTTGTTTTCCTTTAGCACAAAATACACACGACTCTAAGTCGGTTAAGTCTAAAGGATTGAGAATTTCTATTTTGACAAGACGTTCTATTCTGTTTTTGGACACGTGTCCTAAACATCGATGCCAAAGTGATCCTGAATTCTCATGAGTTAATTTTGCTTTAACGTTTCGCGTTACAACATGCAAGGTTCCTGATGTGAAGCAACATTTATTGAATAAAGTTTATCAATTTCGGACATTATACCGTGACCAATCAATCTAGAAGCATGATAAAGTTGGAAATTTCCATTTCCAAAATAACCGTTATCCACTTTTATCCAATCGATAAAACGAAATAAGATTTCGTTTAAACGATGGCACTACAAAAGTGTCATGCAAATCTAGATAGAAACCGGATGTCAACAGCAATCTGAAATGCCCGATGGCTTCAACCTTTATGTCGCTGTCATTTCCCCAATAGACGTATCTTTCATCGTCTCTTGGTTTTCTATGGCTTAGGCAACCTTGCATAGTCACAGATAAGTGAGTCGTGGCTCCCGTATCGACCCACCAAGTGGCTATATCCGAAACAAAATTAACTTCAGAACAAACTAAGAATGTACCCTTTTCTTGAGACAAGATATATGACCGGTACAATTCTTCCTTAAATGTCCTTCCTTATTGCAAAAGATACAAGTCATGCTTTTGCGTGTGCCAGCAGTAGGCACCCCCTTTTCCTTTAGATTTGCCTTTTGCACAGTAACCATTTCCGCAGCTTTGCGTTTCTTACCACCGAACTTGGTGGCGACAGCATTCATAACTTTATGCACCCTTATGCTGTCGATTCCACGATACTGTTTCGAGCAAGGTTTCTTTAAGAGATTGCATGCCTCGGCTTTCTCATTCTTTACATATCTTTGCTCGAGATCGGCTAAAAATTCCTTAGCCGTCGTGGTCTCAGAAACGTGTCCCCTGAAGCATTTGGGGATAGTCTTTTGCATGATCATAAGACACATGCGATTTGATTGTATCCAGCGTGCCATGTGAGATTTTTTCTCACTGGTACTTTCGTCTGTTAGCACAGCTGGACGATCTATCTGTAACGCATTGTCTAGATCAGCAATCCCCAGAAAGATCTCAAATTGATCTTTCCATTGCTTATAGTTTGAACCGTTCATTGTAGGAATATCCTTAATGTTAGACATTATTGCTGAAAAGCAAACAAGAAACGGACTTAAATACACAACACGTGTAATCTTTAAACTGCATAAAACCAAATATCAAAATAGAACCCCGATTCCATCTACCAATTGTCTTCCAATATTGGGGCTCTTTGGAGTCATCCCAATACCTTCCAACAATTGGGTGTAGTGGTCAATATGACGGCTCTCCAAGCACGGGTTAACCACCTTTCTTTGGGCCGATGAGTTAACCTATGCATTTAAAGCTTCGCCGCCGGCCCTATTTGGGTCCACTACCATGCTCATATGTGTTTTCGACAATCACACCTTCCTTTGGGCCGGTCAATGATTGCCTTCAACACATACATGCCCTTCACGATCATAACAAATATAGTGGCGATGATATGATTGCCGCACTTTAAGGGGATCATATTAAAGCCCTACATTTGCTAAGTCGCGTAACTTTATGGTTCTATATGATCCGCAGTTTTCTGACTGACCCTTTTGCACGACCGTGCATACTTAACACCTACATCCGTTTTGTTTTACTTAAACCAATTCGACCCAGCTTGATTCCCTTTACGGCTCAAATAAGAACCACCTTGAACCAAGCTCAGTTCTCCTTACGGTATAAAAAAACAATATCTTTATCAATCAATTTAACAAGTGATATAACCTTATGATGGGTCACATTGAGTGTGAAGTGAACCAATTCAGTAATACCCACTTGCCATAAGGGTGTATTACCATTCCACATAATTTGCAGGCTACCGGTGGAGTCACAATGGTCTCGCTTAAGTACCGGCTTTCTTAGACAAAACTATGTGTACGGTGTTTTTATCACAACTCAATGAGTCATCTATCACGAGTATAAACCGCTTTGATTGATAAGTGTTGGTTAATTCAGTCAACTTAGCCCATCGAATTAACTTGGTTGAACTCGGTCAAACCGGGTCAAGCAAGATTCGGATCCTTATTGGGTTAAGTTCCTTAACTTTATTTTATTTATTTATTAACATGCATAAACATAAGGCATAAATAAATAAATAAACAATTAACTGCATGCATATAAAGAAATACTGCAAAAATAACCAGAAATTAACTTAACACTTGATTAATAATATTTTGGATTTCTTTAAAATAATAACAATAATAATAACAAGAATTTATTATTATTATTACTATTTTTCTTAATAAACTTTAAATAATAACAATAATAACCAAATTATTATCATTATTATTATTTTCTTTAAAAGGAGACTTTAAAATAATAATAATAATAACAAAATTTGTTATTATTACTATTTTCCTTAAAATCAACTTTAAATAATAATAATAAAATTATTATTATTTACTTTATCCAAAATAATAATAAACCAAATAAAATAAAAGAAACTGAAAAAATGATTTTTGGGATGAAGCCTTATCTGAAGCTGAAAATTTGGGCCAAGCCCTGTTCTGAACCTGGACAGGGACGGGTTAGGGCCAGGCCCGCCCGACCCACTCTGAAATCTGAATTGCTCTTTTTTTTAAATTTATCTGGACTATTAGGCCGAAGCCAATATGAAATCGGGCCGGACTGGGTTATACTAGGATCGGCAGCCCAGACCAAAAGCTGCCAAGAGCAAAAATGCCCTTGAATTGCTGGAGCAGGAATCGAACCCCTGCCCCTTTCCGCGCTGTACAAGGCAATGGCCATTTGTCCAGTAGGCTTTCTGTTCAACCTCAAGGATGACTTATATTTATATTAAAAACAAACCAGATTCCAGAAAACCACAAACCGCCGAATTTTTCGCAAAAGGGATTGAAGACTATTCGTTCGCGAAGGACAGGCGCTGGCCACCAGGCTAGCACCAGTTTCTGTTACATTGCAGAGAGCTGTTTTCTTTATACCGAAAAACAGAAGCTTTTCTTAACCAAAATTGTTCCGGAAAAAACGTCTTGACCCGAAAAGTTTCAGTTTTTCAACATGAACAGATTAACAATAATGATTCGATTAAGCCTGCTCTGATACCACTTGTTGGATTTTATTTAATAAATCCCTGAATAGGACCGTTTAATCGAATTAATGGACAAAGCAACAAAATGCGGAAAATATACCTTGCTCCATTGTTGTTGTTAATCTGAACACGTACACTGCAACTGCTCCGGCTGATGAAGAATCTGGCGTGATCCAAGGATTCACGACCTCCCACCAATTGCTGATTTACCCCTTGAACGGAATCAACAATTCACTGCTTTATCCGATGGATTCACGACCTCCCACCAATTGCTGATTTACCCCTTGAACGGAATCAACAATTCACTGCTTTATCCGATGGAGAGGCTAAGCAGTGTGGACTTTATAGAAAACTTGGCAGACCTTCCCTCTAATATACTGTAATGGACGCTCTGTATTTTGATACTGTATGCGTCTATTCTAATTTGATGATGTGAGGAGGTGAAGCCTCCTCCTTTATATAGAGGGGTGGAAGTATCTGATAGGTTAGGATTTAAATTTAAACTTAAATTTAAACTTAAGTTTAAACTTAAATTCAAATTTAAATCTGAATTCAAATTTAAAACTCAACCTTATCTTCCTTAATATTTAATTATTGTGCCAATAATTATCTACTAGCCACACGTGGGTTGTCGCCCCTCAGAGAACAGATGTCGTAACTTTATGGTCGCTGCACTTTGAGCTCATCCATCGCAGTCTCTGACCATATGACTGTCTACATATTCGGGGTTTCCATTTAGACCACACTATACATCCACGAACATACCCGATGATCACTTAACGTGTGGATGTTTTACGTAATAATTAATATTATTACGTGACATATGTGACATATAATATTATCATACATAACGTCCATCTTATCATCAATTCGTATAAACCTTATCAACGTGCTGCGCATCATACGTATCTCGAATTAATCCCAAGAAACTTTCCATCCGCTAAATGCATAGTAATATTTGCAATTCTCCTTTCTCGTAAACAAAGATTTCCACTAGGCTGTTTGACTCTCTTTTGATTTCCTCGATTATATTTTTTAGGTGGGACAATGTTTTCTTCCAACTGAAGTTTGAATTAGTGTTTTTTTTTTCTTTTCCCAAAAGGCCAAGAAACAATGACTTTAATCTAAGCTGATGGCAATAAATCCAAACATATGAATTTCAAGTTCACAACAAGAGTGTATTCAATTGAAAACTGTCCAATGCTATAAATTAAGCTCGTGTCTGTTGGAATTTACATAGTAAATTCGTTATCTGAGGATCACATAAGAGAACACTAAAGCAAAGTAAATAAATGCGGAAGTGTACCTTGCTCCATTGGTTAACGCTGTAGGGATTCTGACACGCGTAACAACTGTGTCTTCCAAGGGATTACACGAACCCACCAGTTGTTGAATCCACTAATGAAATATCAACAACTACCACTACTATTCCGATGGAGAGAATAGGTAGTGTGTTTTCCTCTCGAAAGTGGTTTATATATATATATATATATATATATATATATATATATATATATATATATATATATATATATATACACGTTCTTCTGAATTTTGCAAATGAGAAGTTCCAAAACAAAGCAATGAAATGAAAGTTCAGCAAATATAACCTTATGAACTTTTGCAATTGAACTTTTCAAAAGCAAAGTGGCGAAATGAAAGTTGTGCAAAATTCTCCCACACCTTCCATATATATATATATATATATATATATATATATAATGGAAAGCAAATTGAAACGTTTTTTTCTTGCATCAAATGCAAAAATTCAATTGTTGCTAATTCAATTGCTAAAAAAACGTTCTTTATTCAATTTTCCATCAATGTTGCCGGAACTTAATCTGAACGTTTCAATGAAACGTTTTCTTAATAAATATGAAACGGCAATTTTTAATATATATAATAAATTATATATATTAAATAGCTTACTTAAAACACTTCGAGAAGAATATCGTGGGCTCTTGTCCCTCAGGGACCAGATGTCATTAATAATACGGTCTCGACTTTACGAGTCCTACCATCAAGGACTGTAACCGTATGACTGTCTACACATTTAGTGATCCATTCAGATTACACTGTGTATCCATTAATATACCGAAGTGATCACTTAACATGTGTGGATACGTACAAATATTACGTAACATTAGTAACATATAATATATAACATACATAAGTCCACATATATTTGATATGTAACTTTAGTCACACGTGTCGTGCACTACACGTATGAGCATATCAAATCCAACAATCTCCCACTTGGACTATGTATGTTTATGTTACTTGTTTGAGCTCCTTTACTAAATTGCCAATAGTGTAATCAACTTAGTCCGGTCCACTCAGTCAATGCCAATAAGAGAAACAAGCAGTACGTCGCCACACTTATGGGTGACAGGTCCCGAATCATGAATCATGATACCAACATTAACTGAATGACATGGATGCTAGAATGGATGTGTAGTGTGAAATTACATGCTATGTGATCGTACATGCCAATTTCCAACTTGGGTCCTACTTAATGAGATCGACAGAATTCAGAATGAAAGTCGCAAATAATGTACAATCCTGAAAACTGCAGCACAACTTAAACTGTAGTGTACATTACAATGAATGTCTGAAACATTGTTCTTTATTGAGCACTACAAAAATAAAACCAATAGGCTCCCACTAAAGCTGAATATCTTTGGTTTTACCAATACCTATACGAGCCACATGCCCGTGAAACACCATAGGTATTACCCTTTTGGTTAAGGGATCAGCCACCATAAGATCTGTGCCTATGTGCTCAATGCAAATCAGATCATTCTGAATTATCTCTTTAACAGCCAGATACTTAATGTCTATGTGTTTCGACTTAGACGAACTCTGGTTGTTGTTTGAATATAGTACCACAGAGTTATTGTCATAATAGACTTTCAAAAGTCTCTGAATAGTCTCTACAATACGCAGCTCTGTGACAAAGTTGCGAAGCCATATCGCTTGACTGGAAGCATGGTAGCATGATACATACTCAGCTTCCATGGTAGATGATTCAACTAGCGATTGCTTTGCACTTTTCCATGAGATAGCACCTCCTACCAGCACGAAGATGTAGCTGCTGGTGGACTTCATGCTATCTTGGCATCCACCAAAATCGGAATCTGTGTATCAAATGATCTCCAACTTTTCAGATATCCGATACGTTAGCATATAGTGTTTTGTTCTTTGTGGTACACACACTTGTCAACCTGATTTACCTCAAAACCGAATGAGGTAAAGACTTGTGCGAACTTAAAATACCACTTTCGAGACGCCTGCTTTAGTCCATAAATGGGTTTCTTAAGTCGACAAACCATTCTTTTTATTTTTGATCTCCCACTTCAAATCAAGGCGGTTGAATCATGTATATGGTTTAGTCGATGTCACCATTTAAAAAAGCAGTTTTAACATCCATTTGATGTAACTCAAGACGAAAGGATCGTCTTAGTGGTACATGTTCTTGAGGTATTGATGGTTCCTCAACTGCATCAGTAGTTCCTCGTCCATCAGAAACGATTTCCATAGGTTCCCGTGGACTATAACTACTAGGGATTAGATCGTTAGATGTGTGTGGCCTTAGTGGAATCTCACCAATGATTGGTTCGATTCGCATATTTACACCATCACAACGATCTTTTTCTAATTCAGTGATCTGCTGATGCAAATCATCCTGTTTTAATCTTTGCATTCGTTTTTTTGTTTTTCTTATTTCATTGCTGTTTTAGATTTTTTTGAATTTTTTTGTCTTTCGTAGTATTACATGTCCAAAGCTTGCGCTTTGTCTTTGATCAAGTACATGTAGCCATAACGTGAGTAATCGTCGATAAAGCTAATGAAGTATGTATGACCATTTCGGGTGGCTGTATGAAATGGACTACAAATGTCTGTATGAATTAGCTGTAGTACACTCGACGCACGATTGACTTCATATTTGCGGACTTTGGTTTGTTTTCCTTTAGCACAAAATATACATGATCCGAAATTCGTTTTGTCTAAAGGATCGAGAATTTCATTTCTGACTAGACGTTCAATTCGATTTTTCGAAATGTGGCCTAAACGTTTATGCCATAACGTTCCTGAATTCTCGTGAGTTAATTTTTGCTTAACGTTCCGAGTACTTGTTTGCAAGGTTTCTTGAGTTGAAGCGACATTCATAGAATAAAGTCTATCTATTTCGGACAATTGACCATTACCAACCAATTTAGATGCAAGAAACAATCTGAAGGTATCATTCCCAATATCACAAAAATAACCATCTTTGTCTAAACGATAAAAGGAAATTAAGTTGCGTCTGAAAGACGGTACAACACAAGTTTCATGCAAATCTAAATAAAAGCCAGTTGTCAGCAATAGTCTGAAGTGCCCAATAGCTTCAACCTTTGCTCTGCCATTTCCTAAGTAGATATATTTCTCAGCTGGAGTTGGCTTTCGATGGCTCAGGCAACCCTGCAAAGACACAGATAAATGGGTGGTTGCACCCGTATCAATCCACCAAGTGTCTTTAGGTACTGAAACATGATTAATTTCTGAACAAACCAAAGCAAAAGATGTACCTTTCTTAGCAAGCCAAGAACGAAAACCGGTACATTCTTTCTTCACATGTCCCTTCTTTTTACAGAAGAAACAGGCAGGACCCTTATCCGACCCTTTGACAGCAGTCGGTTTTGCCCTTTTGTCTGCCTTCTGAATGTCTTGATCTTTAACCGTCTGTGCAGCCTTATGTTTCTTTCCACCATTCTTGCTCTTGGTGGTGGTGACGTGCACACTTGTAGCGGTTTCGTTCTGAAGCCGTTCCTCTTCCTGAACACAGTGAGCGATCAACTCATTCACTGACCACTTCTCCTTCCATACATACTCAGCTTCCATGGTAGCATGATACATACTCAGCTTCCATGGTAGACGATTCAACTAGCGATTGCTTTGCACTTTTCCATGAGATAGCACCTCCTACCAGCACGAAGATGTAGCTGCTGGTGGACTTCATGCTATCTTGGCATCCACCAAAATCAGAATTTGTGTACCAAATGATCTCCAACTTTTCAGATATCCGATACGTTAGCATATAGTGTTTTGTTCTTTGTGGTAAACACACTCGTCAACCTGATTTACCTCAAAACCGAATGAGGTAAAGACTTGTGCGAACTTAAAATACCACTTTTGAGACGCCTGCTTTAGTCCATAAATGGATTTCTTAAGTCGACAAACCATTCTTTTTATTTGTGATCTCCCACTTCAAAACAAGGCGGTTGAATCATGTATATGGTTTAGTCGATGTCACCATTTAGAAAAGCAGTTTTAACATCCATTTGATGTAACTCAAGACGAAAGGATCGTCTTAGTGGTACATGTTCTTGAGGTATTGATGGTTCCTCAACTGCATCAGTAGTTCCTCGTCTATCAGAAACGATTTCCATAGGTTACCGTGGACTATAACTACTAGGGATTAGATCGTTAGATATGTGTGCCCTTAGTGGAATCTCACCAATGATTGGTTCAATTCGCATATTTACACCATCAGAACGATCTTTTTCTAATTCAGTGATCTGCTAATGCAAATCATCCTGTTTTAATCTTTGCATTCGTTTTTTTTGTTTTTCTTATTTCATTGCTGTTTTAGATTTTTTTGAATTTTTTGTCTTTCGTAGTATTACATGTCCAAAGCTTGCGCTTTGTCTTTGATCAAGTACATGTAGCCATAACGTGAGTAATCGTCGATAAAGCTAATGAAGTATGTATGACCATTTCGGGTGGCTGTATGAAATGGACTACAGATCTCTGTATGAATTAGCAATAGTACACTCGACGCACGATTGACTTGATATTTGCGGACTTTGGTTTGTTTTCCTTTAGCACAAAATATACATGATCCGAAATTCGTTGTGTCTAAAGGATCGAGAATTTCATTTCTGACTAGACGTTCAATTCGATTTTTCGAAATGTGGCCTAAACGTCTATGCCATAACGTTCCTGAATTCTCGTGAGTTAATTTTTGCTTAACGTTTCGAGTACTTGTTTGCAAGGTTTCTTGAGTTGAAGCGACAT
>AP025046.1:7656245-7806874 GCA_036186865.1 Eustoma russellianum
TATGTGGTCGCAAAATGATTCTTATGTGAGTCTTGCAGATGATCTGACAATCATTACAGTGGCCACAATTCGTCTTCATAGCCCGACCCAAACACCAATCATTGGATCTCATAGCCTGCTTTTGGGTGTTTGTTCAAGTAGTGAAGGCTGCAAGGAGGATGAAGACTGTGGGGAGTTTGATGTGATTGTTTGCCTGTGTGAAGCCTCCAAGTGCGTTCATCCTGATAGCGCCTGAGGCCGAGGCAAACCTTCAAAAACTTACCTAGCAGATATGCACAAATAAACGGGAAAGAAATCAAATATGAACATGCAATTAAGTGCTTGTATTTTGATCTCCAAGTTATATTTTGTATGTGGCTTGCAAACATACAAAATTTCCCTTCTCAGTGTTTTCCTTATCTCTCCTTTATCTATGAACTGCAGCATGTTTTTCATCCGCAATGATGTTTCCTTCTTTTTTTACAATGTTGTATCAGTAAAACACTGAAATGCTAGTTTTGTTGCACTCTTCCTAATTTTTTATTTCCTAATCAAGTATTTAGTATTCGACTTTCTCGATACAAAATATTAATGTTAATTAAAAACGCAAAAAATAAATTATTTATCTAGCTATTTATAATAAGGGAAAATAACTATTTTATTAAATAATCATTTGAAAATTACCATGTGGTACTTCGATTCAAATGAAAGGGGACACCACATAAAAGGGAAGGGGTAAAAACATAAACAAAAGAAACAAAAGAAAAACAGAGGAAACCAGAAAAAGGAACATAAGAAAAGAAAACAGGAAAAGAGAAAGGAAAAAGAAACGGCAACCAGCAAACGATAGAAGAGAAAGAATAAAGATGGGAGAATGAGAGAAAGGGAGAAGGAAGAAGGAACAGAAAATAAATAAGCCCATCCCATTTATAAGTCTAACAAGCAACAACTAAAGAAAATTATGTCTTTTTGTACATGTGTTCTGATTAAGACGATTCCACCTCATTGAACCTTAATTTCAGAATATAAAACTTTGGTTTAGATATCAGATTTAAAATAAGCTTTTTAGAGGGTTAAAACGGTGTCAAAATGTGTTGGACATAGCGGTTATATATAGCTCACCACATAAGTTCGATTAGACATATTTGTTGATTCTAAATTTCGATTTAGATTATTCAAGTTACGTTGAACAAGTCATTGAGAGTCATATAACGTCTATTTTGACATCTATTCTATAATAGATTGATAAGAGGATCAAAATTTTGTGTGACAGTGGTTGTTTAATGTATCAAGTTTTTGTTTGTATGTAGAGGTTAGATATTGTACGAAAGCTTGTTCTAGTGACTTGAATCACTGATACTCGATGAATGTTGCTTGTTGTTTGTTTCCTAAAGAATATCCAATGCATGGTCCAAAAAAAATTAAAACATCAATTGAATCAATCATAGAAAATGTGAGATTTAGATGATGGTTGTGTTATACATTGGAGTGATACTAAGCATAGTAAAGATAATGAAAACGTATAGTTGATCTGCCTACATCTTCGGGCATATTATAATAGAAAGTCTTAACTTGTTGAATAAAAAATTGTAGAATGATCATTGCTAATGACGATCGATAACACATCATAAAAATGAGAAAGAAAGTAAAGAAAGGGTTTGACGAGTCTACACACGAAGAATCCTCCGTCATGTTACGATCAAGAGTCTTAGCCAAGAGAATAAAAATTATAAAAACTGGTCCATTTAAGGGTTGTCAAGCCCGAAAGTTCAAAAAAAAAAATGAATGGAAAAGAAAGCAATGTGAAGATAAAGAAAGATACAAAGAATTTAAAGTGACAAAAAGAAATAAAATGGAAGAACGGTAAGGAAAGAGAATGGATCACATGCATGGCAATATAAGTCCAAAGTACAGTATTAAATGAATGCAAAGCGCTCCTCCATTGCAATTTCAAATTCCAATGTATTATTTTTTTTGTTCGAAAATGATCTCCACCCAAATTTTTATTTTACCAACTTAATATGTTATTTTCAAAAAAATAGATAAATTATTCCTAAATTGTCCTTGAAATTAATGATGATAGTGGGAATAGAGAGAATTAATCAAAATAGTGAGAAGGGAGAAAACAAAGATAAACTGAAAATTGATAGATAGATAAATCAATAAATAATGGTCTGTTAATAAGTTGGGTTTACGAAACATGATTATAAAATTGTAACAAAATGAGTACATGTCATTATGCTTGAATGCTCTACATGTAGTCAAATCTACATGTAAAATATAGTAGCTTTAATTACTAAACACATCGAAGGTTCAGTCTTTACTATTGATTTTTTTCTAGAATTACATGAAAGAGTAACAGCATCGTGTACATAGAGTCAGCAAGCTTTTGTGATGTTTTCAAGAATAAAAAAACTGAGGAAATCATTTTTCTTTCATTCATATTTCGTTTTGGAGTCCTGTGACTCAAAATATGGATACAAGGCAATGCTAATTATGGTAATTTATCATCAATTATAATCAATCACAATCAATCATTATTAATGCTGATTAACGCCTAATTATGCTAGAATATTGCCTTTCCTTTCTTTGCTTGATTTCCCAACACTCCCTCTCAAGTTAAGTCGTGGGATCCTCGATGCTTAACTTGCGCAAGATATCCTCAAAGCGGTTTGTTGGCACATCCTTCGTCAATGTGTCTGCCAGTTGATCTTCGGATCGTACGAATGGTAGACATACTTCTTGTCTGTCGAGCTTCTCCTTTATGAAATGCCGGTCTACCTCCACATGCTTCGCTCGATCGTGTTGTACCGGATTTTTTGAAATTTGAATTGCAGCTTTATTGTCACACATCAGCCTCGGTACTGTTTTTAGATGATATCCTATTTCCGCCAGGATCTTCCTAATCCATAATACCTCGGCAAGTCCTTTAGCAATCCCCCGAAATTCAGCCTCAGCACTAGACAAGGTCACCACCTTTTGTTTTTTACTTTTCCAGGTGACTAGATTTCCTCCAACCAAAGTGAAGTAACTTGATGTTGACCTCCGATCGTTAGGATTTCCAGCCCAATCGGCATTTGTATAAACTTGTATTTCAAGATGACCGTGCTGTCCGAAAACCACTCCTCTCCTAGGGGTTCCCTTTAGATATCTCACAATCCATAACGCTGCCTCCATATGCTGCTTTTGAGGTTGATGCATGAACTGGCTTATTACCCCGACTGAATATGCTATATCTGGTCGTGTGTGAGAGAGATAGATTAATTTTCCAACCAGTTGTTGATACCTAGCCGTGTCAGCTGGTTCTCCCCCCGGTACTACCTTTAGTCCATGACTTACTCCCATCGGTGTATCTGCAGGTTTACAGTCTACCATCCCGATTTCAGCTAACAGGTCAAGAATATACTTTCTATGAGAAATGAATATTCCACTTTTTGAACGAAGAACCTCAATGCCGAGAAAATACTTTAGCATCCCTAAGTCTTTTATTTCGAATTCTTGAGACAACTTTTTCTTGAGAGCTCCAATTTCTTCTTCATCGTTTCCAGTAATGATCATGTCATCCACATAGATTACTAAATAAGGGATCTTGGTCTGGTTCTGTTTCAGAAATAGGGTGTGGTCAGCATTGCTCTGGTGATACCCATACTTCTTCATTGCCATCGTAAAACGTCCGAACCAGGCTCTCGGAGACTGTTTTAGCCCATACAAAGCTTTCCGAAGATGACAAACTTCTCCTGGTTTAAAGTCAGCAGTAAACCCTGGAGGGGGTTCCATGTACACTTCTTCTTTGAGGTATCCATGTAGAAAGACATTTTTAACATCCAGCTGGTATAGTGGCCAGTCAAAGTTAGCTGCTACTGAGAATAGTTTCGTATCGTATCAATTTTTGCCACAGGAGAGAATGTTTCGGAGTAGTCTATCACATAAGTTTGTGTATATCCTTTGGCCACCAT
Organism: Eustoma russellianum; assembly: GCA_036186865.1. Lineage (NCBI taxonomy): Eukaryota > Viridiplantae > Streptophyta > Magnoliopsida > Gentianales > Gentianaceae > Eustoma > Eustoma russellianum. Next base: position 7,660,181 of record AP025046.1, read on the forward strand.
TCTTGCTTTGTACCTCTCTACTGTTCCGTCCGCCCGATGTTTGATGGTGAATATCCAGCGGCATCCAACTGGCCTTTTTCCATCTCCTCCCGTGCACTTCTCCTAAGTCCCATTTTTTTTCTAGAGCATCCATTTCTGCTTGCATTGCTTCCCGCCACTTCGGGTCCTGTTGCGTTTCTGCCACTGTTCGAGGGATCTGAGAAGAATAGAGTGATGTCTGGAAGTTCAGGGCTATCTTGGACAGATGGGTCTGGCTCCCCCTGACCGAGTATCTTGAGGCCTTAGGTGTGTACTCGGGATTATACCTGACCGGAGGAACTCCTCTGTTTTTTCTTGGTGGAAGGACATATCTGGTTTCTGTAGGCTCAACAATTTGGTTAGTAGTTTCAACATTTTGATTAGAAACATCATCAGGTGCAGGGCTTGTGAAGGTGGTTACCTGAGGACACTCGACGGAGGCAGATGACTGGTCAGGATTCGACGAGAGAAACTTTACTTTGTCTTCTGGAGTTGGTCCGGTGGGTTGGACTACTTCTTCTGTTGAGACGTCCGCTGGCAAGATTAGTTTGTGTAACCACCCGAGTGACTCATACTGGTTATTCTCCCCCTGAGTTTGAGGTGTGGTTTGGAAGTAATACTCAGTTTCAAGAAACTCACAGTCCATCGTAGTGTAAAGGCGGCTGGTTTTTAGGTCATAGCATCGGAATCCTTTTTTATTAACACCATATCCGACAAAGACACATTTGATTGCACAAGAATCTAACTTCGAGCGCTGAGTTTTGGAATATGTACATATACTGTGCTTCCAAATATTCGAGGGGGTAATGTAGGGTGGAGAGGAATAGTGTGGTAGGTTGCAAGTGTTGCTAATGGGGTGTGTTTATTGAGAATTTTCGTAGGTAGGCGATTTATTAGGTAAGTAGCTGTAGCAATTGCCTCAGGCCAGTATGAGGCGGGGACGTGTGATTCTAGGAGTAGAGAGCGGGTGATTTCAAGGAGGATACGATTTTTTCGTTCAGCTACTCCATTTTGCTGGGGTGTATCAGGACAGGTAGTTTGATGAATAAGGCCTTGGTTGGTGCAGAACTCCTGTGATTGTTTATTGACATATTCACGGCCATTATCGGTCCATAGAATTTGGATTTCTGTCTGATATTGGGTTTTGATCATGTGGTAAAAGGCGACAAATTTATCAAAAACATCATATTTATGTTTTAGGAAATAGACCCAAGTCATCCGAGTACAGTCATCAACAAATAATAGAAAGTACGAAAAACCATTGAGACTTGAGACTGGAGATGGACCCCATACATTTGAATGAATAAGCGCAAATGGTTTAAGAATTCTAGTATTATTCAATAGATAGGAGTGTTTATGACTTTTTGACATAATGCAGATATCACAGGGTAAAGTGTTATACTTGCGGAAAACACGAGGAATTAATGACTTTAGATACCCTAGTGACGGATGTCCAAGGCGGCAGTGCCACAACCAGGCTTGTTCATCAATCATCTCGTGTGTAAGCGCTGCCGTGCCGTGTTGGTCCACCGCATCTACAAAGTAAAGTCAATCTCATTCAGAACCACGTCCAATGATCTGTCTCGTTCGAATGTCCTGCAGGAGACAAAAGGTGGGGTAAATCGAGAGAGCACAATTTAGTTCTTTTGTAAGATGACTGATGGATACTAATTTATGTGAGAGTGGCGGAACATAAAGACAATTATGTAATGTAATAGATGAAGATAAGCGGATACTACCGGTTCCGTGTACTTGTGAGTGTCCACCATTAGCTGTGCGAATAGATTTCTTTGTGGGCGTAGAGATATGAGAAAAATCACGGATGTCGTAAGACATAGTATCTGTAGCACCGGAGTCAATGATCCAAGCGGACTGAGTGATTGGGTTATTTTTAGATGTTAGGTGGGCCGTGACTGAGGGCTTTGTATGTGGAGGGTGGTTGCAATCGATTGGGGTAGGGTTGGCTGAGGTATTTGGGCCAGGATCTGGGTATGGTCTCGATGGTACCCGGCCAGGAAGAGACTGTTCCCTATGCTGCTAATTTTGCCCCTGCACATAATGTAAGAACCCACAAGTGTCATTCTGAATATAAGGGGAAAAGGAGGGGCTTGGGATTAATTTCTTCCCAAGCCCTACTTTATCATTACCGGGTAAACAATCCACTTCCAGATCCTTCTGGCGGCTTCCTCTGGAGACACCTCCAAAACCTGCATCTCTTTCTTCTTCCTTAGAGACTTCGCTGGTGACGGCTATAGTGCTGTTGCCCGAGGCTCCTCCTCCTCTCTTGCCCCTCTTCCTTGTATCCGGCCACCAATCAGGATACCCTATTAGATGAAAACAGCCATCCACGGTGTGCCTACTTCCTCCACAGTACGTGCATTTCAGATGGCTTTTTTCATCATCTTGACGGGATGATGATGCAGAGGGAGTTCCTCTCCCCTGCTCTGACCGTCCTCCTCCACTCCTCTCAGGTTCTGATCTCCCTCGTGGTGGTCTGGTACAAACCTCCTTGGTCACTGTCGGTTGTCGGGTGGTCTGTGTGGTCAGCCCGCTGCCAATCCCTGAGATTGGCTCTCTTCCGTCCCGTAGAATTTCTCTCCGGTGGGCCTCCCGTCGGATCTGAGCATAGGCCTCCTCAATGGTTGGTAAAGGTTCTGTTTTTAGGATATCTCTCTTTTCTGCATCATATTCACCACTAATAGCCTGTAAGAGTTGATACAATCTGTTTTGTTGGCGGATCTGGTTGTATATTGTCATGTCTCCGGCACACTTCATCGGATTTGGCATTCTTCTATAGATTTCTTTCCAAATAGACTGTAATTGGCTATAAATCCTCTCTAATGACTGTGTTCCTTGCTTCAAGGTGTTGGCTTTGACAGTCAAGTCATAGATTTGAAGTGTGTCTCTCCCACTGCTGTATGTGGACTCAATCCCCTTCCACAGTTACCATGAATTCGGGTAGTCAATGTACTGATTGACTATATCTGGTTCAATATTTTCTAATATCCAGTTGAGAACAATGGAGTCTGATTGCCTCCATTGTTCAAACTGTGGGTCATCCTTCGGGGGAGGGGTAGCAGTGATGTATCTGAGCTTTTTCCTCCCATCAATGGAAAGGCTGATTCTCCTTGCCCAAATTCCATAATTTTGATCAGTGAGTTTTTCGGCTAGAACAAGTTGCTGACTTGATGTGTTTTCTGTTGGGTGCTGTCTGGGCGCCCATTTTTGCAGGAGTTCAAGAACTTGGGACAGGTTAAGTGTTTCGGCCAGAGGGTTGGTTGCCCCCCCCCCAGACTCTGAAGTGCCGGAGTGGAGTGTTTGGTCGGCCATCGGAAAAGGTTACAGGTAATGGTTTTTTTAGGTAGATGATGAGCCTTTGTATTTCACCACTCCCATGGGTGGAATACTTGCTCTGATACCATGTTTTCAAGAATAAACAAGATTGAGGAAATCATTTTTCTTTCATTCATATTTCGTTTTGGAGTCCTGTTACTCAATATATGGATACAAGGCAATGCTAATTATGGTAATTTACAATCAATTATAATCAATCACAATCAATCATGATTAATGCTGATCAACGCCTAATTATGTTAGAATATTGCCTTTCCTTTCTTTGCTTGATTTCCCAACATGTGATATGGTTAATTGTATTAATGTCCAACTTTATGGAAAGCTTTGTATACGTGTGACGTAACCTTATGCCGTATTGTAGAAAAAGGAAAAAATCAAAAGAAAAGGTTGGGTATTGAAGAAAAATAAGTCAACACCTCAAATACTCAAATCAGGTTGAAGCACAGATTCTGATACAGCATTTTTGCTCGCGTATGGTTCCTACAAACTTAGTTGGTATGGGAGCTTATGTATCTTTCTGAGATGAAAGTTAACATGCTCGCGTGAAGCTTGGTGCAGTGTCATTGTCAATAGTGTAAACTTAGGCTCTGTTTGGCTTAATTTATACAACAATAACATTAAGGCTCCTATCTATGATGTGTACGCGGAGGTCGGAAGTACACAACTATACACATGCGTTAGAAACAGGCAGAGTTTATTTTCCGATGGCCCATAATAAAATTGCGTCAAGGTATGTCGATGATCTGTTACTTCACAATATAAGAAGTGTAGCCAATTTAGTGATTCATTTTACTTTATTTCATTATATTCTAAAGCCAAGGAAAAGTTTGACTTAATTTATAAGTTGGTCAAACCAGTTTATAAATACTTTTAGAGAGATATACACACTTGGTAAAGGAATAAAGAAATCTATTATAAGTCATTTGAGTTCTTATAAGTTAAAAAACAATAAGTTTATAAGTCATTTCAGTACTCCTAGTTTATTGGCTTTTCACTTAGACACAAAAGTTGCTTTGCCTTTTTATAAAATTATATTATTATTCATCTACATTACCCCTCAATCTCATCTCCTAGATGTTAAATATTGTCTCTGACATAGAGCTTTTCCTTTTCCGCTTAAAGCTTCGATACCTTCGAGAAGAAGACGCATTACATCTAAACTGTGTTGCCGTCCCTGAAAAACTGTCATCGCTGTCCACGGTATGAATAAGTCCAGCCGAACTGAACTGAAGAGGACTGACTTGGACAAAAGATGAAGAAAGTGACCAAGTATGGTAGCTGAGCTGACCTGGATAAGAAAGAACTGAAGAGGACCAACCTGGATATGGAAGGAAGTGACCAAGTATGTTATCCGAGCTGAACAAGATAAGGAAACTGAACTAAAGAGGTGAAGACAAAATAAGACTGGACTAAACTGAAGAAGACAGATAGACTGAGGTGAAAGAAGAGCTGAAGAGAAGCAAAGAAGAGCCAAAATGAAGAAATGATAAGCCGAGGTACCAAGGTGAAGCATTAACATGGCAGCAACGTTAAGGCTGAGCTGTTACACTTACTCTTGTATATATTGTAGCTTAGCAGTCTTTTACTGTATATAATTGAGCAAAACATGTAACTAGTCGTTACCTTATATGTTAGAATTCACTATAGATAAACAGTAACCACCGTGCAAGTGGTAAAATAGATCCGGTAGGCATAAAAACACCCCTATAAATAGGGAACAACTATGTAAAAATGCAAATTCTTTCAATTCCAAACATGGTATCAGAGAGAATCTGATTCAAAATACATGCATTTTCTATACTCTGCTCTCTGCAATCCTAAAAAACTAAAAAAATGACTACTTTCTTGAGCCTTGCTAAATATACAGAGGTAACCTCCACATCTGATCAAGCATCAGGATATTGTGCGTGTTCCTCAACTCACTGATGATTCCTCCATCCTCATCACTAGCCACAAACTCAATGGAGATAACTATCTCTTATGGTCTCGAGGGATAGAGATGTTCATCACTGGTAAAGGTAAGGAGGAATACTTATATGGGACAGTCCTTGTACCATCTGAAACTGATGCAAACTTCTGACTATGGAAGTCAGAGAACAGCATGATCATGTCTTGGCTGATACGTTCTGTGCATACCGACATTTCTGATGATTTCATGATGTATAATACTGCATTAGAGATCTAGGTTGTAGTCAAGGAGATGTATTCTAAGCAGGACAACATCTCAGACATTTTTGATGATTTCATGATGTATAATACTGCATTAGAGATCTAGGTTGTAGTCAAGGAGATGTATTCTAAGCAGGACAACATCTCAGAATTATAAATCGAAACTCATCTTCATGAGCTGAAACAAGGCAGTTTGGTTGTTCACGAATACTACACACTTCTGACAAAAGCGTGGCAGCAGATTGACTCTTTCAAAGCACATGAGTGGTCCTGCATCATTGATGCTACACTATACAAAGAAATAACAGAAAGGAAGCGAGTTTTTGCTTTCTGACTGTGTTGAACCCAGAATTCGACACCGCACGAAGTCGGATTTTGAGTACTAAACCATTGCTGACCTTAAAGGCTGCCTTTGTAGAAATCAAACACGAAGAAAGCCAAAAGAATGTCGTGATGGGAGGATCTTCAACCTTGTAGTCCTCTGCCCCTGCACAGTGAACAACCAGCAGAAGCGTCTGTGCTGGCTGTTAAACGGCACTTTGCCTATTCTGGAGGTAAAGTGTGCAAATATTGCAAGAAAGAAGGTTACACAGCCGATGACTGTTGGAAGTTGCAGGCAAAGCTGGTCCGAGATGGAAAACCACCTTTGAAGACCAACAATGCGCCATAGAGACCACAACAAAGACCACTTACTACTGGACACAGTACTGCACATCAGGTCAGCAGCATAATTCAACTTGGTGCAACTCGGCCAAACACAACCCACCTCAGCTCAGTCCAAGTAGTCGATGCTGAGGTCATTACAAATGATCAGATTGTCACTCTGATCAACTTGTTGAACAGACAAGGTGGCCGAGCTGAATCACACCAGGCAACAATGGTAGGCTATGTCCTGCTGAGCTCCAACAGTTTATGGATAGTTGACTCCGGGGCAACTGGTCACATGACAAACAGTGGTAATCTTCTGAATTTATATACTTTTTTTTACAATTCTAAAGAAAGTAAAGATTGCTAATTAAACGTCACTAGAAGTCATAGATACAGGCTCAGCTGTGATAAAAGATAAAATAATTCTAAAAGAGGTCTTGCATATTCCTAGTCTAAGTTTCAATCTAATGTCAGTGGAAAAATTTGCTAGAGATAGTAATTGCATAGTCTGCTTCTCATCCACAGAATATTGTTTTCAGGAAAACAAAACGAAAGGGATGATTGGCAGTCCTAGGAATATAGCTGGTCTGTACCTATTAGAGTTGGACAACCAAGTTTTAATTAGCACAACTGAGCTGCAAAGGAACTAGAATACCATGCAGCCTAGAACATCTTGTATAGGGGATACTTTACCTTGCCATAATAGAATGGGACATCCCAATTTTATATATCCTAAGAGATTAATACCAGAATTATTTTGCTCAGCTGATCATGCAAATATCGCATGTGAAACATGTACAAAACAGAGTTACCCAGCAAAATCAAATAAGTCCTCTGCACCTTTTAACTTAATCCATTCTAACATCTGGGTCCGTCTAGAATTGCTAATTTTAATGGTGCAAAATGGTTTATAACCTTCGTAGATGATCGTATTAGAGTAACTTTGGTCTACTTGTTAAAAAATAAAAGCGAAGTCGGACAAACATTTAGGAGATATGCTACACTGGTTAAAACCCAGTTCAACTACACCATTAAAACACTAAGAACTGATAATGGGTTAGAATACTTAGATAGTACAATTCAAAATTTTATGATAGAAAATGGTATTCATCACCAAACATTATGTACTTACACCCCTCAATAAAATGGTGTAGTTGAGCAAAAAAATCAACACCTCCTTGAAGCCACCCGGGCTATTATGTTTGCCATGAATGTACCTAAACAATATTGGGGTGAAGCTTCGCTGACTGCCACGTACCTAATGAATAGGATGCCATCCAAGACTTTATCTTTTAAAACCCCTAGAGAGATACTTCTTAAACATTTCCCACACTCTAGGCTACTTTCAGAACTGCCACTTAAATTATTTGGATGTGTAGCCTATGTGCATGTTCAGCACGAACTCAGGAGTAAACTAGATCCTAGATATATTAAATGCATTTTCTTAGGATATTCTAATTCACAAAAGGGATGCAAGTGTTACTGTCCAGCTAATAGATGAATGTATGTAACACTAGACGTTACATTTGACGAAAAACATGCATTTTACAGAACCATTGAGGAAACATAGGTATTAAAGGATAGCGAATGTGAGTTACCAAAGTTGTCGAACTCAACTGCTCAGCCGAGCTGTACACCACAGCTTGGTTGTTGGGTACCTTAGGTCGGCATAACTGACTCTCGACCCAGAACCAATCCTCCAATCATCTCCAATAATCAGAAAGATCTGGGATGTAGCAGCTGACCTCATATACCTAAACAATCATCTCTGACTTAGTTAGAGGAAAATCCTTTAGAGGACAAGACCGAGTATGACCACAGAACTCTAAACAATGACAGACCAATAGCCCTAAGGAAAGGAACAAGAGAATGTGCTAAAAATATCATATGCACCAAATATCCCATAGAAAAATACATATCATAAAATAGGTTGAATCCTAACTTAAAGACATTAATATGCTCACTTGATAACAAATCCATACCCAACAACATAGAAGAAGCACTCAGCAGACCTGAATAGAGAAGGGAAGTACATGAAGAGATGAGCGCCTTATAAAATAACCAAACTTGGGAGTTAACTCCCAGTTTAGGAACAATTAAACTAGTAGAATGTAGGTGGATTGTTACGGTAAAATACAAAAATGATGGAACTGTAATAAATACAAAGCAAGATTAATAGCAAAAGGTTCACACAAACATATGGGGTAGATTACTTAGAGACATTCCCACAAGTAGAAAAACTAAACACTATTAGGGTCATATTCTCCATAGCCGTTAATCTAGACTGGGAACTATACCAACTAGATGTGAAAAACGCTTTTCCAAATGGCCATTTGATTGAAGAAGTGTACATGAGTATACCACCAAGATTTAGTAATGGAACAAATAAAGATAAAGTGTGCAAGTTAAGAAAGTCTCTATATGGGCTGAAGTAATCACCTCGGTCATGGTTCAAAACCTTTACCAAAGTAGTTATCGACCTGAAATTCAACCAAAGCCATAGTGACCATACACTTTTACCAAAGTTTCATCTAAGGGGGGCTGACTGTCCTAACAGTATATGTAGACGATATCATAATACGGGGAATGATTACCATGTCATAGATGATATTAAAACACACCTATCTGAGCAGTTTGAAATGAAGGATCTAGGCAATCTGAGGTATTTTGTATGAATGGAGATTGCTTGGAATAAAGAATAATTGTTTATTTTCCAAAGAAAGTACTTACTTGACCTCCTAAAAGAAACTCGTCTGCTCGAATGCAGACCAGCGAGCAAACCAATAGAGCCTGGACATAAGCCAAGAAATCAATGGGATACTACCTCATCCAATAAGCATAACTATCAAAGATTAATTGGGAAATTAATTTACCTATCACATAATAGGCCCAATATCTGTTATGCAGTTAGTTTTGTATCACAATATATGTACAATCCTACTTATGAGCATCTCCAAGCTGCTCTTAGAATTCTCAGGTACCTCAAGAATGTGCCAAGACAAGGGTTGTGCTTTAGGAAGAGAATAGATCGAAGTGTCAAAATATTCATAGATGTAGACTGGACTAGATCCAATATAGACATGAGATCAACTACAGGGTATGGAACCTTTCTATGGGGAAACCTAGTCACTTGACGAAGCAAGAAGCAACCAGTAGTGTCTAGAATCAGCACAGAACCAGAGCTGAGGGCCTTTGCACTAGGAATTTGTGAAGGAATTTAGATCAGAAGGGTACTCAACGATCTCCATATATAGGCAAGTTTACCTATCAAAGTCTTCTATGATAGTGTCTCTGCGATAAGTATGGCAGAGAACCCAGTTCAACACGATCAATCAAAACACATAGAAAATGATAATTATTTTATACGGGAAAAATTAGAAGGAAATGAGGTCATCCTGATATATATTCCCACCAAAGATCAAATTGCTAACATTCTTACAAAGCCTGTTTCAACAAATGTTTTTCAATACTTAATGTCCAAGCTTAGCCGTATGCATATATACAACTAAGCTTGAGGGAAAGTGTAGAAATAAGTCCAGCCAATCTGAACAGAGGAGGATTAACCTGGACAAAGAATGAAGAAAATGGCCAAGTATGGTAGCTGAGCTGAAATGGGTAAGGAAGAGGTGAGGAGGACTGACCTGAACAACGGAGGAAGTAACCAAGTATGTTAGCCGAGCTGAAATATATAAAGAAGCTGGACTGAAGAGGTGAAGAAAAAATAAGGCCAGGCTGGAGTGAAGAAGACAGACAGACTGAGGTGAAAGAAGAGCTGAAGAGAAGCAAAGAAGAACCAAAGTGAAGAAGTGTTGAGCCGAGGTATCGTGGTGAAGCACTAACAAGGCAGCAACGCGAAGGCTGAGCTTTTACACTTAGTCTTGTAGATATTGTAACTTAGAAGTCTTTCGCTATATATAGCTGAGCAGAACATGCAACTAGCCATTACTTTATACGTTAGAATTCACTGTAGATAAACAGTAACCACTATGGAAGTGGTAAAATAGATCCGTTAGGCAGAAAAACACCCCCATAAATAGGGAACAACCATGTAAATCTTTGTTTAACTTGAATGAGTGCAAGTTCTTTCGATTCTCAACATCCACCCTCACACAGTGTTAGCATTAACCAATATATATTACTCTCTATTCTAAAAATATCGTCTTACTTTGTATTTTATTTGTTCTAAAAAATTTCTATTTTGTAAAAATATAGTAAATATTAGTAGACAAAGTTTGTACCCTGCTCTTTCAAATAACATTTACATGATTTATCTCTGTTTTATTTCATTAAACAAACTAAGAGTAGAATAGAAGTAGTAACCTACAAAGTTTCTCTTTCGTATTTATGAATAGTTTTTGGAGGGAATAAGTATTAATTTTGCTAAATCGAAGAGATCGTGGAAAAAAATACTAAGGCGTGAAGGACTAAAGATGATATGAAGAGTAAGGTGTTGAAATGACACCTTCAAAGATATGCGGAGGAAAAGTTGAAACTTGGCTTAATGTGTTGGGTTATGAAATGTTTTGATGATGTAAAAAGATGTTTTGAATGAGTTAAAAAGGGAATTCATACTTGGAATTTGAAACAAAATGAGAAAAACACATTGTGAGACATCGATCTCTCACATGGATCAATTGATGTATATATCAGTCTCTCAAGGAGAGACATAGATCGATCCATATTGGACTTGTCCAAGGTTGGAACCTTTCTGTCCAACATCGATCTCTCAAACTGTGGGACATCAATCGATCGATGTGACATCAGTCTCTAAGAATAGAGGCATCGATCAATCGATGTGGCAAAGGTTCAAAACTGGAACCTCTCTAGAAGACATCGATCTCTCAGTTTGAAGAACATCGATTGATCGATGTCACATCAGTCTCTCAGGGAGAGATTTCGATCAATCAATGTACGGCAGGTTCAAACTGGAACCTCTCTGGAAGACAACAATCTCTCAGTTTTGAGGACATCGATCGATCGATGTCACATCAGTCTCTCAAGAAGAGACTTCGATCAATCAATATGCTGCAGGCTCAAAACTGAAATCTCTTTGGAGGACATTGTTCTTTCAAGGCAGACACATCGATCAATCGATGTCATCCAGAATTCAAATTTTTATGAATGTTGGAACAAAATCCAAGGGAGATTCATGGTGTTTTCTCTTTGCAATCTTACTCGAATTTCTTGTGGACTTTTCTCTAGCATTAAACATGCTTCCTTGACTATTATATCCATGTCTAAGATTCTCTAGGGTGTCTTTGGAGGATCAAATCAATCCATAGAGTGGCTAAAGGCTATTTTCAAATTATCAAGACTTGGGATTGACTTTAAGACATGGGGGAGGCTCCAAAAATATAGATTACACCTCCTATAAATAGAAATAGTTCAGATGAGGCATTCATACACTTTCACTGTCATCAAGCTTCATTCTTCATTTGTTGTAAATTTCTATCATTTGTGTAAAGTGCTTAAAGCTTGTTAAGCCCTTATTTGTTCTTCATTGTTGTATATTAAGAGATTGTAAGTCTAACACAAGAGGAAACATAAATATTTGATCTCTTACTTGTGTTTTAACTAGTGAAAGTGTAAACCCCACTACTTCCTTAAACCTACTGTGAGAAAGTTCTTTGAGAGAACTTTTTTGAAGTTGTGAGGTAGCAAGAAGTTGTTCTTGCTTAAAGCTGAAGTTGTTGTAGTTGCACAAAGTTGTTTTGCAAGAAGTTGCTGTTGTGGTTGCTTACACTAAGTTGTTAGTGTAAGTATTGCTATTTTTGTTCTTATTAACTATAATAAGAAGAGTAGTTATTGAAAATCCACTTTGGCAACAAAGTGGTAGTGGAGTAGAATCATTTATGATTCGAACCACTCTATATCTGGTGTACTCATTCATTGTTTCTCATCTCCCATTCTTGCATTGATTTGAATTCCATTTAAGTCGAAGAAAGCCAAAAACAAGAAAATTCCACAAAATTGACCAACACTCTATTCACCCCCCCTCTAGAGTGTTTGTTACGGACCTAACAATTGGTATCAGAGCTTAACCTTGATTGCTTGGCCAACCTTTAGAAGTAGCAAGGTTACAGATTATAGCAATGACAACCTCTTCATCCTATACCTCAACTTTTAAGCCAACTACACTATTCTCAGGCTCAAACACTAAAGCACCTTTGTTTGATGCCCAAAATTATTCATTGTGCTAGTTTCGAATGACAAATCATTTGAAAGGTTGTGGTTTTGACATGTGGATTGCTGTTGTAAAAGAAATTGAAGTTCTTATGATTACCAACTCAAAAGGAGAATCAATGATCAAAGATAACGATGATTACACCGATGAAGAGAAGATAAAGTTTGCTATAAATGACAAAGCATTCGCTATTATTTCAAGTGCTCTAACCACCACTGAGCTTATAAGACTTCAAGATCTGGAGCGGCCCATGAAGCATGGAAAAGACTCGAGATGATACATGAACAAACTGAGCAAGTAAAAATGGTCAAAGGACTTATGCTCATTAAAGAGTATGAAATGTTTGGGATGAAGGGTGATGAAAAGATTGAGGAGACAATCGACCGATTCACTCGCATAGTGAATCACCTTTCTACGGTTGACAAGAAAATCTCAAATGAGGATAGACACTCAAAGTCACAGCCATCGCTGAATCTAAGAATGTAAAGACTCTCACCATTGATGAGCTATATGGTAATCTTCTTACTCATGAAATTCTTATTGATGAGCAAAATAGGATGGACCCTATCAAGCCCACACCAACATCACACAAAGGATTGGTGGTAGAGTCCAATGAATCGGATGAGGAAGTTGCTCTTCTAGTTAGGAAATTTATAAGAATGACCACAAGAAACAAGGCTCAAGCTAGAAAGTTTTTCAAGAGACCACCCACAGATAAAGAAGCAGTGAGAACTGCTATAGGTGTGGTTGACCTGATCACTTCATTGCCGATTGCCACAAAAGCAAGAAAAGAAGGGTTTTCCTCAAAAGAAGAAAGCCTTAAATGCGGAGGTAACCACATGGGATGATCTTCTCTCTGAATCGAAAGGAGAATAAAGTGAAGACAAGGATGTTGGACTCATTGCAATAGTTGAAAATCCAAAGGCACAACATACTTGTCTCATGGAAATTGAGAATAACCTTGAGATAAACTCTAACTCTTCTAATTTACAAGATGAAATATGAGATCTGCAAGATGATTTTGAAAATTGAATTTAAAATATAAATACTTGAAGAAAGAATTTAAAAGTGTATATTAGAAAACTAGAGCTTGCATGATAAGAATATTTTGATTTATCAAGATCATGACATCATATTTACCATGTATAAAACCATAGCTCTAGAAAATATGGAGATTAGGAAGGAATGTGAAAAAGTAAGAATAGACTTACAAGAACTAACTGATGGTAAAAGTAATTTAGACAAATTTCTTGGAAACCAAAGATAGGAAATGATAATTCCACTTTAGGATTTAATTCATCATATTCTTCTATTCAGCCCAAGTTATTAAAGAAAAAGCCAAATAAGAGAAAAACTCAACATGGCTCATCATCTTACAAACCAAGGCATGTACCCACTTGTTTTCACTGTAACAAAAGAGGACATGTAAAAAGTGCGTGTAGAGCTAGATTTAGCAACATGTATGTTTCGAAGCCTAAGGGTCGACAAACTAACCCGAAATGACCCAACCATCAAAGGATACCAATGTATAAATCTCTTGGTTTTGTAGGCTCTCAAGATAAATGGAGTAGCCAAAGAAGAAGGAACCAAATGGCTTCTGGATGGCGAATGTTCAACACACATGATTGGAGGCAAAACCTTATTCACCAAGCTCAAGCTCCAAGATGGTGGAACGGTGCGTTTTGGCAATGGGAGAGCCAAAATCCTTGGACATGAAGAAATTGGAAAATCTTCTTTCACTATTAACAATGTATTATATGTACAAGGGCTTAAGTACAATTTGATAAGTGTTAGCCAACTATGTGGTGCTAATTTTCAAGTTGAATTTGTGAAAAGAAAATGCATTGTGAAAAATAATGATCAAATTGTTTTTGAGGCTATAAGGAAAAATAATGTTTTAGAAATTTAGCACACATGATTTGATATCACAAAAAGTTTCATGTCTAGTTGCCAAAAAGGATTTGACACAACTATGGCATATACGACTTGGACATATTATTTTCAAAAATTTCAAAGAGATTTGCAAAAATGAAAAAGTCCAAGGTCTTCCGAAATTGAATTTCGAAAATCATGTCTTACGTGACACTTGTCAAAAGGCAAAGATTGTTAACGCGAGCTTCAAGCCCAAAAGTAAAATCTCCACCACCTAGGGGTGTACATGGTCCGGTTCGGCCGGTTTTTGAGAATCTTACGGACCAAACCGTTTGTTACGGTTTGGAAAATAGAAAACCGAAAACCGGACCAAACCAGTCAACAAACCGTTTGACCGGTCCGGTCTAGTCCGGTTTGGTTTCGGTTTTTTCCGGTTTTATTCACCTGAAGCATTGATAACGTTGATTAAAAAGTCAAAATTCATAATCAAAATTGAGGACAAGTTTTCTTCCTGATAGTATTTTTTTCAAACTAAAAATGAAACTATAATTCCTTAGTAGAATACTACTATACCTTAATTTATTATAGAATATTATTATACCTTAATTTATCATGTCTTGGCAAGAAACTCATACTATAATAAATTACACAAAGTACCTGACCCTCAACAAAAGGATGGATTAAGGTGATAGAGTAGTTTAATCGAAAAATCATCCAAGTATCCTTAATACTCAATCATGTAATCACATTATTTGCATACAGAATAATCATCCAAGTAACAAAATTTCAATTCTTTCCTACTTTTACGGGATGATAAACAATGTGTGGAAATAATTATACACTAGGAATTACTAAAAATCAAAGAAGTAATTAAACGAGGATAAATAAATCAAAGAAAAAACTAATATTTTCTTAGGTATAACCAGACAAATCCACTAGGTACCAACTTTTGTTCACCAAAAAATGATTAATCAACTGAGTTTTTCCTCCCCAAGTCATAAGCATCCAATAAAAAACAAACTCGCAAACAATATAAACAAATAACTAAAATACTACTATAATGTATAAAATATAATTAAATATATCACGTATAATCAAATATATATATATATAACCGGTATGGTCCGGTTTATACGGTTTGAAATTCTTAAAACCGGAAACCGGACCAAATGAAACAGTCCGGTTTTTAGCATTTATTAAACCGACCATAAAACCGTGGTCCGGTTTTTTACGGTTTGGTTTGGCCGGTTTGGTGCGGTTCGGCCGGTTTTTAAAAAGCATGTACACCCCTACCACCACCAAACCTCTACAATTGCTTCATATGGATTTGTATGGGGATATTAGTACGGCAAGACTAGGTGGAAAATATTACACTTTGTAGTGGTAGATGACTTTTCTATGTACAAGTGGGTCATGTTCTAAGCAAAAAAGAATGATGCATGCCAAGAGTTTATAAAACTTTGTAGGAGATTAAAAAACCAAAAAGAAGACACCACTAAGGAAAGGAAGAAAAGAACACTTCAAAAGATTAGTAGAGCCATGCTAAATGAATTTGAGCTGCCTAAGTATTTTTGGGTTGAGGCGGTAAATACCACATGTCATGTAATAAAAAGAGTTTATTTGAGACCATCTCTCAAAAAGACTCCTTATGAGCTTGGAAATGAAGAGTACCTAATGTTGGTTATTTCAATGTATTTGGTTGTAAGTGTTTTATACTTAACACCAAAGATAACTTGGATAAACTCGATTTCAAAGCGGATGAAGGAATATTTATGGGCTATGCTCAAAATAGCAAGGCATTTATGGTATATCATAAAAGGATTATGAAAGTTGAAGAATCAATTCATGTTAAGTTTAGTGAACTCCTTGATGATGAACCACGCATAAATGATGATGATGATGATGATGAAGAAAGAATCGAAATAAGTCATATAGAGAAGTTAAAGAATCCAAAAGGAAATATTGTCATTGATCTTAGGATTGATCCACTTGAAAATGGACCTAAGATAGAAGAAGAAGAAGTGAGAGGAGACACTTACAATTTTCCTGATTCATATAAGTATAAGAAAGACCATCCAAAAAAGTTAATATTAGGAGAAACAAGTCAAGACATATTAACTAGTAGAAAATTTAATGAAAATGCTTTTATTTCATAAGTTGAGCCTGAAAATATAAAAGAGGCTATAAATGATGAATATTGGGTATCAGCCATGCAAGAAGGACTAAATCAATTTGAAAGAAGTGATGTTTGGGAATTAGTGGCTAAACCTAGTGATCACCCCATAATTGGCATTAAATGGGTATTTAGAAATAAAATGGATGATACGCCCACGTAGCAAGATTAGAAGCTATTAGCATGTTACTAGCCTATGCATGCTATAAGGATTTCAAACTATACCAAATGAATGTAAAATCCGCCTTCTTGAGTGGAATAATTCAAGAAGAAATGTATGTAACTCAACCACCAGGGTTTGAAAATCATGATTACCCAAAACATGTATTTAAACTCAAAAAGGCCCTTTATGGACTTGAACAATCTCCAGAGAAATGGTATGAGAGATTAAGTAACTTGCTCCTTGAAAATGGTTTTTCAAGAGAAAAGATCGACACTACTCTTTTTACTAAAGAACAAGGAAAAAATCAATTACTTGTTCAAATTTATGTTGATGATATTATATTTTGTGTCACTAATGATTCTATTTGTGAGTATTTTGCTAAGTTGATGGAAGGAGAATTTGAGATGAGCATAATGGATGAACTCAATTAATTCCTTAAACTTCAAATCAAGCAAACTCAAGATGGAGTATACATGTCTCAAACGAAGTACACCAAAGATCTCCTCAAGAAATATAAGTTTGAGGATGGAATGTTGCGCGCCGCTGGGGACTAGGGTCTCAGCACAGTGCACCCGCTATACTCTACTACGAGAAATACAAGGCATCAATAACATCTATATGCACATCGTCATAAACATGTATCGAATAACGGAAGCACATAAAATAGACATAATAAAACATCGACATAAGTTCGAAACAACTACACCCGAGAAAGTATCAGCAGTACATCGTCAATACAATCATCATAAGTATAGAGATGAAATATCCAAAATACAAAAGCTGATACGGGAGTCTACTAGGAAGCCCCAGAAACCTACTCTCATAGCTCGTCCTCTACAAAATCCTGCTCTAGGTCCTGTGGGTCTGCATGGTAAAATAAAGGTGTGAGTGATAATGAATCGCTCAGCAAGTATTTCCACCTAGATTCGTCAAGTGGATTATGCATGGAGATCGGGGTAGTGGAGAGAATACAGTAAAACACAGAACAAGTAATATATCCATAACACGTAAAAGAGTAACCTCAAACATAAATAACATATGAAATAGTACAATTAATTAAGCAGTTAAAGCCTTTCGTCGACTTTACTTTGACATTAAATATCTTTCATATAGTCCGTTTCATTTTTGATCATAATCTTTTACTTTTAGTTTCTTGTGCTTACTAGTACTTACTTGATTATCATACTCAATTGCATTTGACTCATTATAACGCGACGCACCTAACGGCACTGGACACATCAGCGCGTGCGTGGAACGCGCCGTCAGGGGCACGCGTGGGTTGAAACGCGCGCGTGTTGTGCATGTGCTGCCGCCCAGACCCAGTTTTCGATTTCCAGTTCAACTCCGACCTATTTTCTGGGTTATGTGACCGATTTCTAAGGCTGTTCATGCAATTTTCCTCCTAATCGCATAAAGATTCAACCTTTTAAATTTATTTCGACACGTACGATCAACACCTTTCGCACATGTACATATACTCGAGCATACAACATTAAAAGATGCATTTATATATAAAAGCAAAATGAAAATAAAACAAAATAAATTAAAAACAAAGCAAGTATGATTAACACACGAGGTGCAGGCAATTCGAGAAGATGGAAAGGTAACCAACCTGTTAAACGAGTATTTGCTAATCGAAAGGTTGGATTTGGTGTAGTTTTGCTAGACTTCCTCTTCTTTCTTCTCTCTTTTACTTCTTCCTTTTTTCCCTGTGTTCTCACGATTTTTTCTTCTCAGATGGCAGTTGATAGTTTTGCTGGAGAAGAGGAGGAGAAGTCGTTTATAATATTGAAGGAAGATACGTTTGAAAGATTGTGGAATTTAGGGTGGTTAGGATTTGATTTAGGAAAATCTAAATTTAAACTCAAAATTTGAATTTATCGTCTACCAAAATTATCTCCCCCATCCTTATCTTTTAATCACGTCAACCACAGACATACCACCTTTTATTTACTTTTTTATTTTATTTTATTATTGTTATTATTATTTTTATTTTTCTTTACGGGTTCCAACATCCTACCTCCCTTACAAAAAGTTTCATCCTTGAAACTTGCTTACTTTATTTGAAGAGTATGGGTAGCGCTCGCGCATAAGCTCCTCAACCTCCCAAGTCGCTTCTCGCTCCGTATGATTGGTCCACTGAAATTTCACATAAGGAATAATCCGGCGCCTCAATACTTGATCCTTACGATCTATAATTCGAAAAGAAGTCTCATCATACGTAGTATCGGTACGCACCTCCAGTGGTCTAGCATCCGGCACATGACTCGGGTCCGAGACGTATCTCCTCAACTGCGATACGTAAAAGACGTTGTGCACTTGCTCCAAGGCAGGGGGTAATGCCAAACTGTAAATGAAAGTGCCAACTCGATCAAGTATCTCATATAGACCCACATACCGCGGACTTAGTTTACCTTTCTCTCCAAATCGCGTCACGCCCTTAGTGGGTGAAACCTTAAGGTAAACCTTTTCTCCAACTTCGAATTCCAAAGGATGTCTCTTAGAATCTGCCCAACTCTTGTTTCTGTCATGTGTGGTCTTGAGTCTATCACGGATAATTTTTACTTTTGCTTTGGTCTGCTCAACTAACTCCGGTCCAGTGATAGCTCGCTCTCCAACTTTGTCCCAGTAAATAGGATCTACACTTCCGTCCGTAGAGAGCCTCAAATGGTTCCATGGCGATGGCACTATGGTGATTGTTATTGTAAGTGAACTCGATCAACTTAACCATGACGTCCCAGTTTCCTTTGAAATCTAATGCACAAGCCCTCAACATGTCTTCTAATGTCTGGATCGTTCTCTCTGACTGACCCTCGGTTTGGGGATGGAATGTCGTGCTGAATTGTAACTCAGTCCCCATTCTCTTTTGACATGCTGACCAAAATCTCGAAGTAAACCTTGGGTCACGATCCAATACGATACTGTCTGGGACTTCATGTAGGCTAACGATATTATCACTATAGAATGTCACCAATCTCTCCATGGTCGCATCACTTGGTATGGACAAAAAATGAGCCAACTTGGTCAATCGATCCACAATAACCCAGATATTGTCGTTGCCGTTTCTTATTCTCGGGAGCCCCACAACAAAGTCCATAGTTATATTCTCCCACTTCCACTCGGGTATCTCCAACGGCAACAATAAACCTCCCGGTCTATGATGCACTTCTTTGACTTGCTGGCATACTAGGCACCTCTCAATGAACTCTGCGATGTGTCTCTTCATGCCACTCCACCAGTAATGCTTCTTTAAGTCATTATACATCTTCGTGGCACTAGGATGGATCGACATCTTTGAGCCGTGTGCCTCCTTCAATACTTCTTTTCTGTATCCGGCACACATAATCTTCTTTGGTACCAAATACTACCATCATCGTGAATCTGAAACCTATTAATCTAACTCTTCATCATCTTCTCGCGAATGTCTCTGATGGTCACGTCATCTCTTTGAGCCTCTTTAATCTGATCAACTAGGGAAGGTGAAATAATAATGTCGCTAGAATATTTGCCATATCATCCACAACATCCAACCCAAACTCAGCAATCTCTCTCTCCAAAGGTGTCTATCTGGCGTGGCTTGATTTTCTACTCAGTGCATCAGCGACTCGGTCTGCTTTCCCTGGATGATAACTAATGGTCAGATCATAATCCTTCAGTAGCTCCAACCATCTCCTCTGGCGTATGTTTAGCTCTCTCTGCGTGAACAGATAGTTCAAACTCTTATCAGTAAATACTTCACACTTTTCTCCATATAGATAATGTCACCATATCTTCTGTGCAAAAACCACTGCAGCTAACTCAAGGTCATGAGTCGGATAGTTCTGTTCATAGGGTTTCAACTGGTGCGAGGCATATGCGATGACTTTATCTCCTTGCATAACGACACAACCTGAAACAAAGAAATTAGTTCGAAGTTGAAGCGTATATAAAATCTAATTTGAAATCATATACATGTACCTAGTCCACTCTTGGACACGTCATTCTAAATGACGAACCCTTCAGAGCTAGATGGTTGCTCCAACATAGGGGCAGTGGTCAATCTCTTCTTCAGTTTGTTGAAGCTCTTCTCGCATTCTACAGTCCACTCAAACCTCGTCTTCTTCTATGTCAACCTGCTCAGTGGCACCGCGATGGTAGAGAAGCCCTTGACAAACTTCTGTAGTAGCCAGCCAACCAAAACTTCTTACTTCGATCACATTGGTTGGTCTAAGCCACTCAGTGATAGCTTCAATCTTCTTCGGATCACTGAGATCCCTTCCTCCGAGACTACGTGACACAAGAAAGCCACTCTCTTTAGCCAAAATTCACACTTACTGAATTTGGCATACAACTTCTTCTTCCTGAGAGTCCCTAGAACTTCCCTTAAGTTCTCAATGTGCATCTCCTCGTCGAGCAAGTAAACCAATATGTCATCAATGAAGACCACCATGAACTTATCTAGATGATCTCTGAACACAGTATTAATCAAATCCATGAAGGCGGCTGGGGCATTTGTGAGTCCAAACGACATCACCAGGAACTCATAGTGGCCGTATCTGGTGCGAAAGACAGTCTTTGGAATATCCTCTTCTTTGATCCTTAGCTGATGGTATCTGGATTGAAGATCTATCTTGGAATATACTTTTGCACTTTGTAGGGATGCAAACGTTCGTGGTTAGTCTGAGTTTAAACATTTCTAAATATCAATGACATTATTTAGAGGGTTTACCTTCAGCTGGTCGAAAAGGTCCTCAATCAGGGGTAGAGGATATTTATTCTTGATTGTGATCTTATTTATCTCACGATAGTCGATACACAATCTCATGCTCCCATCTTTCTTTTTCACGAATAGGACAGGAGCTTCCCATAGTGAGACACTGGGGCATATGAATTTGCAATGTAATAATTCTTGCAGTTGCTCCTTCAACTTTTTAAGCTCTGCTGTGCCATACGATACGTTGCTCTCGATATAGGCTCAGCACCTAGGATCAGATTTATCGCAAACTCCACCTTTTGGCTCGCGGGTAATCCTGGTAATTCGTCAGGGAAGACATCCTTGAATTCATTTACTACCAGGATTTGTTCGATAGATGGTACTTGCTGCTCAACATCCATAGCATAGACCAGAAAACCTTCATCGTCCTTCCTCAACGCTCGATGTGACTGGGTTGCAGTCAGATATATCCTTTTCGGCTCTTTCTTCAGCTTGGAATTTTCCTAAACAATGATCTCCTTCATATTAGAACCTCTGATGGTGACGTGCTTCAGCCGATAGTCAATGATCGCATGATATTCAGATAGCCAATCCATGCCAAGAATTGTATCAAAGTCTCTCATCTGAATAAGGATGAAGGTCGCAGTGAACTTCTGGTCATCAATCTCAAGCTCGCATACTCTATACTGATAATGAGATATCATCACCTGGTTGCCAGCTGTCTAAACTTGGTATGGGGTCTCAAGCCATTCAGGGCAATGGCTCAGGTTCTTGGTGAATCTCTTAGATATAAAAGAATGGCTTGCGCCACTATCGAATAGTATGTTGGCAGGGAATTTGTCTACTAGGATTGCACCTATCACATTAAGGGTTATTCACATACTAATATATTCAACAACATATGATTTAATTGAAAATAAATTCACTGCTTAATTAAAAGTTACCTGTCACGACGTCGCCAGCTGTCTCGATGTCTGCATCACTCATAATATGGACCCTGGCATTGGTCTTGGGCCTCCTTTTCTGCTGACCTCCCTGTGGCTGCTGTGTCTGTGGGGGCTGCCTTCTCCTTAGTTCACTCCTTCGTGTAATGACCTGTTTTGCCACACCTGTAACATACAATAGCATTCTTCAAGCACTCACCATGATGTGTGCGTCCACAGTGTGCACATGGCTGTAATGGTCCAGTGGCCTTTGGTGGCTGTGGCTGCGGTCGTGTATCACTCTCCAACCCTTGTGGCTGGAGTGGTCTGAACGACTGTCTGTCAAACTGTCCCCGGGGTACCTTCATCCAGCGTCCCGGTTTACCAGCACTCTCATCCTGGGGCCTGTTGCCCCTCACCTCAGCAGCAAATCTCCTAAAATCGCCCTCCACGTCTCGGCAAACCTCCAGTAGCTCATCAAAAGTCCTGGGAGTGGCAGTGACAATTCCCGACTTTATCTATGATCTCAACCCAGTCTCAAACTTCAGCATCTTTGACTTTTCGTCTGTCATCATGGATGGGACATACTTACCCAAGGCATAGAACTTATCAGCATACTCAACTACTGTCATGTTGCCCTGGGTCAGGGTTTGAAACTCTGTCATCCTCTGAAGAATCACATTGTCTGGCACATAGAACTTCTTGAACTCATCACGGAATTGAGTCCAAGTAATCGGTGGCGCCAGTCTGATCTCCATGCACTGCCATCATTCCTCCGTCTCACCTGCTAGAAAAGGAATAACTACCTCTACCTTCAGCTCGTCTGGTACCTGCAGTAACCGAAGATGGTATGATATCGCCTTCAGCCAGATCTCGGCCTCCTCTGGCTTAAGAGTCTCTCTGAATGTAAGAGCCCGCGCACTCTGCATCTCCCTATAAAAGAACCTTAACCCCAGCCGCGGTGGAGGCGGAGGCTGTGCCTGCTGATTATTTATCTGCTGCTGTTGCGTCATCAGCTGTGTCATAGTGGCCATTGCGTCGGCAAGTACCTGGGAATAGCCCCCTGCCCCTGGTTGTTGCCACTACCGTTACCTCTGCTTCCTGCTTGATTGCGTTTAGGCGGCATTTTCTGGAATTTCAAAATGGTCAAACATATGCATTTATCAAGTTCATGCTAAGTTGGAGGGGTATTTTGGGAATTTCTAACCACTTAGGGGTTGTATGCAAAGGTTGAGGGGGAAAAGGTAAATAATTAAGAGAAAATGAAATAACGGTCACACTCCCCTTAACCCGATCATAACTTAAGTCTAAGATCATCTCTTAAGTCTACTTTATTCATTAGGGGTAAAGTCGTCATTTTCAAAAAAAAGATCGTAGTTTAAGTCTAAGTGTTCTAGTTAATCCTGCGTTTTAGAGGCAGATCTGGAGCCTCGGCTCTGATACCACTTGTAACGCCCCACTCCCGTATCGTAGCATCGGGAACAGTGCACCCGTCGTAGTCTACTACGAGAACTATAAGGCATCGTTCAAACTTCTTACACGTCAGAAATAACGTAAAATTTTTTCGCAAACACGATAAATAAAAATCCAAATTCAATTCATAAATAATCCCATCATAAAAATAAATCAGAGTTTGGGCTGACAAACCCCATACGTCAAATGTAATGCTAAAAAAAATCAGACAAAAACGAAATAAATATGAAAACCATAAAGTCATGTCCCAACAAAAATATCTCCAAGCTCACTCACCCCAGCTTGCACAGTCAGACTCGTCTTCTACAAAAATGTATTCGAACTCGGGCTCGCCTGTGGAAGGATAAGTAGGGGTGAGTGATTGGGAAATCACCCGTAGGTTATCCGTCTAATCCCAAAAAGGAACCATACTTACACAATACATAAGCACGTAAGGAAATAACAACAAATATATAAAGAAATAAAGAACAACAATAACCGGAACATAAAATAAACACCTACTTGTCCAATCGAATGTAACGCACAACTTCATGATGCATGTTCCTTCTCCCTATCGTGTCACATGAAACAACATCACTATCCCACACAATGTGTTCTGTTCTTTTTCCATTATATGATATGCATGACACAGGTCCTACTCATCGCTCCGTAACGTGGAGTCAGCAGACATCGCTCTGTAGCGTGGAGTCAGCGGTCATCGCTCCATAACATGGAGTCAGCGGACATTGCTCCGTAACGTGGAGTCAGCGGAGATCGCTCCGTAGCGTGGAGTCAGCGATCATCGCTCCATAACGTGGAGTCAGCGGACATCGCTTGGTAACGTAGAGTTAGCGGACATCACTCCGTAACGTGGAGTCAGCGCTTGAAGGGATGCAATGTAATGCACGTGTCATGAATGCTCTACACACATAATCCATAATCCGATGCATTCATGCTCCTGTATATGCCCGCGTCAATACACGTGCATATATACTTACATGTATACCTCCATTTTATTACAATGTATTCATACTCATATATATACCCGCGCCCATACACGTGCATATATACTTGTAGGAATACCCCAATTTTAATAGTATTATTTTTATCTATTCAGAAATGTTTTTTTTTATGTTTTTCTAGCATTTAGTTATTATTAATACATATTTTTTTCCTTATTTATCTATTTGTTTATTGTTAATATATTATTTATTTATTATTTTTTTCAGCCTACTAAAACCCCTTTTTTCCTTTTTAATTTTTATTTTTATTTTATTTTAATAATTTACTAAATTTCTTACTTGATAATTAATATTAATATTATATTAATTAATTTATCCCTTCCTTTATTTTTTCTAATAACATACCAGACCCCTTTTTTTCCTGGCCTGCGGCCCAAACCAAACAGCAGCCCGCCCAACATTCAGCCCCTCTTTCTTTTATTTTTTTTAATTTTCGTTCTGGCTCCTTTTTAATTTCAACATGGCCCTTTCTGTTCCAGCAGGCCTGGTACTTTCTGATTTCTGGCCTGCGGCCCGCCAGCATATTCTGGCCTGCTGGCCTAAATTTTTTTCCTTAATTATTATATTCTAATTTTCTTCAAAAATTTATAACTTCTTTGTTTTAACTCCGATTTACCTCAAACAAGTTGCATTTGACTCATTATAACGCGACGCACCCAACGGCACTGGACACGTAAATGCGTGTCTGGGATGCGCCGTCAGGGGCGTGCATGGGCCCACACGCCACCCCTGAAAGCGCACGTATATCGCACATGCCGCCGCCCAGACCCATTTTTCGATTTTCAGTTCAATTCCGACCTAATTTCCGGGCTATGTGACCTATTTCTAAGGCTATTCATGCAATTTTCCTCCTAATCGCATAAATATTCAACTTTTTAAATTTATTTCGACATATACGATCAATACCTTTCGCACATATACATATACTCAATCATACAACATCAAAAACATGCATTTATATATAAAAGCAAAACGAAATTAAAACAAAATAAATTAAATCAAAGCAAGAATGATTCACACACGAGGTGCGGACAATCCAAGAAGAGGGAAATATAACCTACCTCTTAAACGAGTATTTGCTAGACTTTCTCTCATTTCTTCTCTCTTTTCCTTCTTCCTTTCTTCCCTGTGTTCTCACGATTTTTTCCCTCTCAGATGGCAGTCGACAGTTTTGATGAGGAAAGGGAAGAGAAGTCGTTTATAATACTGAATGAAAGAAGATACGTTTGAAAGATTGGGGAATTTAGGTTGGTTAGGATTTGATTTAGGAAAATCTAAATTTAAACTCAAAATTGAATTTATCTTCTGCCAAAATTATCTCCCCCATTCTTATCCCTTAATCAAGTCAACTACACACAGACTATCTTTTATTTACTTTTTATTTTATTTTATTATTATTATCTTTTTTATTTTTCTTTACGGGTTCCAACAGCCATGACCCAATAATGTTTTTTTATAGTATGAAGAAATGGTGTACTGACGTCTTGGTGAATATACCAACTCAAAACAGGAAAAATAGAAATCAAATTAAGAAAGCATATCTATTAAGGTAGGAATTGGCGTTAATGTTTCATATCAGAATTATTTAAAACTAGAGTGTCATCCAACATTAATTGCTAAGAAAAACGGTGGCGTGAAGGAAACAGCCGGATAAAGAACAAAAATAAAAAAGAACGAGGACTGGGACGCAAGCAAGGAATTGAACTTTAGTGAAACAACAACAATATTACTTTCATTGTCTTAAAAGCTTACGTCTATGAACAAGTATTGCGATATCGGATGTACGGAAACAATTGGAAGGAAATGGTTGGTCTACGGAAGTTTTCTAAAATATGAGGTGAATGGTTTTATTCATAGTTGTTAAAAGAAGGATGGAAAAGCAAAGGGGGCAGAGAGACTGAAAAAATGGGCAACATTGGGATTAGAATCTTGATCGTTTGAATAGAACAGCATTACCAGTTGAACTATGTCAAGTTTCATTTCAAGTGGTGGGCGGAAAACAATCAATCATACCTAATATAGCCCAATGATAGCACAAGCTATCGTTATGATCTAGGGAGGGCGAGAGACAGAAAAACAATACCCCATTCCAAGAGATAGAGAGTTTTCTTCCAGTGAGACCCCCGCTCTATATTTACCTGTATAGTATCATAATAATAGGAATATGTACTAATAACTTATTTTATTAAACATATACAACAGTCTTCCGATATTAAAATAGTCATAGTGAACATGCACAAATAATTGAAAGAAAAAGACCGAAACAAAATATACAAAGTCAAATTAAAGTGTAAATATTATGTAATCCTCTAAGTATGCACTAAGGCGTCCTATATCATGTCTACCCCTCCTTAACCTTAATCATCTGCCTCCATGAACTCCTATCCTGGATCATGTCCTCAGAAAGGTGCAACTCTAGCAAGTCATGCCTAATATACTCATTTCAAGTCAGTTTGGGCTGCATTTATTCTTCTTCCCTTCTACAGTGAGGCTTTTAATTGCTCTGACATACGCCGTTGTCTGTCTCCTCTTGACATGCCCAAACCATCTCAGTCTTCACTCTCTTATCTTATTTGTTACACTAGTCACCCCTAACATTTCTATGTACATCTCATTTCTTATCTTGTCTAGTCTTGTATGCCACACATCCACATCAACATTTTCATCTCTGCCACTTCCATCTTCTGTGACTGTGTCCTCTTGATGGCCCAGCAGTCTGTTCTATATAACATTGCGTTTTAGAAACACATCCTAAGTATTCAGTTATTGATTTCGTTAAAGTAAGTTTTAAGGATGAGACAATTATGTGATAACTTCTATTATGAAATTGTTTAGATTCAGGTGAAGAATAAAAGAAAAACTAAGTATTCGGCTTAAAGTAAGTAATGTAATCTCCTTTCATGTATTTGCAACAATGTTTTTATAAAATTATATTTTTATATGTCTATTTTGATAATAAATCAGCTTCATTAACAGTAGAATACTAAATAACAGTAGAATACTAGTCAACTGAGAAATCTGTAAGACCTTACAGCATTATATTTTGACTGGCTTCTACTCACTTTCACCTCTTCCTCTTCCCAACAAATTCTTTCTTCTTCCTATTGTTTCTCTAGTAGCTTTGCATCTTACTCGTTGTTAAAGAGAAAATGAGCGAAGAAGCTAAGAGAAAGTTGGGCGGAGGAGCTCCGATCACAAAGTCTCCCTCCGAAGATCTGAAGATGTCTTCTGGTTCGACCGCCACAACCGTTGATGGGAAGAAATACACCATTAAAAGTGCTGATATGAAAGATGAAGTGCAGAAAGAGGCCATCGAGATTGCCGTTGCTGTAATTCTCTCCCTTTTCCCTCTGAAATCGACTCATATATGATAACCGGATTATAGAGGGATATTATAAACTTGTCATTCAATATTCTTTCGTTCTTTCTTTTCTTTTTTTTTTTTTTTCTGCGAATGTGAGTTGCACCTGAGTATTCCTATATGCTTATGTAGGCGTTTGAGAAACATAATGTGGAGAAGGATGTGGCGGAGTACATAAAGAAGGAGTTCGATAAGAAGTATGGACCTACTTGGCATTGTATTGTCGGGAAAAACTTTGGTAATGAGCTTCTCTAATTTTATTTTTGTCTCTCTTTGCTCTTTAATCGATTATTTGTTTTTTGTTCACATTATGATTGATGATACCAAGAAATTCATCTGTTAGTCAATAACGGTCAACGTCCAGCAAGGACAGAAATGGCTAAGTACTGCAGCTCGGCCCAATAATAGGTCAAGTCAGAGACGAACAGACAATCCATCTCGGCCTAGAGGACTCACCTCGGCCTAAGCTTCATCTCAGCGCGATGACTATCTAGACCAAGGGATTTCACCTCGGTCAAAGGCCTATCTCGGCCAAAGGAATCCAGTCAGGTCCCAAGTGCCAATAATTCACCTCGGCCACGGGTCTTTGATTACTGACCTCAGCCAAACTACAACAGTCACAGGGCTGTTCGCTACGTGGCCACCATGCAAATCTCGGTTTCCCAGCTGTCGATCATACGAAGGCCAATAGCCAGCACAAGTCTTAAGCAGCTGCACGGCTATCATGCAAGCTGGCCAGACGTCTTCATCTTATCCATCTGAGATACGCAGCTCCCAGCTTCGCCAACTATAAAATAGCTGTCAGCCATGCAAGTCAGCCAGGTGTCGTCACCTCATCCTTTTGGGACACGCAGCTACCAGCTTCGTCCCCTATAAAAGAGCTTCTTTAAACAGAAAGCAGCCAAGCTCTTCCCGACCTAGAGGAAAAGACACCCCAGCTCGGCCACATTTTGGCCGACCTCAAACAGGTTCCTTCAAACCTATATTTCAGTAAAAGCCATACACATAAAATGCCCACAACTGACTTGAGCGTCGGAGGGTTTTCCCGGGGCAGCGTCCTGGGACCCTAACGTGCTCTTTCTTTTCTCAGGTTTCCCTGGAGGACAGCTGACGGAAAGCTAACGGCCTAGCTCCGGATATTTCTACTTTTACCTTGGCGAGACAATCCGACCTCGTCAAATTGACGCTAGAGGAAGGGCCTGAACCTTCGGGTCCCACTCACATACGAAATATCCACAAAAGGCTCCTCCAGTGACTAAGTCTTTCTAACTGACCTTGGAAGCTATCGAGAAAAAGATGAGTGAAGAAGACTATCAAAAGTTTTCTCTGACTGCACAATGTTCCAAGGAGTCAAAGTTTTCAACTCCTATCATATTCTCATATGAAGAACACATGAGAGCTGTACACTATGTAGCTCAAAATTCGGCAGCGTTCCAAGCTGTTATGGAACTAAGAGGGAACGCCTTAACAGAAGGTACCAGTAGACCTTTTCCTGGCAGTACCAGTGTTCAGCAGTTGGAGTACTCTCCATCTCGGCCAGGATATCATTCTGAATGTCAAGCCGAGATTATAACTGAAACAGGATACCTACCACGGAGGTCTGGTTATCAGACCATACAGTGCCCTTCGACCTCATCTCGGCCTTCCAATTCTGGAACACATATCCAGGCCTCACGGCGAGAAAGAGCTTCTGTCGAAATTCGGATGGGGGGTCAGGGCAGAGAAAGGACCTCTCTGTTGGCTTCAAAAGCTCACATCCTCTCCTATATGAGGAAGAGGAATTTGGCAAAGGAACCTAAGCCCCTTGCAGGGCCACTCCATAAGAGGGATCCACAACTCTACTGCTTATATCGTCATGATATAGGGCATGATACAGAAGACTGTAGGCAACTCGGAAAAGAGATAGCTCGCCAAATTGAGCTCGGCCATCTGCAGCAGTTTCATGATCCAAGATTGAACCCGCGCAGCAGAGCCGACTTGGTTGATTCCTGAGGTGGACGCCAATTTGAGCGACAGCTCTGAGTTGGAAAAACAGCAAGTTAGGTTGCCTTGACTGTTAACTGAGCTCAAAGTGGGGATCAATCTTCGCGTACATCTGAAAAACCCCAGTTCGGCCTTATAGTTGGCCTATACAACAGTCACCTTATGGTGCATGAAACTTCTCAGCAATAAAAAGTTTGTGTTCATCCAACTCAATGTTGTGGACAGCTTTGCGGAATTGAAGTTTCTTGTTAAAATTTCTCCTCAGCAGGTTCTGGGGAAAGAGCCCGCCAGAGGGTTAAAATTTCTCCTCAGCAGGTTCTGGGGAAAGAGCCCGCCAGAGGGTTAAAATTTCTCCTCAGCAGGTTCTGGGGAAAGAGCCCGCCAGAGGGTTAAAATTTCTCCTCAGCAGGTTCTGGGGAAAGAGCCCGCCAGAGGGTTAAAATTTCTCCTCAGCAGATTCTGGGGAAAGAGCCCGCCAGAGGGTTAAAATTTCTCCTCAGCAGGTTCTGGGGAAAGAGCCCTCCAGAGGGTTAAAATTTCTCCTCAGCAGGTTCTGGGGAAAGAGCCCGCCAGAGGGTTAAAATTTCTCCTCAGCAGGTTCTGGGGAAAGAGCCCGCCAGAGGGTTAAAATTTCTCCTCAGCAGGCTCTGGGGAAAGAGCCCGCCAGAGGGTTAAAAATTCTCCTCAGCAGGCTCTGGGGAAAGAGCCCGCCAGAGGGTTAAAAATTCTCCTCAGCAGGCTCTGGGGAAAGAGCCCGCCAGAGGGTTAAAGATTTCTTCTCAGCAGGTTCGGGAAAGGTCTCGGTTGAGGGTTGAAGTTACATCTCGGCCAGCTCGGGACACCAACCTGCTCGAAACTCGTATGACTTTGGCAAATCTGGATACGGGGCAAATCTCTACATCTCACCCCGGCTAGCATACATCGGATATGCTCAGAATTATCCCTTTAAATGGGATCTCGGCCAAGGCATCACGAGATTCTCTTATTTAAACTCAGCATGGCAAGATAACTTTTATTTTGTCAATTTTTTATTAAAACTGAGCAGGTTTGATAAGACCGACGTTCAACCTCGGCAAGTAAGAACTTAATAAGACTCAGTAATACATTGGTTTGTGGACATCTTCGAAACGAATTTGTCCAAGACTAGTAAGGCCGACCTACGACCTCGGCAAAACTGAGTTCGGACAAGACTATCGGGGTCGGCACTTGATCTCGGCCACTAAACTTGAAGTGTTCGGTTATATTAGTTAGCAGTCTTAAACGAACTTGTTTAAGACTGGTAAGGCCGACACGCGATTTCCAACAGTTAAGAGTTTGAAGTTCAGGATATTCAGTAAAACAAAATTTAAGTCAAAAGTTGGAATTTTCACTGAAGGCAAAGATTACATATTACAATCAAACTAGATTTATTCTTCGTCTTCGCGTAAGTCAGCCCCTTCAGTGAACTTCTGAAATTGAGTTTCGAACTCGGCTTCAGCATTGATGTTATAGAGCTCAACCAGCCTGGGGTCATCCTTATTTAGCTGGGGGCATACCCCAGCGCAGACGTCAATGGCTTTTGTCTGGCCCATCTGCATAACTGGGCCCTGCAGCAGCACCATATTCTCTTCGAACAGTTCAGACTTTTTGAACTCAGCCACTGCTTCAGACTTGGCCGCTGCAAGCTGAGTTGCAAAATTGGATGCTTGCTGCTCCAGTTTCTCTTGCAGGGTTTTGATTACGGCATCTTTCTGTCCAGACTCTGCTGATACTTGGTTATAACATGCCTCCAAGTCGGCATTCCTCTTCTCCAGCTCGGCGACCAAGGAGTTAACCGTAGCCCACTTAACTTCGGCCTCTTCCTTTTGTCCCCGGAGCTTGTCATTTTCAACCTTTAAGGATGTGATGTCCTGGGAAGCTGCTTCAGACTCTTGAACTTTGGCAGCCAGCTGATTTTGTAGCTCTTCACTTCGGTTGATGAGCTCACACAATTGTACCTTCAGCTGGTTTACCAAAATGTTAGTAAAAACTCCAAAGAGTATAACAAGACAGAGTCAGTTCATACCATGGCAGAGTTTATATGAACAGAGTTGACCAAGTTGCCCCAGGATGCGTTTGAAACACGCTGCTTGTCTAGAGGCAGTATTAAGCTGTTCATCTTTTTGGCAACAGCTGGGTTTACAACAGTGTCGGCTTCATCAAATTCGCCCACTGTTAAAGTCTGTTCCGGAGCAGGTGTCATCTCGGCCTCAGGAACGGGGGCATTATCTTCTCTGGGCCTTTTTCCCAGAACAGAATCCTCAATTGGCCGGGTTAGTCCGAGATCAGCTGGAGTAGGGTTTATTGGAGATACTTCAGCCCTTGCTCCTGTACCAGTATTTAGAGTTAAAAATTACTCAAAAAAGAATGCTTCCAAGTCTACAAAAACACTAGATACCTGGAGTGGTTGACTCAGAGGCGATTGTGATGGCCTGGTTCACCTCGGCTTCGGCAATGCCTTCAGCTGGGGGCAGATCTTGAGCCATCTCGGCCCTTGCCTTAGCAGTTTGAGCTTTCTTGCGGGATGCAGCCTTGGCAATCTTGGCTGCAAATTCTTTGCCTCCGGGAGCCATGGAATCTGCATAGAGTGTACAGATTTAGCTAGAGGCAGTCAAAGAACGAAAAAGGAGCACAAGTACCAGAGCATACCCCGGACTATTGCCAAATTCTCTGGAGAGAGGGGTTTATAATGGGGACCTGAAGCTAAGGAGCTCAGGTCAGCCGCTTTCAGTACTGAGTCATTAACTCTATGCCAGTCAATGACTACAGGCGAGGAATATAACTTGGCAGCCTCATCACAAAATTCTGGGCTCGGCTTCATGTTGTCAGCTCTGCCTGACTTCCATATATCAAGTTGGGGTAGCCCTAACTTCTTGATGTAAAAGAACCTACCTTTCCAGTTCTTCTTAAAGGTAGGTATGTGAACAACAAAATTGAAATCTTCAGGAGTCACTCTTTTGGTAAAGTAATACCAACTTTCGGAAGACCTACAGGCAAACAGACTCCTAAAAATCCTCTGATCAAAAGGGATCTCGGATGCTCTAAGGAAGAGAAGAAAAGATAGAATAATTTTTAAGCTATTAGGCTTGATCTGGGGAAGCCTAAGATTGTATGAGTGAAGAATTCGAAATAAAGAAACTGGGACGGGAAGACGAAACCAGAATGGAAGTATTCTTCATAAATAGCCTC
This sequence comes from Eustoma russellianum, assembly GCA_036186865.1. Taxonomy (NCBI): domain Eukaryota; kingdom Viridiplantae; phylum Streptophyta; class Magnoliopsida; order Gentianales; family Gentianaceae; genus Eustoma; species Eustoma russellianum. The sequence goes on from AP025046.1 coordinate 7,693,403, forward strand.
ATAACCCACAGGAGGGTCATAGGCTGATTGACTGGGCAAAGGTAAGAGGGGGTCAAATTGTTCAACATCAATATCATACATACCACATATCAAGGAGACGTCCACCTCGGACAGAGTACAAAATGACTCTTGGACCTCGGCTGAAGGAGATCCCCTATAAACCACCCCCACTGGCAGACTTGAAACCCTAGACCTAGGAGGGTCTGCGGCAATTCCTGGAGCAGGGATGGTCTCTGCCTGTTCCGGTGAAACTTGAACTACGGTTACAGTTCTGCTCGGCGGAGCTCGGCCACTAGGGCCGGCAACATCAGCGCCACTTGATGGCCGAGCTGGAAGACGGTTCTCAGAGATAACCGTCCTTTCCGATGAGGAACTGAGAGCTCCCTCATTACCGATGTAGGAAGCTCCCTCGGAGCGATTTTGTGAATCAGAAACGGAAGACATGAAAACTATAAGAAGACTTACAGACAATTCACCGGAAGAGAAGAAAGAATACCGCCGGAGTACGGAGGATTGACGCCGGAAAAGCTAATACCGAGGAAGAGCTGGAATCGGGAATGAACAAGCTGAAAGTAAAGAGCAAAAAATGAGAGGAGAAGACCTATTTATAGGCAGAAATCTCAGCTACTCCAAAGGTCACCTCGGGTTGGCCGACCTCGATTCTTACGCCGTCGTTAAGATTGGCCTCGAATCCTGAACCGACATGAATAAAAGCTGAACCGCCGTCGCCTCGGTCTGCGTAGGCCATAATTGCGCAGGATAAGCTAATCCGAGATAAACACGTGTCAGGAAAGATCATCCGTCTGACCAGTTTAATCCAATCAGTACAGCTACAAACTGATGCTTCGTACACCGCGCCTGATAGGTATGGAGTAATTGGCTTCAAGAGAGACACCTCGGCTGAGGACAACGATATCATCAGATCAGCCTGCCCTCAGGTCAGCTCGGCCAGCCTAATCTGGGGGGCAGATGATGATACCAAGAAATTCATCTGTTAGTCAATAACGGTCAACGTCCAGCAAGGACAGAAATGGCTAAGTACTGCAGCTCGGCCCAATAATAGGTCAAGTCAGAGACGAACAGACAATCCATCTCGGCCTAGAGGACTCACCTCGGCCTAAGCTTCATCTCAGCGCGATGACTATCTAGACCAAGGGATTTCACCTCGGTCAAAGGCCTATCTCGGCCAAAGGAATCCAGTCAGGTCCCAAGTGCCAATAATTCACCTCGGCCACGGGTCTTTGATTACTGACCTCGGCCAAACTACAACAGTCACAGGGCTGTTCGCTACGTGGCCACCATGCAAATCTCGGTTTCCCAGCTGTCGATCATACGAAGGCCAATAGCCAGCACAAGTCTTAAGCAGCTGCACGGCTATCATGCAAGCTGGCCAGACGTCTTCATCTTATCCATCTGAGATACGCAGCTCCCAGCTTCGCCAACTATAAAATAGCTGTCAGCCATGCAAGTCAGCCAGGTGTCGTCACCTCATCCTTTTGGGACACGCAGCTACCAGCTTCGTCCCCTATAAAAGAGCTTCTTTAAACAGAAAGAAGCCAAGCTCTTCCCGACCTAGAGGAAAAGACACCCCAGCTCGGCCCACATTTTGGCCGACCTCAAACAGGTTCCTTCAAACCTATATTTCAGTAAAAGCCATACACATAAAATGCCCACAACTGACTTGAGCGTCGGAGGGTTTTCCCGGGGCAGCGCCCTGGGACCCTAACGTGCTCTTTCTTTTCTCAGGTTTCCCTGGAGGACAGCTGACGGAAAGCTAACGGCCATCAACGGCCTAGCTCCGGATATTTCTACTTTTACCTTGGCGAGACAATCCGACCTCGTCAATGATAGTTGAGACAAAGCGCCATTGGAAATTGGTTGTACTTGATTAAGTTTTTTGAGGATTTCGTAGTGGAGTTTCTGAAGGAACTGTGATTTGGGGTTGTTATTGTTGGAAAAATACTTAAAAGTACTTTAAATCTTGTGATCCAACCTTGTATAGTGTTGTGTGACCTATTGATAGGAAATTGGATGAAGTTTGGAGTGTTTTATGAAGAATGGAAGGAAATGGGGACGTTCCAAACACTTTAAGCGCCTAATGTAGGCGTTCGAAGTGTTCTGGAATACTTCCAGACACTTGAAGCGCCTAATGTAGGCGTTCGAAGTGTTCGGGAACACTTCCAGAACACTTCGAACGCCTTGTATAGGCGTTCAATGTGACATGAAGCGCCTAATGTCATTTTGTACAGTCGTTCGATGTCACATGAAGCGCCTGATGTGTCGTTCGATGTCATATGAAGCGCCTAATGTGACCCGACTGTTCACAAAAGATGCATCTTCTTCTCCAAATGACATCTCCTTTCATATTGAACGTCCATAACCGATCCATGGAGGAAAAATCTGCAGAAAAGAGTCTTTTGAACTTGTCTCAAAGCCTATAAATAGTAGGCTTTGCTATCTTCAAAATATATATGAAAAATAGATGAAAAACTCTTGAATTCTTGTGAAAAAATTCTGCAGCATTCTTCTTCTACCTTTCACTATCATTCTCTTCTACTAAACAAGTTCAATACTTTCTCTCTAAGAGCAATAGAAAGGAAGTAAGCCGTTATATCCTGGGAAGCATTTGCTAGAAGTATACCTTGCTCTTTGGTATAGGCAAAATTGCTTTAAGGACAGTGACAATCCGTCACGTCTCGGCTGTTCTATAATTTTGTGTTGCCAATGTTTTCTGCAATTTTCCAACAATCTTAAAGCAATTTCTGTTGAGAATATGGCAACAAGACACGCACCTGTTCCTGACATGTCCAAAATGGAGCAATTCGATGGTAAATTCTTCAAGCGTTGGGCAGCAAAGGTGTTGTTCTTCTTGGAGATGATTTCTGTTTCATATGTGCTTTCCAAAGACAGGCCAACAGATGAAACAGAAGGCAAAAAGTATGATGTTGACAATACTACGTGTAGAGGACACATTCTGCACTTTCTCTCAAACTCTCTATTTGACATTTATGTCAAATTTGCGTCAGCAAAGGATATTTGGGCAGCACTTCAGAACAAATATGGTTCTGAAGATGTTGGCAAAAGAAAATATGTGGTCAGCGAGTTTCTGAAGTTCCAAATGGTGGACCACATACCGATCAATGATCAAATCCACCAATATCAACAATTGGTGGATAACATGGAGCAAGAAGGCATCAAAGTTGATGAAACTTTTCAAGCAGCCTCCTTGTTGGAAAAGCTACCTTCTTCTTGGAGCAAATACAGGAAGAGAGGCAAGCATGATGATGCCAAGTTGACCTTGGATGCAGTCATCAAGCACATTCGCATTGAAGAGAATAATCGGCTTGATGACATTGGACGTGATGAAAGGAACTCCCAAGCTAATGTGGTGGAGCACAAATCCAAGAGGCAAAAGACTCAGCACAATGGCAAAGGTAAGACATTTGTGCAGGGACAAGGACATAAGAAGATGAAAGGCGCATGCTGGGTGTGCGGAAAGCTGGGACATAGAGCAGCCAAGTGCAACCAGCGGAAAGGCCAGTCTAGCAATCAAGCACATCTTGTGGAGTCTACAAAAACAAATGACGAAGTCATTGCTGCGGTCGTCTTATCTGAGGTAAACCTTGTCGGTAGTGCTTCGGAATGGGTGGTAGACACTGGGGCTACCAAGCACATTGCTACCAGTAAGGATCTATTTTTTGAATATCAAGAAATAGATGATGGCGAGCAAGTTTTCTTGGGAGATGCACATGGTATCAAGGTTCTTGGTAAAGGAAAGGTGCTTCTCAAGTTGACTTCTGGCAAGAGACTGGAGTTGAACAATGTGTTGCATGTTCCTGCGATGCGTAGGAACTTGATTTCCGGAGTACTACTGAACAAGGCTAACATTAAACTTGTTCTTGAGTCTGATAAGCTTATACTTTCTAGAAATGGGGAGTTTTTCGGGAAAGGTTATTGCTCCGGGGGTTTACTTGTATTAGATGCTGTGTGTATTATGAATAATAAGAATGCATCTAGTTCTGCTTACGTTGTTGACTCTTTGAATATTTGGCATGCAAGATTAGGACATGTTAATAAAGATGCATTAAAAAGACTAAAGTTCACCAACCTAATCTCGTATGTATGTGAAGATGACTTTGGAAAGTGTGAGTTTTGTGTAGAAGCAAAACATCACAAGAAGTCGTTTAAATCTGTTGAAAGAACAACAGACAAGTTGGAACTCATACATAGTGATCTTGGTGATTTTAGAGGTTATACAAGTAAAGGTGGTAAAAGGTATTACATAACTTTTATTGATGACTTCTCTAGATACACTAGAGTTTACTTGCTAGCACATAAAGACGAATCTGAAAGCATGTTCATCAGGTATAAAAATGAAGTTGAAAATCAACTAGACAGGAAAATTAAAAGATTGAGGACAGATAGATGTGGTGAATATAATGTGTTATCTTTACAAAGGTTTTGTGAAGATAATGGAATTATACATGAGTTTACACCGCCTTACACTCCTCAATCTAATGGAGTCGCTGAAAGGAAAAATAGAACGCTTAAGGATATGATGAATGCCATGCTTATAAGTTCAGGTTTGACTAACAATATGTGGGGAGAGGCAATCCTTTCGGCATGTCATATCTTGAATAGAATCCCACATAAAAAGACCAATAAAACTCCTTATGAACTTTGGAGAGGTTACGCACCTAACTTGAATTACTTCAAAGTGTGGGGGTGCTTAGCCAAGGTTGGTATACCAGAGTTCAAAAGAAGTAAAATTGGTCCTAAGACTAATGATTGTGTTTTCATAGGATATGCTCAAAATAGTGCTGCATATAGATTCATGTTGGTTGATAATGGTTCTATCGTTGAATCTAAGAATGCTGAGTTTTTTGAGCATATTTTTCCTATGAAGAAAGAGTCATTAGTTAGTCCTAAATTTGAAAAAGGTGAGTCTAGCAAAATGTCTAGTAATGATACTTCACCTAGAAGAAGTAAGAGGAAAAGAGTAGAAAAGTCCTTTGGAAATGACTTTGTCACTGCATTCATTTTAGAGAATGACCCCACAACGTGTCAAGAAGTGGTAATGTCTATAGATTCTAAGTTTTGGAAAGAGGCTATCAATAGCGAACTTGAATCTATACTTAGCAATAATACTTGGGAGCTCGTAGACTTGCCTAGAGGTTGTAAACCTATCAGTTGTAAATGGGTCTTTAGAAAGAAACTAAAGGCGGACGGTACAATTGATAAGTTTAAGGCTAGGCTTGTGGCTAAAGGATTTACCCAACAAGAAGGGATAGATTTCTTTGACACCTATTCTCCTGTTGCTAGGATTACCTCCATTAGAGTGTTAATAGCTTTAGCTTCCATTTATAAGTTAGTTGTACATCAAATGGATGTTAAAACAGCGTTTTTAAATGGAGATTTAGAAGAAGAAATTTACATGAAACAACCCGAAGGTATGATAGCAAAAGGACAAGAGCATAAAGTTTGTAGGTTGAAGAAATCGTTATATGGTTTAAAACAAGCACCTAAGCAATGGCATGAGAAATTTGATAATGCAATGTTGTCTAATGGTTATGTTGTAAATGAAAGTGATAGATGCATTTACAGTAAATTTGAAAATCATGATGGTGTTATTGTTTGTTTATATGTTGATGACTTGTTAATCTTTGGTACGAGTCTTGATGTTGTAAATGATACTAAAGCGTTTCTATCATCTGTTTTTGAGATGAAAGACATGGGAAAAGCAGATTTAATTCTTGGTCTTAGATTGATAGAAAAATGTGGGGGTTATATGCTTTCTCAATCTCATTATGTTGAAAAGATTTTGAGGAAATTTAATCATTATGGTGTCAAGCCTGTTAGTACCCCATATGATGCATCTATAAGATTGGAAAAGAATAAACGTGATGGTGTGTCTCAGTGCGAGTATGCAAAGATCATTGGTAGTGTCATGTATCTCATGAATTGCACTAGGCCAGATATTGCATACTCAGTTAATCGTTTGGCTAGATATACTCATAGTCCAAGTAAAGAGCATTGGGATGCTTTGAAACGACTATTGAGATATCTAAGGGGTACTATGGACTTAGGACTTACCTTTACCGGTAGTCCTGCAGTTCTAGAAGGTTATTGTGACGCTAACTGGGTCACAGATAACGATGAAATAAACTCCACCAGCGGGTATGTGTTTACTTTGGGTGGTGGTGCTATTTCATGGAAATCCTCTAAACAAACTTGTAAAGCTAAATCAACAATGGAATCTGAATTTGTTGCTTTAGAACTTGCTTGTTCAGAGGCAGAATGGTTAAGGAATTTACTAGTTGATATTCCTTTGTGGACTAAGCCTATGCCGTCTGTTTTTGTTCATTGTGACTCACAGGCAGCTATTGCTCGAGCAAGGAACAAAATATATAATGGAAAGAGCCGGCATATCCGCTTGAGGCACAATATTGTGCGTGACTTGATTAGTTCTGGGGTGGTTAACTTGGAATACATAAAAACCGAGTTAAACCTGGCGGATCCCTTAACTAAAGGGTTGAACCGGAAAATGGTTCTTGAAACATCGAGAGGAATGGGACTTGTTCCGTTGGATGTGAATTCTCTATGACAGGAACCCAACTCACTAGTAGTAGAGATCCTACAAACGGAGTTCAATGTGGTAAAAACACGTCATAGAAGAGTTCTGTTAAGTACTATCACATATGTCCCTTCCTATGTTAATGTTCGAGGATAGTACTCACTGCATGTTTGAGGGTGAGATGTAAATCTCTTAATGGATAATTCATAGCCATCAGGGATGGTGGTGTGCTGCAGTACACACTTGATGAATATCACCTATATAAGTGTGGAAGTGGGGCCGCTTCCTATGAGAGCTTGGAAAACTCTCTAGAGCACTTATGAATCCTGGGATTGGGTGCAGGGCCTTTAATGCACCACACCGCGAACTTGTAAGAAGTTAGATAATGGCATGTCATTTGTGTGTTCATATAAACAGTAGTGAAATATGTGGTTCAAGACGGTTGTCACCCTATTTCCGTTTATATAACTGCAAATTGTACTACCGGCCAGTTCAAGACGTTTGGCACTGCTCCGTTATGTGTCATTATCTTCGTTTGATAGTGAAAAGATTGGTTTATGTTCGTTCGTTTGAAACTATAAAAGCTTGGATCATGTGGGGGATTGTTGGAAAAGTACTTAAAAGTACTTTAAATCTTGTGATCCAACCTTGTATAGTGTTGTGTGACCTATTGATAGGAGATTGGATGAAGTTTGGAGTGTTTTATGAAGAATGGAAGGAAATAGGGACGTTCCAAACACTTTAAGCGCCTAATGTAGGCGTTCGAAGTGTTCTGGAATACTTCCAGACACTTGAAGCGCCTAATGTAAGCGTTCGAAGTGTTCGAGAACACTTCCAGAACACTTCGAACGCCTTGTATAGGCGTTCAATGTGACATGAAGCGCCTAATGTCATTTTGTACAGTCGTTCGATGTCACATGAAGCGCCTAATGTGTCGTTCGATGTCACATGAAGCGCCTAATGTGACCCGACTGTTCACAAAAGATGCATCTTCTTCTCCAAATGACATCTCCTTTCATATTGAACGTCCATAACCGATCCATGGAGGAAAAATCTGCAGAAAAGAGTCTTTTGAACTTGTCTCAAAGCCTATAAATAGTAGGCTTTGCTATCTTCAAAATATATATGAAAAATAGATGAAAAACTCTTGAATTCTTGTGAAAAAATTCTGCAGCATTCTTCTTCTACCTTTCACTATCATTCTCTTCTACTAAACAAGTTCAATACTTTCTCTCTAAGAGCAATAGAAAGGAAGTAAGCCGTTATATCCTGGGAAGCATTTGCTAGAAGTATACATTGCTCTTTGGTATAGGCAAAATTGCTTTAAGGACAGTGACAATCCGTCACGTCTCGGCTGTTCTATAATTTTGTGTTGCCAATGTTCTCTGCAATTTTCCAACAGTTATATGTTGTCTCTTTTCGGTTTTGCATTCTTTGCATCCAGTAGCTAGCAGGCTTTATATGTACTTTTCTGTTTGATATCAATTAGCTGGTATATTTTTGAAGTGATCTTATTTCTTGTCTCTTTCTAGAATGTGCCTGTTTTATTATTAGACTCAGCAATATGTTGTGTTACATAGCGTTCTTGTGTCTTACATTGGTCATCATATTATTGCTTAATTTACTGCTCGGATTCTTAATGAGATTTGTTCTAGATGTGGTAGTATTCTGGGACTACATGTTTTCTAAATTTTAGCATTATATGTAAGGAAATTTTATTTTGATTCAACCACCCTGGTTTAAAAACTTGATGATTTGCACCATTGCATGAGTTTCCACCACCATAATTGAGGGCACATCTAAGTACATGGTGATATTGTTTGGTATCGCTATTTTTTGAGCGCTCTTTGTTCTTGTGGATATGCTTTTTTGTTTGTTGGAGATAGTTTTATACCAAAGGTGTATAGATTCGGTCTTTACCATAGTCATCTCTTCTCTACAATAGGTGCTCAAACCAAACACGCGTTACTAATATACTGGCAGAAGCTCAAGTCTACCTTTTTAATATGTAATATGTGTTTGTTTCTGGAGAGAAAGCATGAGCTATGTTCTTACCTTCATTACTCATTGTTGAAGCTCCAGTTCATTTGTTCTACTAAATGAGGTTATTCAAGAGACTTCAGGGACTTAACTGTATAGCTCAACAATAGCTGTTCTTCTCTCATCTGATGCTTTTTGTTAAATGGGAAGTCACATTTTTGCTGGCGGGTGGTGACTGGCTACACTTGAAGTTGCTTGCTTACTTTTTACGTCTTGGTTTGGTGATGACGACTTCCTTAAATTAGACTAGTATGGAGCTATAGACAATGCAATTCATTTTAGTTAGACCTCTTCGGTTTTGAATTGGCTTGCTAGTAACATATTGTCCGCACTTTCCATTGATTTTGCTTATTACCTCTGAGAAAGGTCAGAGATCTTGAAAGTTGAAACTGTAATATGCATGGCTCAATGAGGTCTGACCATCACTGTTTTTATCTCTTCCCCTTTTCTCCTTTTTGTAGGTTCTTACGTAACGCATGAGACACATCACTTTGTTTACTTCTATTTGGATTCAAAAGCAGTACTCCTGTTCAAATCAGGCTGAGTTTGTTGAAGTGAAGAGTGATGATGCCAACAACCTGGGAGATGCCTTGGCTTGATGCTGTATGTACTTATCCAAAACTCGTAAATCTGCAACTCGAAGTAGAATTTCTTGTCCTTGTACATTTGTGCAGTTGTTGTGTTAGTTGTAGAAGGACCTCATTCACTCGGTGAAAGGTTGATATTGAGAACTCGTTGTTCAATCAAGAAAATCTGAACGTACACCACAGCCATGTCTGTTTGTAAAACAAGGTGGTGCATCTTGGTCTGATTGAAAAGACTTGTGCTACGAACATGTCACTCTTTGTCACAACTGTTTGGTCTGATGCTATGTGCCAATCAGATCAATTTTCGTATTAAATCATGAAAAACGAAGCAAAATGGGAAAGGGGATGTATCTTGATCCACACAAGTAACTTGGTTCCTGAGCCTTGAGGATCTTATCTTTTCTAAGAACTACTTATACAGCCTCATTAAAACATCCACTGCCCCTATATGTCTCTTATTGTTGAGTTTTTGTCTTAGGGTTCAGTTACCCTATATGTATCGACATGGAATATTTCGATTTCCCATTCTTCAAACGAGCTTTACCTTCGACTGGGGGTAACCAATCTTATTGATTCTCCTGCAGTGTGGTCGACTATTTGTAGGTACCCTTGATATTATATTAGTTTTGAATTGGATAAGAGAGCAATTGGGAGTTGATTGATTGTGCCCCTTTTGCTTGCTAACGAGTAGCCGCTGTTCTACGAAAGTTCGGTCAACACTGACAGTTACAACAATACAATATTCTTACCACTATGTAAAACAATAACATTTGATTATCCCATTTTTTTATTGCTAGCAAATAACATCTGGTTCTTCGTTCAATTCGAACTACCAAAGAAATATGAAGTAGGACTTCTATCACCTTATATGCTTTTGATGTCTGATGGGCAGGATTTTTATTTTTATTTTTAAAAAAAATATAAAACAAAAGAAATGAACTCATAATTTTGCTGTTGTTGGAATTCGAGATTATAATTAACTTCCATTAATTCTTTGGACGTTATCATTTCCACATGGAACACAGTGTAAGTTTTGGAAACTAAATCAACCAAACCCGTTTTCAGAAAAGAGAGACCCTAGGGAGTTTTGGGGGGAGAGGGGGGGGGGGTGTAGCGGTCACCGGGAAACTGAGAACAATAATGTTCGTCTATTGAACTAAAAGTTTTTTGCCATCTTATTCATTTATATGGGGCTGTGAAAAATCAGTAGGCATAGCAAGAAGTTAGGTTGATACACTTTTCATTTCTAGAGATGCAAAAGCTTTAGGTTGACTGTCTTTTAGGTCTATATTGAGCTTCAATGCCCTTGCCTGAATGATGGAATACTTGTGACATGTTTCTCTTGCTTGGTATTTTCATAATGTTATTGAAAGGTGGATGGCTCTACTTGGGCCCCTTTACTCTCTCTTATATATTCCATGCATAATGAATGAAGTCAGTTAATCTCTGAGGTGTGCACCATCTGCAATTTAGGCAATGGTTATGGTGCGTGTACTATTCAGCAGAATTGAACACTTCATCTGGTTTCTTGTCAGGAAGTAAAGTTTGCATGTTTAAATGGAAATCAGCATTTTTCTGGAATTTTGAGCTCCATATACTTCACTATTACAAGAGAGATAAGAGCGGACACATACAAACAAATAGTTTTAGGTATCTAGCAGCCATTAAGAAGCCACTGGCTGGAGCTGATTTAACTCCGAAATAAGATATTTTTGCGGTATAAGGTTCTTGTTTTTAGTGCAATTTGGAATAGATGTTTAGAATTTGTTGAGATGCTAAGCAACACAAAGGTTACCCTTGTCCTAGATATAAGGATTATGGCACAGCCATGCGTTTTGCCTCATTTGTGGAAAATAGAGCAGCCGAGGTGCCAAAGTGTAACTTTTCATCCGAGGTGAAGCATCAGGAGGCTCCCACATGTTTTCTGGTACCGGCTGTCCATTACCTGGGAGAGCCATAAAAGGACTAGCTCTAATATATGGTTCTTATCTGATGTATAAGAGCATCCAATGGTTTGTAGGTGATCGATCACTGTGCTAGGACTATGAAATGATTAATTGCATGTCAATCATCACCTTAAAGTTGCAAGAGATTATGGTGGACATAATAAAATACATGGAGGAGGGCTATGGAAAAACAAAGCCAACTGAGAGATTGCTCTTAAGTGTAGATTTGATCAAATTATTTTTTCTACATAGATTACATCACTTTATTCTGCTTAATAGCCTTTTAGTTAACAGTGCAGGTCATGTTTTTGGGTTTCTGCTGGTTAAAGCAAAGGAATTATAGGAATACTTTGCACATCATTGTAATTGGCAGTGCATAATAGTAATGCAACAACCACAACAACCATACCGAGTATATCCCAACAACAGCAAAAGCTATCACTAGGGTCTGGAGAGGGTGAGCTGGAGACAAACAATACCTCCATCCCAAAGGATAGAGAGCATGCTTTCAGTGAGACCCCCGGCTCTATATGTACAAAAGAAGAGAAGGTTTACTTGGCTAATTTGTGTACGTAAAATAGAAAAAAAAAAGGTTTCTGTGTTTGGAAATTTTTGATGCGGTTGCTTGCAATGAAATTGGGTTAGGTACAAAGCTAGATACAAGTGGGACAGTCGTGGTAGAATCCATGCTTCATTCAGTAGAAGGTAAGTTTTCTTTTCGAGGTTTTGGCCTTCTTTCGTTATAATTTGTCTCATGATCAATTATGTTTTCAAAAGCTGTCTCTTTCTAGAAATCCTTTTTCTTTCTTGACACTTCCCTGCGTCCTGTCTCTATGCAAAGTCAAGTTTCCCTACCAAGTCTTGAGCTTTTTCTGATTCCATTTCCCAGTATGTCTTGCTTCTTACTGCCACCATTGAGACAGACCATACACGCAACTTGAGCGGCTAAAAGCCCGTAGCAAAGTCCCATAAACCCTTGTCTCCAAAAGAATGCAAGTGCTACTCCTACTGGTGTTCCAATTAGATAGAAGGCAAAGAGATTTATACCTGCAGCAACACTAGGCTTTGCGATTCCCCGAAGCACCCTGCTGCATGTTGTTTGTGGACAATTGGCTAGTTCACACAGTCCAATTACAGGTAGAGTGGCCATTGTTGGTTGCAGAACTTCTGCATCTGATGTAAACATTCTACCCCATATTGTTCTCCCCACAGTTGTCAGTAAGCAGCCGAACATCGAGCTTAGAAAAGCCAAACCTACTGCTACAACTGTTGTTAAACGCGCTTTGTGTGGCCTCCCAGCTCCAAGTGCATTGCCTACTCTAGTAGAAGCTGAAGCACTCAGCGCTGATGGCAATGTGTACATAAGAGATGTAGTTTGTATGACTATGGCACATGCTGCTAGAGCAACTTGAGGTCTTTCAAGGTACCCAGCCAAGATTGTCATCATCTCGTACCACCACCATTCTAAACAGACTGCTAGACAACTTGGCAGGGAAAGTCGAATTAGCATGCCCCAGTTTTCACCTAAAGAAGTTGAAGACACTGATTTTGAATTGTCCAATAATTGTGTAACCAATGGCCCATCAGATGATTGAGCGCAAGCAGTATATGCTAAAAGAAAGACCAAGGGGTTGAAATTAGAAATGGAGGAGGAAATTGCTATACCCTGTATCCCCAGGTGAAGGTAGAAGGTTAAGAAGATGGTGACAGGTAAGTGCAGAACCATCGAGAGCAAAGTACACCATAACAATGGCCATATGGTATCTCTGCTGCGCAAGTAGATGCGTACCGGATGAAGAACGCTAGTAGCAATAAGATCAGGGATGGCAGACTTGCAATAGAGGCTTACTATTTCTACCACATGTGGATCTTGGCGTAGTGCTAACATCAAGGGCTTCAGATTAACCCATAGCAGCCCGATTGGCACAGATGCAAAAAGCAACATGGTTATCGTTCTTCGTTGAATAAGATGCGCCAGGCCCAAGTTTCTTGAACCAAACGCTTGGCTGCACAATGGCTCCATTCCCATGGCTAGACCTGATAGTACAGAGTAGCCAGTGATATTTGTGAACCCAATGGCTAGTGCTACTCCTGCTAGCTCGAGGCTACCTAGTCTTCCCATGCAGACAACTAAAATTATGTTCTTAAGGTAGCCAAGCAATCCCATGGCTAAGACAGGAAAGCACACGTCTGCCATTGTCTTGAATTCCTCTGTAACCTGGCAAATATTTCAACAGAAGAAAACTGGTTAGCGTCTTTGACTGTTTCATGAAATTCCTACAGTTCTTAAAATTTTGCAGTTACATCCTGCCTCTGCCATTGTCGGACTATTTCGGGTCTGCTCAGATGCCATTCTGTCTTTCATTTGTGCAGCACAATAAAAATGTTGGGCTTTCTAGAGATTTGTTTGCAGAAAATACTATTCCTTAACATGCATGCAGTGCAGCACATTTGATAGAGAAAAAAATTGGAAGCGAAGTATTGAAATAACATACTGAAGTAGCAATTTTATAGGGGTGACTTGTAACCATTAAAAGATGCATTATTTAGACAGTTGGGAAAGGTTCGAATACTGGAGAGATTTGAGCGGCATAAAATTGGAAAAAATTTGTAACGAGACGTGATTTTTACCTATGATAATTAATGATATTTACCTATGATAATTAGTGATATCCCACGTACGAAATTCCCCGGCTCAAGATTGTCACTTTTCCAATTATTCAGTAACATATCAAGTTTTTCTATAGAAAAAGCAACATGCTCTAAAACAATAAACAACAATTTTTTGAGCACGTATGTAATTTATCACATGAAGAAGCTTTGAAAATCACATGATAAGGATTGTTACTAGCACGTGTAATGGCATCAGACGTCTAGTAGTGCAGATAAACTAAAACTCTATTTGTATAAAGGACCTGTTAAATCATTTTATGATTACATCATTAAATTGTCGATTGTATGAGATGTGTGTTTTGGTTCAATTATGAATCTGCCAGCGCGCGTTGATTTCTATGTTCAGAAATAAATAAATGTCGACAAGAGAAAAACATTCTATGTTCAGAAATAAATAAATGTCGACAAGAGAAAAACATTCTGTGTTCAGAAACTGAGCTTGTAAAGCAAAGCTTAGTTGTGCGATGGAACTTGAATGCGGAAGCTTAAGTGACAAAATACAAAACGACCTTCACTTCCTTATCATCTTTCTGACCAGTTGAACAACCTTCTTCAGGCTAGTTCCTTACTCGATCTGACCATCTCTGTTAAGACACGTGGCGCAGGATAATTTTCTCACCGCTTCTTAAGGGTGAAGGGGTCCGATCTACAAGGTTTCACCTATGAAATGGATCTCTCGAAGTCAACCTTCCAGTCAATCTTCTTTCGCTAGGTTTGTGATTGTTCACGTAATTTAACAACAATATTACCTTATTGCTTTATAGTCTCCTGTCTATAGCAGAGTATGGAGAGTCAGATGTCAACAACCATACCCATGTGTTAAAAACACATGTAATGTAATTCAACAACAACAACAACAATCATACCCAGTATATTCCAACGGCAGCATAAGCTATCGCTAGCATCTGGGGAGGGTAAGAGGCAGGCAAACAATACCTCCATCCCAAGGGATAGAGAGTTTTCTTCCAGTGAGATCCCTGGCTCTATATGTATCAGTATAGATAATACAATAATAGGAATATGTACTAGTGAATTGATTTTATTAAATATAAATCAAAACCTTACGATATTAAAATAGTCAACAATGAATGTGCAGAAAAAAAAAACAAAAAAAAGTGCAAATCAACCTACAGTGTAGAGACTATCTAATTCTCTAAGTATGCTCTAGGGTGCCCCTATATCCTGTCTACCCCTCTTTAACCTTAATCCTCTGCCTCTATGAACTCCTATCTTGGACTATGTCCTCATAGAGGTGCAACTCTAGTAAGTCACGCCTAATTTGCTCACCCCACGTCAGTTTGGACGTGCCTTTACTTCTCTTCCCTTCTACAGTGAGGCTTTCAATTGCTCTGACAGACGCCGTTGTCTGTCTCCTCTTGACATGCCCAAGCTATCTCAGTCTTCCCTCTCTTATCTTATCTGCTATACTAGCAACCCCTAACATGTCTCTGAATACATCATTTCTTATTTTGTCTAGCCTTGTCTGCTCACACATACATCTCAACATCCTCATCTCTGCCACTTCCATCTTCTGCAACTGTGTCCTCTTAATGGGCCAGTAATCTGTTCCATATAACATTACCGGCCGCACCGCAACCGTAAAAAAATTTTCTTTTAATTTAGTCCTGAACCATTGTATGAAATACTGTAGATAAGGAACACAAAAATAGAAACTTCCTATGAAATAAAAATGGAAATAAAGCTAACATAACTATTTTTGTTCTCTAAAAAGAAAATTCTATAAAGAACGTTTCTGATCCACTAGGTTTCCACGTTTGTACAGGTTCGGAGAATGGTCGAATCGCTTTACGATCTGATGTACATAGCATTACCTTACACTTTATGTAAAAAGCTATTTTCGAAGCTCGAACCCGTGACTTCAAGATCATAATTGGAATAGAAATGGTGATCAACTTCATAAGAGGAAACTAAGACGAGCGGTCTTCTTAAAACCAATTGGGAAGCAAGCGGTTGATCGATAATGACATTGTGGGTAGCTTTCATGAAAACGATGTATGAGGATACTCATTAGCAATTATACGTTCAGGACCACAGCTTCGTAGATTCTTCTACGTTATTAATTAGTGCAACCGGTGATGATTTATGATGCCTAATTTCACTTATTAGAGAAGATCATCTGTGTAAAATTGAATCTGTAACCCAAAATTTCTTTAGTGTCTTGTTAAAACTTTATCAACAACAACATTACCCATTGCCTTAGAGGTTACCTTCTATGACATAGTACAAGGTTAGATGTACGCAACCATACTCATATTTTAGAAACACATAGAGGTTGTTTCCTGATGACCCATGTTTAGCCTCAGTTAAATAGTGGTTTGTGCATCAGTTAACTATTAATGCTTTTCTTCTTGGTGATCTACACCAAGAAATATATATGGAGTTGGCATAGGGAATTCATTCTTCTAAGCCTGGTGAAGTATGCATACTTCACAAATCTTTGTATGAGCTTAAGCAAGCCAGTCATCAATGGAATGAGAAACTCACTACTTCTTTGATATCTCAGGAGTACATTCAATCTAAACATGATCATACTATGTTCACTAAGACTACAGGAACTTCCTTTTTGATCCTTTTGATTTATGTTGATGGCATCATAGTGGCAAGTTCAATCATGCAAATTCAACAGTTGAAGGACGTCTCAATAAGACCTTTCAAATAAAAGACTTAGAAGAGCTGAGATATTTTCTTGAACTTGAGGTGGCAAGGTCTCAAGGGGGATCATGATATGCCAAAGAAAGTACACTCTGGAGTTGTTGAAAGAATGAGGTTGTTTGGCTGTTAAGCCTGCAATGACACCCATGGAACGACATCTTAAACTAGCACATGATGATTTAAAATTATTGAGTGATGCTTCAGGTTACAGAAGATTTGTTATGCCCTAGGATTTGAAAAAGATAAAAAAATATTAATATATTATTTCTGCAGGTGTGTGCATCGTATATAGGTTAAAGGAAAAAATATTAATTAAAGTTAATTTATTATTACTTGAAACCCCCAACTCACCACAATACCTCTTAATCTTTCATAACCCCCACCATATCACACATTAATCCCCCTATTCTTCTTTAACTCTTACTTAAATCAAACCCTCAATTCATTGTCTTCCCATTCCACTTGGTGTAATCGGCCAACACCAAAAAAAAAAGAGAAAACAGTAGAACAACCGAGAGTGAAGGAGAGGGAAAGGAGAAGGAAAAAGAGGAAAAGAAGAAGAAGAAGAAGGAGGTTTTGTCCAAATCCAACCCCAATTTCAACTACGATATAGTATAACTCAAGCATTGTAAGTACCTATCTATGTTTTCCATGTATTTTCTAAAATTGGCTTTATTTATATATATAAATTGGATCATATATATGCATTTTTGATTTTATAAATGATTGTATATAAAAAGTATTGTGTGTGTGTGTGTCTATATATGTACCGTGTATTTTCGTACGTGTATGTATATATGTGTTATACGAGCATTTAAAATATTTGGCCAAAAATGTTGTGATTATATGAATGCATGTTGTATGTGTGTGTGTGTATATGTATTCCATCTATTTTTTATATACCTTTGTATGTGCTTATATATATATTCCGTGTGTTGCATATATATATATATATATATATATATATATATATATATATATATATATATATCTGTGTGTGTGTGTGTATAGCTGTGTTGTTGTATGAATGTATATTTATGTATATCTTGGCCATATAGTAAATGAAAATTGGTTCCTTATAATGATTAAGAATTTTCTTCAAGAAAAAAAGTATCTTTATGTATATGAATATATGTTATTTTTTTCGTATTTAAATGTATGTATAATTATGTAAGCTGTTTTCAATGAATTTAAAAATATATATATCATGCTATTGCCGTATTTATATTTATATAAAATTATAGAAACTATTTTCAGCAAAATTATATTTAACTATATATTATTTTCGGATTTAAAAATATATATAAATATATACACTATTTTTCTGATAGAATTATACATTTATTTATCTTATTTTCGGATTTAAAAATATATAAATATGTAAACTGTTTTTCGGATAGAATTATACATTTATTTAGCTTATTTTCAGATTTAAAAATATATATAAATATAAAAAAACTGTTTTTCGGATAGAATTACACATTTATTTACCTTATTTTTGGATTTAAAATATACATAATTATATAAACTGTTTTTGGATAGAATTATATATTTATTCATATTATATTTGAATTTAGAGTATGTATAATTATACAAATTTTTTTAGAATTATATATTTTCTTCAGAGTTAAGAATATATATAAATATACAAGGGATGAAATAAATATATTTATATTATCTCCGAAATCAGAGTATATGTATATGTTAGTGAGTAAGCGTTTCGGTCGAGATTATATTATGTATATTATTAACAGAATTGAAATATGTGTTTATTTATATTATTTCTGGAATCGAACAAGTATATATAATGTATAAATTATTTATATTATAAATATGATTAAATTGTACTGACCGGAATGATATGTGTTATATGAATTTATTTATTTATCGACGGAATTAAAATATATTTATTGGTGAATAAACTACTTGGACCGATTTTCAATAAGAAATTATGCTTGAAGGAGTATAGTTTTATGAATGTGTTAAGTGGGTTTGGAAAATAATTATTGATATAAGATGTGTGGGAGTATGCATACACGTATATATGCATGTGTATGAGCGCGTGCATATATATAAGTATGGATGTATCGGATTATGTATGATTGTGCATTTGCATTCATGGCACGAGCATTGCATTGACCTATGTGTCGTGTGGCCCTATGAGGCGTGTGGTCCTATGGGACGTGTCGCCCTATGAGGCGTGTGGCCCGATGGGGCGTGTGGGCTGACGAGGCATGTGGTAGGATCACCTCGAGGTTCATGTATTGCACGGTAGAGAGACATGCATTCGTGTGTTGAGATTTCGTTCTGTGTGACACAGACATGCATCATGACATCGCATAACTGTTAAGTTGTACTTTTATTTACTTCATGTTTACACATGTTATTTGGTGCCATATATGAAGTTATTCGGAAAGAGGCAGGTTCAAACCTACTGGGTGATATTTATTATCACTTACACCTTTATTTTTCCCCAGGTGAGCAGGAGTATAATTATATTCGTTGATGACATTATGTTGAGTTGACTTATAGTGTTGTTTGACTGTGTAAGTTGTTTATCTTAACTTTATTTGCGAACGAGGACCGGTAAGTTTTATTTAATTTATTTTATTATGTTTTACCCCATCCTCTCGTATATGATCCGATAGCGGGTATAGGTAGGTACTTACAGGCGACGCAAAGCGCTCATAAATCATTGTTTCTATTTTTCTTTGCACATAACCCAGATTATGATATGCTATTCATAGAGGATGATGCCAAGTGGGCACTATGAAATCTATAATGGTAGACGTATTAACTTTTAGGATACATACATGGAGTTGGTATTATTGTTTATTTCGGGTTTATAGTATTTTGTAAGTTGATTTTGACTTTTCAGTGACCTTGTTCGGCCTGGTCAGCCTTGATATTACAGTTTGATATTTAAGTTGGGAGATTTTTTATTAAGGTTTTAAATTTCATGTCGTTTCCACGTATTGATTTCTGCGTCAATCAACAACGTGCAAGAAATTTATATCGACGCTTTGTAGTTCTCCTAGTAGACTACGGTACGTGCACTGTCTCTAAAGCTAGGGTTCGGGAGCAAGGCGCTTCAATATTGGTAGGAAAGCTTCTATATCTTACAATTAGCATGCCAGATATTGCCTACAACGTTCAACAACTCAGTCAGTTTTTGGATAGTCTTACAGAGCTGCACTAGAAATCAGCCTATAGGGTGCTGAGATATTTGAAGGGAACTCCTGGGCAAGGACTTATTTTCCATAGCACAGGCTCTGGTTTACTTAAGGCATATGCTGATGCACACTGAGGAGGGTGTTCAGTGACTAGAAGATCAATAACAGGTTACCGTATATTCTTTGGATATGCCTTATTGTCGTGGAAATCAAAGAAGTAGACTGCAGTTTCTAGATCTTCCTCAGAAGCTGAATATACGTCCTTGCCAGGAGCCACATGTGAAGTGCAATGGCTGCTCTATTTGCTGAAAGATATGGGACATGAACACACATAGGTTGTAGAGCTTTTCTGTAACAATAAAAGTGTCATTTACACAGTAGAAAATCCTGTTTTTTATGAGAGGACCAAGCATATTGAGATTGACTGCCACATTATTAAGTTTTTGCCATTTCATTGTTCTTGTGGTGTGATCATTGTAAAACTGCTCTGCTGCATTGTTTCTTGTTGTTTGAATCAAAATTTAACACTCTTTTCGTCCTATCATGAACTAGAGTATACGGCGACGTATCACTTTGTATTAGTACATATTCACAAGAATTATCAATATCGTTTGATATACTTGTCGTCTACTACAAACTTTTGGAGAATTAATTGCTCTCTCTATTCATATAATCATTTTTATTTTTCTAATGTCACTGTCCTGACTAGCTTGCACCACGACTAATCTTACAGGTTTCGGAGTTGAGTTACCAACTATCTAAACTTTAAGTCGGCTTTTAAAGAGACTTGCAATTCATCGAGGCTAATTCTAAGTCATTGTCTAAAATTTTTACCGGCCAAACTGTAGCGCTCCAGCCCAATACTGGACATCGGTATCAATACACCCGTCGTAGTCTGCTACGAGAACTACGAAGCTTCAAAACGGATCAAGCATACGTCATCCATAATGTAAGATAAATCAGGGAAACATCGTAAAATTAAAACTTCAACACCCTTTTTGTAACCAAATACAACCCAGCAGAAATGAAACATAGCTGGGAAATTGTCTAATATATTCTTCAATACAACACATTAACCAGTAAATCATCCAACAAAAAGGAAAGGAATGTAATATGTCTACTTTAGTGACTATCATTCCAATGAGCCCACTCGCCGTTGTCTTCTATAAAAATCATCTCGCACTCTGGCTCACCTGAAAAGCAGATGAAGTATCTATTCTTAGTGAAAACATCGCTAGCAAGTAACCTGACTATATGCCTTACGGGACCACACACGACGAGTCACCAGTATATAAATCAATGCCCAAAATAAGGTGCTCGGGTTAGCAAGTAACATCTTTATATCAGTTTACCAAAGCCAAATAAGTCACATAAATGATACACGAATACAGAACAAACATATAGCTAACAAAACATATTACATATGCAGATCATATGCGAATGTCATGTTTTACATGTCAAGTCTTATGCTTCGTGTCACATGATGCATGTACTCCTTTAAAATCACACACAAAACCCATGCATATGTTTTCCTTCGTTAACATGTCATGTGTGTCATTTCACAAAAAAAAAAATTTCCATAATTCTTCTTATCATATTCTTCATATACCAGAACTTTATACCATGTGGGTGATCAATCCACAGCAAACAGAACTTTATGCCACATGCTGAAAGGTCCACGACCCTATAACATAACTTTATATCCCATGCTGATAGATACACCGGCCCATAACATAACTTTATACCCTACTGTTGATTCACAGGTCACGCTTTTACGCCCTGCTACTGCATGCGTGGCTTTTATACCCTGCGATCAACCAGCAGCCATAGCTTGTTTTTCAGAAACTTTAATCTTTGTTTGCAAACACATGTTCTTTCGCTAAACAAATCTCATGTCGAAATGCTAAGTGTTCATGTCGTGATGCAGAATGCTCATGTTACATCATATCAAACGTGTAAACATACACACACACTTTAATATCAAGTACAAGGGCCTAAACCTCAAACACACCTTGTTCGTACCATCTCATGCTATTTCGTATTGCAAAATTCACTTCAAATTCATACCTAATCCTACTCATTCACACTTAATGTTTACAACTCATGCACACCTCGAAAACACTTGTATTTTATGAGCAATAGAAGGGAATAAAGGTATCTCACAAACATGGAGCGCTTAATGTGTCAAAAGAGACTTCCATTACACTTGGAACGCCTTCAGGAGGCACCTATAGTGACATGAAGCGCCTATAATAGGCATTCGAAGTATTCTGGAATGTGCTGTGATACATCGAACGCCTACATAAGGCGTCTTATGTGACATGAAGCGCCTTATGAGGTGTTCGAAGTGTTCTGGAATGTACTGTGACACATCGAACACCTATTTTAGGTGTCTAATGTGACATTGAGTGCCTAAAGTAGGTGTTCGAAGTATTCTGATGGTTCCAGAAACTGAGAATTATACCGTAACTTCTCCTCTTCATCTACTTCCTTCACCCTTTTCTTGTTAAACACTTCAAATTCTATCTTACCACCTAAATCCATCATGCTTAACATACACATAACAAAGATTGATCCTTAAAATCATCAGCCTGAATCAATCCAGGACTACTACCATTCACATCTCTAAATGTATCATCCATCTTCTAATCCACACTAAAATTGCAGCAACACATCATCTAAACCTTCAAACCTTCCTCAATTCATCTCAAATCATCTAAGGAAATACTTGTAAATCACAATAAATTATCAGAACGCAATATTTGCACTGAAGATAACAGCTTAAGGGCATATTTATCAACAACTAAGCACAATATAGGTATTCTTAGAATTTGGCCCAAAGAACATGACTTTAATCCACCAACAACAACAAATACATATAATAGAGCATTTAGCATAAACAAATCAAGATTACTAATGTGTGATCCAAATTTTCTCTTTATAAGAACATAGGGCCTGTTGAATCAAAATTTGCGTAAAGCGTATAGAAAGATTACTTGCCTTGGAATCTAGATAGTCTTCGAGTGTGTGGCGGGAATTTCGTGATAGATTGGACCTAGGTTGGTGGCTCTTCCTCCTTCTTCTTCTTCTTCTTCTTCTTCTTTTCTTCTTCTTTCTTCCTCTCCTTCTTTTCTCCTCTCTTTCCCTCTAGCCGTTTCCCCTGTTCTTTTCTTGTGTAACCGCCGTTTTGTGCTAATGGGGAGTTATACTCCTTTGTGTAAGTCCCCCAGCGTTTAAGTGGGAGGGGTATTTTAGGTATTTTAGCCTAATTTTCTTAATTTTAGCCTTTTGATTATTTTCTCACTTACAATTCATTTAACTAAGCCTCATAAACCTATATATTTAATAAAATTATATTTTAAGTTGTTTTCTTATTATTAAAAGCTAGACTTAAAAGTTACGGGGTATGACACAAATAGTCTTTTGGCTTCAAAAACAATAGTATTTGATAATAGTAATGGTGGTTACGAGGGTTCCTTAAACTTTGCAATTATCAAGCATTGTCGGACAATATGAACCCTGTGGGTGTTTTGAGTATCTTGATTGTCTGCCTAGGGCTATGGAACCTCATGTCATGAAAAAAGGAATCCCCTCATAGACGATCATTTTAAGATTCAGATGACATACCAACATATGTGAGTCGAGAAGATATGAGCACCGTTATCTCCTAATCAATTGCATATAAAGAATTGGACGTTGCTTAAATGATAATGAGTGGGAACTTACAACATCCCATCTTTGGAATGTTGGAAACAAAAGCATGGTCATGATGCTTGGTATGCCATTTCTCCAAAAGTTAATCAGTAGTGGGCATGATTAATATTGATATTTGATGAGGTTCTTTGATTTTTCAGACATTTGTTACAACCGATAAGCACATGCACGGTTTCGCATAAGCACGACCACCTTAGTTTTCTTGCTAAGTGACCCTTTTCAAACTTACTTATTAACTGTCAGTAAAAACGTTTTGCTTATAAAAAATTACGCATTAATATGCCCTCCATAACACTGATGTGATGTCTCGAATAATAAATATTTTTAGAGAGAACAAAAATATTCACAAATCCTACATTAATATTGATGGCTTGTGTCATACATAAAAGATTGCGCAGGTGGCATATTTTTGTGCATTTGTACTCGAAATGTTGTGCATTTTATCTTATTTATTGAAAGTAGCAAATTCTTGCCTGGAATTTCGCAAACACGTGTTAGAAAACTTTTGGGAAATCACTGAAGTTGTTAGTGGTCTATTGAGAGAACACCACAACCTAATTGTGGCGCATATAAATGATTATTGCAATTCTGTTATAATTTTGGCAGCGCCTTATTAAATTACCAGCCAAAAAAAAGTTAAATTTCTTGAATTTGTGGCACTTACAGGGGAAAAAATGGAAAGCTGCAAAGTTTTCACACATTTTACAGCACACAATAAAATAGTAATGAAAAGTGCTGTACTTTTGTGACATTGAAAATGTCCCCTGAGTACTTGCCATCAATTACCTATGTCCAATTTGTGATAAATATGTCGTATATATAACCATATTAGTTATCGTCCAATGAAAATTTTGTGACAAATATCAATGCGTTAGAAATGAAGTATCGTTTAGATCATGGTAATGATGTGGTCCAATCCATATTATTATATGATGATAAAGATATACTAGATCTCGGATCTATGAATAGAGATATTCCAAAAACTCAAAACTAAAAGACGAAATAATGATAAGTAATTGGTCATGCATGTCTTTCTTTGTCAATTCATCCATGTTCTGACCAATTTAGATCAAACCACAATCATAATTCAGTATTGCAATTAGGTTTAAGGGTTTTAAATTGACACTTTTAAGCACGTTTATCTATCAACTTAAATGTAATTTACTAGGCCTTTGCTTAGAAACCCTAATACTTGTTAGGTCCGCGAAACACACTAGAAGGGGGTTGAATAGTGTATTAATTTAAGTATAGTTCTTTTTCGAATCTTTTTGCAATGGAAGTAGTTAAACCAATACTTGATGTGTTCTTTGAAGGAAATAACTTGTGGAAGTGAAAGAACACCAAATTTATAAAGGTTCAAATCAAAGACTCTACTCCTCTACCTTCTTGCTTTGAACAAAAAGGATTTTTGAACAAGGGATTGTTATTTCTCTTTGGAGAGAAACAACAATCAAAGAAAATACAAGAACAAACTAGGTTTAGCAAACCTAGCTCAAGAATACGAAAAACTCAACCTCTTTGAAGCCTAGCCTCCTTAAGATCTTCTTTGCACCATAGAAACCTTCTATGGAGTATGATGTAGCTTCTACACCATCAACTAGCTCTTGGAACCTTGAATTTTCGCCCAACAAGAAGCTTCCTTGCTTCTTGACCAACAATCTAAATCTTGCTCCTCACAATCCTCACTTAGAAGAAGATCATTTCTCCTTTACAATCACACACTCTGAACAATAAAGTAATATTACAATGATTTTTTAGAGCAAAATACAAATGAAGACTTGAGAGCTTGAGGTACATAGTTGTCTTTAAAAATGGAGTCTTCCAAGCCTTATAGAAAGGTCTTCTAGCCGTCGGAGAGGAAAGAGAGAATTGGAAGAAGACTACCTCTCACATATTGACACCTCATTGCCTTGGAAATCTCTTCTTGGAAGAAGTCAAAACTTCTTGTGGAAGCTTTGCCTTTTAAGCTCAAAAAGGATAAGATTTGTTCACCTACCTTTGATTGACATTTTGGCTAAAGCTAAAAATGTTGATTGAGATAAAAAGTACTTTTGTCATGAATGTATAGAAAAGATAAAAAGTACTTTTGTCAATTCAAAAAATGTAAGAGAGAAAAACTGTACATATTGAAGCCTACTGTCTGTGCATCAGAATTTATGAATGCTGCGCTTAAAGTGACTTCGCACTCAAGCGTAATAAATATATGAAGCGCTTCACGTTTGTTCTTCAAACTTTCTGCCTGAAAGTTTTCATGCCGATTGAAGCGCTCCATGTAGCGTTCGAAACTTTCTGTCGAAGAGTTTTTATTTTTCTTACCAAATAAAGCGAAGCGCTCCATGTAGCATTCGAAACTTTCTGTCCAAGAGTTTTTATTTTTCTTACCAAATAAAATGCTCTATGCAGCGTTCGAAACTTTCTGTCCATAGGCTTTATTTTCTTCTTACCAAATGAAGCGCTCTATGCAGCGTTCGAAACTTTCTGTCCGAAGGCTTTATTTTCTTATTACCAAATGAAGTGCTCCATTCAGCGTTTAATGACTGAACATAAATTTTCCTTAGCTACACTTTCTTGAGAAGTAATATGCCCGATTAACATGTGAAGTTCCAGAAACATTTGATTTGATTTTGAAACTTCTCTTTTTTTGTGCAAGTCATTAAAACCAATCTTGGCAACAACAATACTCTTACCCATTTGTCACCAAATCATCGTAGAAGCAAGCTACTCTAACCGATCGGTACTCGGCACGAGCAGAATACTTGAAGCGAGCGGAAAAATCACTTAGATTCAGTAGATTCAGTTAAACACTTGGCGGAACGAGCAGAGAAGAAGCAAGACTTATTAGCTCGCCTAAGGGGGGTAATGCCACTTGTAAAGCTCTTTCGTCGAGTGTGCCATCATGATATGACTCGAGGAAGAAGCACCAGCTAATTCGGCTCCTAAAAGTTTTGTTAAAGATGATTTTTCAACATATATAATTTAAACTATACTAAAATTGTCATATGATGTTACTCTTTCCTAATATCCGTCAGCTTGACAAACAACTGCTAGGTAGTTAGAAGGATCTATGGATGAGCTAGAAGTGCCAAAAGCACACATTTTTCAGCAGTAACATGAGTTTATTTCAATTGAAGAAACCAGCATTGATGCATGTGTTGGAGCCCACATATTTTTCATTCAAAAGAGGAAAGAATAGAAGGATTTTTCTCAAAGTGGAAAGGCATCTTAGAGGAAGGAGTACTAAACTTGATTAGGCTAAAGAATGCAAAGTGAGATCACAATCATTAGGGTTAGTTATTGGTCATCTTCATCCAACCTATTGCCTAATAGTCATACCCTATTCGAGGCCCTTTCTTTCTGTCCTTAAATTATAGGACCATGTCCTTAATTATGTCAATGAACGTGTCTATGTGACTTGTCAATTACGAGTCACGAATTGGTCCAATTACGAGTCATGAATCTTATGATGATCATCTTTTTTTTTTTGTGGTCATTCTGCAAAGCAATATAATGCAAGATTTAAATAAAAAGTATGTCATTATATCCCAACGAAAAGATATATCCTTTGCGATAAAAGCAACTTTGTGATCATAGTACATATTTTGTCACCTATCACAAGGAGAAATGACAACAAAAGATTAAATAAATAAGATAGAGCTGAATGTCCTTCCCCTAAAAACAAAAAGGAAAAAAAAAGAAAGAAAAAAAATGCATATGTAACCATAGAGAGATATTGTCAGCAAGACTAAGATTTCATACTAAATTCAGTCTCATAGTTCAGCAAGACTATGATATTCATTGATTACTGCTTAAGATTTTATTACTAATTCTGTTTGGAACATCTTCACAGATTCAACAGTTGCAAGTTTTCTGTCAAACAATGCTACTGTAGGTTAGGAGGAGATGGGGTAGGGATCAACTGTCCAATTTAAGTTATTTTGACCAATTGATATGGTTGGCTTACTATTCATTAGTATCATCTGCTGGCCAGATATTGTAGAAAACTGAAATTTAACTTTTAAAAAACTAAAACAATCCAAAAAATTTCATATTAATAACGGAAAGTAATTATCTATACGTTTAATATGTTTATGCATATATTTGACGTATAAAAATCTAGAATGGATGACCAGAAATCCACAATGATGATATCCATGTTGGATTTATTTTTTTAAATCTCTGAATATGACTATTTAATCGAATCAATGAACAAAGTAACAAAATGCGGAAAATATACCTTGCTCCATCGCTGTTGTTAATCTAAACACGTACGCTGCAACTGCTCTGATGAAGAATCTGGCGTGATCCAAGGATTCACGACCTCCCACCAATTGCTGATACACCCCTAGAATGGAATCAACAAATCACTGCTTTACCCGATGGAGAGGCTAGGCAGTGTGAGCTTTATAGAAAATTTGGCACACCCTCACTCTTTTGGTCACTGTAACTAGCGGCCCTTTTTTTTGATTATGCGTCTGATGCTTCTGAGGAGATTAACCCCTCCTCCTTTATATAGAGGGAAAAGGAAGAATCTGATAGGTATAGGATTTAAATTTAAACTTAAAATTAAATTTATTTAAACTTAAATTTAAATCTAAATTTAAAACTCAACCTTATCTTCCTTTATTAAATATTATCTAATATTTAATAATAAATATTATTATTGAATATTATTTAATATTTAATTATTGTACCAATAATTATCTACTAGCCACACGTGGGTTGTCGCCCCTCGGGGACCAGATGTCGTACACTTTATGGTCGTAACACTTTGAGCCTATCCATCGCGATCTCTGACCATATGACTTTCTACATATTCGGAGCTTCCATTTTGACCACACTATACATCCACAAACATACCCGATGATCACTTTGTGGATGTTTTACGTAATAATTAAATTATTACGTGATATATGTGACATATAAAATTATCATACATAACGTCCATCTTATGATTAATTCGTATAAACTTTATCAGTGTCCTGCGCATTACACGTATCTCGAATTAATCCCAACAATCTCCCACTTGGACTATGTATGTATCTTGAAGATTATATGCCACCCTTTTGAGCTCATATATTGTATGTCCTTTAGTGTGTCTTTCCTTTTTCGGTTCATCAGCAAATGTTAGCAAAAGACTTAAGCCGCACGCTGCCACATTGAATTAGTGACTTGTCCCTCTTAAATCATTATACTAACATTCAAGTGAATGACATGGATACTGAAATGGATATGTAATGTGGAATTAATATGCTAGGTGATCGTACATATTAATTCCAACTTGGCCCTACTTTAGCGAGATCAACAGAATTTAGAATGTATGCCGTAACTGCATAATGTACATAAATGTGTCTCCTAAGCAGAGGGAGCGAGTTCCATACTCCCATGTTCGCTCCAGGTGTTCTGCTCACTTGGAACGAGTTTACTTCTACAGAAAACTTTAATATAACTGGAACGTACATTATACTGTTTGCCTGAAATAAACAACTTTATTGAGCACAAGAAAAACCTCACAGTCTCCCACTAGGATAAAACATCCTCAACTGGACTAAGACCCATACGGCTAATATGCTTGTGGAACACAACCGGTTCCACAGCCTTAGTCAAAGGGTCGGCCACCATGGAGTCTATACTGATATGCTCAATAATGATCAGACCACTCTGAATTCTTTCTTTAACAGCCAGATACTTCATCTCTATATATTTTGCTTTAGATGAACTCCGGTTGTTATTTGAATATAGGACTGCAGCTTTACTGTCACAGTAAATCCTCATTGGAGGCGAGATAGTCTCCAATACCCGCATCATGTGACAAAATTGTGAAGCCATATCACCTGATTGGATGCGTGGAATGATGCTATGAATTCCGCCTCCATAGTGGAGGATGCCAATAAGGTCTATCTCATGCTTTTTTATGAGATCGCACCTCTGACTAGGGTAAACACATAGCATGAGGTCGATTTCATGCTATCTTAGCATCCAACAAAATCGGAATCTGTATATCTAGTAATCTCTGACTTGTCATATCTCCGATAAGTCAGTACGTGTTGCTTCGTTCCTTGTAAATATCTTAGCCCTCTCTTTGCTTTGGTCCAGTGATCTTTACCCAGATCAGAGAGGTATATGCATAACATTCCTGTAATGAATGCCAAGTCTGGTCGTGTACATACTTGGCATACATTATACTCCCTATTACCAAAGCATAGAGAGTATTCCTCATCTCTGAACGTTCAAACTCTGTTTGGGGACATTGCTTCAGGCTGAATTTTTCTCCTCTAGCCATAGGGGTATTAAGTGGTTTACACTTATTCATGCTGTACCGCTTCAACACCTTTTCGATGTATGCATGTTGTGAGAGACCTAAGATACCTTGGGTACGATTCCTCCATATCTCAAGTCCCAACACATATGAGGCTTCAACAAGGTCTTTCATCTTGAAATGTTTTCTCAGAAAGGCTTTGGTGTCGCTCATCATGTTTACATTATTTGTTACAAGCAGTTTATCATCTACGTACAAGATCATGAATATGAACTTGCTCCCAATGAACTTGTGATACATGCATTCGTCAATTTGGTTTCCCTCAAAGCCGAAAGAGACAACCACTTCGGCGAATTTGAAGTACCACCGTCGAGACGCTTGCTTGAGCCCATAGATGGATTTCTTTAGTCGATAAACCATGCCTTTTGGATCTCCCACCTCGAATTGAGGTGGTTGTGCAGGACCTGTATAGCACCACTAGAAGGGGGAGTTGAATAGTAGGTGCGAAAAATTTGGTTTTTAAAAATTTTTAAACCAAAAACCTCACTTCTGAAAACAGCTTCTGTTTTCTGATTCTGTTTTTAATTAACTGAATGATTAAGTTGTAGACTTTCAAAAATCGTGATATTTGGTGACAAAATACTTTCAGATGTTATGTATATGTCATAAAAATTTCAGATTAAAATTCCACTCCTAACCTCTTGAAAATACATTTTTGGTCAGAGTGCGCAAATATGTCAGAAACAGTACTCTGACTTGAAAAATTTATTCCTATTAAATGGTGACTCCAAATGGTCTGAACATTAAATGGCAAGACCCTCAAGATATTTATTATAATGGGTTGAAACAGTTTTTGAAAATTTCTTTAGAAAGTAAGTCAACCACGTTGATGTTCTCAACCTTTGTAAATCTGAAAATCAGATTGCACTAGTCTCATCATTATTCATGTTTGACTGACTTATACTTATCCAAATGAGTTGAATCTTGCGCCAAATGAAAACTAGGAGGTGTTTCTATGCTTCTGAAAAATTGTGTGATTTTTGAAAATCGTTTACTATTTTTTCTATCGCAATGAAATTGATGCAAAATGCTGGAGACTGAAAGTAAAGTGCTGAAAATAAGAATACCAAGAATTTTATACTGTTTCGGTTAAAACGACCTACTCCAGTCTTAGAGGACACCTACCTCGATTATCACTAAAAACCAAAAACACCTTAACACAAAGGTTGCTGGAGTTATACACCAACTCCACTCTTTTACAACCAATACGACCAAAACAACCAAACAAACTGATCACGAACACCACCACCAATCGAATGAAGATTTGATCACACCTTGATCAACCTTTTACAACAATGTATGAGTGTGTGTGGTATAATCAAAGCCTAATATTTTAAATATATGAACAATAGGCTTCAGAGAAGAAGAAGAAAGAAATATAGAAGAAGAGAGTATAAGACCCTTTTGTACTTGAGAGAAAATGAGAGTTGTCTTGGCCTTGTTTGATCTACTTCTCCTTTTTTTATTCATAAGTGGCCGCCCCCATTAGGTTATATTCCTTCTTTAGAAATCTCTTTAATGCCCTTGGTAGATTGTCTTGTGTAGATATGACACCATCTTGCTCACTTGGCACATTATGATTGGAGGGATGACTTGACCTTGCTTACTTGGCACCTGATGATTGGTCCAACTTGTCATCATTTTAATTAGCTGTAAAATCTGAAAATAACTTACAAAACATATGCCAAAAAGAATTCAAACTATTGTCAAAAAATCATCATTCAATCTCCAATTTTGGGAAGCAAATTAGGGCGCATTAAGAAGCCAAAAATGCCAACTACAAGCATGTGCTGAAAATTTTCAGCATGTGTCTTCCTTTTGAATTGTTTCCTTGTGTAGTGCCCTCTTTTATGTCACTAACCTTGTGTGGCATATTCTCCACCAATTAAGATGCCAACTAAGCTCCACATAGGCTCCATCAAGGCTGAAATGGCATGTGAGAAGTCTTGTATATGTGCTGAATTTCAGTTTAGTAAACTTTGTCAAATAATGCACAATAATTACACATATCTGGTAAATTCTAATCAGTCCTAATTTGAATTTTCTAGAACACTTTAACATGTATTGAATGTGTAAAAGTGTCTAGATACATGTTACAACTCATTCCAAAAACGTTCCATATGTTGTGTTCGTACCGAATTTTCGACTTTCGTCGATTACGCGATTTTTCTCCGATTAAATTCAAACTCTTTGCACATGTCATATATATTATGTAACACATAATATACATAAAATAAAGTAGATATTCAGCTCCAATGGCTGACTTAGAGGCGCCCCCATGTGCTAAATAAAATTGAATGTGATATCTCTGTAATTTGGCCTTAATTGTGGGTGATTTGTGTGTGCCAACATGGAATGATTTAGTGGCTGAATTTAACATGTGAGCCACGAAATTTTTGGCTATTTTTGAAGTATATGGACTGGCCATCTTTATATGGCAAGTACGTGACACGTTGGAAGTTTCGGTAGTCACCAGATACGACAATTTTTGGTTTATAACCTTGTAACGTGTCGCTATAATTTTGTCATCGTTATGACTTATATCATATGATATAGGACCTGAATATACTCATAAATATGAGGTGTATATAGTGGTGTGACGTTGACGTACGTTTGTAATATATGTAATGTGTTAGTAGTGCGTCGGAATATATGTGCCTTTTTTAAAAAATCTGAATATATATAATATATATATGTAGGCGTGTATCTTGAAGGAATAAGGAGATTTTCCATTTTTTAATTTGTTTCCATCAAGCCTTCTCCAAATATATCTCCATCTAATGAACTAGTTAGTTCATTAACTTAAGTATTTCACTTAATGAACTAGTTTAGTTCATTAATGGCGGCACCTGAAAATACTTCAAAGACAAAAAATGTTTGCCATATGATGTAAGCTTTAATGCTTCATGGCTTGTTAGTACGACAACAATATATATAAATCATATGAGGCATGTATATCACGAGAACGTGTCAAGTAATAAATTTGTTACAAAATAACACTAGTTCATGATTTAAATATGACCGCTCTCCCTCCAAGTATGCTCAATTTCGAATTTTGAATTTTATAACATCGTTGTCTCCCCCTTAAATTGTGCAATCATGCTTTCTCTCTCCTTTAAATCACTCTCTCTCCTCCTTAAATCATGCACTTTCTCTCCCCCTTTATTTTGCAAATAATATCAAAAGTACATGTAAGAAAGAAATAGTGGTTTATAGTATATCAAAATCATGCATTTCAAGTGCGTTCTTAAGGGTGATTTTTTTAACCCTTTTCAAATGTACCTTTTGCTACTCAAACTTGGGTGACCTTTCTAGGTCTTCAAAGGGTAAGAAAAGAGATGAAGAAGCAATGTAATAGATGTTCGATGCAAATCCGTTTGGCCTATGGCTAAGAATGCCATCATGCTCATGATAAGATTTTCGTTTTTGATATGTATTTTGGTTTGTATGCACGGGGCGTGATCTAGATGCATTAGTCTGATATGAATGCCGCGTATGCATTAATGATTTCTTTTCATATCTATATGGTATATGATTATACTTTGTATGATATGAAGAATAAGAAGCACGATGAGATGAGATGAGTGGTGTACTAGTCGTCTTCTTAGGTTGTATAGTTGCATGTGGTTTCTTAGATGAAGATAAAATAAATTTCCTTGACTTGTTTTGTACTTTATTACCTTCCACATATCCTAATCTAATTTTGTCGCTATCATGTTTTTGTAAAGAGATGATGAGATCTAGCATGTTTGTACCTGTGTCAAACTGTTTCACCATTTTTTCTAGATCTGCATTCCTTGATTTTAAATTTGAAATCTCGGATTTCATTTCATTATTTTGTGTTGTCAATGATGAGACCTCTGATTTCAATGCATTGTTTGTGCAAGGCGACTCTTCTTTTGAATCGTTTAATTGAGAAACAAGGTTCGTGTTAGATGATTCTAACAACTTCATGTCTTCAATCAATCGTTTCTTTTCTTTTGCAACAGTCTTAGAGAACTTATGCAACTCAAGATATTGACAAAATAAATCATCATAAGGAAGCTCGGAATCAGAATCAGAGTCAGAAGATACCTCATTTGATGCCTTAGATGTAAAGAATACTTGTGCCGTTTCTTCTTCGGTTCCTTCAGCCTCAGAATCAGATAAATAACTCCATGTGGAGGCTTTAAAGGCTTTTCTCCTTTGTTTAGGTTCTGAGACGAGTCTAGTTTTTGTCCGATCCTTGTCATGGTTTTTGTTCCTTGTTTGGGCAGTCATAAGAGATATGTCCAAGTCTTCCACAAGTATAACATTTAATATCCTCATCATTTTTATTGCTATGATTCTTAGACAAAGTAGGTTTAGGTTTGTTTTTAAGCGATTTTCTCATGATCTTTCTTAATCTTTTAGCCAACATGATTAGATCTCCATCATCGGACTCCGAGTCACTATCATCTACGCGATCATAAGAGGTAGAGACATATTCATTTGATTTAAACGCTATAACCTTGTCTTCTTTAGAAGTTGATTCGGAATTTCTTAAAATGAGTTTGTTTTCATATACCTTCAATGATCCAATTAATTCCTCCATCTTTATGGATTTAGTATCCTTACTTTCTTCGATTGCAGTGACTTTTGAATCCCATTCGGATGGAAGACTTCTTAGCACTTTTTGCACCTTCTCCTGTGAAGAAAATACCTTTCCAAAAGACTCAAGAGAATTGTAAATGTTAGTCAATCTTAGATCCATATCAACAATAGATTCATTTGGTGATAACTTGAAGGATTCAAGAGTAGACATAAGCATATTTATTTTAGACTCTTTGACTTGACTAGTCCCTTCATGTTTCATTTCAAGAATCCTCCACATCTGTTAGGCACTAGAGCAATTTGACACATAACTCGATTCGCTTTTACTTAACCCGTTTAAAAGAAGTTGCATGGCTCTACCATTCATACTTAATTTCTTTTTGTCATCACTAGTATATTCTTGTTTCGGTTTTATGACTTCTAGTGTGACACCATCAACAATAGATAACTTAGAAGGAATAAAAGGACCATCTTCTATAACAGACCACAAGTCTATATTGTGGCGCCCCGCATCCCGGCCCTGCCGGAGTCGGTGCACCTGCCGTACTTCACTAAGGAGAGTACTAGGCGTCGTCCATACGCGTCGTAATCCATGAAAGCGATGCATGGATTTTCGTGCTTACGCGCAACAAATAAGCGAAACCGTGGCAGAATTTAAAACTTCAAATTAAAACGTCATCACAACCACTTAAAGTTTACAACCCACATCAATGTAGCAGAAAGCGACAAAAGTAAATTGTTTTCCAAATCCACAACTCAGTCATTTCCTTAAAGCTGGCAAGTTCGGTCTTTTAATCCTGGCCATCCTTCAGTGCTCTCACGGGTAGGGAACCCTAGGTTCGTCATCAATCCACTCTACTTTGTCTCCTGCCACCTCTGGAGAGAAAAATAGGGTGAGTGACAATGTCACCAGCAAATATACTATAATAACATGAGTTAAATGGAAAGTGCGAACAAGAACCAAATCCCAAAAGAGTTTGGTTTAGAAGCATACCTGTCCTTTGACCAATATTCGATAAAGATCATCGCTTAATGTAACAAAATCATAACTTAAGTAAAAGTCACCATTCGAAGCAGAATATAACATTAAGAGATTGTAACTTGTATTGAATAACCCAAAAGTATCACCACTTAGGGTCTACAAAGTCGTCACAACTTGAATCTATTATTCCCGGATTCGGATCGGTAACATCATCATACTTGCCGGGTCTATTCTTTTCCGGGCCCGCACGGTCATCATCATCATTCTCATCATTAGGCCTATTATTTTCCGGGCCTGCACGGTCATTCTGTCAGATCGCCTAACCCGGATCTGATCGGGTTCATACTGGCCAAGTTCATACTCACACACGGTACCGGTGGGGAATCATTCAAAACGAAATTATCATTTGAAAATGTTTTTCATCTTTCTTTCTCATAAAAAGACATGCTGTAAATCATGTTCATGACGATGATGCAATGCAAACACGGCATAATGCATGACGTAAACGAATAGACACGTTTAGTTGTCATGCTGGAAATTTCCAGCTTAGTAGTGTCTACTTCCCCTTAGGAATTTCCCATTAAAATGCACGTTTTAGACCCATTTGATCACATGTTCTTCTCCGTAAATGTCATAAGTGAATGCCATGCCTGTATTATGGAATTACGATGTCGATAAGGGACTCATTTGTTCTTTTTCATAAAATGATGTAACCTGAATTCTGAAATGACCATATTTTACTATAAAATTTATTGTGTCCAATCCTTTATTCTTTTTCTGGAATTCCAACTCTCCAACTTAATAAACTCATTGGGCTAGCATCCTGTCAATTTTTAGCCCATTTTCAATTTCCTAAGGCCTTTTTCCAGGTCATGCAAATTGCGACACAAATTCTGTCCATCCAGCATATTTGAGTTTGACCCGTTTTACTAGAAAATTTATTAAAAATAATCCACAACTTATTTTGACAAAATTCTAACTGCCACCTCTTCTTTATTCATGAGGTTAGTACCATGCCGAAAATTAGTGGATTTGCACACCCCTAAGATCCATTTTTAGACTACCAAACACGTTACCTACATTCTGTCCAGTACCACTTTTTCCAGCAGGACCAATCTCCGTAGGAAATTCATTAAAAATAAACCGTGGCTCTTTTTAAGGTACGTAATTCCAACTCTCACGTCTAACAAACACATAAGACTAATAGCATACCAAAACTCAGTGGAATGGAAGGTTCCTAAGGTCCCTTTTCTGGCTTCACAAAACAGTCTAAATTTCGGTCCAGCTCCAGAATTTTCCAGTGATCATATATTCTTCCTAAATGTCTTTAGCTCACATTTTTGTCACCAACACTTAGCAACAATTTTGAGATGAACACACGCACCCTTCACTAACAGCCTCATTCTATGGTGCATGCAAGAAAATGGTATAATCAAGAGTATATTAAACCTAACACACAACAAAATCAAAACTTGTCCCCACTTCCTTGCTATATTTGCATTTTTCATGTAAAATCACCCAACCTCCCTTAACCCTTCCATCGTGAGCCTTTCATCATGAAAGAAAGGATCTTTAACACATCCAAGCCTAGATTATCACATAAATATGCATATAACCCTCAAAGAACACATCTTTGGAGCAAAGTTCCACTCCTACACATTCAAATGTCCTAGGCCGAAAGTTTTGGGCTTACGACTTACCATTTTACAACTAAGATTATATATTAGGTATATCTAGCCATTCATTCACACACTTTCACATCTAAACCATAAAGAGTATAGTGTACTTGCCTTTTGCTTACTCTTCTTGGTGAGATGTTGAAAATTTGAATTCTTGCCTTCTCTATGCATGCGTCCCACGGTAGTGAGGAGGAAAAAGAGTAAGGTTAGTCTACACCTTTAACCAAAATATATCCTTAAAAGCTAGAGGACTTACCAAAAGGCTTGAGTGGTATCCAAGCTTCTCTAGCTTAGAATCCTTAAAAGCTTGAGACTTGAGCCTAATGACCATTGGAGGTCACACTTATGAACAAGAGAGAATACACCATGAGTTTCATCTCAAAAAAAATGTAAATGTCTTCTCAAGAGGCTAAGAACACTTACCTAATGTCTATTAGCCTTGGGATAACCTAATCCCTCTTGGTTGCTCTTCTTGGCCGTGAGGTTGGAAGAGAAAAAGGGAGAGAAAGAGTTCTTTTGCTCTTGAGACACTTTGGAGTGTTTGAAAAATCTAGAGAGTGCTCAAGTGTATTTTGGGGGGAAACTCTTCTTCTTTTGGCTAGGTTAGCCGTTGGGCAAAAAGGGGTGGGTGAGGGTTTTGCCTTAGCTACTCAATTAGGTCTCTTAACCTTGGTTACCTTTGGTTAACCAAGGTTACTTTACTACTAACTACGGTTACTTTAGGCTAACCATAGGTTCTTTTGGACTAACCCTAGTTTCTTTTTGGTTTAGTTAAGCTACATCTCATTAACTTCTAGCCACCTTCCCTTAATTATCCTCCCCCCTTCCCTCTTAATCTAGCCGGCGGTTGGGGTCTTTAATGACCCCAACTAAGCCTCAATTATATCCCTTGTTTCCCCCTCTTTTTTTTCTATAAAAAATACATATCCATTTCATTAGTTGTTCCTTAAATTATGATTTAAGAAGTAGCCCTTCTTGGCTAGTGGCCGAAACCCTAATAGGCCATGGGGAACTTGGATCCTTTCTTGTAATGCACATAGTACTCTTCATGATATACTTATAATAATCATTGACTTAATCAATTTCAAACGCAAGCGTATATTGTCACATGTTCACTAACTCAACCTTAGATACAAGAAGGATTCTCTTGTTGGGTTACAACATTCCCCCCCTTATTATAAGTTTCGTCCTCGAAACTTGAAAGTGCTAACCAAAGAGGTGGGGGTATAAATTCTTCATGTTCTCTTCTAGTTCCCAGGTAGACTCATCCACAGAATGGTTCTTCCATTGCACCTTAACCATTGGTATAGTGCGTTTCCTTAGCACCTTTTCCTTACAATCGACTATCTTTTCTGGTTCTTCCTCATAGGTCGCGTCGGCGTCCAGCTTCAAAGGTTGATCTTTTATGACATGACTAGGATTGTGTACGTATCGTCGCAGTTGAGAGACATGAAACACGTCATGTATTTGAGATAGGGTGGGCGGTAGAGCGAGTCGATAGGCCACTTTGCCAATTCTTTCAAGAACCTCGTATGGCCCAATATATCTTGGGCTTAGCTTCCCTTTAATACCAAATCTTTTAACTCCTTTCGTTGGCGACACTTTTAGAAACACTTTTTCCCCATCTTGAAATTCCAAGGGTCGCCGCTTCTCATCTGCCCAAACCTTGCTTCTATCTTGGGCCGCTTGTAATTTTTTGCTTTATGACTTTTATTTTCTCTCGGGTCTTCTCTACTAGGTCGGGTCCGGTGAGAACCCTGTCTCCTATTTCATCCCAGTAAAGGGGAGATCAGCATTTTCTTCCATAGAGTGCCTCGTACGGGGCCATTCCTATAGATCGATGGTAGCTGTTGTTATATGAAAATTTTACTAGCTTGAGACTCCGATCCCAGCTTTTCCCAAAATCGAGTGTGCAAGCTCGCAACATGTCTTCCAGTGTCTGAATAGTTCTTTCTGATTGACCATCCGTTTGGGGATGAAATGCCGAGCTCATATGAATTTCAGTACCCATTGTTTTCTGAAAAGCTGTCCAGAATCGTGATGTAAAACGAGGGTCGCGGTCACACACGATACTTAGGGGTACTCCATGAAGACTCACAATTTGATCTATGTACATCGTAGCCAACTTTTCCATTGGAGCCTTGATTGTCATAGCCATGAAATGGGCGGACTTGGTTAGACGATCAACAACCACCCAAATGGCATCGTAACCGTTTTTCGTTCTAGGCAAGTCAGTCACAAAATCCATGGAAATATGATCCCACTTCCATTCGGGAACTTCGAGAGGCTGCAGCAACCCTGCGGGTTTCTGGTGTTCTGCTTTCACCTTCTGGCACACGAGGCATTTTTCCACAAATTCTGCAATCTGTCTTTTCATGCCGCGCCACCAGAATCGTTGTTTCAAATCTTGGTACATTTTATTGGCTCCAGGGTGGATGGATAATCACGAGTTATGTGCCTCCTTAAGAATTTCGTTCAAAATGTCTTCGTCATTGGGTACGCACAATCTTTCTTGAAACCACAGACTGTTGTCATCTCGAACCTTAAATTCTCCAATGGGTTTCGTCTGTGCTCGGTCCTTTATCTTCCTTAGGGTTTCATCCTTTTCTTGCTCCTCTTTAATTCTGTCTATTAGTGAAGGAATCAGCATTAACTTCGCGAGCATGCTCTCAATTGAATTGACTTCTTCTAGATCAAATTCTTCTATGTCACGCTGCAAAGGTGGTTGGCGTGGATGGCTTGTTTTTATACTTAACACGTCTGCCACCTTATTGGCTTTTCCTGGGTGATATTGAATTGATAGATCATAGTCCTTTATTAATTTTAGCCATCTCCGTTGTCTCATGTTCAGCTCTTTTTGGGTGAATAGGTATTTCAGACTTTTGTGGTCTGTGAAAATCTCGCACTTTTCGCCGTATAAATAGTGCCTCCATATTTTTAGTGCGAAGACCACAGCTGCCAACTCAAGGTCGTGTACAGGATAATTTTGTTCAAAGGGTTTTAACTGTCGGGATGCATATGCGATTACTCGATCTTTTTGCATTAGTACACATCCTAACCCGTTCTTAGAGGCATCACTATACACAACAAAGTTTTCTCCGGGAATGGGCTGTGCTAGGACTGGGGCGGAGGTCAGTTTTTTCTTCAATTCAGTAAAGCTATTCTCGCAGTCTGAGGTCCATTCGAACTTGGTTTTCTTCTGGGTTAAGCGGGTCATGGGCATAGCAATCCTGGAGAATCCTTCTACGAACTTTCGATATTAACCTGTAAGACCAAGAAAACTTCGTACCTCCGTAACATTTGTCGGTCTGGGCCACTCCGTGATTGCTTCGATTTTCTTGGGATCTACTGATATCCCTTCTTCGGATATCACATGCCCTAAGAAGGCTACACTTCGTAGCCAGAATTCGCACTTATTGAACTTCGCATATAGTTGCTCCCTTCGTAGTATGTCCAGAGCAACCCTTAGATGGGCTGCATGGGTCTCTTCATTTGGTGAATATATCAAGATGTCGTCTATGAAGACTACGACGAATTTGTCCAATTGATCTTGAAAAACTCAGTTCATTAGATCCATGAATGCGGCAGGCGCATTGGTCAGTCCGAACGGCATTACTAGGAATTCGTAATGTCCGTAACGGGTTCTGAATGCAGTTTTATGGACGTCTTCAGCCTTGATCTTTAACTGGAAGTATCCTGAGCGAAGATCAATCTTGCTAAAAATTCTTGCCCCCCTGCATCATGATACCTTTAGGTAGGGTTCATAAGAAACTTATTACTAAAATAAAATGTTTTGTTCGCTTACCCGAAGCTGATCGAACAAGTCGTCGATCCTTGGTAAGGGGTACTTATTCTTTATGGTGATTTTATTGAGCTCTCTATAGTCAATACATAATCGCATACTTCTGTCCTTCTTTTTGACGAACAGTACCGGAGCTCTCCAAGGTGAAACACTTGGGCGTATCAGCTTCTTTTCCAATAACTCACGTAGCTGCTCCTTCAGCTCTTTCAGTTCTGCGGGGGCCATTCTGTAGCGAGCCTTCGATATTGGCTCAGCTCCTGGAATCAGGTTGATCTCAAAAGCTATTTCCCGCTCCGGGGGAAGGCCTGGCAATTCTTCTGGAAAAACCTCCAGATATTCTCGGACTACTGGAACTTGGGTTAAGTCCGTGGGTGCTTGATCAGTGTTTATGGCATAGACGAGATATCCTTGATGCCCTTTCTTTAAAGCTTTACTGGCGCAAATTGCATTTACATAAATGTTCTTAGGATTCTTTCGTAATTTTGATCCCCCTTGAAAGGTTACGTCTTTCTGTGTGGGGTCCTTAAAGGTAACTTGTTTTTCACTACAATCAATGTTGGCATGGTTCTTGGAGAGCCAGTCCATTCCAAGAATTACATCGAAGTCCGTCATGGGTATGGAAATCAAATCAGCGTCAAACCGATGGTTATTAAACTCAAGTTCACAATTTTTGAACACATGGTGAGCTACAAGCACCTGCTCCCCAGCTGCTTGGATTCTATAAGGTGCATCACTATGGGTTGGGCCTTTCTCAATATTCTTTGCGAATCTCTTGGATATGAAAGAGTGGCTGGTGCCACTGTCAAATAGTACGTTGGCAGGTATTGAATATACTAGTATAACTCCTGTATCATATAGTTCTTGCTAAGTAACCATAAGATAACGATGTTGTAAAAGAAAAGTAGTACGGTTTCCAGAAAATACCTGTTACCACATTGTCGGCTTCCTCAGCAGCTGCGTCAGTCATAGCATGGACTCGTGCATTGGTACGCTGACACTGAGGTTTTGGTGGCTGTTGTTGATGGGCTCCTTTCTCGGGACACTCTCTGGCCATATGTCCTGTTTTCCCGCATCCAAAGCAGGTAGTCCCTTTGTTCTGACAGTCTTTTTGGATGTGCCCAGTCTGACCGCATCCGAAACATTTCCCAGCCTGGATATAACATTCTCCTACATGGAACTTACCACAATGAACGCATTTTGGGATGGCAGACTGTTGCCCCCAATTCTGTGATTGGTTTTTCTGGGAGCGGCGTTGAAATCGGTTCTTCCTTTGACGCCCTGGCCCCCTTGTGTTTTGCTTGGCGGTCTTACGGGGCCCTCCGCTTCTAGACGTCTCCCTTCCCCGCTTTTGGCTAAACTCGTCCCTGCGGATGATATCTCTTTCTATTCTGTAACAGGCATCTAGAAGGGCACCAAAGTTTGCTGGGTTGGCATTAACCAGCCATGTTCGGATCCTAGGGTTCAGTCCTCTCTCAAATTTCAACATCTTTGTTTCTTCATCGTTCATAGTGGATGGTTGGAATCTTCCCAGAGCTATAAATTTGTTGGCGTAGTCGGCAACCGTCATTCCAGACT
Source organism: Eustoma russellianum (assembly GCA_036186865.1). Classification (NCBI taxonomy): domain Eukaryota; kingdom Viridiplantae; phylum Streptophyta; class Magnoliopsida; order Gentianales; family Gentianaceae; genus Eustoma; species Eustoma russellianum. The sequence continues at coordinate 7,735,709 of AP025046.1, forward strand.
CTTGTATCAGGGATTCGAATTCATGTCTTTTCTGTAGTTTAACTGAAGGGGGTATATAGAACTTGTTAAATTCCTGGAGGAACCTTTCCCAGGGAATTGGTCTTGGTAAAGCTTGTAGATTGGCCTTCCACCATTGGTTGGCCTCTCCTAACAGAAAGGGTCTAACTGCTTGAGTCTTCACTTCTTCTGGGGCTCTAATTAGTTCGAAGCAATTTTCTACTTCATCAAGCCATTTTTCAGCCATATCCGAATCTGACTTTCCTTCGAACGACGGAACATTGGCTCTTTTCAAATTTTCAAAGTAATACTGAGCATCTCTAATCGGCTCGTGAGGTTGAGGATTATTCTGCTGGAGCATCACTTGCCAAATTTGTGTAACCGTTTGGCAAAAGTTCTGAAAAGCGTTGATGTCTGGCATCATAGGTGGAAAAGGTCCTTGTGGTGGAGGGACGTTCTGAACTGGCGGTGGATTTTGGCCCTGAGGCGGCGGAGGTGGAGGGGCCTGAGCGGGTGGAGGTGGGATAGGCTCTTTCACCTCGGGCCTATCTCTGGCTGGTCTCCCTCTGGGTCGCACCATCTGCAGCACACAGTGCCGACTTTATTCAGTACAGTAACGTCACAACTAGTAACAAAATTTAATTTGGCATATCGGAAGAACATATGCGTACATACATTATTGTTCAAATTTACGATAGGTCATTAGTTGGACCTACTACTGGGCCGTGCCCTAAGTTGTTGGTCGAAGTCGTTCTGTTCTAATGTCAACTCTCATGTAAGATCAATTCTTAGGTCTAAGATCGAACTTAGTCGACTATAGTCATAACTTAGTTCTATATTCTGCCCAGATCTGGAGCCTTTGCTCTGATACCACCTGTGGCGCCCCGCACCCCGGCCCCGCCGGAGTCGGTGCACCTGCCGTACTTCACTAAGGAGAGTACTAGGCGTCGTCCATACGCGTCGTAATCCATGAAAGCGATGCATGGATTTTCGTGCTTACGCGCAACAAATAAGCAAAACCGTGGCAGAATTTAAAACTTCAAATTAAAACGTCATCACAACCACTTAAAGTTTACAACCCACATCAATGTAGCAGAAAGCGACAAAAGTAAATTGTTTTCCAAATCCACAACTCAGTCATTTCCTTAAAGCTGGCAAGTTCGGTCTTTTAATCCTGGCCATCCTTCAGTGCTCTCACGGGTAGGGAACCCTAGGTTCGTCATCAATCCACTCTACTTTGTCTCCTGCCACCTCTGGAGAGAAAAATAGGGTGAGTGACAATGTCACCAGCAAATATACTATAATAACATGAGTTAAATGGAAAGTGCGAACAAGAACCGAATCCCAAAAGAGTTTGGTTTAGAAGCATACCTGTCCTTTGACAAATATTCGATAAAGATCATCGCTTAATGTAACAAAATCATAACTTAAGTAAAAGTCACCATTCGAAGCAGAATATAACATTAAGAGATTGTAACTTGTATTGAATAACCCAAAAAGTATCATCACTTAGGGTCTACAAAGTCGTCACAACTTGAATCTCACGAGTCGCTACATGAAGGTAATAAGCATGCATGTGTACGTGTAAATGCATCGTGATAAAATGAAATATGATCTTTCATGCTTTCCTTAAAATCATCATCATTGTAAAACAATAGAGTGTTCAGATCTATCTTTCCGGATCTGAGGCGGTAACTTTTTCCCTTCGAATCTATTATTCCCGGATTCGGATCGGTAACATCATCATACTTGCCGGGTCTATTCTTTTCCGGGCCCGCACGGTCATCATCATCATTCTCATCATTAGGCCTATTATTTTCCGGGCCTGCACGGTCATTCTGTCAGATCGCCTAACCCGGATCTGATCGGGTTCATACTGGCCAAGTTCATACTCACACACGGTACCGGTGGGGAATCATTCAAAACGAAATTATCATTTGAAAATGTTTTTCATCTTTCTTTCTCATAAAAAGACATGCTGTAAATCATGTTCATGACGATGATGCAATGCAAACACGGCATAATGCATGACGTAAACGAATAGACACGTTTAGTTGTCATGCTGGAAATTTCCAGCTTAGTAGTGTCTACTTCCCCTTAGGAATTTCCCATTAAAATGCACGTTTTAGACCCATTTGATCACATGTTCTTCTCCGTAAATGTCATAAGTGAATGCCATGCCTGTATTATGGAATTACGATGTCGATAAGGGACTCATTTGTTCTTTTTCATAAAATGATGTAACCTGAATTCTGAAATGACCATATTTTACTATAAAATTTATTGTGTCCAATCCTTTATTCTTTTTCTGGAATTCCAACTCTCCAACTTAATAAACTCATTGGGCTAGCATCCTGTCAATTTTTAGCCCATTTTCAATTTCCTAAGGCCTTTTTCCAGGTCATGCAAATTGCGACACAAATTCTGTCCATCCAGCATATTTGAGTTTGACCCGTTTTACTAGAAAATTTATTAAAAATAATCCACAACTTATTTTGACAAAATTCTAACTGCCACCTCTTCTTTATTCATGAGGTTAGTACCATGCCGAAAATTAGTGGATTTGCACACCCCTAAGATCCATTTTTAGACTACCAAACACGTTACCTACATTCTGTCCAGTACCACTTTTTCCAGCAGGACCAATCTCCGTAGGAAATTCATTAAAAATAAACCGTGGCTCTTTTTAAGGTAATTCCAACTCTCACGTCTAACAAACACATAAGACTAATAGCATACCAAAACTCAGTGGAATGGAAGGTTCCTAAGGTCCCTTTTCTGGCTTCACAAAACAGTCTAAATTTCGGTCCAGCTCCAGAATTTTCCAGTGATCATATATTCTTCCTAAATGTCTTTAGCTCACATTTTTGTCACCAACACTTAGCAACAATTTTGAGATGAACACACGCACCCTTCACTAACAGCCTCATTCTATGGTGCATGCAAGAAAATGGTATAACCAAGAGTATATTAAACCTAACACACAACAAAATCAAAACTTGTCCCCACTTCCTTGCTATATTTGCATTTTTCATGTAAAATCACCCAACCTCCCTTAACCCTTCCACCGTGAGCCTTTCATCATGAAAGAAAGGATCTTTAACACATCCAAGCCTAGATTATCACATAAATATGCATATAACCCTCAAAGAACACATCTTTGGAGCAAAGTTCCACTCCTACACATTCAAATGTCCTAGGCCTAAAGTTTTGGGCTTACAACTTACCATTTTACAACTAAGATTAGATCTTAGGTATATCTAGCCATTCATGCACACACTTTCACATCTAAACCATAAAGAGTATAGTGTACTTGCCTTTTGCTTACTCTTCTTGGTGAGATGTTGAACAAGTTGAATTCTTGCCTTCTCTATGCATGCGTCCCACGGTAGTGAGGAGGAAAAAGAGTAAGGTTAGTCTACACCTTTAACCAAAATATATCCTTAAAAGCTAGAGGACTTACCAAAAGGCTTGAGTGGTATCCAAGCTTCTCTAGCTTAGAATCCTTAAAAGCTTGAGACTTGAGCCTAGTGACCATTGGAGGTCACGGTTATGAACAAGAGAGAATACACCATGAGTTTCATCTCAAGAAAAATGTAAATGTCTTCTCAAGAGGCTAAGAACACTTACCTAATAACTATTAGCCTTGAGATAACCTAATCCCTCTTGGTTGCTCTTCTTGGCCGTGAGGTTGGAAGAGAAAAAGGGAGAGAAGGAGTTCTTTTGCTCTTGAGACACTTTGGAGTGTTTGAAAAATCTAGAGAGTGCTCAAGTGTATTTTGGGGGGAAACTCTTCTTGTTTTGGCTAGGTTAGCCGTTGGACAAAAAGGGGTGGGTGAGGGTTTTGCCTTAGCTACTCAATTAGGTCTCTTAACCTTGGTTACCTTTGGTTAACCAAGGTTACTTTACTACTAACTATGGTTACTTTAGGCTAACCATAGTTTCTTTTGGACTAACCCTAGTTTCTTTTTGGTTTAGTTAAGCTACATCTCATTAACTTCTAGCCACCTTCACTTAATTAGCCTCCCCCCTTCCCTCTTAATGACCCCAACTAAGCCTCAATTAAATCCCTTGTTTCCCCCTCTTTTTTTTTCTAAAAAAAATACATATACATTTCATTAGTTGTTCCTTAAATTATGATTTAAGAAGTAGCCCTTCTTGGCTAGTGGCCGAAACCCTAATAGGCCATGGGGAAATTGGATCCTTTCTTGTAATGCACATAGTACTCTTCATGATATACTTATAATAATCATTGACTTAATCAATTTCAAACGCAAGCATATTTTGTCACATGTTCACTAACTCAACCTTAGATACAAGAAGGATTCTCTTGTTGAGTTACAACATATATCAATAGCCATAAAGAAAAGTTTCATTCTATGTTTCCATTGTATAAAAGACTCACCGTCAAAAAGAGGAGGCCTTATAGTCGACATTCCTTCTTGCTCGGTTTTGTAACCAGTGGATGCCATCTCACAAAGCTCGTTGGATCTCCTTGACGTGAGTGTACTTGCACTCTGATACCACTTGTAGGACCTGTATAGCACCACTAGAAGGGGGGTTGAATAGTGGGTGCGGAAAATTTGGTTTTTAAAAACTTTTAAACCAAAAACCTCACTTCTGAAAACAGTTTCTGTTTTAAGATTCTGTTTTCAATTAACTAAATGATTAAATTTTAGACCTCCAAAAATCGTGATATTTGGTGACAAAGTACTTTCACATGATATGTATATGTCATAAAAATGTCAGATTAAAATTCTACTCTTAACCCCTTGAAAATACGTTTTTGGTCAGATTGCGCAAATCTGTCAGAAACAGTACTCTGGCTTGAAAAATTTATTCCTATTAAATGGTGACTCCGAATGGTCTGAAAATTAAATTACAAGACCCAAAAGGTATGTATTATAATGGGTTGAAACAATTTTTGCAAATTACTTTGGAAAGTGAGTCAACCATGTTGATGTTATCAACCTTTGCAAATCTGAAAATCAGATTGCACTAGTATCAGAACTATTCACATTTGACTGACTTATACTTATCCAAATGAGTTGAAACTTACGCCAAATGAAAACTAGGAGGTGTGTCTCTATTTCTGAAAACTTTTGTGATTTTTGAAAATCGTTTACTATTTTTTCTGTCGCAACAAAATTGATACAAAATGCTGGAAACTGAAAATAAAGTGCTGGAAATAAGAACACCAAAAATTTTATATTGGTTCGGTTAAAACAACCTACTCCTGTCTTCGAAGGCACCTTCCTCGGTTATCACTAAACACCAAAAATACCTTAACACAAGGGTTACTGGAGTTATACACCAACTCCACTCTTTTACAACCAATACAATCAAAACAACCAAACAAACCGACCAAGAACACCACCACCAATCGAATGAAGATTTGATCACACCTTGATCAACCTTTAACAATAATGAATGAGTATGGATGGTATAATCAAAGCCTATACAATATTTTGAATATATGAACAATAGGCTTGAGAGAAGAAAAAGAAGAAAGAAATGTAAAAGAAAAGAGTAGATGATCCTTTTGCACTTGAGAGAAAATGAGAGTTGTATTGGTCTTGTTTGCTCTACTTCTCCTCTTTTTATTCATAAGTGCCCCCCCTTAGGTCATCTTCCTTCCTGAGAAATCTCTTTAATGCACTTGGAAGATTTTCTTGTGTAGATATGACACCATCTTGCTCACTTGGCACATTATGATTGGAGGGATGACTTGGCCTTGCTTACTTGACTCTTGATGATTGGTCCAACTTGTCATCATTTTAATGAGCTGTGAAATCTGAAAATAACTTACAAAACATGCGCAAAAAGGAATTCAAAATGTTTCCAAACAATCACCATTCAATCCCTTCAATTTTGGGAATCAAATTAGGGTGCATTAAGAAGCCAAAAATGCCAACTACAAGCATGTGCTGAAAATTTTCAGCATGTGTCTTCCTTTTGAATTGTTTCCTTATGTGGTGCCCTCTTTTATGTCACTAACCTTGCGTGAAATATTCTCCACCAATTAAGATATCAACTAAGCTTTACAATGGCTCCATCAAGGCCGCAAATGGCGTGTGAGAAGTCTTGTACATGTGCTGAATTTCATTTTAATAAACTTTGTCAAATAATGCACAATAATTACACATATATGGTAAATTCTAATTAGCCCTAATTTGAATTTTTTAGAACACTTTAACATGTCTTCAATGTGTAAAAAGTGTCTAGATACATTTTACGACTCATGCCAAAAACGTTCCATGTGTTGTGTTCGTAGAAAACCGAATTTTTGACTTTCGTCGATCACGCGATTTTCCTCCGATTAAATTCAAAATTTTTGCACATGTCATATATATTATATCACACATAATATACATAGAATAAAGTAGATATTCAGCTACAATGGCTGACTTAGAGGCGCCCCCATGTGCGAAATAAAATTGAATGTGAAATCTCCATAATTTGACCTTTATTGTGGGTGATTTGTGTGTGCTAACATGGAATGATTTAGTGGCTGAATTTAACATGTGAGCCACAAAATTTTTGACTATTTTTGAAGTATATGGGCTGGCCATCTTTATATGGCAAGTACGTGACATGTTGGAGAAGTTTCGGTAGTCACCCGATACGACAATTTTCGGTTTATAACCTTGTAACGTGTCGTTATAATTTTGTCATCACCATGACTTATATGTAGAGAAAAAGGGGTTTGAGTGATTACAAAATGAATGATTTAAATAACGTATATTAAAGAAATGCATGACATATTTTATGATATGACACGTTTTTTTATAAAACTTGCCTTATATAGTTTATACATAATGTTGTCGTACTAACGAGCCATGAAGCTTTAAAGCTTACGTCAAATGGCAAGCATTTGTTGTGTTTGAACTATTTTCAGGTGCCATCATTAATGAACTAAACTAGTTCATTAAGTGAAGTATTTAGTTAAATAAACTAAGTAGTTCATTAAAGGAAGCTATATTTGAAAAAGGCACAAAGGCAACAAATTGAAGAATGGAAAGTCTTCTTCTCCCTTATGCTACACGTTTTTACCATATATATATATATATATATTTATATATATATATATATATCCAGATTTTTTTTTGAAAAGGCACATACACATATATTCCAACGTACTACCGACACGTTATATATTTTTCGTATGTACGTTAACGTCACACCACTATATTTAACTCATATTTATGAGTATATTCAGGTCTTATATCATATGATATAAGTCATGGTGATGACAAATTTATTACGACATGTTAAAGAGTTCTAAATCAAAAATTGTCATATCGGGTGAATACCGAAACTTCGCCAACGTGTCACGTACTTGCCATATATAGATGGCCAGACCCTACAGTTCAAAAATGGCCACAAATTTCGTGTCTTACATGGTATATACAACCATAAAATCATTCCATGTTGGCACACACAAATCACCCCAAATTAAGGCCAAATTGTGGAGATTCCAAATTCAATTTTTGTCACATATTGGGTGCCACTTTAATCAGCCCTAAGTGCTGAATATTAAAGTTTAATTTATGTATATTATGTGTAACATAATATATATAACATGTGCAAAAAATTGGAATTTAATCAGAGAAAAATCAGGTAATCGACAAACGTCGAAAATTCGGTTGTCTACGAACACGACACATGAAACATTTTTGGCATGGCATATAACATGTATCTAGACACTTTTTACATATTCTATACATTCTAAAGTGTTCTAGAAAAATCAATTAAGGGCTGATTGGAATATACCATATGTGTATAATTATATGTGCACTGTTACAAAGTTTGCAAATATAAAATTCAGCACATGTATATTCATCATCACACGCCCAGATAGCCATGTTGGAGTTTATGTGGATCTTTGTTGGCATCTTGATTGGCCAAGAATGAAGCATACAATGTTGGTGACATAAAGAAAGGAGCTACACAAGGTAACATTTCAAACTTTGTCACATTTGTGACACATGCAGAAAATTCAGCATGTGTAAAATAGAGCTGGCCGATTTTTGCTACTTAATTATGCCATATTTACCACTTTGAAATATGTGGATTAATTGAAAGATGTTATGACAATGTTTTGAATATTTTATGGAAATAATCAAGTGATATTTTCAAATATCACACATGCTGAAAATTTCAGCATGTGTGTAATGTACTTGGCCGAATTCATGGCCTTCTTGGTGACAAATTTTTATTTCAAAATTAGTAGAAATGTTATGTACTAAATGATGATTGATTTCTTCTTTATTTTCAAGGAATAAATCAAATACAAACTTGGCAACAATTTGAATCAAGTGTGAAAATCACATGCTGAAATTTTAGCATGCAAGTGGCCGATTTACATTAAAAAAAATGAAGTTATTTGTCTTGCTAATTATGTTGAATTATTATATGAATTATGGCAACACTTTTATGGCTAATTGGCACATGTTTTTAAGGTTTATTTTCAGATTTATCTAGTCATCAAATGATGGCAACTTCCATCTAATCAAAGAATGCCAAGTAAGCAAGAGCTTAATGATCATCCAATGAGGAGTTGCCAAGTAAGCAAGGAAATGTCACAATGATACAATATACTCTCCCAAGGACTTAGAAGATAATTTTCAAGAGGAGGATAAGGCATCAAGGGGGCGGCCAACTTGGATAAGAAGGAAAGAAGAGAGCAAACAAAAGACAAGAACAAGTCTTGCAAATTCAAGATCAAAAACGCTACATCCTTCTCTTTCTACACTTCTTTCTTTCTTCTCTCTTAAGGCCTATTGTATTCGTATTCATACATCTTGAATAGGCTTCTTACATACCACCATTTATTCTTTATTGTTGTAAAAGATTGATAGGTGTGATCAATCTTGCATTCGCAAGGTGGTGGTGTTCGTAATCGTTGTATTCATTTACAAGGTTTGTAAAGGGTTGGAGTTTGTGTGTAACTCCATCAACCCTGTGTAGTAAGGTGTTATTTGTGTTTTGTGATTAGTGCTAACCGAGGAAAGTGTCCTCGAAGACTGGAGTAGGTTGTTTTAACCAAACCAGTATAAAATTCCTTGTGTGCTTTACTTTCAGTTTCCAGCACAGTGCATCGTTTTTATCACGTTCGTAAAAATAGTAAACGAATTTGAAAAATCACGAAAATTTCAGGAAGCATAGCCAAATGTCTTAAGGTTCTTTTGGCGCAAGTTTCAACCCTTTTGGACAAGTATAAGTCATTAAAACGTCAAAAGTTCTGAGACTAGTGCAGTGTGATTTTCAGGCTTGCAAAGGTTGAGCCTTTGAACGTATTTGACTATCTTTCCAAAAGAAGTTTTCAAAACTGTTTCAACCCAATTAAATAGACCTAAAAATGAGTTATTCATTAAAGATTCAGAGCATTTGGAGTTACGGTTAAATAGGAATTAATTTTCCAAATCAGACTACCGTTTCTGGCAGATTTGGACAATCTGACCATCAACGATTTTTAAAGGGGTTAGAGGTTGAATTTTAATCTGAAATTTTTAGAAGATACTCAGAACATCTGAGAATAACATGTCTCCAAATTTTAGAATTTTTGAAGATCTGTAACCTAGTTTTCAAAACGTTTCAAAAGAGGTCCTGAAAACAGAAACTGTTTTCAGAAGTTGGGTTTTTGGTTTAAAACAATTTTAAAAACCAAATTTTCCGCACCCACTATTCAACCCCCCTTTCTAGTGGTGTCTTGCAGGTCTTACAAGTGGTATCAGAGCGCAGGAATACTCACAACAAAAGGATCCAACGATCTAAGTGAGATGGCAACCACAAGCTTCAAAATCGAACAAGAAGGTATGTCCAGTCAAAGGCATCCTCTCTTTGACGGTGAGTCTTTCATTCAATGGAAGTTAAGAATGAAACTTTTCCTTATGTCAATTGATATTGATCTTTGGTTCATTATAGAAGATGGTCCATTTGTTCCATCAAAATTATCCACTGTAGATGGAGTCACACTAGAGGTTGTTAAGCCTAAACAAGAGTATACTAGTGATGATCAAAAGAGACTGAGCATGAACGCTAGGGATATGCAGTTACTTCTAAATGAACTAAGTAAAAGTGAATCTAGCTATGTTTCAAATTGTGCTAGTGCTCATGAAATGTGGAGAATTCTTGAAATGAAACACAAAGGCACTAGTCAAGTAAAAGAGTCCAAAATCAATATGCTTATGTCCGTCCACACTCGAGTCATTTAAATTATTGCCAAATGAATCTATCGTTGATATGGATCTTCGCTTGACTAACATTTACAATTCTCTTGAGTCCCTTGGCAAAGCCTTCTCTATGCAGGAAAAGGTACAAAAGGTCTTGCGAAGCCTTCTATCCGAGTGAGACCCTAAAGTAACGACCATAGAAGAAAGCAAAGAAACTAAATCAATTAAGATGGAGGAACTAATTGGATCACTTAAAGTATATGAGAACAAACTCACCATAAGGAAATCGGAATCATCATCAAAACAAGGTAAGACTATTGCATTTAAATCAAATGACTACGTCTCTACTTCTTCCGATCACGTAGATGATAGTGATTCTGAATCAGACAACGATGACTTAATTTTATTGGCTAAAGGCTTAAGAAAATTCATGAGAAAGTCATTTAAAAACAAACCTAAGGGTATTTCCACTAAAAGAAATAAGAATAAGACAATTGACAAGGATGTCAAATGTTACGAATGTGGTAAACTTGGACATCTATCATATGACTGCCCTAATAAGGACAAGCAAACAGACAAACACCCTGACAAGGATCGGACCAAGAATAGACTCGTCTCAAAACCTAAGCAAAGGAAAAGAGCTCTCAAAGCCTCCAGTTGGAGTGATACATCTGATTCTGAGACCAATACAGAAGAGGAGACTGCACAAGTATGCTTTGTGTCCAAAGCATTAAAGAGGTATCTTCTGACTCTGATTCTGACTCTGGGCCTTCTTATGATGATCTTTTCAGTCAGTATTTAGAACTACATAAATTTACTAAGACTCTCGCAAAAGAAAAGAAGCGTTTAATTGAAGACAAGAAGTTGTTAAAATCTTCTAACGCAAATCTTGTCATTCAATTAAATGATTCAAAAGAAGAGTCGTCATGCATCATTAATACATTAAAGACAGAGATCTCATCATTGTCCACTCATAATAATGAAATGAAATCCGAGATTTCAAATTTGAAATCAAGGAATACGGATTTAGAAAAGATGATGAAACAATTTGACACGGGATCTAACATGCTAGATCACATTATTTTATCACAAAAACACGATAGTGATAAAACCGGATTAGGATACATTGAGACAAATGAAGTATCCATTAAATCAACCAAGTTTGTTTTGTCCAAGAAAGTAGACACTCCAAAAGCGAATACGGCGTCTAAGATGACGCAAAGACTCCCTCTCCCCTTATCCTGTCATACTTCTTCTTCATATCATGCGAAATATAATTTTGTGCCATATAGATATGAGAAGAAACAAGTGATGCATACATGACATTCATTTCATCCATCTAGATCACGCACTATGCACACCAACACGAGGACATATCAAAAACGAAATCAATATGATGCATATAAAGGAGTTCTCGGCCAAAGGCCCAAAGTCCACTCACCACATGTCTACTACATTGCACCTTCATCTACATTCTTGCCATTTGCTAGACCGAGAAGGATCACCCAAGTATGGGTACCGAAAGGTACTTTTACTAAAAGGTGAATAACTAACTCGCAAGGACCCAAAATTAAAAGGGTACCTAAATCACGTTTGTACATTGCAGGGAACCCACGCATTAAAAGACAAATCTATCAAGTGGTTCCTTGACAGCGGTTGCTCGAGGCACATGACGGATGACCCGAGCTTGTTCACTAAATTGAAGAAGGTCACAAAAGGCGGATCTGAGACCTTTATAGACAACAATGAAGGCAAGGTCATCGGAAAAGGTACAATTGGAAACCCAAGCACCCTTCAAATCTCCAACGTCTTTTTGGTAAGCAACTTATCTTATAATCTTCTTAGCATTTCACAATTTATTGATAATGGTTTTAATGTGTGTTTTACTCATCCATACTGCAATATAATAAATAAAAATGGAGAAACAGTTTTAAAAGGAAAACAGGAAGGAAACATCTTTACGCTTTCTATGGATGATGTGCTAGACGCTAAGGTTAAGTGTTTCATGTCAAATGAACCTAACGTAAATTTGTGGCATAGACGTTTAGGACACATAGACATTTCCACTTGAAAAAATCCAACGAAAGAACCTAATACGAGGATTGCCTACACTTGATTTAGACAACTTTCAGTTGTGTGAATCTTGCATAAAAGGCAAACAAACACGCGAGTCACTTAAACCTAAAAATGAAATAAGCACGACTAGAGTTTTAGAATTGTTACATATTGATTTGTTTGGTCCTAGTCGCACTACGAGTCTCGGTGGACGTCATTATGCTTGTGTGATTGTTGATGATTTTTCTCGTTATACTTGGACTTTGTTTCTTGCACATAAGGATGATAGTGTCATTGAGATTGCTAGACTAATAAAACAACTTGAAAATCAATATGGTTTCAATGTAAAAAGGATTAGAAGCGATAGAGGCGGTGAATTTAAAACAAGGACATGATTGCATTTTGCAAAGAAAAAGGAATTAAACACGAGTTTTCACCACCTAGAACTCCACAATTAAATAGAGTAGTAGAAAGAAAGAATAGGACATTACAAGAAATTGTTAGAACCATGTTGTGTGAGAATAAATTGCCTAGATTTTTGTGGGCGAAAGCCGTAAATTGTGCATGCTACATAGTTAATCGTTTGTCTATTAGAAAGAAAATAAATAAGACGCCTTATGAGATACTAAATGATCGCATGCCTAAAATTGATTACTTTCGTGTGTTTGGTTGCAAATGCTTTGTTTTAAATACGCAAGATAATTTAGATAAGTTTGAATCTAAATTAATTGAATGCATCTTTGTTGGATATTCTGTGAATTCAAAAGCATATAGATGTTATGATCCTCTCACTAGAGAAATTCTAGAATCTATTCATGTGAAGTTTAATGAATTTGGTGAGATTGATAAAGATAAAGAATATGATGATGATTTTGAATTGAAGCCCGTGTTGAATGATGATGATCGCACGCATGATATGCATGATACACTAGAAATGCATGATCACTTAGAAATGCATGAGAACATAGAAAATAATCAACCAAGATGGCATAGAGATCACCCGCACGATCTCATTATAGGCGATATCACTCATGGTGTGCGACCACGTAGAAGAATAAATCCGAATGAAATAAATCAATTTCATGCCATGATTTCCGAAATTGAACCTAAAAATGTGCATGATGCGTTGAGTGATTCTTCTTGGATTGATGCTATGCATGATGAACTTAATCAATTTGTTAGAAATGACGGATGGGATTTGGTGCCACGACCACAAGATAAGACTATAATAGGAAAGTGGGTGTTTAGAAATAAAATGAATGAAGAAGGAAAAGTTGTTAAAAACAAAACTAGATTTGTAGCACAATGATATAATCAAGAAGAAGGAATTGATTATGATGAGACATTTGCACCCGTAGCACGCTTAGAAGCCATACGACTTTTACTTGGTATTGCTTGCATGAAAGATTTTAAACTTTATCAAATGGATGTGAAAAGTGCATTCTTAAATGGATTTATACAAGAAGAGGTATATGTGAAACAACCACCCGATTTTGAAGATTTGAAACATCCCGATCACGTGTACAAACTAAAGAAGGCACTATACGGTCTAAAGCAAGCACCTAGAGCATGGTATGATCGTTTTGCTACTTTCCTTTTAGAAAATGGTTTTAAAAGAGGCACTATAGATAGTACTTTATTTTTAAAACAAGATAAATCTGATTTACTCATTATTCAAATTTATGTTGATGACATCATTTTCGGCTCTACTTCTCATAAACTTGTTGAAGATTTTGAAAATTGCATGAAATCCGAATTTGAAATGTCTATGGTTGGCGAATTGAACTACTTTCTTGGCTTGCAAATTAAACAAACGAGTAAAGGTATACACATAAGCCAAGCTAAATATATAAATGATATGATTAAAAAGTTCAATTTTGAGAATTTAAAACTGTCACCCACCCCTATGAGTGTCACAACTAAATTAGATAAAGATGAACATGATAAGGATTTTGATAATGCCTTATATAGATCTATGATTGGCTCTTTGCTATATCTTACTGCTAGTAGGCCTGATATCATGTTTGGTGTATGTATGTGTGCACGTTTTCAAAGTAAACCTAAGGTATCTCACTATAATGCCATGAAAAGAATATTTCGATATATTAAGCACACACCCACCTTAGGCATTTGGTATGATAAAGATTGTGAATTTAACTTGCATGCCTACTCTGACGCAGATTATGGTGGATGTAAAATAGATAGAAAAAGCACGAGTGGCACTTGCCATTTTATAGGAATTCACTTATTTCATGGTTTTCTAAAAAGCAAGCTAGCATCGCCCTATCCACCACTGAAGCTGAATACATGGCACTTAGTCTTTGTTGCACACAATTTCTATGGCTAAAACAACAACTTTCTGACTTTGGAATTACAGTAAATAAGATTCCTATATATTGTGATAGTATGAGCGCCATCAACCTATTTAAGAACCCCGTGCTACATTCTAAGGCCAAGCATATAGAAGTACGCTATCACTTCCTTCGTGATCATGTAAATAATGGTGATATTGTCATAGATCACGCACGCACCGAGGCACAAGTAGCTGACATCTTCACTAAAGCATTAAATCAAGCCACGTATGAAAATCTTCGTTCTAAATTAGGCATGATTTCTGCTGATTTGATTTGATTGTCTTTCCATATTTACATGCATTTTTTATTGACTTTCCAAAATAAAGGGGGAGAGAATGCAAGATTTAAGGGGAAGAGAGAGATTGATTGCACAAATCAAGGGGGAGAAAATTCGAAATTTTAAATTTGAAATTCAAAATTTGAATTTGTGCATGATTGGAGGGGAGCGATAAAATTTAAATCATGAACGTAGTTTATTTTGTAAATCATCAAAAGGGGGAGATTGTAGAGAAAAAGGGGTTTGAGTGATTACAAAATGCATGATTTAAATAACGTGTATTAAAGAAATGCATGACATATTTTATGATATGACACGTTTTTGCATAAAACTTGCCTTATATAGTTCATACATAATGTTTTTGTACTAACGAGCCATGAAGCTTTAAAGCTTACATCAAAAGGCAAGCATTTGTTGTGTTTGAACTATTTTCAGGTGCCATCATTAGTGAACTAAACTAGTTCATTAAGTGAAGTACTTAGTTAAATAAATTAAGTAGTTTATTAAAGAAAGCTATACTTGGAAAAGGCACAAAGGCAACAAATTGAAGAATGGAAAGTCTTCTTCTCCCTCATGCTACACGTTTTTACCATATATATATATATATATATATATATATATATATATATATTCAGATTTTTTTTGAAAAGGCACATACACATATATCCCAACGTACTATCGACACGTTATATATTTTTCGTACGTACGTTAACGTCACACCACTATATTTAACTCATATTTATGAGTATATCCAGGTCTTGTATCATATGATATAAGTCATCGTGATGACAAATTTATTACGACACGTTAAAAGGTTCTAAACCAAAAATTGTCGTATCGGGTGAATATTGAAACTTCGCCAACGTGTCACGTACTTGCCATATATAGATGGCCAGCCCCTACACTTCAAAAATGGCCACGAATTTCGTGGTTTACATGGTATATACAGCCATAAAATCATTCCATGTTGGTACACACAAGTCACCCCAAATTAAGGCCAAATTGTGGAGATTTCAAATTCAATTTTTGTCACATGTTGGTCGCCACTTTAATCAGCCCTAAGTGCTGAATATTAAATTTTAATTTATGTATATTATGTGTAACATAATATATATAACATGTGCAAAAAGTTAGAATTTAATCGGAGAAAAATCGGGTAATCGACAAACGTCGAAAATTTGGTTTTCTACGAACACGACACATGGAACATGTTTGGCATGGCATATAACATGTATCTAGACACTTTTTACATATTCTATGTATTCTAAAATGTTCTAGAAAAATCAATTAAGGACTGATTGGAATATACCATATGTGTATAATTATATGTGTACTATTTTACAAAGTTTGCAAAAATAAAATTCAGCACATGTATATTCATCATCACACGTCTAGACAGCCATGTTGGAGCTTATGTGAAGCTTTGTTGGCATCTTGATTGGCCAAGAATGAAGCATACAATGTTGGTGACATAAAGAAAGGAGCTACACAAGGTAACATTTCAAACTTTGTCACATTTGTGACACATGCAGAAAATCCAGCATGTGTAAAATAGAGCTGGCCGATTTTTGCTACTTAATTATGCCATATTTACCACTTTGAATTATGTGGATTAATTGAAAGATGTTATGGCAATGTTTTGAATATTTTATGGAAATAATCAAGTGATATTTTCAAATATCACACATGCTTAATGTACTTGGCCGAATTCATGGCCTTCTTGGTGACAAATTTTTATTCCAAAATTAGTAGAAATGTTATGTACTAAATGATAATTGATTTCTTCTTTATTTTCAAGGAATAAATCAAATGCAAACTTGACAACAATTTGAATTAAGTGTGAAAATCACATGCTGAAATTTCAGCATGCATGTGGCCGATTTGCATAAAAAATGAAGTTATTTGTCTTGCTAATTATGTGGGATTATTATATGAATTATGGCAACACTTTTACGGCTAATTGACACATGTTTTTAAGGTTTATTTTCAGATTTATCTAGTCATCAAATGATGACAACTTCCATCCAATCAAAGAATGCCAAGTAAGCAAGAGCTTAATGATCATCCAATGAGGAGTTGCCAAGTAAGCAATGAAATGTCACAATGATGCAATATACTCTCCCAAGGACTTAGAAGATAATTTTCAAGAGGAGGAGAAGGCATCAAGGGGGCGGCCAACTTGGATAAGAAGGAAAGAAGAGAGCAAACAAAAGACAAGAACAAGTCTTGCAAAGTCAAGATAAAAAACGCTACATCCTTCTCTTTCTACACTTCTTTCTTTCTTCTCTCTTAAAGCCTATTGTATTCATATTCATAAATCTTGAATAGGCTTCTTACACACCACCATTTATTCTTTATTGTTGTAAAATATTGATCAAGGTGTGATCAATCTTGCATTCGCAAGTTGGTGGTGTTCGTACTCGTTGTATTCATTTACAAGGTTTGTAAAGGGTTGGAGTTGGTGTGTAACTCCATCAACCCTGTGTGGTAAGGTGTTATTTGTGTTTTGTGATTAGTGCTAATCGAGGAAGGTGTCCTCGAAGACTGGAGTAGGTTGTTTTAACCGAACCAGTATAAAATTCCTTGTGTTCTTTACTTTCAGCACTTACTTTCAGTTTCCAGAACAGTGCATCGTGTTTATCACGTTCGTAAAAATAGTAAACGAATTTGAAAAATCACGAAACTTTTAGAAAACATAGCCACACGTCTTAAGGTTCTTTTGGCGCAAGTTTCAACCCTTTTGGACAAGTATAAGTCATTCAAACGTCAAAAGATCTGAGACTAGTGCAGTCTGATTTTCATGCTTGTAAAGGTTGAGACTTTGAACGTATTTGACTATCTTCCCAAAAGGATTTTTCAAAACTGTTTCAACCCAATTAAATAAATCTAAAAAGGAGTTAATCATTAAATTTTCAGATCATTTGGAGTTATGATTAAATAGGAATTAATTTTTCAAATCAGACTACCTTTTGTGACAGATTTGTGCAATCTGACCATCAACGATGTTTAAAGGGGTTAAATGTTGAATTTTAATCTGAAATTGTTAGGAGATACTCAGAACATCTGAGACTATGATCTCTCCAAATTTCAGAATTTTTGAAGACCTGTAACCTAGTTTTCAAAACGTTTCAAAACAGGTCCTGAAAACAGAAACTATTTTCAGAAGTTGGGTTTTTGGTTTAAAACAATTTTTAAAACCAAATTTTCCGCACCCGCTATTCAACCCTCCCCCCTTCTAGTGGTGCATTGCAGGTCCTACATTATATTATATGATATAAGACTTAAATATACTTATAAATATGAGGTGTATATAGTGGTGTGACGTTGACGTACGTTTGTAATATATGTAACGTATTGGTAGTACGTCGAAATATATGTGAATTGTGACTTTTTTAAAAAATCTAAATATATATATATGTAGGCGTGTATCTTGAAGGAATAAGGAGACTTTCTATTTTTCAATTTGTTTCCATCAAGCCTTCTCCAAATATATCTCCATTTAATGAACTAGTTAGTCCATTAATTTAAGTACTTCACTTAATGAACTAGTTTAGCTCATTAATTGGGGCATATGAAAATAGTTTAAAGACAACAAATATTTGCCATATGACGTAAACTTTAATGCTTCATGGCTTGTTAGTACGACAACAATATATATAAAACATATGAGGCATGTATATCACAAAAACGTGTCAAGTAATGAATTTGTCATGCATTTCGTAAACTTATACTATTTAAATCATGTGTTTGTAAATCACTCAATCTCTTTTTCTCAACAGGTTGAACCATGTAAATGGTTTCGTCGAGTTCTCCGTTTAAAAGCGTAGTCTTAACATCCATCTGATGTAGCTCAAGATCTAATTGTACCACTAAAGCCATGATTATCCGGAAGTAATCCTTTATGGATACGGGGAAGAAGGTTTCCGTATAGTCTATGCCCTCCTTTTGGCTAAATCCTCTAGTAACAAGTCGGGCCTTATATCGTTCTACGTTGCCTTTTGAATCTTGTTTGGTTTTAAATATCCATTTACAACCAATGGGTTTTGAACCTTTAGGCAACGAGACGACCTCCCAAACCTTGTTGTCGTGCATAGACTTATTCCCTTCTTCCATGGCTTTTATCCACTTTTCTTTATTTTGACATTGTAGTGCTTGTTGGACGTCTTCAAGGTCATCATCCAACATGTTAACATCGAATTCGTGTTCTTGGAGATACACCATATAGTCGCTAGGTATGGGGTTTCTCCATTCACGAGCGGATCTCCTTAGAGGCACTTGTTCTTGGGATACTGTAGGTTCCTGAACTGCATCAGTAGGCAATTCTGTGGGTTCTTCAGTAACTTTCTCAGGAACTTGTTCCTGTGAAACGTCACTACTGGGATGAGGTACCTCAGGTGCTGGTATTGCTGATGCTATCTCCCCAAAAGATGATTCGATTCGCATTTCTGTCGCTTTTGAGTAACTCTCATCTAACTTTATGATCTGCTGATGCAAATCGTTCCCCTCAGAACTAAATTATCCTCAAAGAAATTTACCAAATTTGTCTCGAAAAATACTTTACTTGTAGGATCGTAGAATTTATACCCTCGTGACCTTTCTGAGTTACCAACGAAATAGTAACTAACTGTTTTGGTGTCCATCTTTCTTACATTTGATTTGTAAGGTTTCGCCTCTGCTAGACAATCCTAAACCCTTACGTGGTTAAGGCTAGGGTTACGCTTAGTCCATAACTCATAAGGGGTCCTTATCGTTGCTTTAGTTGGTACTTGGTTGAGGATGTAAGCTTCGGCTTTAAGCGCTTCACCCAAGAGGAATAATGGTAGCGTAGTTTGACTCGTCATATCACACACCATGTCCATAAGCGTGCGGTTCTGTCTTTCAGCCACACCATTCATGCTTGGTGACCCAGGCGTGGTGTATTGAGGGACGATTCTGTTTTCCACTAGGTATTTAACCAATGGTCCTGAACATTATTCTCCTGATCCATCATATCGACCGTAGTATTCACCCCCACGGTCTGATCTGACGGCTTTAATCCTTTTGTTGAGTTGTAACTCAACTTCAACTTTAAGGTATTTGAACATGTCTATTGCTTGCGCTTTTTCTTTAATCAAGAATATGTAGCCATATCGTGAATAATCATCAATAAAGGTGATCAAATAAGAGTGGCCATTTCGAGTAACTGGATGAAATGGGCCACTAATATCGGTATGAATCAACTCTAATGGACTATTTGCATTATTTGCTTCATATCTTCGGACTTTAGTTTGTTTTCCTTTAGCACAAAATACACACGACTCTAAGTCGGTTAAGTCTAAAAGACTGAGAATTTATGTTTTGACAAGACGTTCTATTTTATTTTTGGACACATGTCCTAAACGTCGATGCCAAAGTGATCCTGAATTATCATGAGTTAATTTTTCTTTAACATTTCATGTTACAACATGCAAGATTTCCTGATTTGAAGCGACATTTATTCAATAAAGTTTATCAATTTCAGACATTATACCGTGACCAATCAATTAGAAGCATGATAAAGTTGGAAATTTCCATTTCCAAAATAACTGTAATATCCACTTTTATCCAATCGATAAAACGAAATAAAATTTCGTTTAAACGATGGTACCACAACAGTGTCATGCAAATCTAGATAGAAACCGGATGTCAAGAGCAATCTGAAATGCCTGATGGCTTCAACCTTTATGCCACTGCCATTTCCCCAATAAACGTATCTTTCATCGTCTCTTAGTTTTCTATGGCTGAGGCAACCCTGCATAGTTACAGATAGGTGAGTCGTGGCTCCCGTATCGACCCACCAAGTGGCAATATACGAAACAAAATTAACTTCAGAACAAACTAAGAATGCACCCTTTTTCTTGAGCCAATAAATATAATCGGTATAGTTCTTCTTTAAATGTCATTCTTTATTGCAAAAGAAACAAGTCATGCTGTTGGGTGCGTCAGCAGTAGGCGCCTCTTTTTCCATTTGACTTGCCTTTTGCATAGTAACCTTTTCCGCAACTTTACCTTTCTTTCCACCAGACTTGGAGGTGACAACATTCACAACCTCCTGCCCCTCATTCTTTAGCCTTTCCTCCTCTTGCACGTAATGCGCGGTAAGTTCATTCACTGTCCATTTTTTCTTTTGGCAATTATAACTGACTAGGAAGTGTTTGAACTTTGGAGGCAAGGAGTTGAGAATCATGACAACTAGCATGTCGTCAGAGACATCTAGTTTCATGTTTCTCAATTGAGAAGTGACATGAGTCATTTCTAGGATGTACTCCCTTATGCTGTTGTTTCCACAGTACTATTTCGAGCAAAGTTTCTTTAAGAGATTGCCTGCCTCGTCTTTCTCATTCTTTACATATCTTTGCTCGAGATCGGCTAAAAATTCTTTAGCCGTTGTGGTTTTTGAAACGTGTCCCCTGAAGCATTTGGGGATATTCTTTTACATAATCATAAGACACACGCGATTTGATCGTAGCCAGCGTGCCATGTGAGATTTTTCCTCACTGGCACTTTTGTCTGTTAGCACAGCTGGACAATCTATTTGTAACGCTGTGTCAAGATCAGCAGTTCCTAGAAAGATCTCAAGTTGATCTTTCCATTGCTTATAGTTTGACCGCTCAATGTAGGAATATTCTTAATGTTAGATATTTTTGCTGAAAAGCAAACAAGAAACGGACTTAAATATACAACACGAGTAATCTTTAGCTGCATAAAATCTGAACATCAAAATAGAACCTTAATTCCATCTACCAATTGTCTTTCAGCATTAGGGCTCTTTGGAGTCATCCCAATACCTTCCAACAATCGGATGTGTGGTCAATGTGAGGGCTCTCCAAACACGGGTTAACCACCTTCCTTTGGGCCGATGAGTTAACCTATGCATTTAAAGCTTTGTCGCCTGGCCCATTTATGTTTTCGACAATCACACCTTCTTTTCGGCCGGTCAATGATTACCTCCAACACACACGTGCCCTTCACGATCATAACAAATATAGTGGCTATGATATGATTGTCGTACTTTAAGGCGATCATATTAAAGCCCTACATTTGCTAAGTCGCGTAACTTTATGGTTATTAATGGTCCGCAGTTTCCTGACTGGCCCTTTTACATGTACCGTGCATGCTTTGAACTCAATATACATTTTTGTTTTGCTTAAACTAATTTTAACTAGCTTGATTCCCTTTACGACTCAAATAAGAACACTTTGAATCAAGCTTGGTTCTCCTTACTGTTTAAGAAAACAATATCTTATTAATCAATTTAACAAGTGATATAACCTTATAATGAGTCATATTGAGTTGTAAAATGAACCGATTTGGTAATACCCACTTGCCATGAGCGTGTATTGCCATTCCACATAATTCCCAGGCCACCGGTGGAGTCACAATGGTCTCGCTTAAGTATCGGCTTTCTAGGCAGAAGTATGTGTACGGTGTTCTTATCACAATTCAATAAGTCATCTATCACGAGTTTAAAACTACATTGATTGATAAATCTGAATATTATTGGTTAACACAATCAACTTAGCCCATCGAATTCCATCTGCCAATTTTCTTTAAAAGGAAACTTTAAAATAATAATAATAATAACAATTTATTATTATTACCATTTTCCGTAAAAGAAAATTTGAATAATAATAATTAAAATTATTATTATTTACTTTATCCAAAATAATAATAATAATAAACCAAAAAACTGAAAATAAAATAAATAAAGAGGATAAGGGCGCCGGGTCGGGTCGGGCAGAACCCGCCCGCCCCAATTGAATTTCTAGATTCTCCTTTTTTTTTCTATTGAAACTGAAATTGAACCGAAACCCTTTACTGAACCGAATTAGGCCGGGAATTGAAAACCCACCTGAAACCTTTTTTTTAATTAAATCCGAATTTGGACCGAAACCCAATTTGACTACAGGACTGGACCAGGTCAAACCCGGATCCGAAGGCCGATAAAACCTCAGATGACTCGCAAAAAAATTTCGCCTGAAATGCCTCAGCAGGAATCGATCGAGCAACCTCTGTTGCCTGTCCAGGCCTCTGACAATCAGGCCAGCAAGCCTTTTGGTTAGAAAGGAGGGCCTGCTCATTTATGAACAGCCCGAATTCCAGAAAAACAGCAGCTTGAATTTCAGCCACAGGAACCGCAACTTAGACCTTCTGTTCGATGTACTAGGCACTGGCCACCAGCACCAACGCTTATTTTTGTCAAAAACGGTGGGATTGTTATTTTAAAATCAGAGAACATAAAGTTTTCTTCACCAAATCTTGTTCCAGAAAGCTCTGATACCACTAATTGGATTTAATTTAATAAATCCCTGAATAAGACTACTTAATCGAATCAATGGACAAAGTAACAAAATGCAGAAAATATACCTTGCTCCATTGCTGTTGTTAATCTGAATACGTACGCTGCAATTGCTCCGATGAAGAATCTGGCGTGATCCAAGGATTTACGACATCCCATCAATTGCTGATACACCCCTGGAGCGGAATCAACAATTCACTGCTTTACCTGATGGAGAGGCTAGGCAATGTGGCTTTATAGAAAATTTGGCATACCCTCCCTCTTTTGGTCACTGTAACTGGCGGCCTTTTTTTATATTATGCGTCTGATGCTTCTGAGGAGGTTAGTCCCTCCTCCTTTATATAGAGGGAGAAGGAAGAATCTGATACATATAGGATTTAAATTTAAAATTAAAATTAAAATTTAAATTTAAACTTAAATTTAATAGTCAATCTTATCTTCCTTTATTAAATATTATCTAATATTTAATAATAAATATTATTATTAAATATTAATTAGTATTTAATTATTGTACCAATAATTATGCACTAGCCACACGTCGGTTGTCGTCCTTCGGGGACTAGATGTCGTACACTTTATGGTCGTAACACTTTGAGCCCATCCATCGCGGTCTCTGACCATATGACTTTCTACATATTTGGGGCTTCCATTTTGACCACACTATACATCTACGAACATACCCAATGATCACTTAACGTGTGAATGTTTTACGTAATAATTAATATTATTACGTGACATATGTGACATATAATATTATCATACACAACGTCCACCTTATGATTAATTCGTATAAACTTTATCAACATACTGCGCATTACACGTATCTCGAATTAATCTCAACAATCCAACGATTCATCGCCTTGCCTTGTGATAGCCTTTTTCGGACTTAAGAGTGTCAAGCAATGAAAAAAACCTTTACGTGCAGTTGAGTACTATTTTTTCATTTTAATGATTTAAATTCGAATCTTTTCCTTTATAGATTGTCAATCATCATGTAGTATTTCTTCAATTCAATGATTCAAATTCGAATCTTTTTCTTTAAAAATTGTCAATCATCAAGTAGTATTTCTTCATTTTAATGATTCAAATTCGAATCTTTTTCTTTAAATCCAAATGGGTAGCTTAGCATATGCATCAAAGACACATTCTTTGTTTGGACTGGAATCATAAATAAGGTCATGGGCTGGTTTATCAACGATGCTAGGATTTATATTTTCTTAAGTAATACTTTAATTCCCTTTTGATGCATGGCTAGGAGCCTCTACATGGCATTTTCCACACACGTACAAGACATTATTTGTGTGTATTATGTTAGTTGCATTTCATGCATTATGTGTAGCTAAGTTGCACTGCATTCCATGCATTATATATCATGTTTTCATGTTTGATCCTTGTTTATCTTATGTTTACTTTGTAGAAATATTTTAATGATGTAAAAAGATGTTTTGAATAAGTTAAAAAGGAAATTCACTCTTGGGATTTGAAGCAAAATGAGAAAACACATTACGAAACATCGATCTCTCACATAGATCGATTGATGTATATACAGTCTCCCAAAGAGGGATAGCGATCGATCTATGTTGGAAAGGTTCAAGAATGGAACCTTACTGTTCAACATCGATCTCTCAAAAACTGGGACATTGATCGATCGATGTGACTTCAGTCTCTAAAGGTAGAGACTTGGATCGATCGATGTGGAAGAGGTTCAAAACTGAAACCTCTTTGGAAGGCATCGATCTCTCAGTCTAAAGAGCATCGATCAATCGATGTCACATCAGTCTTTCAGGGAGATATTTCGAGTGATCGATGTATGGTAGGTTCAAACTAGAACCTCTCTGGAACACATCGATCTCTCAGTTTTGAGGACATCGATCAATCGATGTCTCACCAGTCTCTCAAGAAGAGACTTCGACCAATCGATGTGCTGCAGGCTCAAAACTGAAATCTCTTTGGAGGACATGGATCTTTCAAGGCAGACACATTGATCGATCGGTGTCATCCATAATTAAAATTTTTATGACCGTTGGAACAGAATCCAAGGGAGATTCATGGTGTTTTCTCTTTCCAATCTTGCTCAAATTTCTTGTTGACTTTTCTCTAACATTATACATGCTTCTTTGACTATTGTATCCATGTCTAAGATTCTCTAGGGAGACTTTGGATGATCAAATCAATCCATAGAGTGGCTAAAAGCTATTTTCAAATGATCAAGACTTGAGATTAACTTGAAGACATGGGGGAGGCTCCAAAAACGTGGATAACACCTCCTATAATATAGAAAAAGCTCAGATGAGGCATTCATACACTTTCACTATCATGAAGCTTTATTCTTCATTGTTATAAATTTCTCTCATTTGTGTAAAAGTGCTTAAAGCTTGTTAAACCTTTATTTGTCCTTCATTGTTGTATATTGGGAGATTGTAAGTCTAATTAAGAAGAACAATAAATATTTGATCTCTTGCTTGTGTTTAGACTAGTGAGAAAGTGTAAAACCAAAAGCTAATAAAAACTGAAAATTCTTCATTCCAACTTTCTCCAAGCGTGAACCCTAACCCCAAAATTACCCCTCTTCAAAAATCCGAACTCCTCTACCCCAAATTTCTTGCAACAAACAACAATTTCTCTTCAACACAATCGATCTCTACATCAATTTCTTAATTTCATCAACCCTCTTGCACATTTCGTGTCCTAACAACCAAAATGGCTACAAGAACCAAAAATACCCCCAAAAGGACAAGGACCTCTCGTGAAGAGGATGAGGTACAACAACAATCCTATCCACAAGTCCCAACTGGCTGTAGAACAAAGGGACTAAGGAAAAAGACCAACCTTTCTCAAGAAAACATGTTGGCCGAGGTTAGGAGGAGGCTTTAAATTAACAATTTTCCATGGCTCGAGCCCGGAGAGTATGGACAAGCTTTAAAAGAGCCATTAGGTCCAGGTGAATTCGTATACCTTTCATTTCGAGCTCAAGTATTATTGGATGAATGGGAAGATAAGAAAAGGTCTACCATTCCATTGAAATTGCTCAAAGTTCAAGATATTTTGAGGAATGAGGAATTAAGTCCGATCATCAATTCGTTGGATGATAAAAAATGGAGACCTATTTGGGATGTTTTGGAAATGGATTGCATGTTTACCCATTATACCGCCTGTTTTATGCCAATCTTTGGGTAGAATATTTAAATGGAATTCCATTCTTCCTAAATTATGTTATAGACGATCAACTTGTTGAGTTTGATACGAAAACAATAAATTAGCTTCTTGGTTCCCTAGTGAAGGTTTAGATGATTTTGGTCCTTGGAAATAGGACCACTATAAGTACAAGGTGACCGAAGACGAGGCCAAAACATTTCTTGGCTTCCATCCCTCGAAAAACACTAATCATATGCCTTTGGTTTATCGTGTTTTGCTTGCCATTGTCACTTTTTGTGTCAATGGTACGTCGACCAAACTCTCCAGTAACTTAGATTTTTAAATATCCTATCGTGTAGCAATGAGGGAACAACTGAATTTCGGGGAAATTTTTTTAAATCTGTTGGAAGCTGTCACCAAAAAGAGCAAGGCACTTCCATATAGCAATATGCTTTATAGATTGCCCAAAAAGGAAAATGTGGTGTTGGATGACTCTAATGAAGAAAAGATATCCACTAAGGACTACTATACCAAGCTAACATCCAACAAATCCATAAATCACGAAAGGAAGCTCAAAGAACGGGTGTTCAGAATGAACCCGATGAAGAAGAGGCCAAAAATATCCCTGCTTAAGAACCAGTCCCTCCAACACATCCCACCGAGCCTCAACCTCAACCTCAACCAAGCCCTACCTCCCGAGTAGATAAAAGAAAAGCCCTCATGGAGGAGGACAGCAGCTCGGAGTACAAGTTCGAAACTGAGGCTAAAGTTGATGCGCTACATAGATATTTAAATCAATTTGGAGAAGACCTCACCAATGAACAAGTTCGGGCGCATGACCTTGAGTAAGAAAATGTAAGTCTCAAGAAGAGAGTTTCCACACTTGAGACCAAATACAACAAGCTCAAGGCATAGCTCAAGGCGTGCATTCCCGGATTGGCTTTCTCCTTGGATGAAGAATAAAGCTCCTATTTCACTAGTCATCCCCATTTCCCTTTTAGCTATAGGTTGTGGCTTAAGATTGAACATATTTTATGTATTTATTAAACTACGTGGTAAATTAATGATATATTGTGTTTATCCTTCATTATTGGTTTTGATGTTTTCAAAAGTGGGAGAAGTTGTTTGAGTTGGATTGTTCATTGTTTGCTTACATTTTGGGAAAATGTTGGTGTTGAAATTGTTTACTTGCTTGATGGATATACTTGCTTTCTTACTTGATGGATATGCACATGATAAATATGATATGCTTCCTTGCGTGAGGTAAAAATGAAAATTTTGGCACATTTGGCACATATGTTGATTGATTAGTGTAAATGACAAATATCATAGGACGTACACATTACACTTGCATTTGAAGCATGATTTGGTTGAGGGGGAGTTTTGGATTCATGTCCTTAGGGGGAGCGTAGAATGCATGGACTAAGGGAAGATGTAAAATTTCAAGTTTTTAACTCTTAGCTAGTTCAAATATAGATTTACAAGCAAAAACATTTAAAAAAAATCTTGGTTTTGAAATCATCAAAAAGGGAAGATTGTTGGGATATGAAATTTTTTGATGATGTAAAAATATGTTTTGAATAAGTTAAAAAGGAAATTCACACTTGGGATTTGAAGCAAAATGATAAAACACACTGTTAGACATCGATCTCTAACATAGATCGATTGATGTGTACACCAGTCTCTCAAGGAGGGACATCGATCGATCTATGTTGGAAAGGTTCAAGATTGGACCCTTACTGTCCAACTTCAATCATTCAAAAACTGGGACATCGATCGATCGATGTGACTTTAGTCTCTAAAGGTAGAGACTTCGATCGATCGATGTAGAAGAGGTTCAAAACTGGAACCTCTCTAGAAGACATCGATCTCTCAGTCTAAAAGACCTAGATCGATCGATGTCATATCAGTCTCTCAAGGAGAGACTTCGATCGATCGATGTATGACAGGTTCAAATTGGAACCTCTCTAGAACACATCAATCTCTCAGTTTTGAGGACATCGATCGATCAATGTCACATCAGTCTCTCAAGAAGAGACTTCAGTCGATCGATGTGCTTTAGGTTCAAAACTAGAATCCTCTAAAGGGCATCGATTTCTCAAGACAGACACATCGATAGATTGATGTCATCCAGAATTCAAATTTTTATGACCGTTGGAACAAAATCCAAAGGAGATTCATGGTGTTTTCTCTTTTCAATCTTCCTCAAATTTCTTGTTGACTTTTCTCTAACATTATACATGCTTCCTTAACTATTATATCTATGTCTAATATTCTCTAGGATGGATTTGGAGGATCAAATCAATCCATGGAGTGGGTAAAGGGTATTTTCAAATTATCAAGACTTGAGATTAACTTGAAGACATGGGGAAGGGTCCAAAAACGTGGATAACACCTCTTATAATAGAAGAAGCTCTGATGAGGCATTCATACACTTTCACCATCATCAAGCTTCATTCTTCATTGTTGTAAATTTCTCTCATTTGTGTAAAAGTGGTTAAAGCTTGTTAAGCCTTTATTTGTTTTTCATTATTCTATATCTAGAGATTCAAGGTGAACCATAAGATTTGACCTTTTGCTTGTGTTTAGACTAGTGAGAAAGCGTAAAACACCACTACTTCCTTAAACCTATTAAGAGAAAGTTTTTTGTGAGAACTTTTTTTAAGTTCTGAGGTAGCAAGAAGTTGTTCTTGCTTAGAACTGAAGTTGTTATAGTTACACAAAGTTGTTCTATGCAAGAAGTTGTTGTTTTGGTTTCTTACACTAAGTTATTAGTATAAGTATTGCTGTGGTTGTTCTTATTAAGTATAATAAGAAGATTAGTTGTTGAAAATCTATTCTGGCAACAATGTGGCAATGGAGTAGAATCATTTGCGACTCGAACCACTCTAAATCTAGTGTACTCATTCATTGTCTCTCATCTCCCATTGTTGTTTTGATTTTGAATTCTATTTGAGTTGAAGAAAACCAAAAATCAGAAAATTCTGAAAAATTGCCCAACACTCTATTCACCCACCCTAGAGTGTTTATTACGGATCTAACAGGTGTTTTGAGGTGCTAAATGTTAGGAAATCTGACAAGATCACCGCAAAACGCACAGCAGAAAAACAAAAATTGATCTCCGATTTCCTACCAAGGATCCATGTTGTTCATTTAATTCGATGAAAGAAATCAAAAATTTTACCTCTGTAGATTCGAAATCTACAGACGTAGGAGGTGCAAACATAGGAGGTGCTATGGCACGATCACCCTTTGTCGGTATCCACACGAATGCTTCCATCCGGAGTGCTAGCTCTTGAACAGCGCGGCTGAGACAACTCGTTTTTCTCAAAAACTATTTTTTTCTCTTTCGTTTTTCTGCTGATTGTGTAGTGTACGAGACACACCATGCTATATACATATATATAGATATCAAAATCCGATTCCAGATCGGATTGATTAATGCCTATCATAATCCGTACCAAATATGGATTCTGTTAGGATTAGATAAAATCAATCAAAATCTATATCAGATATGGATTCTATTGTTATTATCCGATGATATAAGTATATATATATATATATAAACGAAAAATAATAATAATAATAATAATAATAATAATAATAATTAATATCCAATATTAATATTATTAATATTATTAATCTCAGCCATACGCATTCTTGTGTGTGACCCGATAGACCCATATTAATTGGCAGTTGATTAAATCTCTATTAAACCAACAAGTCGTAATTGGCCTCTAGCAAGGCATTACGACTAGCCAATTAATACGAGTACAATCCAATTAGCCTAATAATAGCACATGCATTAATCCCTTTGTCACACTATATCTAGTTTGGACATAAGTCATGGTCAGCATCATACTTATATTGTTCAAACATATGATTACTTGATCTCTAAGTAGACTGATAAAACAAATAATATTGATCACACTATCAATTCATTTGAGCACGACCATGCATTTCACAGTCTCACTAATCGAGGGTTACAAAGATATCTCTCTCAAAAGAGGGACAAATTCTATCTTGATTGTTCAATATCCTCTACATAATTTCTATCACATTCCATCATGACCTTTATTATTATCTAGTTACGGATAATGTTTGATCATGTCAAAAGATAATAGTCCTTATGTTGGAAACTATGACAATCTCAAGTCAAAGGATTAAAACATGACTATCACGAGATTTACTTATGACGCTAATCCATGTAGTAATCTCATGCTGGGTCTATCCAATACACTGTTCTCTAACAAGTATCTATGAGATTGATTTGTATCACCATACACATAATCATCTCATGATTATCAAATCAATACTCATACTGATTATAAATTATTTTATCTCTATAACAATAATGAATCACGGACATATATCAAAATTGTGTAACATACTAACCAACAATAATGATAATAAAGCCTCTTTTATTAATAATAAATGTATAACATAAATATCCAAATCATGGCCTATGGCACATACACTAACACTAAAAACGTGTACAAGTAAGAGTGAAGTCAAGACAAAGTGTTGCTGAAATTGCTTGAACTTTGTCCAACCATATTTTATTCATACAATATCCAAATTGAGTCATTCCAAATTCAAGGTTCAAGTTCCACTCGTGAGCTGCAAGTGTCAAGAGGGGCTCATCTCTCAAATTGGATTCTAGATGGACGATCCAATCTGTCAAACAAAAGGAGGACAAACTTCCTTAAATCCAGCCATTTGACCCGCCAAAGTGTTGCTGAAAAGTGCTAAAAATTGCATAAATTGTGTCAAGGTATATCTCAGTTATAAAAGCTCCGAATTGAGTCATTCCAAAGTCAAACATCAAGTTCAGCTCATGAACTAAATTTCTCAAGAAGGACTCTTCTTCAAATTCGACTTGTATCCACGGAAAAAGGCCAGTCAACTGACGGTGCCACTTTAGCCTAAATTCCAGCACTCTTATTACTTCTTGGAGTTTGACCTTCTTTAAGCCAATTGAAGGCTCCAAAACATTTTGGTCTTCCTTCCAAGACCAGATTAGATTTTTTTTTATTGTGTTTTGACTAGAATAAGTGATAGGAAGAGTTTTATTCCTATTTAAACACATGTAAACCGAATTATTCTCATTCAGCTTGGAATTTTAATGAAGCTTTTGTTGCTTTTCTCTTTAGAAAGATGCACTTTGTTTTTTTGGTTTTGCACTAAACATCAAGGTTAAGATCTCTCAAATTTTGAGTTATTTGAGGGTAATTGCCATTGCCAAAGAGTACCGTCTAGGAGGTTTGAATCAACTTGCATAAGCAATGACTATTCCTACACAAAGGAAAGCTCACTAGGTTGATTTTAACGCAAGGGAAGCAAGGGGAAGTCCAACTCCTTTGTGCCTAAACTGTTGTGAAGGGGGAAGCTTAAGGTGGAGAGTGGATGACGCACCGTGCATGCATCAATTTGGTATCCGAGCAAGGTCATTGTTTTCATCCTTTATCCTTTTATTTTTGTGTCATTCTTGTAGTCACCACCAATCTGATTTCTCACCACCATTCCTTCACTATCCAAACGTTATTTCGTTACTTTTTTATTAAAAAAATCACAGCCTTAAACCGTGATGATAAGTTTATAAACAAAAGACTTCATCTTTGCATCTAACATACTATACGGTTTTCCATCCTTCCCAACTTGTTCAATCTACTTCTAAATTGATTTTCCATCAAAATTGATATCAAAGTTCTCATATTTGCTTAACAAACTTGACATTTAGGGACTTTGTAGTATATTTCAGCCTCACAAAGTACAAGTCATAGCCACACAAAGCCACCTAGTCAAAAATTAATCTTGTTGTCATCGAAGATATTAGCTACTTGTGGTCTTTGTGCATATTTGTTTCCAGTTGTGACTGAATATTTGCTATCAATTTGTTGTTATTATCTGCAATAGCCAACCTTACACCTTACAAACCCCTTCTACTCAAAAGGTCCTAATCTGAACCCCCACATGCATGGCCTTCAAACATCCTTTCCCACACATCCAAAACGCCCTCAACTACCCATTATAACCCAAATATACTGCCCATGGCGCACCATTAAACTCGAACTAACCAGAACCCTAAAAACAGCCTAGAAACTACAAAACTGCACCAAAAGTCCTAAATTGAAACCCCACACCCTCAAACCTGCCCAAATACAAAAAAATCCTACCCTAAGGAATTTTACATCATTTGAACCCTAAAACAAGCAAAGGGAGTGTGTTAAGTGGGTTGCACAAAAACGTGTTCAAGACAACCTCATAAAGTTACAATTCTGCCCTGAGACAAAAAGAAAGAAAACAAGAAAGGACCTGAGACTTGTGTGTGCCATACACATCAAGGAAAGGAAGAAGAAAGTTCAAAAGGGCACGACAAAAGTGAAGAAAAAGAAGGGCCAAGAAGTACATCTCATTTGACTCAATTTGTGCAATTAAGAGAATTTGCTTGCTTTGCTTGGTGCCATACTTATTACTGTTTTGAGACTGATTTTCCATCCTTCAAACAAGCCCACATACATAAAAAAACACACTTGAACATTCTGATTATCGCTTACATTGAGTACAAATTGTGAATTTGTGTGCATAAAGCTAAGTTAGCTAAAGATTGCCCAGGACAACTCTTAGTTCTTCTTTGGCTTAGCCTTATACATCAGTTTTGGCCTCAATATATCTTTGATTCTTAGTTATTTGTTCAAGTTTGTGTTACCTTTGCTTGGAGCTTTGATTGGTAGAATTTTGGTGCATAATTGGGCTATTTGAAACTATTTTGGTGCAAGCAAATACCAATTGTTTTGAGACTGATTTTAGATCATTTTTGGATTTTTTTGACATATTAAGGCATATATTGGATTGTTATTGAGGAGTGAAGTGATTTGGACCACGTGTTACAAAAGCCGTGAGCTCAAGGAAGTTGTTTTTTTGGACTGTTTGGTACATCTTGGCTATCACACCTTATTTGTTTCTCACTTTGATTGTTTTTAGTCCAAGATTGGTCAAGGAACAATGTATTAGTGAGTGAGGAAGAAATGAGAAGAAGTGAGACAATAAACACATACAATCACAAGCTGATTTTAACTAAGCATCTCTGCAAAAGTTTGTTTGTTTAGTGTTCGATTTTAAGGCTAACAATGCTTTTTTCCTACCATTTGGGGATTTTTAGTTGATGACAATGACTTTAAAGAGATAGATAAGCGCATGTACAACTTTGAAGTGACAAATGCTGTGTGGGTAAGCAATTATCGCAAAGAGGAACCATTGTATCAAACTTTTCCTCAAGATAAATGAAGTGTTCGAGCATACTACAATTATATGTTTGATGATTATTATTATTCTAACACTAAGGAATGTGAGGAATTAAGAATGAGTATGTTCTATGCTGGTTTAAATAAGGATATTGCTGATTGCATGAGAAGTGAATACTTTCCATCTCTTAGTGCTATGTATGAGAAAGCATTGTCTTTAGAATCTAAATTGAATTTTAAACAGATGCGTAACACGCTGAGTAGAATGCAATTTTCTTATGAATACTTGGATAAAACGATGCTAGAGTTCCAATCTATGTTACTTGCATTACAAGCTGAAATTGTACATGAACCTATTCATGAATCAAATGAGCGTAATGATAAAGTCTTTCATGATGATTTAGCTATTGACTTGCATGACTTAGATGATGATCTACAAGATGTTTTAAGTGATATATCTAGTGAAAGTGATGATACAATTAAGCATGACCACTTGAAAGAACATGAATAGAAAGATTATAGTAATCCTTTGTTTGAAATGCATGAAAGTGATCTTACATTAATTAAAGGTTTTAACTTGCATTCAAATAAAGTTGTGTTTGATAATCCTTTGTTCCTTCATGAACATGATACTGAAATTACCCATTAGTTTGTTGAGCTTAAATTGCCTAAAGATGAAGATAAACATGCTGAAATTTTATCCAAACCCCATAAAAGTGAGTTTGAATCCAATGGTGAAGAATCTGATTTAGGAATGCTAAGGAATGTGCAAGGTACGATGCTTGTTCCTAATGTTTTACATTAGCTTTCATACATGCTACATTTTATGTTAAAATCATGCTTTCCACACATAAAAACCATGCTCCAAGTTGTTGCATAAGTACATTGCATGCTTATGATAGTCCTAGCTACATGAATAAGGAATTTGAGTTGTCCTTGTTTATGCATCCAAGACACATTAGGAAAAGGTGTTGTTTGTTAAGTATTCTTGTTAACATGTTCTTATATGTGTTGTTGGGTGTATGCTTCATTCTTGAGTTATATATCCACCCTAAACATCTTAGGATAAAATTTCCATGAATGTTGTGTCTAAATTGTTTAGGTGTGTCTTGCATAGTTGTTGGATTGTTGTGGTTCTTTTCCCTTCATTGCACATATGTCAAGATTCGAGGACGAATCTTTTCTAGGAAGGAGGGATTGATGTACGTCTAGGAGCCTCTACATGAAATTTTCCACATACGTGCAAGACATTGTTTGTGTATATTATGTTAGTTGCATTTCGTGCATTATGTGTAGCTAAGTTGCATTGCATTCTATGCATTATATATCATGTTTTCTAGTTTAATATGTGCTTTTCTTATGTTTACTTTGTAGAAAGCTTTGTGGTGTTCAAGAAGCTGTGTTGGTGTTTTGAGGTGCTAAAAATGTGCACAAGCAAAAGCGAAACCAAGACAAAGTGTTGCTGAAATTTTTTGAACTTTGTCCAGCCATATTTTATTCATACAAGCTTCAAATTGAGCCATTCCAAATTCGAAATTCAAGTTCCGCTCGTGAGCTACACGTGTCAAAAGGGGCTCATCTCTCAAATCAGCTTCTAGATGGACGATCTAATCAGTCAAACAAAAGGAGGACAAACTTCCTTAAATCCAGTCATTTGACCCGCCAAAGTGTTGCTGGAAAGTGATGGAAATTTCATAAGCTTTGTCAAGGTATATCTCAGTCATAAAAGCTCCGAATTGAGTCATTCCAAAGTCAAACATCAAGTTCAACTCGTGAACTATATTTCTAAAGAAGGACTCTTCTTCAAATTCAACTTTTATCCGCGAAAAAGGCCAGTCAACCAAGGGCGCCACTTCAGCCTAAATTTCAGCACTCTTATTACTTTTTGGAGTTTGACCTTCTTTAAGCCAATTGAAGGCTCCCAAATGTTTTGGTCTTCCTCCAAGACTAGATTGGAATTTTTTATTGTGTTTTGACTAGAATAAGTGATAGGGAGAGTTTTACGAATGACCTGTATAGCACCACTAGAAGTGTAGTTGAATAGTGGATGCGGAAAAAATTGGTTTTTAAAACTTTTTGATACCAATTACCCACTTCTGAAAACAAATTATGTTTTCAGACCCGGTATTTGATTAACTAGAGGATCAGGTTATATACCTCCAAAAATCATGAAATTTGGTGAAAAATTACTTTCAGATGTTATGTATATGTCATAAAAATTTCATATTAAAATTCAAAGTATAAGGCCATTACTTTAGGATCCCTCCAAAAATCCGATTAGTTCTTCCATTTTAATTGATTTGGTCTCTTTGCTTTCTTCTATGGCCGTTACTTTAGGATCCCACTCGGATGGAAGGCTTCGCAAGACCTTTTGTACCTTTTCCTGCATAGTGAAGGCTTTGCCAAGAGACTCAAGAGAATTGTAAATGTTAGTCAAGCGTAAATCCATCTCAACAATAGACTCATTTGGCAATAATTTAAAGGACTCAAGTGTGGACATAAGCATATTAATTTTGGACTCCTTTACTTGGCTAGTCCCTTCATGTTTCATTTCAAGAATATGCCACATCTCTTGAGCACTAGAACAACTAGACACGTAACTAGCCTCACTTTTACTTAGGCCGTTTAATAGTAGTTGCATGGCTTTAGCATTCATGCTAAGTTTCTTTTTATCATCACTTGTATATTCTTGTCTAGTTTTAACGACTTCTAACGTGACTCCGTCTACAGTGGACAACTTAGATGGAACAAAAGGACCATCTTCTATAATTGACCAAAGATCAATGTCTATTGCCATAAAGAAAAGTTTCATTCTTACCTTCCATTGAATGAAAGACTCACCGTCAAAAAGAGGAGGCCTTATGGTTGACATTCCTTCTTGCACGGTTGTGGTTGCCATCTCACTGAATCGTTGGATTCTTTGAAGTGAGTGTTCCTACGCTCTGATACCAATTGTAGGATCTGCAAGGCACCACTAGAAGGGGGGGTTGAATAGGTGCTGCGGAAAGTGTGGTTTTTAAAATTTCTTTAAACCTAACCAATTCAACTTCTGAAAATAGATTTTGTTTTCAGGACCTGTTTTAAAACGTTTTTAAAACCAGGTTAGAGGTCTTCAAAAATTATGAAATTTTGAGAGAACTTAGCCTCAGATGTTATGAGGGTCCCCTAAAAATTTCAAATTAAAATTCAACCTTTAACCCCTTCAAAACCGTTGGTAATCAGATTGTGCAAATCTGCCAGAAACGGTAGATGGTTTTGAAAAATTAATTCCTATTTTTGTGAACGTCCAAATGCTCTGAAAATTTAACCACTAACTCCTTATATACTATATTTAAATGGGTTGAAACATTTTTGGAAAATTCTTTTGGGAAGTAGGTCAACTACTATCAAAGCCTCAACCTTTGCAAGTCTGAAATTCAGACTGCACTAGTCTCAGAACTTTTGATGTTTGATCGACTTATACTTATCCAAAAGGGTTGAAACTTGTGCCAAATTAACCCTAGAACGTGTAGGTATATTTCTGGAAATTTGCGTGATTTTTAAAAATCGTTTACTTTTTTTACGAATGCGAACACGAAGAGTAAACAGTGCAGTAACTGAAAAGTAAATGCAGAAAGTAAATGGCACCAAGAATTTTATACTGGTTCGGTTATAAACAACCTACTCCAGTCTTCAAGGAACACATTCCTTGGTTCACACTAATCACACACACGCAGTACACCTTACCGCAGGGTTGATAGAGTTACACCTTAACTCCAACCCTTTACAAACCTTGTATTGTAAGTACAATTCTCACGAACACCACCACCTTGCTATAATGAAGATTGATCACACCTTGATCAATCTTTTACAAAGATATATGAATGGTGGTTTATCTCAAGCCTATTCAAGATTGAAAGAATATGAATACAATAGGCTTACAAGAAGAAAGAAAGAAAGAGAGAATGTAGAAGAAGAAGAACTAGGCTTTTTTTTGATCACTTTGATTTTGCAATGCTTGGCCTTATTTTGTTTGCTCTCTTCTCTTTCCTTTTAATGTGTGCAGGCCGTCCCCTAGGGTGTGTCTCCCCCTCTTGAAAATTATCTTTTAAGTCCTTGAGAGAGTGTAAGACATTATTGTGACAATGTCTTGCTTACTTGGCATCTTCTTATTGGATCATCATTTAGTCACCGCTTACTTGGCACCTCCTTATTGGTTCAACATTGTCATCATGATGACATGGAAAAAAATCTGAGATATACACTTTAACATGTGCCAAAAATCATCACAAAATAACTTCCATAAATCATAAGATATATCACATAAATTGCAAGACAATATTTCTCCAAAAATGGGAAAGAAAATCGTCCATTATAATCATGCACATGCTGAAATTTCAGCATGTGTATCATTCATCTTTTATTTAAATTATTGCCTATTTTGCATTGATTTAATCCAACAATTCAATCATCATTTAGTGTGCAATATTCTCATCTTTTATGGAATAAACATTAGACAATAATATGACCTAAATTTCGGCCATCTAGCAATCTTGCCATGCTGAATTTTCAGCATGTGCATCATTCCTTTTCTATCAAAATAATGCCAAATATTCTTTGATTTTTCATTATAAAAATGAATCAACAATTTATGGTAAGTATTGCTACCACATGAGAAATGAATTTGGACACTATTTAGCTCTAGAATTCGGCCACCATGTCTTCACACATGCTGAAAAATTTCAGCATGTGTGATATGTAGAATATCACATTTTATTAATTTAAACAATATTCAAATCATTTCTATAACATCCGCAATTAATCCTCATGATGCAAGATAGTAAAATATGGCATTTCTTAGTGCTAAAAATCGGCCATAATACAACACACATGCTGAATTTTCAGCATGTGTCATATATGTGACATAGTTTGAAACGTTACCTTTTGTAGCTCCTTCCTTTATGTCACCAACTTTGTTTAATTGATTCTTGACCAATCAATATGCCAACAAGGCTCCGAATAAGCTCCATCTTGGCTGTTCTAGGCGTTGGTAATATGTTTGGCATGTGCTGAATATTATTTTTGCTAACTTTGTAAAATAGTGCACATTTAATAATACACACATGTTATATTCCAATCAGCCCTTAATTTAATTCTCTAGAACACTTTAAGATGTATATCATATGTAAAAAGTGTCTAGATACGTGTCACATGATGTACCAAAAACGTTCCATGTGTTGTGCGCGTAGAGAACCGAATTTTCGATATTTATCGATTACCCGATTTTTCTCTAATTTAAATTCCAACTTTTGCACATGTTATATATATTATGTTATACATAATATATATAATATATACTTTAAATCTCAGCACTTGGCTGGTCTAAAGTGGTACCATTTACATGTGACAAAAATTAAACTTGGAATCTTCACATTTTGGCCTTAATGTGGAGTAATTTGTGTGTGCCAACATGGAAAGTATTTTGGCTGAATATTCAGTGTAGTGCACGAAATTTTCATCAATTTTTGAAGTATAGGGGCTGGCCATTTATTTATAGCAAGTACGTGACACCTTGACGAAGTTTCGGTATTCGCCCGATACGACAAATTTCGGTTTAGAACCTTTTATCGTGTCGTATTTAATTTTTCATCACCATATCTTATATCATATGATATAAGACCTGAATATACTCATAAATATGAGTTAAGTATAGTGGTGTGACGTTAACGTACGTACGTAGAATATATAACGTGTCGGTAGTACGTTGGAATACATGTGTACGTGCCTTTTTCAAAAAATCTTAAAATATATGTATATATATGTATATAGGCGTGTATCATTAAAGATGGGAGTAGGAGAAAACTTTCCTTCCTTAGTTTTGTTGCTTTTGTGCCTTTTCCAAATGTGGCTTCCTTTAATGAACTACTTAGTTTAATAAACTAAGTACTTCACTTAATGAACTAGTTTAGTTCATTAATGGTGGCACCTGAAAATAGTATAAACACAACAAGTGTTTGCCATATGATGTAAGCTTTAACGCTTCATGGCTCGTTAGTCTGGCAACATTGTATATAAGCTAAATAAGGCAAGTAACAGCAATGTATCATGCATACATGTATATCTTATGCACGTTTTATCTTATGCTCGTTTTTGTGCACATTTAAATCATGTATTTGAAAATCACTCAAACCCCTTTTTCTCTACAATCTTCCCCTTTTGATGATTTTCAAAATAACTTATGCACATGATTTAAATGCTAACGCTCCCCCTTTAAACATGCATAAAATCAAAACTTGAATTTTAAATTCCGAGTCGCTCCCCCTTAATTTATGCAATTAGTATCTCTATCCCCCTTAAATCATGCTATCTCTCCCCCTTTATTTTGAAAAGTAAATCAAAAGATGCCGGTAAAGATGAAGAAGAGAAAAAAATTATGCATTTCATATAACGTGCGTTCGTAAGGGTTATTTATTCAACCCTTTGAAAATGTCCCTTTTGGTACCCAAATTTGGGTGACCTTTCTTGGTCTTCCAAAAGGTGAGAAAGGTGATGAGAACGCAACATAATAAACTTTTGGTGCAACTGTATCTGGCCTTTGGCCAGGAACTCCTTTATACGCATTATATGTAGGACGTTTTTGATATGTCCTTGTGTTTGTATGCGTAGTGCGTGGATGGAATGAATGTTGTGTATGCATCACTCTTTTCTTTTCATATCTATATGGTACAAAATTGTATTTCGCATGATATGATGAAGAAGTGGGGCGTAATGAGGAAAGGGGCGCCTTATGCGTCATCTTAGACGCCACTTGAGGCTTAGGGGTGTTTACTTTCTTAGACACCACAAACTTGGTTGGTTTGGTTGATACTTCATTTGTATCAACGTATCCCAAACTCGTTTTGTCGCTGTCATGCTTTTGTGATAATATAATGCGATGCAGCATGTTAGATCCCGTGTCAAATTGTTTCACCTTTTTCTCTACATCCGCATTCCTTGATTTCAAGTTTGAAATCTCGGATTTCAATTCAATGTTCTCGGATGTCAATGATGAAATTTCGGATTTTAATGAGTTTATAATGCATGACGACTCTTCTTTTGAATTGTTTAATTGAGACACAAGATCTTTGTTAGAAGATTCTAACAATTTCTTGTCTTTAATTAATCGCTTATTTTCTTTTGCAAGAGTCTTTGAAAACTTATGCAATTCTAAATATTGACTAAATAAATCATCATATGAACATTCAGAATCGGAATCAGAGTCGGAAGATACCTCATTTGATGCTTTAGATGTAAAGCATACTTGTGCCTTGTGTTCTTCCGTATCATCAGTCTCAGAGTCGGATGTGTCACTCCAAGTGGAGGCTTTGAATGCTCTTCTCCTTTGCTTAGGTTCTGAGACGAGTCTATTCTTGTTCCAATCCTTGTCAGGGTATTTGTTTGTTTGTTTTTCTTTATTAGGGCAGTCGTATGATAGATGTCCAAGTTTGCCGCATTCATAACACTTTATTTCCTTATTTTTATTTTTATGATCCTTAGATGAGGTAGACTTATGTTTAATCGATTTTCTCAATATTTTTCTTAATCTATTAGCCATTGTGATTAAGTCCTCATCATCGGAATCTGTGTCACTATAATCTACGACGTATTCATTTGATTTAAATGCTATAGCCCTATCATTGTTAGAAATAGACTCAGAATGTCTTAAAGCAAGTTTGTTTTCATATACCTTAAGTGATCCGATTAGTTCTTCCATTTTAATTGATTTGGTCTCTTTGCTTTCTTCTATGGCCGTTACTTTAGGATCCCACTCGGATGGAAGGCTTCGCAAGACCTTTTGTACCTTTTCCTGCATAGTGAAGGCTTTGCCAAGAGACTCAAGAGAATTGTAAATGTTAGTCAAGCGTAAATCCATCTCAACAATAGACTCATTTGGCAATAATTTAAAGGACTCAAGTGTGGACATAAGCATATTAATTTTGGACTCCTTTACTTGGCTAGTCCCTTCATGTTTCATTTCAAGAATATGCCACATCTCTTGAGCACTAGAACAACTAGACACGTAACTAGCCTCACTTTTACTTAGGCCGTTTAATAGTAGTTGCATGGCTTTAGCATTCATGCTAAGTTTCTTTTTATCATCACTTGTATATTCTTGTCTAGTTTTAACGACTTCTAACGTGACTCCGTCTACAGTGGACAACTTAGATGGAACAAAAGGACCATCTTCTATAATTGACCAAAGATCAATGTCTATTACCATAAAGAAAAGTTTCATTCTTACCTTCCATTGAATGAAAGACTCACCGTCAAAAAGAGGAGGCCTTATGGTTGACATTCCTTCTTGCACGGTTGTGGTTGCCATCTCACTGAATCGTTGGATTCTTTGAAGTGAGTGTTCCTACGCTCTGATACCAATTGTAGGATCTGCAAGGCACCACTAGAAGGGGGGGTTGAATAGGTGATGCGGAAAGTGTGGTTTTTAAAATTTCTTTAAACCTAACCAATTCAACTTCTGAAAACAGATTTTGTTTTCAGGACCTGTTTTAAAACGTTTTTAAAACCAGGTTAGAGGTCTTCAAAAATTATGAAATTTTGAGATAACTTAGCCTCAGATGTTATGAGGGTCCCCTAAAAATTTCAAATTAAAATTAAACCTTTAACTCCTTCAAAAACCGTTGGTAATCAGATTGTGCAAATCTGCCAGAAACGGTAGATGGTTTTGGAAAATTAATTCCTATTTGTGTGAACGTCCAAATGCTCTGAAAATTTAACCACTAACTCCTTATATACTATATTTAAATGGGTTGAAACATTTTTGGAAAATTCTTTTGGGAAGTAGGTCAACTACTATCAAAGTCTCAACCTTTGCAAGTCTGAATTTCAGACTGCACTAGTCTCAGAACTTTTGATGTTTGATCGACTTATACTTATCCAAAAGGGTTGAAACTTGTGCCAAATTAACCCTAGAACGTGTAGGTATATTTCTGGAAATTTTCGTGATTTTTCAAAATCGTTTACTATTTTTACGAATGCGAACACGAAGAGTAAACAGTGCAGTAACTGAAAAGTAAATGCAGAAAGTAAATGGCACCAAGAATTTTATACTGTTATAAACAACCTACTCCAGTCTTCAAGGAACACCTTCCTTGGTTCACACTAATCACACACAGCAGTACACCTTACCGCAGGGTTGATAGAGTTACACCTTAACTCCAACCCTTTACAAACCTTGTATTGTAAGTACAATTCTCACGAACACCACCACCTTGCTAGAATGAAGATTGATCACACCTTGATCAATCTTTTACAAAGATATATGAATGGTGGTTTATCTCAAGTATTCAAGATTGAAAGAATATGAATACAATAGGCTTACAAGAAGAAAGAAAGAAAGAGAGAATGTAGAAGAAGAAGAACTAGGCTTTTTTTTGATCACTTTGATTTTGCAATGCTTGGCCTTATTTTGTTTGCTCTCTTCTCTTTCCTTTTAATGTGTGCAGGCCGTCCCCTAGGGCGTGTCTTCCCCTCTTGAAAATTATCTTTTAAGTCCTTGAGAGAGTGTAAGACATTATTGTGACAATGTCTTGCTTACTTGGCATCTTCTTATTGAATCATCATTTAGTCACCGCTTACTTGGCACCTCCTTATTGGTTCAACATTGTCATCATGATGACATGGAAAAAAAATCTGAGATATACACTTTAACACATGCCAAAAATCATCACAAAATAACTTCCATAAATCATAAGATATATCACATAAATTGCAAGACAATATTTCTCCAAAAATGGGTAAGAAAATCGTCCATTATGATCATGCACATGCTGAAATTTCAGTATGTGTACCATTCATCTTTTATTCAAATTATTGCCTATTTTGCATTGATTTAATCCAACAATTCAATCATCATTTAGTGTGCAATATTCTCATCTTTTATGGAATAAACATTAGACAATAATATGACCTAAATTTCGGCCATCTGGCAATCTTGCCATGCTGAATTTTCAGCATGTGCATCATTCCTTTTCTTTCAAAATAATGCCAAATATTCTTTGATTTTTCATTATAAAAATGAATCAACAATTTATGGTAAGTATTTCTACCACATGAGAAATGAATTTGGACACCATTTAGCTCTAGAATTCGGCCACCATGTCTTCACACATGCTGAAAAATTTCAGCATGTGTGATATGTAGAATATCACATTTTATTAATTTAAACAATATTCAAATCATTTTCATAACATCCTCAATTAATCCTCATGATGCAAGATAGTAAAATATGGCATTTCTTAGTGCTAAAAATCGGCCATAATACAACACACATGCTGAATTTTCAGCATGTGTCATATATGTGGCATAGTTTGAAACGTTACCTTTTGTAGCTCCTTCCTTTATGTCACCAACTTTGTTTAATTGATTCTTGACCAATCAATATGCCAACAAGGCTCCAAATA
The DNA here is from genome assembly GCA_036186865.1 of Eustoma russellianum. NCBI lineage: Eukaryota > Viridiplantae > Streptophyta > Magnoliopsida > Gentianales > Gentianaceae > Eustoma > Eustoma russellianum. Next base: position 7,779,699 of record AP025046.1, read on the forward strand.
AACTCCATCTTGGCTGTTCTAGGCGTTGGTAATATGTTTGGCATGTGCTGAATATTATTTTTGTCAACTTTGTAAAATAGTGCACATTTAATAATACACACATGTTATATTCCAATCAGCCCTTAATTTAATTCTCTAGAACACTTTAAGATGTATATCATATGTAAAAAGTGTCTAGATACGTGTCACATGATGTACCAAAAACGTTCCATGTGTTGTGCGCGTAGAGAACCGAATTTTCGATATTTATCGATTACCCGTTTTTTCTCTAATTTAAATTCCAACTTTTTCACATGTTATATATATTATGTTATACATAATATATATAATATATACTTTAAATCTCAGCACTTGGCTGGTCTAAAGTGGTACCATTTACATGTGACAAAAATTAAACTTGGAATCTTCACATTTTGGCCTTAATGTGGAGTAATTTGTGTGTGCCAACATGGAACGTATTTTGGCTGAATATTCAGTGTAGTGCACGAAATTTTCATCAATTTTTGAAGTATAGGGGCTGGCCATTTATTATGGCAAGTACGTGACACGTTGGTGAAGTTTCGGTATTCGCCCGATACGACAAATTTCGGTTTAGAACCTTTTATCATGTCGTATTTAATTTTTCATCACCATATCTTATATCATATGATATAAGACCTGAATATACTCATAAATATGAGTTAAGTATAGTGGTGTGACGTTAACGTACGTACGTAGAATATATAACGTGTCGGTAGTACGTTGGAATACATGTGTATGTGCTTTTTTCAAAAAATCTTAAAATATATGTATATATATGTATATAGGTGTGTATCATTAAAGATGGGAGGAGGAGAAAACTTTCCTTCCTTAGCTTTGTTGCCTTTGTGCCTTTTCCAAATGTGGCTTCCTTTAATGAACTACTTAGTTTAATAAACTAAGTACTTCACTTAATGAACTAGTTTAGTTCATTAATGGTGGCACCTGAAAATAGTATAAACACAACAAGTGTTTGCCATATGATGTAAGCTTTAACGCTTCATGGCTCGTTAGTCCGGCAACATTGTATATAAGCTAAATAAGGCAAGTAATAGCAAATCATGCATACATGTATATCTTATGCATGTTTTATCTTATGCTCGTTTTTGTGCACATTTAAATCATGTATTTGAAAATCACTCAAACTCCTTTTTCTCTACAAGCACAACAATTATTCGATGTTATGATGCATGCTTGTGTCATACGCAGCAATACCACAATACTCGTATGCCCAACTCTACATCATGATATGCTATGTATGTTCCGGGGTGATCCTACCACACGCCTCATCTGGCTCACATGCCCCGTCGGCCACATAGGGCCATATGCCACATAGGGCCATGCGTCCCAAGGGACAATCTCGACCCGAGGGTCATGCAATGCTTGTGCCACGAATGCAAAAGCAATATGTCAAATAGCACATTTTCCCTTTTCCTCTTTTCCCCACTCAGTTTCACATCTCTTAATATTTCTCTTGTTTCCACTTAATTAAATTTAGATTATTAACTCTTTTTTTATAACTAATATAAATTTATTTACCCATTTGTGTAATTATTTAATTTTAAATTTGGTTACCCAAAGAATCCTAGAACACACTTTAATTTTTTATTACATTTTTTTCTTTTTCGTAAACTGCCTTCTTTTAAGTGTATCAGTAAAGATTAATAATATATTTTTAAAAAAATAGCTTCCATATTTTTTTATATTTAAATACAGTTTTTTTAATACCCGGATCATATTTTTTATAGGAAAGTTGTTTTTCCTTTTTATCTTTCTAATTAAATCCAAACTAGTTTCCTCCCCCAAAACACCGAGCCCGCCAGCACTTCCCCCAGCCTACAGCCCACACCGCATGCCCATCCCACTGTGCACGTCCAGCCAGCCCTTTTTTTCTTTTTCCCTCTTCTGCTGGTACAAGGGCCAGACCCCTTTTCCTTCTTCCCCTTTTCTCTTGGCCTCATCCAAAACCTTTCTCCTTCTGCATGTAGAAACGAGCTTCTCTTCTCTTTTTTTCCTCTCGGCCCAAAACTACTCCATGCCCTTTTTTTCTGTTCTCTCTTCCGCCTGCACCAAACATGCCTCCTTTTTTTCGGCCCAAGCAGCTAAATTTCCCCGTAAAGAAATTAACTTCAATTCCAATTCTAATCTCAATTTAATTACAATTCTTTTAATTAAATTCCAAATTAAACCTTGAAAATTACAAAACAACCAAAACATATTATTATTATTTTTAATACATATATATAACCCCAATGATAACATTATGTATATATATACCAAATTTTCCTATAACCGATTTATACAATTCTAAAATGAATATGTACTTAAAAATAGTTTTTTATTTTAATTTCACAGCCGAAAAAAAAACATAGAATAATTATTAAACATATACATAACATTTTTATGCAACAATAAAAGCAACTAAAACATATAGCATCTCTATTTGAATTATAACATGCAAATTAAACAACAAATAAAACTAATAGCAAATAATCTCATATATGAAATTAGCTCAAAAAGAGAAAGGCCACATATCATTTGGTTGTAAACTAACAATTTTGGTGGTGTTATGGTGGTTGTGTTGGTGGTTGTGATATAGTGGTGTTAGAGGTAGTTTAGGCTTTTTTCTTCTTCTCTCCTTCGTTTCTTCTTCTTTTCCTTTCTTACTCTCTTTCTTTACTCTCAGCATCTCTCTTTTTCCTCTTTTTTTTTAACTTGGCCGATTGTCCTTGAGGGCAAGGGGGTTTTTATTTTTGTCTAAACATAATGGGAGTTAAGGGGATTAGTAATGATGTAGTGGGTAATAAAAAGAAATTATCGTGGGGGTTTCATAGAGGGTAGTTAAGGCGAGGGTTATTGAAAAGTTTTTTTCTGTTTATTAAAATATTATGTCATGTTCTATTATTCCTTTTCTCTTTCTTTTTTTCTGGGTATAACAGTCTACCCCCCTTACATTAAGTTTTGACCCCGAAACTTGTGTACCTTAAGCAAATAGATCCGGATACTTCTCGTGCATTTGCTCTTCAAGCTCCCACGTTGCTTCTTTTTCGGTATGATTGCTCCATTAAATTTTGACGTATGGTATGATTCTCTATCTCAGCTCTTGATCTTTGCAATATACGATCTTCATCGAAGCATCTTCGTAAGTCACGTCAGGTCTAACTTTTAATGGTCTTTCATCCAGTATATGACTCGGATCCGGAACATACCTTGTTAATTGCGACACATGGAATAAGTTATGAACTTGAGCCAAAGCCAGAGGTAAAGCCAACTTATATGCCAGCATCCCAACTCTTTCGAGTACCTTATATAGACCAATGTAATGAGGACTCAATTTCCCTTTTACTCCAAACCGGGTCACTCCCTACATCGGCGATACCTTCAGATATAACTTTTCTCCCACTGCAAACTCCAACGCTCACCTCTTAGAATCAGCCCAGCTTTTATTCTGGTCTTGAGCAACTTTAAGCCTTTCACGAATGGTCTTGATCTTCTCCTTAGTCTGCTCAACCAATTCCGGCCTCGTGACAGCTCGCTCCCCAACTTCATCCCAGTATACAGGCGACCAAAACTTGCGTCTATATAACGCCTCAAACAGTGTCATACCAATAGCACAATGATGGCTATTATTATAAGAGAATTCGATCAGTTTCACCATGTTGTTGCAATTCCCTTTAAAATCTAAAGCACACGCTCGTAACATATCCTCCAATATCTGTATCGTCTTCTCAGACAACCCGTCTATCTACGTATGAAATGCCGTGCTTAAACACAGATTAGTGCCCATTCTTCTCTGACATGCTGACCAAAATATAGACATACATCACGGATCATGGTCTGAGACGATACTTACTGGCACCCCATGCAAGCTGACAATATTGTCAATATACAAAGTCACGAGTCTTTCTAGAGTCGCATCACTCGGCACAGGTAGAAAATGAGTCAACTTCGTCAACTGATCTACAATCACCCAGACCATATCATTGCCATTACGGGTTCTCGGGAGTCCCACAACAAAATCCATCATGATGTGCTTCCATTTCTATTTAGGTATCTCCAATGTCATCATTAACCCTCCCGGTCTCTGGCGCTCGGCTTTTACATGCTGGCAAACTAAACATCTCTCAATAAATTCAGCAATCTGACGCTTTATCCCACTCCACCAATAATGTTTCTTGAGATCATTGTACATTTTAGTTGCTCTAGGATGAATGGGCAATTTGGAATTATGAGCTTCTTTCAACAACTCCTTTCGCAGTTCTTCTTTATCCGGCACACACAGTCTTCCTTGAAACCATAAACTTCCATTATCGTGTACCTGGAAACCATCCACCTGACTAGTCAACATGCGGTCAGGAACCATTCTCAAATCAGTATCTTCTTTATATGCCTCCTTAATCTGCTCCACCATTGTAATAGTAATAGTAGGTGTATTCAGAATACTGGCTGTCGAGTCAACTATATCAAGATCAAACTCAGTCATCTCTCTCTCTAGTGGTGTCTGGCCTGTATGACTAGATTTCCGGCTCCAAGCATCAGCCATCTTATTTGCTTTCCCATGATAAAAACTGATGGTCAAATCATAATCCTTCAGTAATTCTAACCATCTTCTCTGCCGCATGTTTAACTCCTTTTGTGTAAACAGATATTTCAATCTTTTATGGTCTGTGAAAACTTCACACTTCGCTCCATAAAGATAATTTCACCATATTTTGAGTGCAAAAACCACCGCTACCAACTCAAGATCATGAGTTGGGTAGTTCTGTTCATATGACTTTAATTGTCGAGAGGCATATGCGATAACCTTGTCTTCTTGCATAAGTATACAACCTAGCCCATTCCTAGACGCATCACTATACGTGACAAACCTTTCCGAACCAGAGGCCTGTACCAATACATGTGTTGTGGTCAGTCTCTTCTTTAATTTGTTGAAACTCCTCTCGCAATCAGCAGTCCATTCAAATTTTGCCTTTTTCTGTGTTAATCTATTCAGCAGGACTGCTATACTTGAAAATCCTTCCACGAACTTCCGTCAATAGCAAGCCAAAACCAAGAAACTTTTGACTTTAGTCACATTATTTGGTCATGGTCATTCAATGATTGCCTTAATGTTCTTCGGATCTACTGATATCCCTTCTTCTCAAACCACATGACCCAAAAATGTCACGCTCTTTAGCTAAAATTCGTATTAGTAGAATTTAGCGTACAATTTCTTCTGTCTCAGAGTCTCCAGCACTTCTCTCAAATGTTTAGCATGTTTCTCCTTGCTCGGAGAGTACACCAGAATGTCATCAATGAATACAATCATAAACTTGTCCAACTGTTCTCTGAACACTATATTCATCAGGTCCATAAACGCAGCTGGAGCATTAGTCAAACTGAACGGCATCACCAGGAATTTGTAATGACCGTATCGAGTGCGAAACACGGTCTTCTCAACATCTTCTACGTTAACTCTCAACTGATGATAACCAAACCGCAAGTCAATATTAGAAAACACCCGTGCACCTTTTAGTTGATCGAACAAATCCTCAATGCGAGGTATAGGGTACTTATTCTTTATCATGATCTTACTGATCTCACGATAGTCAATGCACAGTCTCAAGCTTCCGTCCTTCATCTTGACAAGCAACACTGGAGCTCCCCACGGTGAAACACTCGGACGGATAAACTTCTGATCTAACAACTCTTGCAAATGATATTTCAATTCTTTCAACTCCGCCAGAGCCATATTGTATGGTGTCTTTGAGATAGGTTCAACTCCTGGAATAAGATTTATTCTAAACTCGACTTTCTAATCTGGCGGCAAAGCCGGCAACTCATCTGGAAATACATCTTTGAATTCATTTACAACCGAAATCTGATCAATTGTCGGTACTTCCTACTTCGAATCCAAAGCGTATACCAGAAATCCCTCTGCACCTTTCTGGAACATCTAATGTGTCTGAACTGCGGTCAGATAGATTTTTTCAGAACCTTCTTCAACTTAAAATTCCCCTGAAACACCACCTCTTTTGCATCAGTACCTCTGACACTCACTCGCTTCTGTCTGCAATTTATATTCGCATGATGCTCCGTCAGCCAATCCATCCCAAGAATGACATTAAAATCGCTTAATCGAATCGAAATGAGTGTAGCAGTGAATATCTGTTCCTCAATTTTCAATTCACACCCCTTAATTGATGATGTGACATTATCACTGTATCACCAGCAGCTTGCACCCGATAAGGAACTTCTAACCATTCTAGACACTTGTTCAAATACTTCATGAATCTCCACAAGATAAACGAGTGACTCGCACCACTATGGAAAAGTACGTTAGCCGGAGCTTCATTAACCAAGATTGATCCTATTGCAATTCAAGGTTCAACTAAATACGCAAATATTTAAAATATAATGAAACATGTATAAAAATTAAATAACTGAATTACTTAAATGGTACCTGTCATAACATCGTTCGTTGTTTCCACCTCAGTGTCAGTCTTGACATGGACTCTAGCATTCGTCTTCGGCCATCCCTTCTGCTGGCCAGCTTGTGGCTGCTACGGCACTGTCCTCTGCTCAGAGCACTTTCGGGCATAATGTCCAGGCTTACCACACTTGTAACAAATGAATGTTATTCTTCCTCCAGCATTCACTCAGATGGTTTCGGCCGTAGTATGCACATGGCGCTGGCGGTCCAGCATTCCTATGAGGCTGACCAAAATGTCTCTGTGGCTGCTGCTATGGTGGCCTAAACTGTACACCCGTTGGCTGACATCGGGGTACCTTCACCCAGCGTCCAGATTTCCCTGACCTAAGTCATCTTGTGGCCACTTACCACGATCCTCAGCACTAACTCTCCTGAAGTCTCATTCCACCTCACGATATGCTTCTAGTAGATAATCAAACGTCGAGGCCCTCGCATTCACTAGCCCAGCCTGAATCTCAGATCTCAGCCCAGTTCTGAACTTCAACATCTTCAATCTCTCACTAGTCATGGTAGACGGCACATACTGTCCCAGGGCATGGAACTTCTCAACATACTCCGCTATGTACATACTCCCTGAGTCAAAGCCTAAAATTCTGCTATCCGCTGCATAACCAAACCGTCTGGAACGTAGTACCTCTTAAAATCCTCTCGAAACTGCGCACAGGTGATCAGCGTAGTCAACCGTATCTCAACACTATGCCACCATACTTTAGCTTCACCTATCAGAAACGGCACAACAACTTCTACAGTCAAGTCCTCATGCACCTGTAATAAACGAAGATGATCTGAAAGCTCCTTCAGCCAAATCTCAGCATCTTCTGGCTTCGACGTACAATGGAAGGTAGGAGCTCGGGCATTCTGCATCTCCTTATAAAAGAATCTCAATCCAAGCTGCAGCAGTGGAGACGGTATCTGTTGATTTAGTTGTTGCTGCTGATGAGCAACGGTATTCTTCAATGTGACCAAGGCTTCAACAATGTTATTATTCTGATTCTGAGCCTGACCTGTTCCGGCATTTCCAATTGAATCCATTTCTTTTTGCAATTCACAATTTATTCCAATTTATAAACCAAGGGTGTTTTAGTAATTTATAAATTCTGGAAGTAGAACAATAATTAACTAACGGTCCTCATACCCCTTAACCCAATCATAGATTAAGTCTAAAATCATCACTTATTTCTACTTTGTTCATCAAGGGTAAAATCGTCACTAAAAAAGAAATATCATAACTTACGCCTAAGTGATCTAGTTAATCCTACGTTTCCGGGGTAAGACCAGAACCTTGGCTCTGATACCACCTGTAGCACCCCGTTCTCAATCCCTAGCATCAGGAATGGTGCACCCATCGTAGTCTGCTACGAGAACTACAAGACCTCGTTCAATTCTCTTACTCGTCAGCAATGACGTAGAAAATTTGCATGTGAAAACGTATAAAAATAAAATAAACATTTATTTATTACAACCCGAATCGTAAATCAAATGGAAATGAGTCTGAAATCTGATATAACATATAACTAACACAGCTGAAACAAAAAAACTCTACGACTTCTGGTCCCAAGCTAGCTACCCCACTGGTCGTACTCCGCTCCATCTTCTATATAAATAAAGTCATACTTTGGTTCACCTGGAGTAAAATATAGGGGTGAGTGATAATAAATATCACCCAGTAGGTTCCCGTCTCTTTCCAAGAAATATCATATATGGAAACATGTAACAAGTAAGACAATTGTAATCATGAATAACTGTACATGCAATAAAAGAACATCACAATAATTATGCGATGTTATGGTGTATGCTTGTGTCACACGCAGTAATATCACAATACTCGTATGCTCAACTCTATATCATGATATGCTATGCATGTCCCGGGTGATCTTACCACACGCCTCGTCAGGTTCATATTGCCCCATCGGCCACATAGGGCCATACCCCATATTGGGCCACACGTCCTGAGGGACAATCTCGTCCCAAGGGTCATGCAATGCTCGTGCCATGAACACGAATGCAATATGTCAAATAACACATTTTTCTATTTTCCTCTTTTCCCTACTCATTTTCAAATCTCTCCACTTAATTAAATTTTGATTATTAACTCTTTTATAACAAATATAAATTTATTTACCCATTGGTTTAATTATTTAATGTTAAATTTGGTTACCCAAAGCATCCAAGAACACACTTTAATTTTTATATTACATTTTTTCCTTTTCTGCAAACTGCCTTCTTTTAAGTATATCAGTAAAGATTAATAACATATTTTTTTTAAAACAGTTTCCATATTTTTTTTATATTTAGATACAGTGTTTTAATGCCCGGATCAACTTTTTCATAGGAAAGCTGTTTTTTCTTTTTATCTTTCTAATTAAACCCATACCAGTTTCCTCCCTAAAACACCCAGCTCGCCAGCATTTCCCCGAGCCTGTAGGCCCATTGCACGCGTCCAGTCAGCCCTCTTTTTTCTTTTTCTCTCTGCTGCTGGTACAAGGGCCAGGCCACTTTTCCTTCTTCCCCTTTTCTCTTGGCACACATCCAAAACCTTTCCCCTTCTGCCTGCAGAAACAGGCTTCTCTTTTCCTTTTTTCTCTTGGCTCAAAACTACTCTAGCCCCCTTTTTTCGTTCTCTCTTCCGCCTGCACCAAACAGACCTCCTTTTTTTTGGCCCAAGCAGCTAAATTTCCCCCCTAACAAATTAACTTCAATTCCGATTTTAATCTCAATATAATTACAGTTCTTTTAATTAAATTCCAAATTTAACCTTGCAAATTACAAAACAACCAAAACAGATTATTATTTTTTTAATACATATATAACCCCAATGATAACAGTATGTACATATGCCAAATTTTTCTATAACCGGTTTATACAATTCTTTTTTTTTATAAAGATGATATATTATTGGAAAATCCTCACTTGTGGCGGAGGAAAACCATATTACAATAATTCAGCATAAGAAAAAAGATAATGGAGTGAGCTAATGAGTTTCAACCTCCAATCATATATGATATGTCGCATTAAAACCTTGCCAAGTAAAACCACCCTTCTAATATCTAATATGTACTTAAAAACCTTTTTTTTAGTTTTAATTTCACAGCTGAAAAAAAACATAGAATAAATATTAAACATATACATAACATTTTTATGCAACTATGAAAGCAACTAAAACATATAGCATATCTATTTGAATTATAACATGCAAATTAAACAACAAATAAAACTAATAGCAAATAATCTCATATATGAAATCAGTTCAAAAAGAGAGGGACCACCTACCTCTTAGTTGTAAACTAACAATTTTGATGGTGTTATGGTGGCTAGTGTTGGTGGTGATGATATAGTGGTGTTTGGGGTGGTATAAGCTTTCTTCTTCCTTCTCTTCTCTTCTCTTCTCTTCTCTCATTCTTTTCTTCTTCTTTTCCTTTCTTCCTCTCTTTTCTTACTCTCATCACCTCTCTTTTTCCTCTTTTTGTTTTACTTGGCCTATTGGCCTTGAGTGCAAGGGGGTTTATTTTTGTCCAAAATTAATGGAAGTTAAGAGGATTAATAATGAGGTAGTGGGTAATAAAAACAAATTATGGTGGGTGTTTCATAGAGGATAGTTAAGGGGATGGTTATGGAAAAGTTTTTTTTCTTTTTTTAAAATATTATGTCTCATTTTTATTATTCCTTTTCTATTGTTTACCGGGTATAACATCAAAGGTGTTTCAATATCCTCTATCCAAGCTGTATTGTGTATAACAAGCTTTTCTGTACAAACATATATACAATAAAGCTTCAAGAAGATTGTAGAAATATATGTAAAAACACACTGTAAATATACAGTAAACATACACTGGACACTCATACATACTGTATACATACATGTACACGTATACTCAGCGTATATATGCACACTATAGTGTAGTATAAAATAAAAATAGTCTTGTTTATGTTAGAGAAAATTAAGTAAACGTTGCTCTCCACTTGACAACTAGCCTTTCGAAGTAGTCGTCAGAATTGTTAGAATTTACCTTAATATAAAGGCTCCCTCTTGTAAAGTATAAGGTATTGAATAATATTCTCATTTTCTTTCTCCGTTTCTATAAGAAGGAATGAAATTTTTGTTGGTGACAATCAATCCTGTACCAAGACGCAGTCGTACAACGTGTGCATATGAAATCAGCAAAACAAAATAAATCAAACCCGGGGCGAGTCGAAGACTCTGTCCTTAAGACGTATTGCTCCGGTATACTGTGCCCAACCGGTGTGAGCAATCGTCTCCCAGGATACAACGGGTACCTGTTCAGTTGAGCGGCACTGCTGAACTTGAACTCCTTCGAACGCTAGAGTATCCTGACTTCTCCCGGACAATATGCAAGACTCACGTGCTACGAATGCAGAATGCTTATGAAATGCTTAGAGCTTGGTGTGTCACAAATGAACACCCTTAGCCCTCTTTATATAGGGGAGTCGGTTGGAGAACAAGGAACCGTGACCGTTGGATCAAAACCGAAGTTTGATTTAGACCGTTAGATTAAAACCTCCTATCTAGATTAGGAAGGTTTAATCTCAGCCTTTGGATCGAAGATAGATTAGCAGGTTTAAACCTGTATCGTTAGATGGAAACCATATTCGGTTAAGCAGTTAAGACAGTTTAAATCTCGGCCGTTAGATCAAAGCTATCTTCCCTGCCACCGTTAGATCATAACAGATTGATCTTATTTTAAACCGGAGGATAGTGTTAGTTTCACGTTTGAAACCTAACCGCACAATCAAAATGATTCTGCCCGCTGTCTGACTTCGATCGATCACATCGATCGATCGAAGTGACATCGATCGATCGATGTGATCGATCGATGTCTGACAGAGCACTTCAATCGATCACTTTGATCGATCTAAGTGACATCGATCGATCGATGTGATCGATCGATGTCCTCTGATCGTCTTTGATCGATCTATCAATCGATCTAAGCTGCCTGATCCACTTCGATTGATGACATCGATCGATCGAAGTGACATCGATCGATCGATGTCATCGATCGATGTCCGTCAGACGCCTTTTTCCGCCACATGGACACTTCCAACGTGGCATTCCTCCATACGGGTGACACCTCACCCATCCACAACATTTCCATCTACTTTGAGCATTAATTTCACATTCACACAATCTCAAAATTGAGTGATTCCACATCCTAACATTAACTACTCGTTACGTAGATAATTAAGGATTCAATAGTTTTCGATTTCATTATCGGAAACTCATTAAGCTCAAAGTACGTTGCTCAACCAAGTTTAGCAACACTCATTATCGGGCCAAAGCCCAAATCTTCAATCTCCAACGATGGGCTAAAGCCCAAACCTTAAATTCTCCAACAATCCCCCACATGAATGGAAATTAATGCAAATGCATATGTAGACTCTGAGGAGAGGTCAGACAAGAAAATATTGCATCAGAAGAGGTAGCTTCTGGCTTTGAACCTTTCATAGTGATGTACCATCGGATTCACTCGGCTAAATAGTGACTTGATGTCTTGAACTAGTCAGCCTTTGTTGTGAACCAAGACAATGATACTCACACAATATTTCCTTTAACACCCTTTTGGTTCTCATGGTTGTGTTCGTTTTGGCCATGAACAACCTGGTTTCAGAAAGTGTTTTAGAGAAATCTTGCCTCCTAGACTTTCTCATAGAAGCGGCCCCACTTCACACTTACAAAGGTGATTCCTATCAAGAGTATTCTGCCATACTCCACTTGACGCATCAAGACATATGACATCATTAAAAGCCTTAGCTTACCCTAAATCCTCTGCAGACAGCACTTTTATTAGACGGAATGAGTAAGTGCTAACTGAATCTTCATAACTTAGTTGTCCCATTGAACCAAGATTCTGGGATCTCCAGTCAACAAGGTTGGGTTACCATTACAAAGATTCATGCATTATGGGCTTTAATCCCATTCCGTTTGTCAATCTTGACATATGATCTCTAGGCAAGCCTTTTGTAAGCGGATCCGCAAGATTCTCCATTGATTTCACATAATCAATGGAAATCACGCCATTAGAGATCAACTGTTTAATGGTGTTATGTCTCCGACGTATGTGTCGTGACTTACCATTATAGATGCTGCTTTGAGCACGTCCTATAGCTGACTGACTATCACAGTGTATGCTTATAGGAGCGATCGGCTTAGGCCAGCACGGAATATCTTCCAAGAAATTCCGAAGCCATTCAGCCTCTTCCCCGGCTTTGTCCAACGCTATTAACTCAGCTTCCATAGTGGACCGAGCTATACAGGTTTGTTTCGTGGATTTCCACGACACAGCAACCACCAACCGTGAACAAGTATCCACTGGTGGACTTCGAGTCCTTACTATCTGATATCCAATTTGCATCGCAGTATCCCTTTAATACTGCTGGATATCTTGTGTAATGTAATCCAAGATTCATTGTGTATTTCAAATACCTCATCACTCTGTTAAGAGCTTTCCAATGATCATCACTTGGATTACTGGTAAATCTGCTCAACTTGTTTACCGAACAGGCTAAGTCTGGTCTTGCACAATTCGTTATGTACATCAGACTCCCGATCACCTGAGAGTATTTTAACTGTGCTACAGGTTCGCCTCGATTCTTCCTTAAGTGCACACTTAAGTCGAGCGGGATCTTTACCGGTTTCACATCATCCATATTGAACCGTTTCAAAACAGATTCAATGTAGTGAGTTTGTGACAAACTGAGTCCCTCAGTCATCCTAGAAATCTTAATTCCTAGAATAACATTAGCAACTCCCATATCCTTCATATTGAAGTTTCTCGTCAACATCTTCTTTGTGTTTAAGATTATGTCCCGAGTACTTCCCATGATTAGCATGTCATCTACATAGAGACACACTATCACATAAGCATTCTGTGTGCTCTTAATATAGACACACTTGTCACACTCATTGATCTTGAAACCGTTAGCTAACATAGCTTGATCAAACTTCAAGTGCCACTGCTTAGGCGCTTGTTTAAGTCCGTACAAGGACTTCACGAGTCTACAAACCTTAAACTCTTGTCCTGGAACCACAAACCCTTCGGGTTATTCCATATAGATTTCTTCATCCAACTCACCATTCAGAAAAGCAGTCTTTACATCCATCTGATGGATTTCCAAGTTATAGACTGCAGCAATCGCAACTAGCACCCTTATAGAAGTGATCCTAGTCACTGGTGAGTAGGTGTCAAAAAAGTCAAAGCCTTCCTTTTGTCGATAACCTTTAGCTACCAACCTGGCTTTATACTTTCCAATAGACCCATCCTCTTTCATTTTCTTCTTAAAAACCTACTTACAGCCAAGTGGTTTACTTCCAGGTGGAAGATCAACCAACTCCCAAGTGTGGTTTTGAAGAATCGAGTCTATTTCACTGTCAACTGCCTCTTTCCAGAATGGAGCTTCTGGAGTTCACATAGCCTCGGAAAAGTTCCTCGGCTCATTTTCTACCATATAGGTTAGAAAATCTGGTCCAAACGAAGTTGGCATTCTGGCACGCTTGCTTTGACGAAGCTCCTCATCTCCTTGAGGAGTCGCCTCACGCAATCGCTTACCACATCTTGTTTCTTCTTGAATTTTGTCTTTCCTCGGAAAGACATCTTCAAAGAACACTGCATTCCTTGACTCCATGACAACATTTTCATGTACGTCAGGAATATCCGACTTGTGCACCAAGAACCGATATGCACTACTGTTAGTTGCATAACCGACGAATATGCAATCAACCGTTTTAGGCCCAATTTTCACCTGTCTTGGCTTAGGTACATCAACCTTTGCCAGACACCCCCACACTTTCAAGTATTTGTAGCTAGGCTTGTGGCCTTTCCAAAGCTCGTATGGGGTTACATCCATCTTCTTAGATGGAATTCTATTTAAAATGACGTTGGCTGAGAGAACTGCTTCCCCCCACAAGTTCTGAGGTAAACCTGAACTTATCAACATAGCATTCATCATCTCTTTAAGAGTACGGTTTTTGTGTTCAGCAATACCATTTGATTGAGGTGAATATGGCGCAGTCGTTTGATGAATAATGCCATGTTCGGAACAGTATTCATTAAACGGTGTATCATATTCGCCACCTCTATCACTACGAATTGCTTTAATTCGTTTGCTAAGTTGATTCTCAACTTCATTTTTATAATCCTTGAAAGAATCAAGGGCCTCGTCTTTGCTACTTAGCAAATATACATAACAGTATCGTGTGCAATCGTCGATAAAAGTTACAAAATACTTTTTACCACCTCTTGTTTGCACAAACTTTAAATCACACACATCGGTATGAATTAAATCCAAAGGTTCAGTGTTCCTTTCTATTGAAGGAAATGGCACCTTTGCCATCTTCGCTTCAACACATATTTGACATTTTCCTTTATTATTAAAGTCCAGTTTGGGCAATAAGTCAAGATTACTCATTTGTTGTATTGACTTGTAATTAACATGTCCCAAACGAAAATGTCATAAACAAGAAGACTCAAGCATGTAAGCAGAAGAGGAAGTAATTTTATTAGTCTCTGCGGGCAAATCTCTTTTGGGTACAATAGTGATGACATTCAATTTAAACATCCTATTTGACAAGTACCCCTTCCCCAAATACATGCCATTTTTCGAAAGAATAACTTTATTGGACTCTAACACTAGTCTAAAACCATGCATGACTAGAAGAGATCCAGATACTAAATTCTTCCGAATATCAGGGACGTGCAGCACATTCTGCAAAGTCAGATGCTTCCCTGATGTGAGCTTCAGAACAACTTTGCTCTCGCCTTCAATCTTCGAGGAGGTCGAGTTTCCCATGTAAAGCTGTTCATTGTTCCTGGGCTGGTACTCCGTGAACATCTCTCTGCTGGAGCAAACATGTCTAGTGGCGCCAGTATCAAGCCACCACTTGCATACGTTCCCCACAGCATTGCACTCTGAGACCACCGCACAGAGATTCAGATCATCCAATGCATCGACTATGTTCGCCTTTGCTTTGGATTGCTTCTTCTTGGGCTTTCTGCACTCATTGCTGACGTGCCCCTGAACGCCACAGTTGTAGCATTTCCCGGTGAACTTCTTGGCTATCTGCTTGCCTTTCTTGTTCACCCCGAGTTGGCCTTTCTTTTTCTTGGCCTCTGCAACATGGGCCTTAGCCTGACCAGAGCTAGAATGTGGCGCTCTTTCCGACCTACGATTGTCCTCCTCAATGCGGAGTCGAACAATCAGATCTTCCAATGTCATCTCCTTTCTCTTATGTTTGAGATAGCTTTTGAATTCCCTCCACGAAAGAGGTAGCTTCTCAATCACTGCTGCCACGACGAAAGATTCACTGAGCAACATGCCCTCCTCTTCCATCTCGGCAACCAACGTCTGAAGTTCCTCAACTTGAGAAACAACAGTGCGAGAATCAGACATTTTGAAATCCAGGAATTTGCCGACAATAAATTTCTTAGTGCCGGCATCTTCCGTACGGTATTTCTTTTCCAAAGCCTGCCACAAAGACTTTGCGGTCTTGTACGTACAGTACAAACCATACAAGAAGTTGTCCAAACAACTCAGAATATGACTCAAACAAACATAATTGTTGAAGTTCCAACCTTCAACAAAATGTTGGTTTTGCATATTCTGGGCTTGGTCCTCCAACGGATCCACCATAGGCGGGTCCTCAGTCAGGAAATTTGCCAATCCCACAGCAGTCAAGAAGAACAGCATCTTCTGCTGCCAGCGCTTGAAGAAGCTCCCACTGAACTTCTCCGGTTTCTCCACTTGGGCCACTGCAGGACCCTGTGTAGGAGGAGCATGTCTTGGCACCCCAGCAGTTGGTGCCATTGGAGCAGAACTATGAATGTCTGCACCATGAACCGAGCCTGAGCTTGCGTTCTCCATCAGATTACTGTTCAGTTGATCAAACGAATAGATCAAAACAGAATCAGATATAAGAAAGGAGTAGAAGTAGACTGCAAATCAGTACGAAACTGCTTTTGCGCAAATTAAAAACGGTACAGAAATTAATTGAACTGAAATACGTCTTAAGATTGTTGGTGACAATCAATCCTGTACCAAGACGCAGTCGTACAACATGTGCATATGAAATCAGCAAAACAAAATAAATCAAACCCGGGGCGAGTCGAAGACTCTGTCCTTAAGACGTATTGCTCTGGTATACTGTGTCCGACCGGTGTGAGCAATCGTCTCCCAGGATACAACGGGTACCTGTTCAGTTGAGCGGCACTACTGAACTTGAACTCCTTCGAACGCTAGAGTATCCTGACTTCTCCCGGACAATATGCAAGACTCACGTGCTACGAATGCAGAATGCTTATGAAATGCTTAGAGCTTGGTGTGTCACAAATGAACACCCTTAGCCCTCTTTATATAGGGGAGTCGGTTGGAGAACAAGGAACCGTGACCGTTGGATCAAAACCGAAGTTTGATTTAGACCGTTAGATTAAAACCTCCTATCTAGATTAGGAAGGTTTAATCTCAGCCTTTGGATCGAAGATAGATTAGTAGGTTTAAACCTGGATCGTTAGATGGAAACCATATTCGGTTAAGCAGTTAAGACAGTTTAAATCTCGGCCGTTAGATCAAAGCTATCTTCCCTGCCACCGTTAGATCATAACAGATTGATCTTATTTTAAACCGGAGGATAGTGTTAGTTTCACGTTTGAAACCTAACCGCACAATCAAAATGATTCTGCCCGCTGTCTGACTTCGATCGATCACATCGATCGATCAAAGTGACATCGATCGATCGATGTGATCGATCGATGTCTGACAGAGCACTTCAATCGATCACTTTGATCGATCTAAGTGACATCGATCGATCGATGTGATCGATCGATGTCCTCTGATCGTCTTTGATCGATCTATCAATCGATCTAAGCTGCCTGATCCACTTCGATCGATGACATCGATCGATCGAAGTGACATCGATCGATCGATGTCATCGATCGATGTCCGTCAGACGCCTTTTTCCGCCACATGGACACTTCCAACGTGGCATTCCTCCATACGGGTGACACCTCACCCATCCACAACATTTTCATCTACTTTGAGCATTAATTTCACATTCACATAATCTCAAAATTGAGTGATTCCACATCCTAACATTAACTACTCGTTACTTAGATAATTAAGGATTCATTAGTTTTCGATTTCATTATCGGAAACTCATTAAGCTCAAAGTACGTTGCTCAACCAAGTTTAGCAACACTCATTAACGGCCCAAAGCCCAAATCTTCAATCTCCAACGATGGGCCAAAGCCCAAACCTTAAATTCTCCTAACAATTTGTTCTCAGTTTCCTTTTGACATAATACCATTACAGATGTAAACACCATCCAAATTTGTTTATCACCCTCTCAGATGTCTGGCTGTTGTCAGAAGCATCTTCCTGTTTTTGTATCCTTTCAAGTATGCATTATGGATTTTGTAGCCATTATGCCTTTGTAGAGGTTGTCATGAACTCCGGGAATAAAAAGCAGCTAGGAGAAACTCTCCTGAAGATGGTTGAACAGGATTCTGATCTCCCTGAGCATGCGTTTGATTCGTCGGGTAGTTTGAAGGTGCTATGGATTCTGATGGACGTGACATGGATGGTCACAGTTCTGCAAATACTGGAGTAACAAGCCTGGAGTGTCATGCACGCCTGCTGTACACAATCTTGCTAAACGGTACGGTATAGATATAACTGATGTTCATGGATCTGGTAAGGATGGAAGAGTTTAAAGGAAATGTGTAAAGCTACGTTGCAAGTGAAGGAATCTTGAAAGAAAAACCATCACTTGTGAGTGATGCTTCTGCTGAAACTATTCGAGCAAGAGTAATAAATGCCAAAGGTGCTTCTGTTGCATCTGGCAGGGAAGATGAAGATAAGACAATTCCACTTAGCTATATGCATAAAAAAAAAAAAAACTATAACGATTTGCCATAGCGAATTAAGACTTTCATTACAATAATTATGGTGGCAACAAGCTAGTACTGTTCCAGCTTAAAGTCTTCTCTCTGTTGATCCCCTTCGCCTCTTTATCTTTCATGGAAGCAACCGGGGATCATTTGACTTGCTTCTGCACTTCAGTTAGGTACCTGGGAATGTTAGACCTGATTGGTAGCGATCCTTTACCGTCATGATTATTGATTGATTTGTCATACTAGTAAATGTCCATCTCAAACTAATCATACTGGTTTTGTTTAACTTTACTGGCATTGACAAAGTATCCATGGCTAAATAGTAGCTTCCATGGGGAACATAATGAGGTGGCCCTGAAAGGCTAGACATCGGATTCTTTTCATCACCATTTCAGTTGGTTTCAGGGCCCATGTGGTAACCCTTCACAAATTGGCATACACGTTGATGTGAGAACACGCTTGCCCTCAAGCCTCTAGTGGCTTTGAAACCTACATAGATTGATGGAAGTATGCATCAGTCCTTACATAGAAGATCGATGCCAGGATGATTAAAATTGAAACAAAACTGTTTAACATTCATTGGTCTCTCAATATGATGAACATATATCAATCGAAGTATACATTGCTCTCTAAATCTGATACATGGATTGATCGATGTCAAAAAGGTAATACTGTGCATGTTATATTTAAAGCTTTTGATGTATATACTGAAGCATGATGATGTTCTTGATGTATGATGAAGTATGATGATATTCTTGTCATATTTAATAAAGCTTTTGATGTTCATGATGAAGTATGATGATATTATTGATATATGGCGGAGTTTTTTGTAGCAATTTTTGTATGAAAATATGTATGTAAAGTTTTTTGTGTATATATAGCAATTTTGTGTGCAAACTTGATGTATCGTCATGTAACTAACTTGTCGTGGAACTATTGATAATTTACCATAGACAAAATAGTATTTTTGAGATTTTTGCAGGGTTGTCATCCAAGAACAAATATTTAGAAAAAGGGCACAAATACATTATTAAGACAAGGTGACAGTCATAAACTACCAACCAACTTCTTGTCTTAATGACAACTTAGCGGCCATGTATGCTATGTTTTACACAATTCGATGATTTTGACCGTGTGACATTATTTGTAGAATTATTTCTAAGTCATCTGCTACAATTTTATATGCTCGATTTTGGGGGCATTTTTTTGTTATTTTTCCCAGAAAGGCATTTTGATTACTTACATAAGCTTATTTTTGTGTAACGCTAAAATATTTACTATACAGTTCTCTTATATATGGTATTCCTGGATATCATTTATCAACCACATATTGTATCGATATTGATTTTTGGATTTTTCGATATTTCTACGTCGTGACATTTATTTTGTCATATGCTATGGCATAAATAGATGTCTTTAAAATTATGTCATAAATGAATATTGGTTGGATATTATTTTTATCAAATATTCTGATTATATATGCATGTTTGGTGGTGGAAAAACGTGGGTGAAGGTGTATGTAAGATGAACCACTTGTATTTTGGTATATATGCAAGACTACACTGTGTGGGCAAACCGAATCATGCAAAATCAGTTTGGTGACTAAAATTTGGTAATGTCGTAGCTTATGTGACATGTGGGGCGGCTAGAATGTGATAAAAAATGAGCTGAAATAGTTAGTTCCTATCCTAACTAAGTTGTTAAGGAGTTGGACCAAAAGAACGAATAAGGGTGAAGAAAGTATGGTGAGAATATTATCTTTTGAATGCTCATTTTCCACTTCATTTTTGTTGATAATTTCGGTCATCATGAGCTAAATATAGGTGTTCCAATCAAGTGTTTTTAAGGTTCTAAATGTGCAAAGTGATGAGGTATTCATCCAATCATATAAAGACAAGTAAGATTGATGACATGAATGTGACATAGTGGGATCCAAGTTAGTCCAAGGGTCTATGT
Organism: Eustoma russellianum; assembly: GCA_036186865.1. Lineage (NCBI taxonomy): Eukaryota > Viridiplantae > Streptophyta > Magnoliopsida > Gentianales > Gentianaceae > Eustoma > Eustoma russellianum. Next base: position 7,800,042 of record AP025046.1, read on the forward strand.
AGCGCCCCGCCCAAAACTAGGGTCTCGGCACCGTGCCGTACTCTGCTACGAGAAGTACAACGCGTTGATATTGTAGGATCTGCAAGGCACCACTAGAAGGGGGGTTGAATAGATGGTGCGGAAAATATGGTTTTTAAAATTTCTTTAAACCTAACCAATTCAAGTTCTGAAAACAGATTCTGTTTTCAGGACCTGTTTTAAAACGTTTTTAAAATTAGGTTAGAGGTCTCCAAAAATTATGAAATTTTGAGAGAACTTAGCCTCAGATGTTATGAGGGTCCCCTAAAAATTTCAAATTACAACCTTTAACCCTTTCAAAAACCGTTGATACTCAGATTGTGCAAATCTGCCATAAACGGTAGATGGTTTTGAAAAATTAATTCCTATTTGTGTGAACGTCCAAATGATCTGAAAATTTGACCACTAACTCTTTATATACTATATTTGAATGGGTTGAAACAGTTTTGGAAAATTCTTTTGGGAAGTAGGTCAAATACAATCAAAGTCTCAACCTGTGCAAGTCTGAGAATCAGACTGCACTAGTCTCAGAACTTTTGATGTTTGATTGACTTATACTTGTCCAAAAGAGTTTCCACTTGTGCCAAATTAACTCTAGAACGTGCAAGTATGTTTCTGAAAATTTTTATTATTTTTGGAAATCGTTTGCTATTTTCCCGAACGTGAACAATACGGATAAACAGTGCAGAAACTGAAAAGTAAATGCTGAAAGTAAATTGCACCAAGAATTTTATACTGGTTCGGTTATAAACAACCTACTCCAGTCTTCAAGGAACACCTTCCTTGGTTCACACTAATCACACACACGCAGTACACCTTACCGCAGGGTTGATAGAGTTACACTTAACTTCAACCCTTTACAAACCTTGTATGACGAGTACAATTCACACGAACACCACCACCTCGCTAGAATGAAGATTGATCACACCTTGATCAATCTTTTACAAAGATGAATGAATGGTGGTTTATATGAAGCCTATTCAAGATTGAAAGATGTAAAGTACAATAGGCTTTTTACAAGAAAAGAGAGAAAGAAAATGTAGGAGAAAAGAAACTTGGCAATTTGATCACTTTAGAATGCAATTCTTGGTCTTGTTTTTGTTTGCTCTTCTTCTCTCCATTTTATCATGTCCAGCCGTCCCCTATAGCCTTTCTCCCTTCTTGAAAATTTCCTTTTAAGTGCTTGAGAGAGTGTAAGACATCATAGTGACAATGCTTTGCTTACTTGGCATCATTCCATTGGATCATCATTTAGTCTTTGCTTACTTGGCACCTCTTTATTGGCTCAATGTTGTCAACATGATGACATGGAAAAAATATGAGATTAACACTTTAAACATGTGCCAATATCAATCATAAAATCATACCATAAGTCACAAATTCCATCATACATTGCAAGACAAGAAATCTCTCCTTTTTCAAAGCAAAAAATCGGCCATTATCACCTTGCCATGCTGAATTTTTCAGCATGTGCATTATGAAATAAAATTCAGATTATTTACCATTTTTCTTTGAATTTTTATCATAAAAATGAATCAACCATATATGGTAAGTCTTGCTATCATTTGATGAATGAACTTGGACACAAAATGAGTGAAGAATTCGGCTAGCACAACTCCACACACGCTGAAAAATTTCAGCATGTGTGATATGTAGAATATCACACTTAATTACCTTACATAATATTCAAATCATTTCCATAACATCTTCAATTAATCCTCTAATAAAAGATGAGAAAATATGTCACCCTTAATGACAAAAAATTCGGCCACCATATGTGTAGTATGCTGAAATTTTCAGCATGTGACATAAGAGAGGTATATGTTGAATACTTACCTTTTGTAGCTTCTTTCTTTGATTCATCAACATTGTATGATTGATCCTTGACCAATCAATATGCCAACAAGGCTCCACATGTGCTCCATCTCAGCTGTATGTAACGTTGGAATGTGTATGTACATGTGCTGAAATTTATTTTTGCTAACTTTGTAAAATAGTGCACATTTAATAATACACACATGTTATATTCCAATCAGCCCTTAATTTAATTTTCTAGAACACTTTAAGATGTATATCATATGTAAAAAGTGTCTAGATACGTGTCACATGATGTTCAAGAAAAACGTTCCACGTTATGTGCGTAGAAAACCGAATTTTCGATATTTATCGATTACCCGATTTTTCTCTAATTTAAATTCCAACATTTGCACATGTTATATACATTATGTTATACATAATATATATAATATATACTTTAAATCTCAGCACTTGGCTGGTTTAAAGTGGTACCTTTAACATGTGACAAAATTAAAATTGGAATCTTCACATTTTGGCCTAAATGTGGAGTAATTTGTGTGTGCCAACATGGAAAGTATTTTTGGCTGAATATATCATGTATATCACGAAATTATCATCAATTTTTTATGTATATGGGCTGGCCATTTATTTATGGCAAGTACGTGACACGTTGGCGAAGTTTCGGTATTCGCCCGATACGACAAATTTCGGTTTAGAACCTTTTATCGTGTCGTATTTAATTTGTCATCACCATATCTTATATCATATGATATAAGACCTGAATATACTCATAAATATGAGTTAAGTATAGTGGTGTGACGTACGTACGTAAAATATATAACGTGTCGGTAGTACGTTGCAATACATGTGTATGTGCCTTTATTTAAAAAATCTGAAAATATATAGTGTATATATATAAATGTGGCATGTTTAATAAGATGGGGAGGAGGAGAGAACTTTCCTTCCTTGCCCTTGTTGCCTTTGTGCCTTTTCCAAATGAATCTTCCTTTAATGAACTACTTAGTTTATTAAACTAAGTACTTCACTTAATGAACTACTTTAGTTCATTAATGGTGGCACCTGAAAATAGTATAAACTCAACAAATGTTCGCCATATGATGTAAGCTTTAATGCTTCATGGCTCGTTAATACGGCAACATAATATATAAGCTAAATAAGGCAAGTAATGGCAAGTTATCATGCATACATGCACACTTATGCACGTTTGTATATATATATATATATATTAAACGTTTATATTTATATATATATATATATATATATATTCAAATTTCTTATTTTGAAATCACTCAAACCCTCTTATTTCTATAATCTCCCCCTTTTGATGATTTTCAAAATAACTAATGTACATGATTTAAGTACTATCTCTCCCCCTTGAATTATGCACAGATTTGAAATTTGAATTTCGAATTTCAAATCCGGCTCCCCCTTGATTCATGCAATTAAGATCAATCAGTGATCAATCAGTGTCTCTCTCCCCCTTAAATCATGCTTCTCTCTCCCCCTTTATTTTGGAAAGTTAATCAAAAGATTCCTGTCAAAAAAGAAAGTAAATCAAATAATATCAGATTAAATCACATCAACGGGAATCATGCCTAATTTAGAACGGAGAGATTCATATGTGGCTTGATTTAAGGCCTTTGTAAATATATCCGCTACTTGTGATTCTGTGCGTACGTGATCTATGACAATATTACCATTGTTAACGTGATCACGAAGAAAGTGATAGCGCACTTCTATATGCTTAGCCTTAGAGTGCAACACGGGGTTCTTAGACAAATTTATTGCACTCATACTATCACAATATATAGGAATTTTATTTACGGTAATTCCAAAATCCGAAAGTTGTTGTTTTATCCACAACAACTGTGTGCAACAAAGGCTAAGAGCCATATACTCAGCCTCAGTAGTGGACAAAGCAACACTTGCTTGCTTTTTGGAAAACCATGAAATAAGGGAATTTCCTATAAATTGGCAAGTTCCGCTCGTGCTCTTTCTATCTATTTTGCAGCCACCATAATCTGCATCAGTGTAAGCATGTAAGTCGAATGTAGAATCCTTATCATACCAAATACCTAAGGTGGGCGTGTGCTTAATATAACAGAATATTCTTTTTACCGCATTTAAGTGTGACACCTTAGGTTGACTTTGAAAACGAGCACACATGCATACGCTAAACATGATGTCAGGCCTACTCGCAGTTAAATATAGTAAAGAACCTATCATAGATCGATATAATCTATTATCAACGTCTTTACCATGTTCGTCTTTGTCTAATTTAGTAGTAACACTCATAGGCGTGGGGGATGGTTTCAAATTTTCAAAATTGAACTTCTTGATCATGTCATTTACATACTTAGCTTGGCTTATATGAATTCCTTTACTCGTTTGCTTAATCTGCAAGCCAAGAAAATAATTAAGTTCACCAACCATAGACATTTCAAATTCAGCTTTCATACAATTTTCAAAATCTTTAACGAGTCTATGTGAGGTAGATCCGAAAATAATGTCATCTACGTAGATTTGAATAATAAGTAAATCTGATTTTTCTTGTTTCAAAAATAGTGTACTATCTATAGTACCACGTTTAAAATTATTTTCTAAAAGGAAAGTAGCAAAACGATCATACCATGCTCTCGGCGCTTGCTTTAGGCCATATAGTGCCTTCTTTAGTTTGTACACGTGATCTGGATGTTTCAAATCTTCAAAACCGGGTGGTTGCTTCACGTATACTTCTTCTTGTATGAATCCGTTTAGAAAAGCACTTTTGACATCCATTTGATACAATTTAAAATCTTTCATGCAAGCAATAGCAAGTAAGAGTCGTATAGCTTCTAAACGTGCTACGGGTGCAAATGTTTCATCGTAGTCTATTCCTTCTTCTTGATTATATCCTTGGGCTACGAGTCTTGCTTTATTTCTAACGACCTTTCCTTCTTCATTCATTTTATTCCTAAATACCCACTTTGTGCCTATTATTGTCTTATCTTGTGGTCGTGGCACTAAATCCCATACATCATTTCTAACGAATTGATTAAGTTCGTCATGCATAGCATTAATCTAAGATGAATCACTCAAAGCATCATGCACATTTTTGGGCTCAATTTCAGAAATCATAGCATGAAATTCATTTATTTCATCCGAAGTGATTCTTCTACGTGGTCGCACACCGTGAGTGATGTCGCCTATGATGAGATCATGTGGGTGATCTCTATGCCATCTTGGTTGATTATTTTCTAAGTTATCATGCATTTCTATATGATCATGCATTTCTAGTGTCTCATTCATCTCATGCATATCAAAAGAATTATTATCTTCATCCAAAACGGGTTTCAATTCAAAATCATCGTCATATTCCTTATCTTTATCAATCTCTCCAAATTCATTGAATTTAACATGAATAGATTCTATGATTTGTCTAGTGAGAGGATCATAACATATATATGCTTTTGAATTTATGGAATACCCAACAAAAATGCACTCAATTGATTTGGATTCAAATTTATCTAAATTATCTTTTGTATTCAAGACAAAGCATTTGCATCCAAACACACGAAAATAATCAATCTTAGGCATGCGATCATTCAAAATTTCGTAAGGCGTCTTATTTATTTTCTTTCTTATAGATAGGCGATTTACAATATAGCATGCACAATTTACGGCTTTCGTCCACAGAAATCTAGGCAATTTATTTTCGCAAAGCATGGTTCTAGCGATTTCTTGTAGTGTGCGATTCTTTCTTTCTACTACTCCATTTAATTGTGGAGTTCTAGGTGGCGAAAACTCATGTTTAATTCCTTTTTCTTCACAAAACGAAATCATCTCTTTATTTTTAAACTCACCGCCTCTATCGCTTCTTATTCTTTTCACATTTATGCCGTATTGATTTTCAAGTTGTTTAATTAATTTAGCAATTTCTGCGGCGCTATCATCTTTATGTGCAAGAAATAAAGTCCAAGTATAACGAGAGAAGTCATCAACAATCACGCATGCATAGTGACGCCCACCAAGGCTTGTAGTGCGACTAGGACCAAACAAATCGATATGCAATAGTTCTAGTATTCTAGTCGTGCTTATCTCATTTTTAGGCTTAAGTGACTCACGTGTTTGTTTGCCTTTTATGCAAGATTCACACAACTGAAAGTTGTCTAAATCAAGCGTAGGCAATCCCCGTACTAGGTTCTTTCGTTGCAATTTTTCTAGTGTAGAAATACCTATGTGTCCTAAACGTCTATGCCATAAATTCACATTGGGTTCATTTGACATAAAACATTTAACTTTAGCGTCTACTACATCATCCATAGATAGTGTAAAGATATTTCCTTCTCGTTTTCCTTTTAAAACGGTTTCTCCATTTTTATTTATTATATTGCAATAAGGGTGAGTAAAACACACATTGAAGCCATTGTCAACAAATTGAGAAATACTAAGAAGATTGTAAGATAAGTTGCTTACCAAAAATACGTTGGAGATTTGAAGTGTATTCGGATTGCCAATCGTACCTTTTCCAATGATCTTGCCTTCATTGTTGTCTCCAAAGGTCACGGATCCGCCTTTTGTGACCTTCTTTAATTTGGAGAACAGGCTCGGGTCACCAGTCATGTGCCTCGAGCAACCACTGTCAAGGAACCACTTTATTGATGTATCTTTCGATGTGTGGTCTCCCTGCAATGTGAAAAGGTGATTTAGGTATCCTTTTAATTTTGAGTCCTTTCGAGTTAGTTAATCACCTTTTGGTAAAGGTACCTTTCGGTACCCATACTTGGGTGATCCTTCTCGGTCTATCAAATGGCAAGAATGTAGATGAAGGTGCGATATAATATACATGTGGTGCATGTACTTTGGGTCTTTGCCCAAGGACTCCTCTATACTCATTGAATGAAGGACGCTTTTGATATGTCCTTGTGTGTGTGTGCGTAGTGCGTGGATGATATGTATTTCGTGTATGCATTGTTCTTTTCTTCTCATATCTATATGGTACAACGTTATATTTCACA
>AP025046.1:7806884-7884377 GCA_036186865.1 Eustoma russellianum
TATGAGGGAGTGGGGCGTGTGAAAGGGGGCGCTTTTTGCGTCATCTTAGACGCCACTTGATGCTTAGGGGTGTCTACTTTCTTAGACACAACAAACTTAGTTGGTTTGGTTGATACTTCGTTAATATCAACGTATCCCAATCCAGTTTTGTCACTGTCATGCTTTTGCAATAATATGATGCGATGCAGCATGTTTGACCCTGTATCAAATTGTTTCATCATTTTCTCTAAATCTGTATTCCTTGATTTCAAATTTGAAATCTAAGATTTCATTTCATTATTTTGAGAAGTTAATGATGAGATCTCGGTTTTCAATGCAGTGATGACACATGAAGACTCTTTCTTTGAATCGCTTAATTGGGCGACAAGATTCTCGTTAGAAGATTCTAACAGTTTCTTGTCTTCAATTAAACGTTTCTTTTCTTTTGCGAGAGTCTTAGTAAATTTATGTAATTCAAGATACTGACTAAAAAGATCATCATAAGAAGGTTCAGAGTCAGAGTCAGAATCAGATGATACCTCATTAGATGCCTTTGAAGCAAAGCAAACTTGAGCGGTCTCCTCTTCGGTCTCAGTTTCAGAATCTGATGAGTCACTCCATGTGGAGGCCTTTAGTGCACGTTTCCTTTGTTTAGGATCTGAGACGAGTCTATTTTTTTTCCGCTCCTTGTCAGGGTACTTATTAGTTTGCTTTTCTTTGTTTGGGCAGTCATACGATAAGTGTCCGAGTTTGCCGCATTCATAACATTTAATGTCCTTATCATTTGACTTGTTTTTATTTCTCTTAGATGTAGTGCCCTTGTTTTTATTTCTAAATGACTTTCTCATGAATCTTCTTAGTCCTTTAGCCAATAGGATTAAATCATCATTATCCGATTCGGAATCACTATCATCTACGTGATCGGAGGGAGGGGAGACGTATTCATTTGATTTAAAAGCAATTGTTTTACCTTGTTTAGATGATTCCGATTTCCGAATAGTAAGTTTGTTTTCATAAACTTTGAGTGACCCAATTAGTTCTTCCATCTTTATTGATTTGGTTTCCTTGCTTTCTTCTATGGCAGTCACTTTAGGGTCCCATTCCGAAGGAAGGCTTCGTAGGACTTTCTGTACCTTTTCCTGCGTAGTAAAAGCCTTACCAAGAGACTCAAGAGAGTTATAGATGTTAGTTAAACGAAGATCCATATCTACAATCGACTCATTAGGCAACAATTTAAAAGACTCAAGAGTAGACATGAGCATATTAATTTTTGACTCTTTTACTTGACTCGTGCCTTCGTGTTTCATTTCTAGAATTCTCCACATTTCTTGTGCACTCGAAAAATTTGACACATAACTAGACTCACTTTTACTTAATCCGTTTAAAAGCAATTGCATAGCCCTAGCATTCATACTAAGTTTCTTTTTATCATCACTCGTATATTCTTGTCTAGTTTTAATAACTTCTAAAGTAACTCCATCTACAGTGGATACATTAGATGGGACATATGGACCATCTTCAATTATTGACCAAAGATCTATATCTATAGCCATAAGAAAAAGTTTCATCCTAAGTTTCCATTGAATAAAGGACTCACGTCAAAAAGTGGAGGCCTTTGGCTCGACATACCTTCTTGTTCGGTTTTGAGATTTGTGGATGCCATCTCACTGAATCGTTGGATTTCTTGTAGTGAGTATTCCTGCTCTCTGATACCACTTGTAGGATCTGCAAGGCACCACTAGAAGGGGGGGTTGAATAGATGGTGCGGAAAATATGGTTTTTAAAATTTCTTTAAACCTAACCAATTCAAGTTCTGAAAACAGATTCTGTTTTCAGGACCTGTTTTAAAACGTTTTTAAAACTAGGTTAGAGGTCTCCAAAAATTATGAAATTTTGAGAGAACTTAGCCTCAGATGTTATGAGGGTCCCCTAAAAATTTCAAATTAAAATTCAACCTTTAACCCTTTCAAAAACCGTTGGTACTCAGATTGTGCAAATCTGCCAGAAACGGTAGATGGTTTTGAAAAATTAATTCCTATTTGTGTGAACGTCCAAATGATCTGAAAATTTGACCACTAACTCTTTATATACTATATTTTAATGGTTTGAAACAGTTCTGGAAAATTCTTTTGGGAAGTAGGTCAAATACAATCAAAGTCTCAACCTTTGCAAGTCTGAGAATCAGACTGCACTAGTCTCAGAACTTTTGATGTTTGATTGACTTATACTTGTCCAAAAGGGTTTCCACTTGTGCCAAATTAACCCTAGAACGTGCAAGTATGTTTCTGGAAATTTTTATAATTTTTGGAAATCGTTTGCTATTTTTCCGAACGTGAACAATACGGATAAACAGTGCAGAAACTGAAAAGTAAATGCTGAAAGTAAATTGCACCAAGAATTTTATACTGGTTCGGTTATAAACAACCTACTCCAGTCTTCAAGGAACACCTTCCTTGGTTCACACTAATCACACACACGCTGTACACCTTACCGCAGGGTTGATAGAGTTACACTTAACTCCAACCCTTTACAAACCTTGTATGACGAGTACAATTCACACGAACACCACCACCTCGCTAGAATGAAGATTGATCACACCTTGATCAATCTTTTACAAAGATGAATGAATGGTGGTTTATATGAAGCTTATTCAAGATTGAAAGATGTAAAGTACAATAGGCTTTTTACAAGAAAAGAGAGAAAGAAAATGTAGGAGAAAAGAAGCTTGGCAATTTGATCACTTTAGAATGCAATTCTTGGTCTTGTTTTTGTTTGCTCTTCTTCTCTCCATTTTATCATGTCCAGCCGTCCCCTATAGCCTTTCTCCCTTCTTGAAAATTTCCTTTTAAGTGCTTGAGAGAGTGTAAGACATCATAGTGACAATGCTTTGCTTACTTGGCATCATTCCATTGGATCATCATTTAGTCTTTGCTTACTTGGCACCTCTTTATTGGCTCAATGTTGTCAACATGATGACATGGAAAAAATATGACATTAACACTTTAAACATGTGCCAATATCAATCATAAAATCATACCATAAGTCACAAATTCCATCATAAATTGCAAGACAAGAAATCTCTCCTTTTTCAAAGCAAAAAATCGGCCATTATCACCTTGCCATGCTGAATTTTTCAGCATGTGCATTATGAAATAAAATTCAGATTATTTACCATTTTTCTTTGAATTTTTATCATAAAAATGAATCAACCATATATGGTAAGTCTTGCTATCAATTGATGAATGAACTTGGACACAAAATGAGTGAAGAATTCGGCCAGCACAACTCCACACATGCTGAAAAATTTCAGCATGTGTGATATGTAGAATATCACACTTAATTACCTTACATAATATTCAAATCATTTCTATAACATCTTCAATTAATCCTCTAATAAAATATGACAAAATATGTCACTCTTAATGACAAAAAAATCGGCCACCATATGTGTAGTATGCTGAAATTTTCAGCATGTGACATAAGAGAGGTATATGTTGAATACTTACCTTTTGTAGCTTCTTTCTTTGATTCATCAACATTGTATGATTGATCCTTGACCAATCAATATGCCAAAAAGGCTCCACATGTGCTCAATCTCAGCTGTATGTAACGTTGGAATGTGTATGTACATGTGCTGAAATTTATTTTTGCTAACTTTGTAAAATAGTGCACATTTAATAATACACACATGTTATATTCCAATCAGCCCTTAATTTAATTTTCTAGAACACTTTAAGATGTATATCATATGTAAAAAGTGTCTAGATACGTGTCACATGATGTTCAAGAAAAACGTTCCATGTTATGTGCGTAGAAAACCGAATTTTCGATATTTATCGATTACCCGATTTTTCTCTAATTTAAATTCCAACTTTTGCACATGTTATATACATTATGTTATACATAATATATATAATATATACTTTAAATCTCAGCACTTGGCTGGTTTAAAGTGGTACCTTTAACATGTGACAAAATTAAAATTGGAATCTTCACATTTTGGCCTAAATGTGGAGTAATTTGTGTGTGCCAACATGGAAAGTATTTTTGGCTGAATATATCATGTATATCACGAAATTATCATCAATTTTTGATGTATATGGGCTGGCCATTTATTTATGGCAAGTACGTGACACGTTGGCGAAGTTTCGGTATTCGCCCGATACGACAAATTTCGGTTTAGAACCTTTTATCGTGTCGTATTTAATTTGTCATCACCATATCTTATATCATATGATATAAGACCTGAATATACTCATAAATATGAGTTAAGTATAGTGGTGTGACGTACGTACGTAAAATATATAACGTGTCGGTAGTACGTTACAATACATGTGTATGTGCCTTTATTTAAAAAATCTGAAAATATATAGTGTATATATATAAATGTGGCGTGTTTAATAAGATGGGGAGGAGGAGAGAACTTTCCTTCCTTGGCCTTGTTGCCTTTGTGCCTTTTCCAAATGAATCTTCCTTTAATGAACTACTTAGTTTATTAAACTAAGTACTTCACTTAATGAACTACTTTAGTTCATTAATGGTGGCACCTGAAAATAGTATAAACTCAACAAATGTTCGCCATATGATGTAAGCTTTAATGCTTCATGGCTCGTTAGTACGGCAACATAATATATAAGCTAAATAAGGCAAGTAATGGCAAGTTATCATGCATACATGTACACTTATGCACGTTTGTATATATATATATATTCAACGTTTATATATATATATATTCAAATTTCTTATTTTGAAATCACTCAAACCCTCTTATTTCTACAGATATATATATGTGTATGTCGACATGAACCATGAATCGATATAGAAGAAGCATCATAAAGATAAACATACGACATGCATACATATACAAATCGTCATAATCAGTACAAGTCATAATATACAAAGTCCCAAAATAATATAAGTACATCATGATCAAAGCGTTTAACATATCCAAAAGATAAATCCTGGCGTACTTTCTCGATCAAAGGTAGTGTACTCGGGGTTTGTCTTATATGAATCTGGTATCGCAAACCCTCTTCTCTAAAAAGTGATTAAAGCAAGTATGAGCGATAAAAGTTGTTCATTTTATTTCATTTGTACATATGAGTCTATATTTGTGATGCTGGCCGATTTTGTGAGGTTCACATATCACAATATATACATCACATAGAATCTACATATTCTTGCTACTAAAACCTTGAACATACTTCATGAATAAGCAAACTTTTATATGAACATATATACTAAACCCTTAGAAATACATGAACGATCTAGGAAGAGTACTTGCCTTTCTCACTTGGTCCTTAGAATAAAAGTGAAGATTTCCTCACTTGTCTTGGTGAAAACTTTCTCCTTTCCTCCTTACTAAGCAATGGGTTTAGGGTACAAAAATGGAAGAGTTAATAAGCAACTATAGAAATAGATAAATGGAAGAACTTGAACTTATTGTATATGAAGAACTTACCTAGCTCTTTTTTCATTCTTCACTCCACAATAATTTTGGCCACTACTCCTAGTATAAGAGGTTGTTTAAATCTTGTCTTAGATGATGGTGCGGGATGAAGACGGGAAGTTTTCTTCTTGTTCTTCCTAGCTTCGGCCAAAGTGGATGGGGAGGAGTTGAAAGACATTTTTTCTTCTTGGAGGGAAAAGAGAGAGTTTGGTTTGAAGATGAAATGTGTTGGAGTGTAGAATGGAAGAAGAAAAGGGTTTCCCCTATCTAGGCACTCGGCCAGTTGAGGTCTTCTTGGAGGAGGGGAGATTTTTCATAATGAAACATTTGGATGTAGTAGGGTTGGCTTAATGACGGTTGACATGGAGTGTAAGAAGAGAAAATCTTCTCTTCTTGGAGAAGAATTGTGGCCGGCCTAAAGGAGAGATAGGAAGGGAGGGTAGCTCATTGTTGAGTGTGTAGGAAGTTATAAGAAAGGTGTTACGCCCCCAAAAATGTCGTTAGTCCAAAACGTTTTATAACATTATACTTAGTAACGTTAAACTAAAATCAAAGGATAGATTACTTGATATCGGTATAGCCTAAATTAGATAACAAACATTTATAACTACATGACAAAATTTAAAATAAGATTAGCATTTAACAACTTAAATCACTAGAATAAATTAAATTCAAACAGAAAAGACATGACACAAGAATTTTTTACTACTTAAATAAAAAAATAAAATTAGGACATGAAAATATATTTTGAAAGAAAAAAAGGAAGACCATAGAATTTGGCCATATGACCTAATTATTGAAGTTAGAAGAAGTATTCCAAGTCTTCTAAGATTTCTTGCAAACAAAACCTCATTTTTTTACCCTCTCTCAACCATTCCACTCACTCCATTTTCCCTCCTTTCCCTCCCTCCCTTGTGTGACTGGCACTCTTCCTTAAAAAAGGGAATTCTCCCTCTTTCTTCCACATTTCACATTTCATTCATCAACCACCATCTTCTTCCTCTTCCAAGAAAGAGAAAACAAGTCTTTAAGCCCCATTTCAACCCTCCAAGCCGAGAGCACATAAGAGAGGAAGAAGAGAAAGAATTCCTCTCTTCATCCCACAATAACTCTCTAAGATAAAAGGCTAAGACACGCTCCAAATTTTAGCATTAGAAGCTGAAATTTAGTGGAGCAAGAAGAATCAAGGTAAGAATCCACTTAAACATGAGGCTACATACTTCTATCTAACACTTTTCAAAATTGCTCATCAATTCTTTCTTTTTCTCACCAATACTGTGTGGGTTCTAGGAAAGGAGAAAAAAGAATCTTCAAGCTAGGACCAAGAAGAAAGCTTATAGATCACTCATCAAGGTGAAATCTTCAGGTACAAAATTGAAGCAAGTGAAGTAGGTAAGTACATCTCTTAGATTCTTCATGTTATTTTCAAAAACTACTCAGTAAGTTTCATAAGAAAAATATATCAATCATGAGTATGTTCAAGGCTATGTTCTATGGAAAAACAAGTGATGAGACTTACAAGTGTGTATGTGACTATGGTAAGAACTAAGTATAAGAACATTTAAGTTATGTTAATATGAAAAGCTATGTTTAGACCAAACATAAGCAAGAATAACTTAATGATGTTTATGGTTCTTATATGAAAAATGAATATGACTAAGAGTTGATATGAGCATGTTGGTTAGAAGAAGGAAGACCACACGGAAGAAAAATAAAGAAACCTTGCATATAAGATGAGGTAGGGAAGGGGTGAAAACTTTCAGGCATGAGGGATATTTTTGGACAAGATTAATTTATGAAGAATCAGGAAGATGATACATGTATTTGGTTAAGGTTTAGCAACAAGCTTCTTGTACTTACATCATGATTTTGTGGTTCTCCAACCTTTGGACACCCATCGGCCACACCCCATCCAAACACCCTTAAGTGAACAAAATTAGTTTTTGTAATATTTCTGTTAGGTATATTGTAACATGTAGTGGTTAGAAGACTTTTCAGAGATTAAATAGATTTAGTTAAAATAAAAGCAGTAAATATATTTATTTCAATACTTTGTAATTTTGGAGAGGTTGGTATCATGAGGGGACTAGTGAGGTAATTTTTGGCCATGGACAAGATTATGAACTTAAAGAAAGTAAATAAGGATGTATATAATGTAAAAGTAAGGAGAGGGGTGTGTGTGTGTCTATATAGATATATAAGGATGGAAGAGACGGTGGCGGTGACAAGCACATCGTGATCGCCATGATCATTGTGCAGGGTCTTCGATCTGCTCCTTCAATTTGCACGATTTTCTTTTTTGCTTCTGTTATCATCTGCGTCCCCCATTTTTCATTCTTCCTGCGTCATCATTCCAGCATTGTTAGGGTTTCTTTATTACTGCATTGCGCGATCGATCCTAGACTTTCTCACCATCGACATCTTTTTCATCTTTGGGTGCTGGTCTCATGGCGGCTCCATCATCTTTGGCTCCGACAAAGCCAACTTTCAGACATTCTTGCCCCCAAAACACTACCGCCTCCCACATCCCTTTGGCCTATCCATCTTTTCAAAGGTATGCCGTCGATGGCTCTCTCGGATGAAGAAGTATTGCATTCTTCTCAACCTTATCATATTTCCGTCATTGGATGCTTTTGGAATGGGTGTCCCACTATGAAGCAACTACAATCATGTTTTGAACGAATTGGATATTGACAAACTCCAAAGTTGGGATTTTTGGATGATCAACATATTCTGATCACATTGGATAATTAGGAGGACTATCAGCATTGTTTCTTGGAACGTTCTTGGACACTGAATGGGTTTCATATGCGAGTTACTAAATGGTCACTGGACTTTGATCCTAAATATGATAATTCCATTGTTCTAGTTTGGATCTCCATTCGTGGACTACCGCTTTTTCTCCATAACAAAGCAGCTCTCTGGAATGTCACTCATATGATAGGAGAGCCTTTGCGTATGGATTCAGCCACCATGCAAGGAGTTCAGCCTTCAGTGGTTAGGTTTTAAGTGGAGATTGATATATCCAAGACCCTGTCAGGCCGCTTGCATATTCAAGGCAGACAACACGAGTTTTATCTGACAGTTGAGTATGAAGAGGTTCCTTTATTTTGTTGGAATGTCGTGTCTTAGGCCATGAGATTGAATCTTGCTCTAAACTAGGGGCTCCGGTGGAGATTGTGGAGACGGCACAGCCATCTCCAGTCGTACAGCTAGCAAAGCAACCAACCTAGTGGACACCGAAGAAGACCCTCCCCCTTACACACTCTAAAGCTCTGAATGCTATTTCTCCAATTCAAGATACATAGACCATGGTTCCAAAAAGAATGTAGTTTACAAGAGATCACAGATAATGTTGTTGAGCAGGATGAGCCAACAACTATTTTGCTGCCACAACAGGCTGATTTGGGACTTATTACTATTTCTGCCAAGCAAGATCTCACTGTTTTGAGCAAGTCGCATGTGGTATACGATGAGGAAGATGATGGCCTATTGGTTGCTAATGTGTCGAATTCTGAATTGGCTACAGTAGCTTGCGAGGACAGGTTACAGTCACTCATGCGCAGTCCTCCGCTCACTGATGCAACAATTGTCGATGCACTTCAAGATAATCCTATGGCAATGATCTGGGATGCATGAAAGCAGGATATGAAGGGTATTACAGCGGATGTTTTGAGGCGCCTTAGTATATCTACTGATGATTCTGCTAAAAGTTTCCCTCCAGCGCAGCACGTAATCCATCCCTGTAAGCCTAAGCGTACAAAATCTGAGATGCCTGCACTTTCGCCATCATCGTGTGTAATGCGTTCTAGTTCTAGGTCTTCTTCAAGCTTATCATCTTTCTCATCTCAATGAATTGTATGTTCTAGAATGTTGGAGGGCTACGGACTTCTTTAGTCTATTTGAAGTGGCTAATAAAGAGGCACACGTTGAATTTATTGATTGTGATTGAGTCGAAGCAAAATGTTACTCAATTATTTCGGCATCAATTTTTTCTAATTCTTTTTCAACTTGTTGTGACAAAGTTTTGGTGTTTTGGCAACAAAAAGTTGGCACTAAGCACATTATTTCGGTTAGTCCAGTGTATGGTATACACACAGTCATGGATCGATGTTGATTATGGTTATAGCTTTAAGATATCCATTCTAAACAGACTCTTCTATGGTTGATTGGAGGGAATTATACCTGGGTGGGAGGCCACGGCTTAGGTGTGGTCAAGCGTCACCTTGATCGGATATTATGCTCTAAGGATTTCTTTGATTGCTTTCCGAATATGAAAGTACAGCACTTGGCCTGTGTTTCCTTGGATCATGCATCGTTACTCCTTACACAAGTGAATCACAATCAGCTAGGCCCTAAATCATTTCGCTTTCTTAATATTTGGACGGAACACGTTTCGGGCTAAGGGGTCCACATATCCCATGATGGGTGGCATGTAAGGTATTTATCATAAATGGCAACGCCTTAAAAAGACTTGCAAATGTCGATATCTTCGGCAATGTATTCGATCACTTAGTGCTAGCGGAGCGTGATGTTCAATGGCTTGAGGCTGCGTATGACAGTCAACCAACACTAGAGTTGCGTACACAATATCATGCCGCTCAAGCTACGTATAAATGGGCAGCAAATGTTGAGCTGCAGTTGTGGGAACAAAAAGCAAGGGTAAAGTGATTAAAAGGTAGTGATGCCAATACAAAATACTTCCATAATATTGTCAGGGATAGATGGTAGGGACAAACAATATCTTGCATTTATACAACAACTGGGCTCCTTTGTGGAATAGAACCAGATATTCAGACGGAAGCGATTTCTTTCTACTCGAATCTTTTTTCAGCGGAGCCCGTGACTACTGTCGAAGAATGACTACACTATATCCCATGTCTTGTTACTAATGAGATAAATACAGAGCTTATCCAAATGCCATCTCTCGAAGAAACTAAAGATGTGGTATGGTCTCTTTATCCACATAGTGCAGCAGAACCAGATGGATTTAATGGTTTCTTTTTTTGCCATTGATTGCGCAGCTGGATGTCTTCAAGGCCGTCCAGAAATACTTCTTGGGGTTCATGACTCCTTGTGCTATGGATAGCACTTTGATTACATTGATTCCAATGGTGCCTTCACTCGCCACTTTTGCAGATTTTTGGCCTATCAATTTATCGAACATTCTAGCCAAGATAGGTACCAAGATCTTGACTACGTGATTGACAACATTATTATTCGATATTATATCGTGAGAGCCGGCAGGGCTCATCCATGGTAGAGACATTGCAGAGCATATACTCCTTGTGCAAGAAGTGACGCAGATATTGGATAAAAAAGTCAATGGTTGAAATTTGATGATTAAGCTTGATATGATGAAGGCATTTGAAAGAGTGAGTTGGACATTCTTAAAGCAATTTTTGGACAAAATGGGTTTTCATCCAAGGTTTTTACAACTTATTTTTGATCAATCGGAGGGTATATATATGTCGATTCTTATTAATGGCAACAAGGGGATCCGCTTTCCCCACTATTATTTATCTTGGCATCGGAAGCTTTTACTCGCGGGGCAAATTCTTTGATACATGAGGGAAAGCTGAAAGGCTTTTCACTTGGCAGGACTAGGACTATCATCTCTGATTTAGCTTTTGCAGATGATCTGTTACTTTTTCTTAACTGCTCAATGTATAATTTGAAATTTTGTGGTTGTTTCTGGATACCTGTCAGGCGGCCTCCGAACAACAGGTTAATTTTCAAAAGTGTCATGTTATACGTTCTTATGCAACGCCACGACTGTCTCGACGAATGGCACAGGCGTTGGGCATCATCGTTGCCCATTAAATATCTAGGCGTTAATCTGTATAAGGGGCGGCCACGACCAATTTACTGTACGGATTTATTGACGCGAGTGGATAGACGACTTCAATGTTGGCAGAATAAGTTACTTTCGTCGGCAGGTAAGTTGATTTTAATTAAACATGTCCTTAGTGCTCTTCCGATTCATACAATTGAAGTTATCTCTTTGCCGAAGATTATTATGCGTGCAATTTGACGTCAAATATGCAACTTCTTTGGGGAGATACAGATAATAAAGGCAAACATCATTGGGTAAAATGGCAAATATTATTCACACTATTGGAAGAGAGCAGTCTTGGACTGTGACGTCTTGATGTCCTGACCTCAGCTTACTCGTCTAGATTATGGTGGTCTTATCTTATGAAAAGTTTGCTATGGGCAGCGTTTATGCGTTCTAAGTATAGCAGCCAGTTGGATTATACTCCGCTCCCAACAGACTATATATGTTGGAAACGTACTTGTGCAAATCATTCTATTTGAATCGCACAGGTTGATGGCACCCTATGTAACTACTTACGGAGACCAAATTTACATGGTGATTTTGCTCTCCACACAATGTATTTTGTCTCACGCTTTGTTGGTGTAAAGCTTCTCTCGCATGTGTTTCATTTATAGTATGCATTTTCTTATAGAAACTATATCATGGAACTCTTCCAGTACAGGATAATTTACGGTGGATAATGATTGCAGGAGCCACTTGTTGTCCCTTCTGTCGATCGTCCTCTGCTATAATAGAGCATCTCTTTCTTCATTGTGTTATTATTTGGAGAATTTGGGCCTATTATGCTGCTATTTTGGATGGTCCTCCGCCATTTGACTATCCATTACGGCAATATCTATTAGCTTGGTGGACATCAACACGGGGATGTCTGCGTATTATGGCACTAGGTTTAATTCTTTAGAATATTTGGTGCACATACACATCACTTATTTTTGGAGATGAACGATGATCATTGACATAATTGCAAGAAAAGACCTGTGTCAAATCTATATATGGTGTCAAGGTTAGGTCAGAACTAAACATGCTTCAGTTGATCTGCATTTAATTTCGCTTGGACTCTCTCCTTGACTTCACACTGGACGGCTGACGATTGTGTGGTTGCTTTCTCCTCCATCTAGATGGTTCAAGTTGAATGTTGATGTAGCAATTAGCTCTTTTTCAGCCTCGGGTGGAGCCATATTACTGGATTTGGTTGGGTGGTTTTGTGGTGCTATTGTTTTTTATCTTTCGATGTCTTCTCCATTTCAGGCGGAGTTGCGGGCTGCTACTTTAGCACTAATCTATTTTACGTAGATTTAACGATATTAGTTTAGAGTTAGACTCGATTAGGGTTGTTGACTTCGCTCGCTCTCACATCACAACCATGATATGTTCATTTCTTATGCAGCACGACAGTATTATCACACATGTGCCACGACAAGCTAATATGGTGATCCATCTACTGGCTCAGCATAGGTAGCTACATCTAGTTTCTCTACATTTCAGACCAATGGAGACTTACCGCCTATTGTTAAAGCTATCCACACGAATGCGTCCACTTCATATCTATAGACATAGCGGCGGGGATATTATTCCAAAGCAGCAGCTGATGTGTAGTTGTATGTGTCATACAGCGATGCAGGCAACTCGGGTAATCTCTTTTACTATATTTTTTGTTTCTGCCTTTGAGCTTTAGTGTGCGTTTTTTTACGTCCTGATTATTTTGTGCTGGTGGTTGCCTGCATATCTGGATATGGCAACATGGGTACTTATCTTTCAGAATTCGGCTCTATTTCTTGTTTTTACATGGTTTTATGCACTTGCTCATTTACCCACTCTGTGTTTCTTCCATGGGTCCCCGATTACTGCAACGTGTGAGTGCTTCGTGCTTCCTTAGCGGATTTCATTCCTTGGTTGACTACATTCCCCGACTACCATAGAATTTCTCTATGCGCACCTTCATGGTTTTTTCTTTAGATATGCTACTTGGATTCATCCTGAGTTCAGACTGTCCATCGCAGGCTCACTCTTTTCAGGCTATTTGTTCCATGTTTCTACGTATGCCTCTATTTCCCCATTGTATCAAACATTTCAGCCATATAAATATGTACGCTTTTTCCTTCAACCAAGGTTTTCTACACAAGGGTGGTTTTCCTCGGCAAGGTTTTAATGCGGCATATCATATATGGTTGAATGTTGCACTCCCGATTAGGCATCTTTGGCTAGCTATTGTACTTTGGATTAGCATTAGTTGCAGTTTGTTTAGTAGCTTATTTCTACACTTTATGTTATATGGTTTTCCTCTGCCACAAATGAGGTTTTCTTAATAAAATATATAAAGTTTCGATAAAAAACATATTCAGCCATAATGGCTATTTTAAGGGTAAATTAGGTACTTCATAAAATGGACATTGAATATGTGTAAGAATATGTTTTAGAAGAAATGTTTGTCTTTTAGGCTTTGCCAAATTTCAGGTGTTAGGGATCACATAAGTATGGTTGTGTAAAAATATGGATATAGATTTTTAAGTATGGACTATGTGGAAAAAGAGGTCATTTTTGGATAGTGTAAACATATAAAACGGTGATTACGAAACTTAGTGATAATTTGCCATTCATGGATTAAAATATATATGAATAGGTACCTCATAGAATTTTGTATGGATTGGAATATATGTAGGAGGTATAACCAAATGGATGGAGTAAAAATTTACATATATGCCGAGTTATATATCTATATATATGTGGTCTATACATGTGTATTTATATGTATTAATAGACATAAGTAAAGCCGTAGGAAAACATTGTATAAAATTAAGTATATATCCGTATACATACATACATACATACATAGATATATATATATAACCATATATATATCTATATGGATTAGCTTATACATGTTGTAGTTGTACTTATAAATTGGAATGTACATTCACATACCGGATGATATGGATCATGATGCACGTCATTTATTTCAAAAGTCCAATTGTTTTGGACAGGGAAAAATTTCATCTTGCATTGTTCGCGACATCACAAACCCACTACGGATGGGACATGGATATGGATATGGACATGGATTGGTCTCCGACCAAATATGGATATGGATTGGTCTCCGACCAAATATGGATATGGATTGGTCTCTGATCAGATATGGATTATGGATTTGGACTAGTCCTGACCAGATATGGATATGAACATGCATTGCATTTTTATAACGTTGCATCGTCATTGCATCATCATGGACATGGATCATCATGGAAACTATATGGATATGAAATATTATGGAAATTGCTTTATGGCCATAGACTATCATGGACCATTGCGTGAATATGGAGTATTATGGAATGCATTATAGATATGGATTGGACTTTCATATTTGTAATTTATGTTTCATGGACTTATTTATGTTTAATATGTTAAGTTCTTATTTGTGAAAAGAAGACGGTCATGTATGTTATTATATTATAAATTATTTGATTATCCCGTCTTCACATGTTTGATCTCATGGCGGGTCTAAGAGATTTACTTGCTAGGCTATTTGTATTATCGCTTAAACTTGTTGTTTAAATAATTTGCAAAGAATAGGGATGGAGCCACAATAGACGTAGAGGATGAGCCAGAGTTAGGCTATCCCTGATTAGAGATGTAGGCATTCAGACCTTGCACTTAGACGCTTTACCTTTGATGATTATGTATTATGGACTCCTTTTGGGACTTTAGTATTTCGTATGTACTATGTATTCAGGACTGTATTTATGGACATTCAGATGATGTTGCAAATATTTCAGTTATTTTGCTTCCGTTATATCAGTCCACGTTTTATATCGTGACGTGTATTCAATTGGTATCATTTTCTTGTACTTCTCTTAGTAGAATACGGCGGGTGGACTGTTCTGAGACCTTAGTCCAGGGTGGGGGTGCTACAGGTGGTATTAGAGACTTAGGCTCTAAATCCACAGCTGAATCATAATTTAAGAAAAGATTTTGGAATCAAGTGATGATCTTAGATATTAGAGATTATTTTAGAAAAATACCGGCCTTAGATTAATCGGAATAGAAGGGGATTAGGGTGCATGCCCACGTAGTAAAATACACACTTATTTTGGTTAAGGAAAAGTTGTAAGTATTTTGCCTAAGGAAAAGATATCTATATTCTGCCTAAGAATATATACACTTAATTAATCTAAGTGTTAATAGGAAAATATTAAGACTATCTTTTTGTGATACAAAAACAAAGGGTTTGAGATTTTCTACGATTATAACTGTTTTGACTAATCTGTCGATTATAATAGGATGTCTCCCTGTACACATGGCCATCCAGCTACGCCACCTCATAAGGAGACACCATCAGTGCTAGCCTCACAGTCTCACGAGTATGTACCACCACCGCCAAGACATGCTCAGCGAGGCTTTCCACAGGCCTTCATAGACGCATTTATACAGATTGGACAAGCGATAGGATATAATCATTCGGCAACCCCACCAGCAGTATCTTCATCTGCCCCACAATCCCAACTAGAGTTTTTATTATGCAGAGATGAAGAAGTCTCAGATTCTGACTTTTGCAGGAGGATCTGACCCTGATGAGGCCAAAAGGTGCTTGATGAGATTGAGAATAATTTTGAGTTGATTTAGGTTCCAGATGAGGTGAGTGCATGAGTGGTTCGACCATTTCTTATTAGAGAAGCGAATCAGCGGTAGAAGACCAATCTTCAGAATTTACCGCAGCCAGTTGGGTGGGCACATTTCTTGATGGAGTTTTGTAAGTTTTATATTCCGCTTTCAGTGACCTTTGAGAGGATTGGAGCGTTTGAGTTGCTAAGGCAAGAGCCTGTTATAACAGTGGCAAAATACGCCAATGAGTTTACTGCTTTGGGAAGGTATGTCCCTTCCATTATGACTGACGAGCAGCTGAAGATGATCAAGTTTGAGCGACGGCTGAATCCTCGTATCTTTACCTGGATCTTGAATGCAAACCCAAGGAGCTTCAGAGAGTTATTGATGCTTGTTCTAGAGTTGAACGAGACTTATTGAGACGTGATGAGGAGGCTAGGGCCAGGAGGCCCAAAGATAGCAGAGATGATTGGTTCAGGAAAGGGGACAAGGCCCCATGGCAGAACTTTTCTTGACTCTACAGCAGCAGCAGCGTCAGCAGTAGAACTGATTCATTCCTTGACCTAGCAACAGCCGCAGCGGCTATAGCAGAACTGCATTGGAACCTCTGCTAGCGATTCCTCTTTGCCTACATGTGAGAAGCGACATCATGGAGAGCGTTGGAGGAAGACAAGAGCCTGCTTTAATTGTGGACAGACCGCTATATTGTTCAGGACTGCCTAAAACCGAAGAAGGTGCCCCAGACAGATGCTCCACATCAGCAGAACCAGTCGAGAGCCAATGCGAGGGTGCATGTGATGGCAGATGTAGAGGTGCAGGATGCCCCAGATGTAATGACAGATACCCTTAACTTTCATTTTAAATGGTTTTAAGTATGTTTGTTTGAACTTTGCATGTGAATATTAAATCGTCTCAGGTGCGATTTTAGTACATAGTATACCGGTAAATGTACTGTATGATAGTGGCGCGAGTCATTTCTTTTGCGTCTAAAAGGTTCGCCAAGAACATTAGCAAATGCCCGGTATGGTTAGAGTGACCTTATCGAGTCCAAGCAGCTGGAGATCACATTATCATATCACGTCATGTGTACGAGAATTGCTAGATCAAAATGGAGGGATAACTATTCATTGGCAATCTCATTCTTATACAGATCGGAGATTTTGACATCATCTTGGGCATGGACTGGCTCTCGAAGAATCATGCTCACATAAATTGCCAGGAGAAATAGGTGATTATTAAAGATCTGACCAGAGAAGAGGTTACTTATCAGGGTAACAACAAGTTGAAAAAGAATCTAAGGAATGTGTATTGGACAGTAGCCCAGGCACATCAAGCCTTGAAGAAAAAAGATATAGGTTTTCTGGTATATGCCTTGAACACCGAATAGGAGACGCCCTCGATCGACGAAGTGCCAATGATAAGAGAATTCTCGGATGTATTTCTTGATGACTTGCCAGGTCTACCCCCAGATCAAGAAGTGAAATTTGAAATTAATGTTGTTCCAGGAGCAGAACCCATTTCTAAAGCGTCATACCGAATGGCCCCCGCAGAATTAAAAGAACTGAAGGCGCAATTGCAGGAGTTGATTAACAAGAAGTTTATACGTCCCAGTGTCTCTCCGTGGGGAGCACCTGTTCTATTTGTGAAAAAGAAACACGGCAGTATGTGATTATGTATCAATTACCAGGAGTTGAATAAAATCACAATCAAAAACAAGTACCCATTGTCAAGAATTGCCGATTTATTCAATCAATTACGGATAAATATTTTGTTTTATCCAATTTTGTTAGTGACACCAATAGAGGTAAATGTAAATTGTAAACATGTATGCAGGGTGCCAAAGTATTCAGTATAGTGGATCTCCATTTCGGATATCATCAGCTGAAGGTTAAGGCGAAAGATGTCGCTAAGACTACTTTCCGTACCAAATATGTGTAGAGAAAAAGGGGTTTGAGTGATTTCAAAATACATGATTTAAACGTGCATGACATATTGCATAAAACTTGCCTTATATAGCTCATATATAATGTTGTCGTACTAATGAGCCATGAAGCTTTAAAGCTTACATCAAATGGCAAACATTTGTTGTGCTTGAACTATTTTAAGGTGCCATCATTAATTAACTAAACTAGTTCATTAAGTGAAGTACTTAGTTAAATAAACTAAGTATTTCATTAAAGGAACCTATATTTGGAAAAGGCACAAAGGCAACAAATTGAAGAATGGGAAGTCTCTCCCACTCCTTCTACACGTTATATATATATATATATATATATATATATATATATATTCAGATTTTTTTTTGAAAAAGGCACACACACATTTATTCCAACGTACTACCGACACGTTATATATTTTACGTACGTGCGTTAACGTCACACCACCATACTTAACTCATATTTATGAGTATATTCAGTCCTTATATCATATGATATAAGTCATGGTGATGACAAATTAAACACGACATGTTAAAAGGTTCTAAACCGAAAATTGTCGTATCGGGCGAATACCGAAACTTCGCCAACGTGTCATGTATTTGCCATAAATAGATGGCCAACCCCTACCCTTCAAAAATAGCCATAAATTTCGTGGCTTACATGGTATGTTTAGCCATAAAATCATTCCATGTTGGCACGCACAAATCACCCCACATTAAGGCCAAATTGTGGAGATTCCAATTTCAATTTTGTCACATGGTTTAGGCGCCACTTTAATCAGCCTTATGAGCTGAATATTAAAGTTTCATTTATGTATATTATGTGTAACTAATATATACATATATAACATGTGCAAAAAATTAGAATTTAATTAGAGAAAAATCGGGTAATCGATAAACATCGAAAATTCGGTTTTCTACGTACACGACACATGGAACGTTTTTGGCACATCATATAACATGTATCTAGACACTTTTTACATATTTCATACATCTCAAAGTTTTCTAGAAAATTCATTTAAAGGCTGATTGGAATATACCATATGTGTATTATTAAATGTGCACTATTTTACAAAGTTTGCAAAAATAAAATTCAGCACATGGCCAAGTCATTATACATGCCTATAACAGCTGAGTTGGAGCATATGTGGAGCCTTGTTGGCATATTGATTGATCAAAAATAAAGCATACAATGTTGATGACATAAAGGAAGGAGTTACACAAGGTAACATTTCAAACTTATGTCTCATTTGTAACACATGCTAAAAATTTCAGCATGTGGATTATTGGCTGGCCGATTTTTTGTAACATATGAGGGATATTTTACTTCTTGACTAAGGTGGATTGATTAGAAGATAATTTGGAAATATTTTGGATAAGTTATGGAATTAAAGTGGTGATATTTTTAAATATCACACATGCTGAAAATTTCAGCATGTGTGGCAATGTATATGGACAAAATGTTGGCCTTGTTGATGATAAATTTTTATTCCAAAATTGAAGAAGATGTCTTGAACTAATGATGATTGAATTCTTGGATTAAATCAATGTAAAATAGGCAATATTTTGAATAAGAGGTGAATGTTACACATGCTGAAATTTCAGCATGTGCAAGACTCATTATGGCCGATTTTTGCATACCATTTTAGAGGAAATTGTCTTGCTAATTTTATGTGATGATATTGGGAGTTATGGTAACTATTTTATGATGATTTTGGCACATGTTTTAAGTGTTATTCTCAGATTTGTCTAGCCATCAAGTGATGACAACATCCAACCAATCAATGAGCGCCAAGTAAGCAAGAGCTTAATGATCATCCTTGAGGAGATGCCAAGTAAGCAAAGACATGTCACAATGATGCCATATACTCTTCCAAGGACTTAGAAGATAATTTTCAAGAGGGGAAGATCACCCAAGGGGGGCGGCCACATTGATAAAAAGGAAACAAAAGAGCAAAACAAGAACAAGAACAAGTCTTGCAATTTTGAAAGATAAAAAACGTCTAGCCCTCTCCTTCTACACTTTCTTTCTTCTTCCTAAAAGCATATTGTACTTACATTCATATACTTGAATAGGCTTCTTATTGACCACCACATATTCTTTATCATTGTAAAAGATTGATCAAGGTGTGATCAATCTTAGACTTGCAAGGTGGTGGAGTTCGTGTGCATTGTATTCACATACAAGGTTTGTAAAGGGTTGGAGTTGGTGTATAACTCCATCAACCCTGTGGTAAGGTGTTTTTGTGTTGTGTGATTAGTGTGAACCAAGGAAGGTGTCCTCGAAGACTGGATTAGGTTGTTTATAACCGAACCAGTATAAAATTCTTGGTGTCATTTACTTTCAGCACTTACTTTCAGTTTCAGCACTGTTTATTGTTTTTGATCACGTTCGTAAAAATAGTAAACAAATTTCAAAGATTACAAAAATTTCCAGAATCACAGCCACACCTCCTAAGGTTAATTTGGCACAAGCTTCAACCCTTTTGGACAAGTATAAGTCATTCAAACGTCCAAAGTTCTGAGACTGGTGCACTCTGATTTTCAGGCTTGCAAAGGTTGAGACTTTGATCGTATTTGACTAACTTACCAAAAGAATTTTTCAAAACTGTTTCAACCCATTTAAATAAAACTTATAAGGGGTTAGTCTTTAAATTTTCAGAGAATTTGGAGTTACGTACAAATAGGAATTAATTTTTCAAATCAGTCTACCGTTTCTGGCAAATTTGCGCAATCTGACCACCAACGAATTTTCAAGGGTTAGAGGTTGAATTTAAATCTGAAATTTTTAAGAGACACTCATAACATCGAAGGGTAATTTCTCTCAAAATTTCAGAATTTTTGAAGACCTGAAACCTAGTTTTATAAACATTTTAAAACTGGTCCTGAAAACAGAAACTGTTTTTAGAAGTTGAGTTCTTCGATCAAAACTATTTTAAAAACCACATTTTCCGCACCAACTATTCAACCCCCCTCCTTCTAGTGGTGCCTTGCAGATCCTATAAGTGGTATCAAAGTGCAGGACACTCACATCAAAAGGGATCCGATGATCTACGTGAGATGGCAACCACAAATTTCAAAACCAAACAAGAAGGTATGTCGAGTCAAAGGCATCCTCTCTTTGACGGTGAGTCTTTCATTCAATGGAAATTAAGAATGAAGCTTTTTCTTATGGCAATTGATATTGATTTTTGGTCAATTATAGAAGATGGTCCTTTTATTCCATCAAAGTTATCCACTGTAGATGGAGTCACACTAGAGGTCGTTAAGCCTAAAGAAGATTATACTAGTGAGGATAAAAAGAGACTAAGCATGAACGCTAGGCCTATGCAGTTACTTTTAAATGGATTAAGTAAAAGCGAGTCTAGCTATGTCTCAAATTGCTCTAGTGCTCAAGAAATGTGGAGAATACTTGAAATGAAACACGAAGGCACTAGCCAAGTAAAAGAGTCCAAGATAAACATGTTTATGTCCACACTCGAGTCATTTAAATTATTGCCTAATGAATCTATTGTTGATATGGATCTTCGCTTGACTAACATTTACAATTCTCTTGAGTCTCTTGGAAAAGCCTTTACTATGCAGGAAAAGGTACAAAAGGTCTTGCGAAGCCTTCCATCCGAGTGGGGCCCTAAAGTAACGGCAATAGAAGAAAGCAAAGAAACCAAGTCAATTAAGATGGAAGAATTAATTGGATCACTTAAGGTTTATGAGAACAAACTCACCATAAGAAAATCAGAATCATCAAAGCAAGGCAAAGCTATTACATTTAAATCAAATGAATATGTCTCTACCTCTTCTGATCACGTAGATGATAGTGATTCTGAATCAGATAACGATGACTTAATTTTATTGGCTAAAGGCTTAAGAAAATTCATGAGAAAGTCGTTTAGAAACATAAATAAGGTCACTTCAACTAAAAGAAATAAGAACAAGACAAACGACAAAGACGTTAAATGTTATGAATGTGGTAAGCTTGGACATCTATCATATGACTGTTCTAATAAGGACAAGCAAACAAATAAATACCCTGACAAGGATCGAAACAAGAATAGACTCGTCTCAGAACCTAAGGAAAGGAAACGAGCTCTCAAAGCCTCCACTTGGAGTGACACATCAGATTCCGAAACTGAAACAGAAGAGGAGACTGCACAAGTATGCTTTGTGTCCAAAGCATCAAACGAGGTATCATCTGACTCTGATTCTGACTCTGAGCCTTCTTATGATGATCTTTTTAGTCAGTGCTTAGAATTGCATAAATTTACTAAGACTCTCGCGAAAGAAAAGAAGCGATTAATTGAAGACAAGAAACTATTAGAATCTTCTAACGAGAATCTTGTCGCTCAATTAAACGATTCAAAGGAAGAGTCATCATGCATCATTACTGCATTAAAGATAGAGATCTCATCATTGACCACATAAAATAATGAAATGAAATCCGAGATTTCAACTTTGAAATCAAGGAATACAGACTTAGAGAAAATGATAAAACAATTTAATACGGGATCTAACATGCTAGAGCGTATTATCTTATCACAAAAGCATGATAGTGATAAAACATGTTTAGGATACATTGAAACAAATGAAGTATCCATTAAACCAACCAAGTTCGTAGTGTCTAAGAAAGTAGACACCCCCAAAACAAAAAACGGCGTCTAAGATGACGCAAAGACCCCCTCTCCCCTCCTCACGCCCTACTTCTTCCTTGTATCACGCAAAATACAATTTTGTGCCATATAGATATGAGAAGAAACAAGTGACGCATACACGTCATCCATTTCATTCATCTAGATCACGCACTACGCACACAAACACAAGGGCATATCAAAAACGTCCTACATATAATGAGTATAAAGGAGTTCTTGGCCAAAGGCCTAAAGTGCACTCACCACATGTTTACTACATTGCACCTTCATCTACATTCTTGCCATTTGTTAGACTGAGAAGGATCACCCAAGTATGGGTACCGAAAGGTACCTTTACTAAAAGGTGAATAACTAACTCGTAATGACCCAAAATTTAAAGGGTACCTAAATCATTTTTTCACATTGCAGGGAACCCACACATCAAAAGATACATCAATCAAATGGTTCCTTGACAGTGGTTGCTCGAGGCACATGATGGGTGGCCCAAGCCTATTCACGAAATTGAAGAAGGTCACAAAAGGCAGATCCATGACCTTTGGAGACAACAACGAAGGCAAGATCATCGGAAAAGGTACAATTGGAAACCCAAGCACTCTTCAAATATCCAACGTCTTTTTGGTAAGCAACTTATCTTATAATCTTCTTACCATTTCGCAATTCATTGACAATGGTTTTGATGTGTGTTCTACTCACCCACATTGCAATATAATAAATAAAAATGGAGAAACAGTCTTAAAAGGAAAACGGAAAGGTAACATTTTTATGCTTTCTACGGATGATATGTTAGATGCTAAGGTTAAGTGTTTCATGTCAAATGAACCTAACGTAAATTTGTGGCATAGACGTTTAGGACATATTGGCATTTCTACACTAGAAAAACTCCAATGAAAGAACCTAATACTAGGATTGTCTACACTTGATTTAGACAACTCTCAGTTGTGTGAATCTTGTATAAAAGGCAAACAAACACGTGAGTCACTAAAACCCAAAAATGAAATAAGCACGACTAGAGTTTTAGAATTACTATACATTGATTTGTTTGGTCCTAGTCGCACTACGAGTCTTGGTGGGAGTCACTATGCTTGCGTGATTGTTGATGATTTTTCTCATTATACTTGGACTTTATTTCTTGCACATAAGGATGATAGCGCTATTGAAATTGCTAAATTGATAAAACAACTTGAAAATCAATATGGCGTTAATGTGAAAAAGATAAGAAGCGATAGAGGTGGTGAATTCAAAAATAAGGATATGATTTCATTTTGCGAAGAAAAAGGAATTAAACACGAGTTTTCGCCACCTAGAACTCCACAATTATATGGAGTAGTAGAAAGAAAGAATAGGACATTACAAGAAATTGCTAGGACTATGTTGTGCGAGAATAAGTTGCCTAGATTTTTGTGGGCGGAAGCCGTAAACTGTGCATGCTACATAGTAAATCGCTTATCCATTAGAAAGAAAATAAATAAGACGCCTTATGAGATACTAAATGATCGCATGCCTAAAATTGACTATTTTCGTGTGTTTGGATGCAAATGTCTCGTTTTAAATACAAAAGAAAATTTAGATAAATTTGAATCTAAATCAATTGAATGCATCTTTATTGGATATTCTGTAAATTCAAAAGCATATAGATGTTATGATCCTCTCACTAGACAAATTATAGAATCTATTCATGTAAAGTTTAATGAATTTGGTGAGATTGATAAAGATAAAGAATATGATGATGATTTTGAATTGAAACCCGTTTTGAATGATGATGATGGCACGTTTGATATGCATGATACACTAGAAATGCATGATCACTTAGAAATGCATGAGAACATAGAAAATAATCAACCAAGATGGCATAGAGATCACCCACATGATCTCATTATAGGCAATATCACTCATGGAGTGCGACCACGTAGAAGAATAACTTCGGATGAAATAAATCAATTTCATGATATGATTTCCGAAATTGAACCCAAAAATATGCATGATGCTTTGAGTGATTCTTCTTGGATTGATGCTATGCATGACGAACTTAATCAATTTGTTAGAAATGACGTATGGGATTTAGTGCCACGACCACAAGATAAGACCATAATAGGCACAAAGTGGGTGTTTAGAAATAAAATGAATGAAGAAGGAAAAGTTATAAGAAATAAAGCTAGACTTGTAGCATAAGGCTATAATCAAGAAGAAGGAATCGATTATGATGAAACATTCGCACCCGTAGCACGATTAGAAGCTATACGACTTTTACTTGCCATTGCTTGCATGGAAGATTTTATAACTCTATCAAATGGACGTGAAAAGTGCATTCTTAAATGGATTCATACAAGAAGAGGTATACGTGAAACAACCACCCGGTTTTGAAGATTTGAAACATCCCGATCACGTTTACAAACTAAAGAAGGCACTATACGGACTAAAGCAAGCACCTAGAGCATGGTATGATCGTTTTGCTACTTTTCTTTTAGAAAATGGCTTTAAAAGAGGTACTATAGATAGTACATTATTTTTGAAACAAGATAAATCGGATTTACTTATTATTCAAATTTACGTTGATGACATTATTTTTGGCTCTACTTCTCATAAACTTGTTGAAGATTTTGAAAATTGCATGAAATCCGAATTTGAAATGTCTATGGTTGGCGAATTGAACAATTTTCTTGGATTGCAAATTAAGCAAACGAGTAAAGGTATTCACATAAGCCAAGCTAAATACGTAAATGATATGATTAAAAAGTTCAATTTTGAGAATTTAAAACCATCCCCCACCCCTATGAGTGTTACTAGTAAATTAGATAAAGATGAACATGGTAAGGATTTTGATAATGCCTTATATAGATCAATGATTGGCTCTTTATTATATCTTACCGCTAGTAGGCCTGATATCATGTTCAGTGTATGTATGTGTGCACGTTTTCAGAGTCAACCTAAAGTGTCTCACTATAATGTGGTTAAAAGAATATTCCATTATATTAAGCACACACCTACTTTAGGTATTTGGTATGATAAAGATTGTGATTTTGATTTACATGCTTACACTGACGCTGATTATGGTGGATGTAAGATGGATAGGAAAAGCACGAGTGGCACTTGCCAATTTATAGAAAACTCCCTTATTTCATGGTTTTCCAAAAAGCAAGCAAGCATAGCTTTATCCACTACTGAAGCTGAGTATATGGCACTTAGTCTTTGTTGCACACAATTACTATGGATAAAACAACAACTTTCGGACTTTGAAATTACCGTAAATAAAATTCCTATATATTGTGATAGTATGAGTGCAATTAACCTATCTAAAAATCCCGTGCTACATTCTATGGCCAAGCATACAGAAGTACGCTATCACTTTCTTCGTGATCACGTAAATAATGGTGACCTTGTCATAGATCACGTACACACAGAAGCACAAGTAGCGAATATTTTCACTAAAGCCTTAAACCAACCACGTACGAAAATATTCGTTCTAAATTAGGCATGATTTCTGCTGATTTAATTTGATTCTCTTTCCATATTTACATGCAGATTTTGAATGACTTTTCAAAATAAAGGGGGAGAGAATGCATGATTTAAGGGGAAGAGAGAAACTGATTGCAAAAATCAAGGGGGAGCGATTTGAAATTTGAAATTCAAAAAATTTGAATTTATGCATGATTGAAGGGGGAGCGATAGGATTTAAATCATGAATGTAGGTTATTTTGAAAATCATCAAAAGGTGGAGATTGTAGAGAAAAAGGGGTTTGAGTGATTTCAAAATACATGATTTAAACGTGCATGACATATTGCATAAAACTTGCCTTATATAGTTCATATATAATGTTGTCGTACTAACGAGCCATGAAGCTTTAAATCTTACATCAAATGGCAAACATTTGTTGTGTTTGAACTATTTTCAGGTGCCATCATTAATGAACTAAATTAGTTCATTAAGTGAAGTACTTAGTTAAATAAACTAAGTATTTCATTAAAGGAAGCTATATTTGAAAAGGAAAAAAGCCAACAAATTGAAGAATGGAAAGTCTCTCCCACTCCTTCTACACGTTATATATATATATAAATATATTCAGATTTTTTTGAAAAAAGCACATACATATTTATTTCAACGTACTACCGACACGTTATATATTTTACGTACGTACGTTAACATCACACCACCATACTTAACTCATATTTATGAGTATATTCAGGCCTTATATCATATGATATAAGTCATGGTGATGACAAATTAAACACGACACGTTAAAAGGTTCTAAACCGAAAATTGTCGTATCGGGCGAATACCGAAACTTCGCCAACGTGTCACGTATTGCCATAAATAGATGGCTAGCCCTTACACTTCAAAAATAGCCATAAATTTCGTGGCTTACATGGTATGTGCAGCCATAAAATCATTCTATGTTGGCACACACAAATCACCCCACATTAAGGCCAAATTATGCAGATTCCAATTTCAATTTTGTCACATGGTTTAGGCGCCACTTTAATCAGACTTATGAGCTGAATATTAAAGTTTCATTTATGTATATTATGTGTAACATAATACATATAACATGTGCAAAAAATTGGAATTTAATTAGAGAAAAATCGGGTAATCGATAAACATCGAAAATTCGGTTTTCTACGTACACGACACATGGAACGTTTTTGGCACATCATATAACATGTATCTAGAAACTTTTTACATATTTCATACATCTCAAAGTGTTCTAGAAAATTCATTTAAGGGCTGATTGGAATATACCATATGAGTATTATTAAATGTGCATTATTTTACAAAGTTTGCAAAAATAAAATTCAACACATGGCCAAGTCATTATACATGCCTATAACAGCTGAGTTGGAGCATATGTGGAGCCTTGTTGGTATATTGATTGGTCAAGAATAAAGCATACAATGTTGATGACATAAAGGAAGGAGCTACACAAGGTAACATTTCAAACTTATGTCTCGTTTGTAACACATGCTAAAAATTTCAGCATGTGGATTATTGGCTGGCCGATTTTTTGTAACATATGAGGGATATTTTACTTCTTGACTAAGGTGGATTTATTAGAAGATAATTTGGAAATATTTTGAATAAGTTATGGAATTAAAGTGGTGATATTTTTAAATATCACACATGCTGAAACTTTCAGCATGTGTGGAAATGTATATGGACGAAATGTTGGCCTTGTTGATGATAAATTTTTATTCCAAAATTGATGAAGATGTCTTGCACTAAATGATGATTGAATTCTTGGATTAAACCAATGTAAAATATGCAATATTTTGAATAGGAGGTGAATGTTACACATGCTGAAATTTCAGCATGTGAAAGACTCATTATGGCCGATTTTTGCATACCATTTTGGAGAAAATTGTCTTACTAATTTTATGTGATGATCTTGGGAGTTATGGTAACTATTTTATGATGATTTTGGCACATCTTTTAAGTGTTATTCTCAGATTTGTCTAGTCATCAAGTGATGACAACATCCAACCAATCAATGAGTGTCAAGTAAGCAAGAGCTTAGTGATCATCCAATGACGAGATGTCAAGCAAGCAAAGACATGTCACAATGATACCATATACTCTTCCAATGACTTAAAAGATAATTTTCAAGAGGGGAAGATCACCCAAGGGAAGCGGCCACATTGATAAAAAGGAAACAAAAGAGCAAAACAAAAATAAGAACAAGTCTTGCAATTTTGAAAGATCAAAAACGTCTAGCCCTCTCCTTCTACACTTTCTTTCTTCTTCCTAAAAGCATATTGTACTTACATTCATATACTTGAATAGGCTTCTTATAGACCACCACATATTCTTTATCATTGTAAAAGATTGATCAAGGTGTGATCAATCTTAGACTTGCAAGGTGGTGGAGTTCGTGTGCATTGTATTCACATACAAGGTTTGTAAAGGGTTGGAGTTGGTGTATAACTCCATAAACCCTGTGGTAAGGTGTTTTTGTGTTGTGTGATTAGTGTGAACCAAGGAAGGTGTCCTCGAAGACTGGAGTAGGTTGTTTATAACCGAACCAGTATAAAATTTTTGGTGTCATTTACTTTCAGCATTTACTTTCAGTTTCAGCACTGTTTATTGTTTTTGATCACGTTCGTAAAAATAGTAAAAAAAATTCAAAAATTACGAACCTTTCCATAATCACAGTCACACGTCCTAAGGTTAATTTGGCGCAAGTTTCAACTCTTTTGGACAAGTATAAGTCATTAAAACGTCCAAAGTTCTGAGACTAGTGCAGTCAGATTTTTAGGCTTGCAAAGGTTGAGACTTTGATCGTATTTGACTAACTTTCCAAAAGAATTTTTCAAACCTGTTTCAACCCATTTAAATATAACTTATAAGGGGTTAGTCTTTAAATTTTCAGAGCATTTGGAGTCACGTACAAATAGGAACTAATTTTTCAAATCAGTCTACCGTTTCTGGCAGATTTGCGCAATCTGACCACCAAAAAATTTTCAAGGGGTTAGAGGTTGAAACTAAGTTCTCTCAAAATTTCAGAATTTTTGAAGACTTGCAACCTAGTTTTAAAAACGTTTTAAAACGTGTCCTGAAAACAGAAACTCTTTTCAGAAGTTGAGTTATTCGTTCAAAACTATTTTAAAACCCATATTTTCCGCACCAACTATTCAACCCCCCTTCTAGTGGTGCCTTGCAGATCCTACAATATGGTCATTATAATTTCTTAGTGATGCCGTTCAGATTGACCAACGCCCCTGCTACGTTCTTGGATTTGATGAACACTGTTTTCCGAGAACAGTTAGATAAGTATGTGGTGGTATTCATACATGGCATTCTGATTTATTTGTCCAGTGAGAAATCACATGCAGAACATCTAAGAACAGTGCTGAATATCTCATGAGAGAAGAAATTGTATGCCAAATTTAGTAAATACGAGTTCTTATTTCAGGGTGTGACATTCTTAGGCCACATAATTACAGAGGTGGATGTTAAGAAGATTAACACAGTCACAGAATGGCCGAGACCTGCGAATGTCATGGAGGTGAGGAGCTTCTTGGCACTTGCAGGATATTATCGGAGATTTGTCGAAGGATTCTCCATGGTTGCAGTTCCACTGACCAGATTGACACAGAAAAAGATAGTTTGAGCGGACATTTGCATGCGAACAAAGCTTTGTCGAACTCAAGAAGAGATTGACATCAAACCCAGTTATGGCGCAACCCACCTCGGGTGAAAGATTTGTGGTATATAGCGACACATCCAAGATTGGATTAGGTAAATAAATAAATGACCTTATTACTGTGAATTCACATGGTATATACTTGTTTAAACTCTTTGCTTGTAGGGTGTGTACTTATGCAACATGATCGGGTAATCGCTTATGCTTCGAGACAGCTGAAACCGTACGAGCAAAATTACCCTACACATGATTTGGAGTTGGCAGCGGTCGTGTTCGCATCGAAAATCTGGCAACATTATCTGTATGGGGAGAGATGCGAAGTGCACACAGATCATAAGAGCATGAAATATCTTTTTACTAAGAAGGAATTGAATATGAGGCAACGAAGATGGTTGGAGCTGATTAAGGATTATAACCTCGCTATACACTATCACCCCGGCAAAGCAAACAAGGTGGCAGATGCACTGAGCCGAAAATCCAGTCATGCTAGACAGATCCCTCTTGAGCAAGAAATGGAAGAATTCAGACTTGACATGGTTGATTCTACCGCAAGTATTTTGGCCACATTGATGATCACTCCTACTATGATTGACCGAATAAAAAAGGCCCAAAAAATGATGCTTAGTTGTTGAAGATAGTTGAGGAATTGAAAGAAGATCCAATTAAGGATTTTCAGATTCATGATGACAGCAGCTTATGGTTCTGCAGCAGATTATGTGCACCCAGTGACGAGGATATTAAGAAAGAGATTCTGACAGAGGCACACAGTTCACGATAAGTGATTCACCCGGGAGCTACAAAGATGTATAAGGATTTAAAAAGGAATTACTAGTGGAATGGCATAAAGCACCATAAAGCAAAATTTGTTGAGCGGTGTTTGATTTGTCAGCAGGTAAAAGCAGAATACTAGCGACCCACAGGCCTATTACAGCGATTGGAGATTCCTGAGTGGAAGTGGGAACATATCACCATGGACTTTGTTACTGGACTTCCTAAGACGAGGAGTGGAAATGACACGATTTGGGTGATTGTGGATAGACTCACTAAGTTAGCACATTGCTTACCTATGTCGATTCAGGAACCTATGGAGAAGTAGGTAAACATGTACATGGATAATATTGTGAGCTTGCATGGAGTGCTGGTGAGTACTGTATGCAATCGAGATCCTTGTTTCACAACATGATTTTGGAAGGCGTATCAGCAGGCCATGGATACCGAGATCAGGATGAGTGCTTTTCATCTGTAGACGGGCGGGCAATCTGAGCGAACCATATAGACTTTGGAGGACATGTTACGTGCTTGCACATTGGAGTTCAAAGGTAACTGGGATAAGTCAGTAAGATTGATAGAATTTTCATACAACAACAGTTACCACAGTTCCATCGGTAAGGCACCATTTGAAACACTGTATGGTCGTAAGTGTTGGTCTCCACTGTATTGTGATGAAGTTAGAGAAAGAGCTATTATGGGCTTGGAGCTAGTAGAGCAGACCTTAGAAAAGGTCAAAGTGATCCGTGAGAAATTGAAGGCGGCTTAAGACCACAGCAAATGCTGGGCAAATGCGAAGAGACGGCTAGTAGAGTTTGATGTGAGCGAGAAGGTCTATTTGAGGGTTTCACCTATGAAGGGCGTGATGAGATTTGGAGTCAAGGGAAAGTTGAGCCCACGATTTATTGGCTTTTATAATATCTTGGAGAGAGTCGGAGTAGTTCCACACCACTTGGCATTACCTCCTACTCTATCACAGGTACATGATGTATTCCGCGAATCACAATTGCGACGTTACATCCACGACCCAAGCCAAATTCTGGAGCAACAGCCATTAGTGATTTGTGATGATGCTACCTATGAGTAAACTCCGGTACGTATTGTGGATCTTAAGGAGCAAGTGTTGAGGAGGCGATCTATTCCATTTATAAAAGTACAATGGAGTAATTATTCCGAACGGGAAGCAACATGGGAGCCGGAACAGCAGATAAGGAAGCATTATCCTCGACTCTTCGATTAAAGGTACGTAAGTTTCAAGGACAAAACTTTTTGTAAGAAAGGGAGAATATTATGCTCTGAAAATTTCGTTACGTCGAAACGTTTTATAACATCGTACTTAGTAACGTTCAACTAAAATCGAAGGATAGATTACTTGCTATATCGGTATACGACTAAATTAGATAACAAACATTTATAACTACATGATAAAATTTAAAATAAGACTAGTATGTAACAACTTAAATCACTAGAATAAATTAAATAAAAAGGAAAAGACATGATACAAGAATTTTAAACTACTTAAATAAAAAGAAAATAAAATCAGGACATGAAAAGGTATTTTGGAAGAAAAAAAGGAAGACTATATAATTTGGCCATGTGGCCTAATTATTGAAGTTGGAAGAAGTCTTCTGATATTTTTCGCAAGAAATTTTCAATTTCTTACTCTCTCCCAACCACTCCACTCACTCCATTTTCTCTCCTTTCCCTCCTTCCCTTCTGTGATCGGCCACCCTTCCTTAGAAAAAGAAATTGTCACTCTTTCTTCCATATTTCACACTTCGTTCATCAACCAACATCTTCCTTTTTCAAGAAAGAGAAAACAAGTCTTCAAGTCCCATTTCACCCCCCAACAAACCGAGAGCACTAAAGAGAGAAAGAAAAGAAAGAATTCCTTTCTTCATCACACAATACCATTCCAAGATAAAAGGCTAAGACACCCTCCCTATTTTAGCATTAGAAACCGAAATTTAGTGGAATCAAGGATCAAGAGGAATCACGGTAAGAATCCACTTAAACATGAGGCTACATACTTTTATCTAACACTTTTCAATATTGCTCATCAATTCTTTCTTTTCTCACCAAAAGTGCGGGTGTTCTAGGAAAGGAGAAGAAAGAATCTTCAAGCTAGGACTAAGAAGAAAGATTGTAGATCACTGATCAAGATGATATCTTCAAGTAAACTTGAAGCAAGTGAAGTAGGCAAGTACATCTCTTAGATTCTTCATGTCATTTTCAAAAACTACTAAGTAAATTTTATAAGAAAAATGGATCAATCATGAGTAGGTTCAAGGCTAAGTTCTATGGAAAACAAGTGATGAGACTTAAAAGTGTGCGTGTCTATGTTAAGGACTAAGTATAAGAACATTTAAGTTATGTTAAGATGAAAATATACGTTTAGACTAAAAATAAGCAAGAATGACTACATGATGTTTTAGGGTTCTTATATGAAAATTGAATATGACTAAGAGTAGATATGAGTATGTTGGTTAGAAAAAGGAAGACCACATGGAAGAAAAATAAAGAAACCTTGCATGTAAGATGAGGCAGGGAAGGGGTGAAAACTTTTGGCCATGGGGGGTGTATTTCTGGACAAGGTTAATTTATGAAGAATTAGGAAGATGATACATGTCTTTGGTTAAGGTTTAATAACAAGTTTCTTGTATTTACATGATGATTTTGTGGTTCCCCAACCTTTGGAAACCCCTCGACCACACCCGCTCCAATCACCCTTAAGTGAACAAAATTAGTTTTGGTAATATTTATGTTAAGTATAATGTGACATGTAGTGGTTAGAAGACTTTTAAGAGATTAAATAGATTTGGTTAAAATAAAAGTAGTAAATATATTTATTTCAACACTTTGTAATTTTGGATAGGTTGGTATCATTAGGGGAGTAATGAGGTATTTTCGGCCATGGACAATATTATGAACTAAAGAAAAGTAGGTAAGGAGGTATATGGTGTAAAGTAATGAGGGGCATGTAAATAAATAAACACACATGGCCGTAATGGCTATTTTAAGGGCAAATTAGGTATTTCACAAAATGGACATTGAATATGTGTAAGAATATTTTTTGGAAGAAATGTTTGTCTTTTAAGCTTTGTGAAATTTCGGGTGTTTGGGACCACATAAGTATGGTTGTGTAAAAATATAGATATAGATTGTTAAGTATGAACTATATGGAAAAAGAGGTCATTTTTGGATTGGTGTAAATATATAAAAAGGTGATTATGAAATTTAGTGATAATTTGGACATTCATGGATTAAAATATATAAGAATAGGTAACTCATGGAATTTTGTATGGATTTGAATATATGTAGGAGGTATAACCGAATGGATGGATTAAAAATATATATATATATATATGATGCGGTGACGGAGGTCAGCGACCGGGATAGGGGGATGAAAGAAGAAGAAGTAAAAAAGAGGAAGGAGGCGGCGGGGCATGAGGGAAATGGAAATGGGAATGGAGAATTAACCAATATTAGGTTAAGGTTTTTTTAGGTGAAAGTTTTTTCTTTTTATTTTATTAATTTAAATTTTTTATTTAAAATATATTTCTAAAAAATCAAGTATGACGAGTATAAATGGGTAATTTGTGGGTATATCCGAACACGACCCATTCTTACCGGATAATTTTTAGGTCTTACCCGATCTGTATATGAAACTCACTAAAGCCATACTCATACCCACAAAGAACGTGTCAGAATCGGATCGTGTTTTCGTGTGGTGTATGAGTATTGCCACCTCTGCTGTCTAGTGTCTCCTAAACCTGTTGACCCGAAAGACAAAACCCTGGCGTAGGTCCTTTGCTTCATCCTTTCTACTTAGCGGCAGCGTTCGTGACAGATAGCTTGGCTCGACTCTTTCCACTCTTCTACCAACAATGGTAATAATATCACGTGAATCCTCTATCTTAATTGTTATTGTTAATTTTTCCTGGAAGTGTGAGATTTCTTTAACTGCGTTTCAATTCATGAAATGAATTTCTTTCGATTAGGGTATCGATTTGAAAGCTGGCGGTAAAAGCAAGAAAACTAAGCGCACTGCCCCTAAATCTGATGATATCTACCTCAAGCTCCTTGTTAAGGTCCACTCGTTATCCCTACATGCATGATTTGCATATTGGATTGGTGTAATTGGCTTATGTATTTTAATCTGAATGTATGTGAATATTTGGTTTTGAAGCTGTATCGATTTTTGGTGAGGAGGACTGGGAGCAAGTTTAATGCGGTTATTCTGAAGAGATTGTTCATGAGCAAGATTAACAAGGCTCCTCTATCTCTGTCCAGGCTTGTAAAGCACATGGAAGGAAAGGTATTGTTTCTTTTCTTTTCGGGTTTTCATTAACGCAAGAAAAACTTTTTTTGGATCTATTCTTCTGTCCTTTTTAGTGGTCCCTTTGGTTGTGTCTTGAGCAGGGTATAAAGATTATTTTTGTGCATTTTCCTGATGTTCTATAGTGAAACTAATGTCAGTTTCATGCTTTCGTTAAGCTTTTATTGTTCCTCCAAAAACCCAAGTTTGAGTTTTTTGAGTTGCTGAATTTCGAAGGTCAAACGTTTTGATTGAAGCCAAATAACATTTTTTGTTCAGTGTGTGATTAAAGATTCAACGAGTCATTTATTCATTTGGTGCCATTAGTAAGTAGTGATCTATGGTACCCTGAGGTTCAAGTTTGCAAAGCGTTGTGTGAAGTCGTTGGATAAGTGAAATAGAAACAAGATGAAGATTGATATGATTATATATCTCATCTTGGTTACAGGATGAGAAGGTAGCAGTCCTTGTTGGAACAGTTACTGATGATGTTAGAGTTTATGAGGTGCCTGCAGTGAAGGTGACTGCACTGAGATTCACTGAGAGGGCTAGAGCGAGAATTGAGAATGCTGGAGGAGAGTGTTTGACATTTGATCAATTGGCTCTTAGGGCTCCCCTTGGACAGAACACGGTATGGATTCAGATTTTTGTTGATTGTTATTGTGATACTCTACTGTCCTGGAAATGCTAGATATTGAACCATCTCCCCACTTAAGGCCACTTTCAGAACATTTGGCAACACACTTGACGGAAGATTCTTTAATGTTCAGTGGCCATGTTTTATAAAAATGCATGCCATGGTAATATTCACATGTATGATTTTGTAACTGGCTTCTACATCTGGCATCTGCATCATCTGTGTGTCAATCATGTGAAATCATTACCGGTAATTTCATTCACTTGATGGCATGATTGTTTAGAAAATGATGACATGCTTTATACTTCCGGAAAGCGAACCTTTAAGTCTTGACGTTTGTCATAGAATTTTACCAATATTACTGTGTGTTAGTGTTGGGATTTGCATATTCATTTTTATATTTGAATGATGTCTCTGTGACAGCTTTTCATATATGAAAAATTGACAGCTTAAGCAATATATTGGTCAAGATTTTTATGTCGAATACTTGTATTTCTGAAGTTGGATTGCTTCTGAAGGTCATAAATTAACTATGACTGTTGGTCATTGCAGGTCCTGCTTAGAGGCTCGAAGAAACGTGAAGCAGTCAAACACTTTGGTCCTGCTCCCGGTGTACCCCACAGCCATACCAAGCCATATGTTAGGGCCAAGGGTAGGAAA
The DNA here is from genome assembly GCA_036186865.1 of Eustoma russellianum. Classification (NCBI taxonomy): domain Eukaryota; kingdom Viridiplantae; phylum Streptophyta; class Magnoliopsida; order Gentianales; family Gentianaceae; genus Eustoma; species Eustoma russellianum. The sequence continues at coordinate 7,842,846 of AP025046.1, forward strand.
TTTGAGAGAGCTAGAGGAAGGAGGAATAGCAGAGGTTTTAGAGTTTGAGTTTGTTTATCACTTTTCTTTTATCTGCGCAATTCCGAACTATAAATTTTTTCCGGTGTTTGAGAATTTCTTTCGACATCTTTGAGGCCTAATCTGTTGTTGTTTTCACACTTAAATTTTTATGTTTCAATCAGGATTATTTCAATTTAAGATGTCATTTTGCGGTAACTCTTTGCTTATTTTTGGCTGGCACTCTAGGGAAGTTGGGAAGAAGATTACCTAACATATTTTGTATTACTTCTTCTAACCAACCCAATAAGGGATTGCCTTGTGTATCCAATTTTGTGTACGGTGATCTTCTCTCTGAACTATGTAGACTTATCTCCTTGCTGCTTATTTTAGACACCCCTGCACTCAATCATCTTTTTTCACCTCTGACGGCCCCATAACCGGTACGATAGGATACTGACTTATCCCCTTGCTGCTTGTTTTAGGGACCTCTGCACCCAATGGTCTTTTTTCACCTCTGATGGTCCCATAACCAGTAAGATAGGATGCACTGACGGGCCTTGTGAACGGTTGCCTCTTCCTGTCTTTTAACAGGAGTCTTTATAATTTAGTACAGTTAATTTGGAGGTTGGTTTCGGGCTAGCAGTTGTGAGAGAGCCACATGTTGCCTATTTCCTCTATGCATGTCCTCAGTCTGTCACGTCTACGATAGTTTAGCTAGTATTCAGCGGATGAGATCAGGGCAGGTCACATGTGAGGCAATTTCTGAGGCCACGAATCAGATCCGGCAACGTGGCACAGGCTGCCTAAATTAAAAAAAAAAAAACGCTCCAGCATAAACTTAAACATCTTAAGCTTTCTTCATCCGCTCCTCATCTGAATAGTTGCGAAAACCACCGATCCGTCATTGGGCTGGTCAGCTGGTCCAAGTATTCCACATTCAGTTATCATTTTGATGTTTCTACATTCATATGTAAGACCTCTTTAGTGCTGTTGTTGGGATGCGTTCATGTCGCAACACAACCTGTATGACCTTATTCTTGAACTCTACTTGTTTATGTCGCAAGAGGACTGAAAAGGGGGGATGGCTGAGGAGAAAAGGAAGAAGTTTACTACTGGAGGATTAAGGTAGGGGAAAGGGACGAGATCAGAGGGGCTTCCTACTTCGCCGGAGAAGATGGGGGGAGGCTTTTAAATTTTTGGTCTTCGTCGAAACTAGGGGAAGGAGGTAAAAGGGGGGGAAACCGAGGACAATTTAGGAGGGGCCTCTGTTTTAATATGACACGTGGCCGGATCTGATTCGCGGCCTCATAAATTGCTTCACATCTGACCTGTCCAGATCCCATCCGAGTATTCAGATCGCAGCGAAATTGCTGGTTAATATTTCGCTGGTTAATGAGTTGGTATGTATTAGTTGAATCAAATAGAATTGTAACTTGCGAGTTATCAAAAAGACGCTCGTATGTCTATAAGTGGATCTTGGGTCGTGGAATTCCATCTATGAGGGGGGTCTACTAGGATGTAATACCAGTGTGAAACAAGCTATACAATCAGTGCCGAATACTGATCTCCAACAATTTGTCACACTGAGCTATACGATCAGTGCCGAATACTGGATTCCAACAATTTGTGTAAACATCAGCTGCTCATGGATGCCATTAAGTGTGGCAATTTCAGATACGACATGAAAATACGACTCGAACCTGACTCGCTTCTCATGGGTATGTGTATAACATTGGCGGATTTCGTGTACAAATCGGATAAGACCTAAAACTTGCCTGCTAAGAGCGAGTCGTGTCCAGGTATCCCTGTGGGTTACTCATTTAAATCTGATATACCTGATTTTTTAAATATATTTTAAATATAAATTATAAATTATTAAAGTAAAAATTATAAAATAAAAAAAAAGGAAAATCCTAAAACCTAAAAATCTAATCCATTCCTTTCTTTTTCCTTGCAATTGTCCCCGTCGTCCCTACGTTGTTTCAATAATATATTGTAACAGTAGTCATTTTAAATACATGAAACCTGAAAATACACAAAACCTAAAAATACCTGAAAAATACACAAAATGATAAGTACACAGTACATTGTAATGGTAGTCCTTTTAAATACATGAAACTTGAAAATACACGAAACCTGAAAATACCTGAAAAATACACAAAACGGCCCATACACGACCTGGAATATTCGCACTTGTGAAGTTTGTGGGCATACCTGATACACGACACGAAACCTGACATATATAAGTTTGAGTATCTATTTTCGTACACGTGAAGGAAACGGATAAAGTATGAATCTAGTACTTTGATATCCGAAGCTCAACAAACACATAACACGACCTTTTTGCCACCCCTAGCATCATTGCGCTTGAGTTTGACAAAATTTAGATCTCTTCTGATTAATAGAGTAGTAATTCTATTTGTTAGTTTTTTTAGAAGTGGTTTCTCCCATAAAATATTCGTGATTTACTAGCACAAGATGAGTTTGACAAAATTTCGATCTCTTCTGATAATTGAGTAGTAAAATTTATTTGTTATTGTCCTTCTGAGTGTGGTTTCTCGCCTACAATATTCGTGATTTGCTTGCTATTCAGTGGGCAAAAACCTCATCGACTACTAGTTGCAGGATAATATGTTTTCTGACACAAGAAAATTGAAGGAGCTGAAGTGCTAAACGATGGATATTTGCAGACCTCGTAAACAAGATGTAAAAATTTTTCAATTTTGTGTTAGTGGTTCAATGTTTATGTGTAACGTGTCCATAATTTTGCAATCAAGTAACCAGAGTAAGATTGAGGTGAACTGTTTGTTATAAACTTAAGTAATACAATATCAGAGACGAAAGAGAGGAGAATAATGTTATTTCTCTTCAATCCTTTATCAAATATTTCCAACATAGTGCCATATTCATAGTACATATAGGATAGGGATACATTGTATATGTTCATGGCATTTAGACATCCACACATATTTCGAAGTGTCTATTACAATATTCTATAACACGACATTCTATAACACATTATTCCATACCATTCCTCCTTAGATGTCCAACATTTATAAAATATGCCTCGTTGCCAAGAAAACACAGTGGGATAAAAACTTGGAGGAAGGAAAAAGAGTACATATTCATAATAATTAGTAAGTGTGATACACTGCTTCGTTAAAACATTGCCAAGAAAAACCCTGTGGGATAAAAAATTTGGACGAATGAAAAAGAGTACAGTGTGTATGTGGTAATCACACTCCCCCTGATGCTGGCAAGAGTTCTTTGAGTCAACGCATTCCAATGTTGTAGGTCATCTCTAAATATAGTCATTGGTAGTGCTTTATTGAACGAGTCGGCAACCTTCTGACTTGATTGTAATTGTTGTATATTAATGTCGCCATTCTTCTCAAGATCATATGTGTAGACAAATTTGTTAAGTTGTAAAACGTTTTGATGATGAAAAGATGTTTTGAATGAGTTAAATTTATGTTTGATATTTGATGCAAGATGGGCAAATCACACTATGTCCAAAGATGGTTGAGATTGGAACTCACTGGTTGACATCGATCTCTCAAGCTGGGGACATCGATCGATCGATGTCACTTCAGCCCCTGACATCGATCGATCGATGTCACTTCAGCCCCTGACATCGATCGATCGATGTCGATCAAAGAGCATCGAACTCTCAACCAGAGGACATCGATCGATCGATGTCACTTCAGCCCCTGACATCGATCGATCGATGTTGATCAGGAAACATCGATCTCTAAACCAAGTGACATCGATCGATCGATGTCACTTCAGCCCCTGACATCGATTGATCGATGTCAGGCAGTGTCAAAACTGCAATCTTCTGGAGGACATCGATCTCTCCCTTCCAGGCACTTCGATCGATCGATGTCCCACAGAATTCAAATTTTTTGAACGTTGGAACAAAATCCAAGAGAGATTTATGATGTTTTCTCTCTCCAATCTTGCTAAAATTTCTTGTGGACTTTAACCCAACCTATTACATGCTTCCTTGACTATTGTATACATGTCTAAGATTCTCTAGGGTGGCTATCCAAGATCAAATCACTCCATAGGATGGCTAGAGACTATTTGGGCATTATCTTGACATTTTTGAATATGAAGACTTGGTGGAGAGCCTCAACAACGTGGTGAACTTCATCTATAAATAGAGGAGGCTTGGATCGAGCAATTACACACTTTCAACATCATCTAGCTTCATTTTCCATTGTTGTATATTTCTCTCATACTTATAAATTTGCTTAAAGCTTGTTTAGCTTTTCTTTGTTCTTCCTTGTTGTATATTGAGAGAAAGTGAGCCAAGCACAAGAGAAACCATAAATATTTGATCTCTTGCTTGTGCTTAGACTTGTGAGAAAGTGTGAACCTTACTATATTTCTTCAACCCACTGTGAGAAGTTCTTGAGGGAACTTTTGTTGAAGTTGTGAGGAAGCAAGAATGTGTTCTTGCTAAGAGCTGTAGTTGCTGTAGTTGGACAAGTGTGTTTTGTGCAAAAGGTTGCTGTTGTTGTTGCTTACACTAAGGTATTAGTGTGAGTATTGTTGTGGTTGTTCTTATTGTTCATAATAAGAAGAGTAGTTGTTGAAAATCCACTTTGGCAACAAAGTGGTAGTGGAGTAGAATCATTTACGATTCGAACCACTCTATATCCGGTGTACTCATTCACTATTTCTCATCTCTCATTCTTGCTCTGATTTTGAATATCTTTTTGAGTTGAGCCAAACGAGAAAATTCCGCAAAAGAGCCAAACACTCTATTCACCCCCCCTCTAGAGTGTATTTCGGACCTAAAAAATTGGTATCAGAGCCTAACCTTGATTGCTTGGCCTATAAGGTTAAAGATCATAGCAATGACAACCTCAACCTCAACCTCAACCTCTTCATCTCCTAAGCCTACTGCACTATTTTCCGGATCAAACACTAAAGCACCTATGTTTGATGCCCAAAATTATTCCTTGTGGAAATTTTGAATGATCAATCACTTGAAAGACTGTGGATTTGATATATGGAGAGCCGTTGTCAAAGGAATTGAAGTTCCTATGATTACCAACTCAAAAGGAGAATCAATATTCAAAGATGAGGATGACTACACCGATGAAGAAAAGATAAGATTTGCCATTAATGGCAAAGCATTTGATATTCTCTCAAGTGCTCTCACCACCACCAAGCTTATAAGACTTCAAGGTCTTGAAACAGCCCATGAGGCATGGAAAAGGCTTGAAATGATACATGAAGGAACTGAGCAAGTGAGAATGGCCAAACGACTTATGCTCATGAAGGAGTATGAGATGTTCGGAATGAAAAGCGGTGGAAAGATTGAGGAGACAATCGATCGATTCACACGAATAGTGAATCAACTTTCCATAGTGGACAAGAAAATCTCAAATGAAGACCTTGTCTCAAAACTCCTCAACTCTTTGCCTAGAGAATGGACACCCAAAGTCACCGCCATCACCGAATCAAAGAATCTCAAGGCTCTTACCCTTGATGAGCTATCCGGTAATCTTCTTACTCATGAAATTCTTATTGATGAACAAAATATGATGAACCCTATCAAGCCTACACAAACATCACACAAAGGATTGGTGGTAGAGTCCGATGAATCGGATGAGGAAGTTGCCCTTCTAGTAAGAAAATTTAGAAGAATGGCAACTAGAAATAAAGCTCAAGCAAGAAAGTTCTTTAAAAGACCATCTAAAGAAAAGGAAGCAAGTAAAAATTGCTATAGATGTGGTCGACCCGGTCATCTCATTGCCGATTGCCACGTAAAAGAGCCGCAAAAGCAAGAGAAGGTCTTTCCTCAAAAGAAGAAAGCCCTCAATGCAGAAGTAACCACGTGGGATGATCTCCTTTCGGAATCGGAAGGAGAAGAGAGTGAAGATCAAGGTGTTGGACTTGTTGCAATAGTTGACAATCCAAAGACTCAACATACTTGTCTCATGACGATTGAAGATGATCTTGAGGTAAATTCTAATCCTTCAAATTTGCATGATGGAATAGGAGATTTACAAGATGACTTTGAAAAATTGAATTTAAAGTATAAGCATTTGAAGAAAGAGTTCAAGAAATGCATCTTAGAAAATAAGAGCTTGCATGACAAGAATATTTTGATGTTTCAAGAGCATGACATCATACTCACCATGCATAAAACCGTAGCTCTTGAAAATGTAGAAATTAGAAAAGAATATGAGAAACTAAAGATAGACTTACAAAGACTAACAAATGGCAAAAATAATTTAGACATACTACTTGGAAATCAAAGAATTAGAAATGATAAATCCGGTTTAGGATTTAATTCATCATCTTCTTCTATTAAGCCTAAGTCCTTAAAGAAGAAGGCAAATCATAGAAAAACACAACGAAATTCATCACCCTCTAAACCAAAGCATGTACCCACTTGTTTTCATTGCAATAAACTAGGATATGTGAAGAAAGCATGTAAAACTAGATTTTGAAGCACATATGTTTGGAAGCCTAAGGGTCAACAAACTAACCTTAAAGGACCCAATCATCAAAGGGTACCAATGCATACATCTTTTGGTTTTGTAGGCCTCTCAAGATAAATGGAGTAGCCAAAGAAGAAGGAACCAAATGGCTTATGGACAGCAGATGTTCAACGCACATTACCGGAGACAAAACGTTGTTCACCAAGCTCAAGCTCCAAGATGGTGGAACGGTGCATTTTGGCAATGGGAAAGCCAAAATCCTTGGACATGGAGAAATTGGTAACTCTTCTTTTACTATTAATAATGTATTATGGGCTTAAGTATAATTTCATAAGTGTTAGCCAACTATGTGATGCAGATTTTCAAATTGGATTTGTGAAAAGAAAATGTGTTGTGAAAAAGAACGATAAGATTGTTTTTGAGACTATACGTAAAAATGATGTTTACAAATTTAGCACACATGATTTAATATCACAAAATTTCTTGCCTAGTTGCCAAAAATGATTTGACTCAACTATGGCATAGACGACTTGGACATATTAGTTTTAAAAATTTCAAAGATATTTGCAAAAATGAAAAAGTCCAAGGTCTTCCAAAATTAATTTTGCGAAAATCATGGCTTATGTGACACTTGTCAAAAGGCAAAACTTGTTAAAACAAGCTTCAAGCCTAAAAGTGAAATCTCCACCACCAAACCCCTACAATTGCTTCATATGGATTTGTATGGGGATATTGGTACGACAAGTCTAAGTGGAAAACGTTACACCTTTGTGGTGGTAAATGACTTCTCTAGGTACACTTGGGTAATGTTTTTAGCTAAAAAGAACGATGCATGCAAAGAATTTATAAAGCTTTGTAAGAGATTAGAAAATCAAAGAGAGGACACAATTAAGGAAATTAGAAGTGATAGAGGTGGTGAGTTTGATGGAGAATTTCAAGAATTTTGTGTATCCAAGGGGTATGGACACAATTTCTCAGCTCCAAGAACTCCTCAACAAAATGGTGTTGCAGAAAGGAAGAATAGAACACTTCAAGAAATGAGTAGAGTCATGCTAAACGAATTTGAGCTACCCAAATATTTTTGGGCCGAAGCGGTAAATACCGCTTGTCATGTGATCAATAGAGTTTATTTGAGACCATTTCTCAAAAAGACTCCTTATGAGCTTTGGAAAGGTAGAGTACCAAATATTGGTTATTTCAAGGTATTTGGTTGTAAGTGCTTTATACTTAACACCAAAGATAACTTGGATAAACTCGACTTCAAAGCGGATGAAGGAATCTTTATGGGTTATGCTCAAAATAGCAAGGCATTTAGAGTATATAATAAAAGAAGCATGAAAGTTGAAGAATCAATTCATGTAAAATTTAGTGAACTCAATGAGGATAAATCAAACATCAATGATGATGATGATGATGAAATAATTGAAGTAAGTCATATAGAGAAATTTAAGAATCCAAAAGGTAATATCGTTATTGACCTTAGGATTGATCCCCTTGAACCTAAGGTTGAAGATGAAGAAATAGGAGGAGATACCTCAAATTTACCGGATTCATATAAGTATAGGAAAGATCACCCTAAAGAATTGATATTAGGTGAAACTAGCCAAGGCATAATGACTAGGAGAAAATTCAATGAAAATGCTTTCATTTCACAAGTTGAACCTAAAAATATAAAGGAGGCAATAAATGATGAAGATTGGGTATTAGCTATGCAAGAAGAATTAAATCAATTTGAAAGAAGTGATGTTTGGGAATTAGTTGCTAAACCAAGTGATCATCCCGTAATTGGCACTAAATGGGTATTTAGAAACAAAATGGATGATAAAGGAAACATCACTAGAAACAAAGCTAGGTTAGTAGCCCAGGGATATAGGCAAGAGGAAGGCATAGACTATGATGAGACCTTTGCCCCCGTAGCTAGGTTAGAAGCTATTAGGATGCTATTAGTATATGCATGCTATAAGGATTTCAAACTATATCAAATGGATGTGAAATCCGCATTCTTGAATGGAATAATTCAAGAAGAGGTCTATGTAGCTCAACCACTGGGGTTTGAAAATCATGATTATCCAAATCATGTTTTTAAACTCAAAAAGGCCCTTTATGGACTTAAACAAGCTCCTAGGGCTTGGTATGATAGATTAAGTAACTTCCTACTTGAGAATGAGTTTTCAAGAGGAAAAGTCGACACTACTCTTTTTATTAAAGAACAAGGAAACCATCAATTGCTTATTCAAATTTATGTGGATGATATTATATTTGGTGCTACTAATGATTCTCTTTGTGAGCATTTTGCAAAATTGATGGAAGGAGAATTTGAAATGAGCATGATGGGTGAACTCAACTACTTTCTTGGTCTTCAAATCAAGCAAACTCAAGATGGAGTATATATATCTCAAACAAAGTATACAAAGGATTTGCTCAAAAAGTACAAATTTGAGGATGGAAGAAGTGTGAGCACTCCAATGAGCACAAGTACAAAGCTTGACAAAGACGAAAAAAGAAAGCCGGTTGAGGTAACAAAATATAGGGGTATGATTGGTAGTTTACTCTATTTAACCGCTAGTAGGCCGGATATTTTGCATACTGTGTGCCTATGTGCTAGATTTCAAAGTATGCCTAAGGAATCACATTTAGTTGCTGTTAAACGTATCTTTAGGTATTTAAAAGGAACCTTGAACTTTGGATTATTTTATCCCAAAAATGGTTGTTTTGATTTAAGAGGATATAGTGACTCCGACTATGCCGGAAATCTTGTTGATAGGAAAAGCACCTCCGGGACGTGTCAATTCCTTGGGGATTGCTTGGTTTCTTGGTTCTCCAAGAAACAAAATAGTGTGTCACTTTCAACGGTAGAATCCGAATATGTATCGGCCGCTTCGTGTTGTGCACAACTACTTTGGATGATCAATACTTTGAACGATTATAATGTCAAGTTTGATAAAGTTCCCATCCTATGTGACAATACCTCAGCCATAAGTATAGCGCAAAATCCAGTACATCATAGTAGGACCAAACATATAGAGGTGAGGCATCACTTCATAAGAGATTGCATCCAAAAGGGATTGGTATGCGTTGAATTTGTCCCAACAAATGACCAACTAGCGGATATATTCACAAAATCCCTGCCAACCGAGACATTCGAATCAATTAGAACAAGATTAGGAATGATAAATAGAGGTTAAAGGGTTAAAAATGTCAAAAATACAGATTTCTGCATACATTGATCGATCTATGTGGAAGTCTCAGAGACTGATGTCTCTTAAGACATCGATCGATCGATGTTAAGGACATCGATCGATCGAAGTCCCAGACATCGATCGATCGATGTTAGCGGGACAGGGTTTATAAAAACTGCGAAAACCCCCCATCTCTTCATTTTCTACTTCGAACCCTAAACTCTCTCAAGCGAAAAAACACCCATTTCGTCCCCTAAACTACAAAATCCTTGCTCAAGCTTCATTTTTTTCCTTCAATACTATCACACTCCACATATATTCTTCAAGTTTCATCACTATATTCAAAAATTTCGTGACCTAATCTTCTCATGGCCCCAAGAACGAAAAATCATCCCAAGAGGAAGAGAACATCTCAAGCACAAAATCAACCACATATTCCAACGGGTTCTAGAACAACAGGACTAAGGAAGCAACCAGAGCCATCCCAAGAACATCTGCTCTGTGAGGTTAGAGAAAGCCTTGGTATTCGAAATTTCCCTTGGCTTAAAACTGGAGAATATGAGAATGCACTAGCTGCACCTCTAGGTTCAGGTATATTCACTCACATCTCTCTTAGAGCGCAATTATTATTTGAAGAATGGAAAAGTAGCAAGAGGTCTACTATTCCATTGAAACTGCTCAAAATTGAGGACATTTTGAGCAATGAGGAATTAAAAAAATCACTGATTGGTTGTATGCTCAAAAAATGGATGTTTATTTGGGATTCTTCTGAGATGGGTTCCATGTCGACTCGTTATACACGGATGTTTTATGCTAATCTTTGGATTAACTATCTCAATGGAAAGCCGTTTTCTCTAAATTCGGTGATTGATGGTCAAGGTTTCATTTCACACCAAACAGATTAATGAAATACTTGGTGCACCTGATGAGGGATTCCAAGATTTCGATCCTTGGAAGTGGGACTATTACAAGTACCAAGTGACCGAGGACGAAGTCAAAACCTTTCTTGGATTCCACCCCACGAGAAACACAAATAACATGCCTTTAGTTTATCGAGTTTTGCTTGCCATCGTTACTTTCTGTGTAAATGGAAAATCCGCAAAACTTCCAAGCAACCTAGACTTTTATATTACCTACCGCATAGCCATGAAGGAACAAGTAAACTTTGGGGAAGTTTTCTTTGAAAATGTATTGGAGGCAGTTACCAAGAAATCAAAAGCACTTCCTTACAGTAATCTGATATATAGATTGTTGAGAAAGGCCGATATAGTGTTGGATGACGAGTATGAAGAGTCCATTACCAATAAGGATTATTACACAAAGTTTAACATCCAGCAAATTCTTAAGTCAAGGAAGGAAGCGCAACGACGGGGTGGTACTCATGACTTTGAGGAAGATGAAGCTGAAAATGAGCCGGTATTGCCTACACATCCTACTGAGCCAACCGTTGAACCCCAACCTAACCCTCAAAGTCTTACCTCCCGAATAGACAAAGGAAAAGCTCCAATAGAGGAAGACAGTGACTCCGGGGATGAATTCAATGCAGAGGCTGAGATTAATGATTTACATCGTTATCTCGATCAATGGGGAGAAGACTTAACTAAGGAAGCAGTCCGTATTGATGATTTGGAAAAGGACAACACAAATCTCACAAAAAGGGTCAAAAATTTAGAAACGGAGCTCACTATACAAAAGACCAAGTATCAAAAATTGAAGACAAAGCTTAAAGCGGTACTCTCCGGATTATGTTTCTCTTCTGATGAAGAGTAGTTATCCCCATTCCCTCGTAGCTATGGAGTAGTTTTACAAGTTTGAGTTTACTAATGTATCTCAAAACTTGATATTTCCTAATGATATTTATCCTTCATTTTAGTGTCTCTTATTTTTGATGTTTTCAAAAAGGGGGAGAAGTTGATGCTAATAGTTTATGTTCTTGATATGTTGATGCTAATAGTTTATGTTCTTTATATGTTGATGCTAATAGTTTACGTTCTTGATATGTTGATACTAATGGTTTATGTTCTTGATATGCATGCTAATGGTTTATGTTCTTGATATGCCTTAAGATGTTGAAGTCTTAGAACTTGTTATGCCTTAAGATATTGGTTTGGTATAGGTTGGGCATTGGCATGGGTGGCATGTTTTGGTTTGGTTGGAAATTGGCATGATTTGGTGGCATATTTCGGCATAGTTTGTTGGGCATTGCATAATTTGGTTTTGGCATATTATCTTAAATGTCTCATCTTGATATTGGTGTTCCTTGCATCACATGGCTTAGTTTGAGAAGTTGGATGTGGCATGACATAGCATAAAGTTTCTTGGCATGATATCTTACATATTGAAATGATGAAAATGTGAAACTTGATGCATGGGTTGAGGGGGAGCATAAACTAAGGGGGAGTTGTAAAATATCAAGTATAGTTGAAAATGTATCATGTAAAAACATCTTTTGAATCATGGTTTTGAAATCATCAAAAAGGGAGAGATTGTTAAGTTGTAAAATGTTTTGATGATGAAAAGATGTTTTGAATGAGTTAAATTTATGTTTGATATTTGATGTAAGATGGGAAAATCACACTATGTCCAAAGATGGTTGAGATTGGAACTCACTAGTTGACATCGATCTCTCAAGCTGGGGACATCGATCGATCGATGTCACTTCAGCCCCTGACATCGATCGATCGATGTCGATCAGAGAGCATCGAGCTCTCAACCAGAGGACATCGATCGATCGATGTCACTTCAGCCCCTGACATCGATCGATCGATGTTGATCAGGAAACATCGATCTCTAAACCAAGTGACATCGATCGATCGATGTCACTTCAGCCCCTGACATCGATCGATCGATGTCAGGCAGTGTCAAAACTGCAATCTTCTGGAGGACATCGATCTCTCCCTTCCAGGCACTTCGATCGATCGATGTCCCCCAGAATTCAAATTTTTTGAACGTTGGAACAAAATCCAAGAGAGATTTATGATGTTTTCTCTCTCCAATCTTGCTAAAATTTCTTGTGGACTTTAACCCAACCTATTACATGCTTCCTTGACTATTGTATACATGTCTAAGATTCTCTAGGGTGGCTATCCAAGATCAAATCACTCCATAGGATGGCTAGAGACTATTTGGGCATTATCTTGACATTTTTGAATATGAAGACTTGGTGGAGAGCCTCAAAAACATGGTGAACTTCATCTATAAATAGAGGAGGCTTGGATGGAGCAATTACACACTTTCAACATCATCTAGCTTCATTTTCCATTGTTGTATATTTCTCTCATACTTATAAATTTGCTTAAATCTTGTTTAGCTTTTCTTTGTTCTTCATTGTTGTATATTGAGAGAAAGTGAGCCAAGCACAAGAGGAACCATAAATATTTGATCTCTTGCTTGTGCTTAGACTTGTGAGAAAGTGTGAACCTTACTATATTTCTTCAATCCACTGTGAGAAGTTCTTGAGGGAACTTTTGTTGAAGTTGTGAGGAAGCAAGAAGGTGTTCTTGCTAAGAGGTGTAGTTGCTGTAGTTGGACAAGTGTGTTTTGTGCAAAAAGTTGCTGTTGTTGTTGCTTACACTAAGGTATTAGTGTGAGTATTGCTGTGGTTGTTCTTATTGTTCATAATAAGAAGAGTAGTTGTTGAAAATCCACTTTGGCAACAAAGTGGTAGTGGAGTAGAATCATTTATGATTCGAACCACTCTATATCCGGTGTACTCATTCACTATTTCTCATCTCTCATTCTTGCTCTGATTTTGAATATCTTTTTGAGTTGAGCCAAACGAGAAAATTCCGCAAAAGAGCCAAACACTCTATTCACCCCCCTCTAGAGTGTATTTCGGACCTAGAAAAATTTTGGTGATATATGCTTCATTCTTTATTGATGTAGCCATTTTCAACTTGAACAATACATCTACCATTATCTTCAAACAATGTTGTCGGTGTCTTTGATATGATGAATCATCAACCTCAAGCAAATTCATTCACATCTTGCTTCATGCAATGCCAAAATCTTATAATGATGGAGAGATGGTTGTTACTTTCTGTTTCACTAATCTCCATAATATGATCGCACCAAAACATATCCATTCTGTGGTCTTTCCTCATGCAAGTCAGATAGATAGCCAGCATCAGCATAACCCACTAATTGTGGTTCTACCTTCCTTGAATAGTATAAACACTCCTGTGATGTGCCATGAAGATAAAAATGTGTTCGACATCATTTCAATGTCTTCGTGTTGGTGTTGAGCTATACTTTGTCAATAAATTCATTGAAAATGATATATAGTATCGAAATTCGCAAGATACTTTAATGCACAAACAACACTAAGATATGGTACTTCAGGACCAAATAATTCTTCGTTATCTTCTGGTGGTCGAAATGAGTCTTTCTTTATATACAATGATTTCTAACAAGAGTTAGATCATCAACATATCCTGACAGATTGTTTTAATCTTGATATGCAATTTAAATCCTTCTGGGATTTTATATAAATATCATCATCTTATAATCCATATAAGTAAGCGGTAACTACATTTATTAACCGCATATCAAGGTTTAAGTGACTGTTATGCTGACTGAATACTGTAATGTTGTGGCGTCAATTATCGGGGAATATGTGTCATCATTGTCAAGCATAGTTCTTTGTGAAAAACCTATTTATATCCAATATGTTTGATCCCTTCAGGGGGTTTGGACTGCATGTCAAAAAAATTTGCGACTTTCACTTCAAGGGTTTGGACTACGGGTCCAAATGCTTACATTCTAATCATCGTAGTTCTGCTTATATTGCATATTTCTATTTTGACCAATGATTTCTGTGTCGACACTTTTCAGTTAACATTGGTTCAGGTCCTGATTCATAATTTCACATGTAATCCCTTAATCAAAACATGATCAATAATGATCATTTGTCTATTCCAATTTTCTCTTGTACTTTAGGTGCATAATTCAAAGAGATCTTTTCAAAATTGTGTTCACTTGCTTCTTCAAGAGCAGTTTGTTTATTGATTTTTAGACTGATCAGTTCTTATTTCTATAGCGCTTTCAAGTTGTGAACTTCTTTTCTCTTCTGGAGTATGATTTGTACCATTCCCTTTCGAGAGCTTTTATCTTTTACATCAACTAGGCGTCCACATTTTAGACTTGTGTTTGGTATTACCATTATCATGTCCTTCAGAGACATCAAGTCAATTCGGCGTATTCATCGCTGAAATGTGGGATTTTATTATCATTTTACTTGTTTCTCGCATTTTTTTGTTGATCCAGGTGAGATAGTGAAGGAACGTTCTATGTAATTTCACGCCATTCTTCAGGACATGATACTGTCTCTCCCCTTAACGGCGGGAAAACTAACTCACCAAATCAATGCTGATGCATGTATAATTACATATCCCCAAGCTCATGTGGGTAAATTGGACCTTAAAATCAAACGTCTAGCAATCAGCTGTAAACGCTTAATAAATGACACTGCTGGGTCATTTTAAGTGTGCACACTTGCAACTGAATGCTAAACGCCAATCTTATGGCATACAATAATTAGTAAAAGTATTTGGGAATGCATGCTCCAAAGTATATAAAATGAGCAAGAAGCTAGGCAAAAGCTATTGTTCCCTGTGGGAGAAAACTCACATGAGCGACACACACAATCACGAGATAATAGAAGCTGCTTGTTCTTTAAAGAAATAGTACAAGCGGCTGGTTGGTTAAAAAAATGCACATGTGAGGATGGTACAATTGTACGCATCATTAGTGTATCCGGGTGACCAAGTCGATCATGCCATAACATAAATAGCTTTGGATCAATGAACTTCTGGTTCATCACAATATGAGATTCTTGTGGATGTATAGTCATAATACAATCCAGATGAGAAAATTGGGAAGTGTTCTTTAACAAGGTTCTGGCATGCACTACTGTATGTTATATAAAAATTCCATATTCCCCTGATTCATGGTTTCAATGTGGAAACCATTGAGACGTATATCTTTAAAACTCAATTAGTTTTTCTTTGACTTGGTAGAAAATAATGTCATATTAACCAGTATGTGTATCACCCGTTACTCTTCTGGAATCCTTAATCAATGTCGGAGTACCCGAGTTTTAATATTCGATTTTGCCAATTATTGCTCTTCTAGAGACTTCAAACAAATTCGTGTGCGTCATTCCAATGTCAACTAAACATATGTCCATATCATTCATCTTGGACAATATGTTAGTATCAAAATTGATTTCAAAATATCAATTCCGAAACAGCCAATCGTGCTTCTTCAAGAAACACTCTTCACACATCAATCTATGTGATGTTACCGACCTATGCAAAATGAACTTCTTATCCTTGCCTTCATTCTTCTGGGATGTCTTGATAAAGATCAAGAAAATTCATTGTTGTCAAGTACGGACCATTGGCCTTGGGCTCAACAAATCCGTTTAGTCGGTGCACCATTTTTCATAGCCTTGGCATTTTCTTGATGTTTTTCCTTGTTTTACCGTTTCAGGTGGTATGATGTAAAATTTCTATAATGTCCATGACCATGATCATGTAGACTATTATTGTAGGACCTGCAAGGCACCACTGGAAGGGGGGTTGAATAGTGGGTGCGGAAAATTTGGTTTTTAAAATCATTTTAATCCAAAAACCCAACTTCTGAAAACAGTTTCTGTTTTTAGGACCTGTTTTGCAACGTTTTGAAAACTAGGTTACAGGTCTTCAAAAATTCTGAAATTTGGAGAGATCTTAGTCTCAGTTGTCCTGAGTATCTCCTAAAAATTTCAGATCAAAATTCAACCTTTAACCCTTTAAAAATCGTTGGTGGTCAGATTGCACAAATCTGCCAGAAACGATAGTATGATTTAAAAATTTATTCCAATTAAACCGTGGCTCCAAATGGTCTAAAAATTCAATGACAAACCTCTTATTATGTGTATTTAATTGGGTTGAAACAGTTTTGAAAAATTCCTTTGGGAAGTTAGTCAGATACGTTCAAAGTCTCAACATTTGTAAGCCTGAAAATCAGACTGCACTAGTCTCAGAACTTTTGACGTTTGGATGACTTATACTTGTCCAAAAGCGTTTAAAATTACGCCAAATGAAACTTAAAACGTGTGGCTATGTTTCTGAAAAGTTTCATGATTTTTGAAATTCGTTTGATATTTTTAATATCGCGATGAAAATGATGCATTGTGCTGGAAACTGAAAGTAAGTGCTGAAAAGTAAAGAACACAAGAAATTTTATACTGGTTCGGTTAAATCAACCTACTCCAGTCTTCGAGGACACCTTCCTCGGTTATCACTAATCACAAAACAACAAACAACACTTTACCACACAGGGTTGATGGAGTTATACACCAACTCCAACCCTTTACAAACATTACAAAGAATCACAATGATCACGAACACCACCAACGAGCAGATGAAAGATTGATCACACCTTGATCAATCTTTTACAACAATATAGCGTGTATGGTGATTTATATGAAGCCTATACAATATGTATGAATATGTATACAATAGGATTTGAGAGAGAAGAAGAAAGAAAGGTAGAAGAAGGAGATGATGAAACGTTTTGCACTTGAAGGTTTGTGAGACTTGTCTTGTCTTTTGTTTGCTCTCCTTCTCCTCTTTTTATCAAGTTGTGGCCGCCCCCTTTTGCTTTTCTTCCCCTTGAAAATTATCTTTTAAGTCGTTGGAAGAATATCTTGCATCATTGTGACATTCACTTGCTTACTTGGCAACACTTCACTGGATGATCATTATAGCCTTGCTTACTTGGCACTCATTGATTGGATAAGAGTTGTCATCATTTGATGACTGTATAAATCTGAAAATATCACTTAAAAAACATGTGCCAATTAGTCATAAAATGTTTCCATAAGTCACATAATTAATTCCATAAAATTTGCGAGACAATTCATCTCCATTAACCTCCATAAAATCGGCCACCTTGATTTTTCCATTGTACTATCCAAGACACATTCAAATTGTTGCCATGTTGGTATTAGATTAATCCATTGAAAATGAAGAATCAAATATGTTGAATTCTAAGACCAATTTTCGGCCATATACATTCAACACATGCTGGAATTTTCAGCATGTGCACTATTCAAGACATATTCAAAACATTGCCATATTATTATCCAATCACTCCATTTGAATTAAAGAAGTAAATAAGTCACCATTAAGCTTAAAAATTCGGCCATTATAGCACACACATGCTGATATGTGACATAGTTTGAAACATTACCTTGTGTAGCTCCCTCCTCTATGTCAAAAACCTTGTATACTTCATTCTTGGCCAATCAAGATGCCAACTAGGCTCCACATGTGCTCCATCAAAGCTGATTTAGGCGTGTAATGTAGGATTGGCATGTGCTGAATTTTATTTTTGCAAACTTTATAAAATAGTGCACAATAATTATACACATATGGTATATTCCAATCAGTCCTAAATTGATTTTTCTGGAACACTTTAGAATATATTGAATATGTAAAAAGTGTCTAGATACATGTTATATGTCATGCCAAAAACGTTCCATGTGTCGTGTTCATAGAAAACCGAATTTTCGACTTTTGTCGATTACACGATTTTTCTCCGATTGAATTCAAACTTTTGCACATGTCATATATATTATGTCACACATAATATACATAGAATAACTCAAATATTCAGCTCTAATGGCTGAAATAAGTGGCGCCCCATGTGCTTAAAATGTTGAATTTGAAATCTCCACAATTTGGCCTTAATTGGGGGTGATTTGTGTGTGCCAACATGGAATGATTTTATGGCTGAATATATCATGTAAGCCACGAAATTTGTGGCCATCTTTGAAGTGTATGGGCTGGCCATCTATATATGACAAGTACGTGACATGTTGACAAAGTTTAGGTATTCACCCGATACGACAATTTTTGGTTTAGAACCTTGTAACGTGTCATAATAATTTTGTCATCACCATGACTTATATCATATAATATAATACCTGAATATACTCATAAATATGAGGTAAGCATGGTGGTGTGACGTTAACATACGTTCGTAAAATATATAACGTGTCGGTAGTACGTTGAAATATATGTGTATAGTGCCTTTTAAAAAAAATCTGAATATATATATATACATATATATATTAAAAGGCGTGTGATAAAGGTGGGAGAGAACTTTCCATTCTTCAATTTGTTGACTTTGTGTCTTTTCCAAATATGGCTTTATTTAATGAACTACTTAGTTCATTTAACTAAGTACTTCACTTAATGAACTAGTTTAATTCATTAATGGTGGCACCTGAAAATAGTTCAAACACAACAAATGTTCGCCATTTGATGTAAGCTTTAAAGCTTCATGGCTCGTTAGTACGACAACATTATATATGAACTATATAAGGCAAGTTTCATGCAAAAACGTGTCAAGTCATAAAACGTGTAATGCATTTCTTTAGTACACGTTATTTAAATTATGCATTTTGTAATCATTCAAACCCTTTTTTTCATCAATTATAATTACTTCCATTCGCTTCATGGAATAGTAGTAATCCGGTCCGGTGATAATAGTGATTTTTCATTGAAAGTTCATTGTATTATTCAACAACTAGCATACATGAAATCATATGAGAATACATTTCGAACTTTCTTTCCTAATATTGCTACTGCAGGAGCATATTGGATACGTGGAAAGTGGGAAACATATTTTTTTATTTTTAACATATACAGGTAAAATATCTGATAAAACAAGATATTCACTCAAAACTACATGTTGGAGTTATTGTTGTAAACTCGGACATGATATGTGTTAGGCATAATGATTCATATGTCCCTAACAGCATTGTGAAGAAATGGTAATCACAAGGACAACTTTTCTTAACACCGAAAATTCCTAGCTTTTATCTATATGAAAGAGGATAGCACTTCCTTGCACTATTACTACTTTAAGGTTTGAGTTCAATCAATATCATGAATAACAAAATTTGGATTCAAATAAACTTGACATTTAAAACAGATCAGTATAACATTCAAAATACTTCAAATAATGCATATTCTAAATGGGCATTTTGGATACAATGAACAATATAATGATTTCACATTTATTCGTCCTATGCAAAAGATTATGTCAAAAGATAGACGAGAAAATATTCAAAAGGAAGGACAGAGTCAATGCTATTATTTGTACTTCAGACATATCCGCTATTCATGCTTCAAGTATGTCAACTAATCATGCTTCCGGCATGTCGACTAATCATGCTTCTGGCATGTCGACTAATCATGCTTCAAGCAATGTAAACAATTCATGTTAACAATTCATGCTTCAGGCATGGCTACTGTGTAATCGTGTAATGACTAACAAATTATATAATATGATAAAACCCCTTATATGACATCAACTAACGATAAATCATTATTAAAAATATGAAGTAAACTGATTCAGTAATACCCAGGAAAGATCGCCATCATTTTCCTAGACAGTATTATCTTTCCACGTAAAATCCCAGACAGACAATGGAGGCACAGACGGCCCCCGTTTAAGTACCGACTTTCTAGACAGAAATTACGTGTACGGTATATTTATCATACCTTCACTATATCAATAGCAAATATTCCAACTCTGTTTCTATGACAACAAGAGAAAGGATGATGTGTTTATATTAGACTGATAGAGTCACGACATTAAAATTTACAAAAGCCCGAAATGAATTCCACACTCAAAGTTGATACGTACTCGTTTCACATCGTCTATTCAAATTGCAATTTAAATTATTACCCATGTTCAAGAAATTCCTTTATTTGTGCAAATTTCATCTCAAGCAAAAAGGCTACACTGTTGCAATCATAAAGCTTTATTTGAAACAACTTCACAATCATCTTCAGTTTTCATGGCACCATATTCTCCTTGCGAATAACACAGCAACGAAAAACTTTGTAGACTTCTTAACTTCCCATTACATATATCTTTCAATCTTTCTGAATGGAAGGGAATTCGCAGATTGTTACAGATAAATTACCAAAGAAAATATCCACTCAGATTTGTCGAGAACCATCTCAATTAGTTGAACCAAGTTCAAAATTCAGCATACAACTAGAGCTTCCCAGACATAGTTAACAAGAACTACAGAGACATACAAGATTTAGAATACCATTATACTCTCCCTGAAGCATATTTTTTTTCTAGAGGAGATCAATAATACCACTGTTTAATTCAATCAAATGCTCACATATAGATATAATGATTACAAACACATTACTTAGAACACCCCACATATAACAAGACAGCAAAATCTACAGGTAGAGGATGTACTGCAGACAGATTTTTCCTTAAACATGCAGGTTAGATCCATATATAACCAACTCACTGGCTATCCTCATTTATACGTCATCAAGGCTTTCAATAATTGAAAAGAAACATTAAAAACATTGCATATAAAGTGATTTAGTATATAGGTTTTGTGCCAATCAATCAACAACAGATCTAAACATGCTTTACTCAACAGATTTTTCAATACACAAACCAGCTTATATCACAGACATTTTAGCGAACATTTGGCAGGCATAACTAGAATAACATCAGTTTGAAGCAAAACTAAAACAATTGCAAAGGTTGAAACACAGACGTATAAGGAAATGAGTTAAGGATTTCAAAACCTAAATATCCGAAATTTAGGTTAGAGATGATTAACAAATGAACCAAACTTGAGTTCAGCAACCATAACCAGAGGAAGCTCCTGATCAGCCTTCCTTTTAGGATGAGCAACGCGGTTGACCTCCTCAGCACCAAAGGCCTCCTTGTAAAAATTCACAGCATCGCTTGCCTTTGGTGCCTCTATCAAAAGCCGTGGCTTCACCGCCGTGAACACCACGGGCTCCTGAGTTGCAGTGTTCCGAATCTCCTGATTTCAGGATATTGTATAACGTCGTGCTAATAATGTGTTATAAACTTAATTAATACAATATAAGAGACGAAAGATAGGAGAATAATGTTATTTCTCTTCAATCCGTTATCAAATATTTCCAACATAGTGTTCTATTTATAGGACAAATAAGGTAAGGATATATTATATGTGTTCATGACCTTTGGATACCCATACATATTTCGAAGTGTCTATTACAACATTTGACATTCTATAATATATTATTCCATAACACTGTTTACTATTTCAGCTTTCTGTTTCGAGGAATTTAACTAAGCAATAGTTGCCGGCTGCACAATCAAGTCTCTTTTTTCGTTTCATTTTTTATCTTGCTATTGCTGACATGTTCTGGACTAATAAATAAATTATTATTTGTCGCAAAATTATTGTAGTTTTATACTTCTATTGTAAGGGTTTGGATCACCTCACCCCAAAATCACTCATCCCTCTTCCCACCGCACGACACATGTCAGCAGGGAAGGATGGTGAGGCTAGATGAAGGTCACCCGCATCTATTCTCACCACCCTCCTCTGCTGCCATGTGTCGTGCGGTGGAGAGACGGATGATGAATTTTGGATGAGGGGATCTCATCCCCTATAGTAGTATCCCGTTTTCGATCGCACGGGCTTTATTTTTTTAAATTGAAAATCGGAGGAATAACAGCTCGATCTAAAAGTAGTTAATGAGGCAAATTATGCTGAAGCTATATACGTATATTTCAGTTGATTCAATATCTTTTACCGATGTTGATATTATTTTTCAGAAAAATTTTATTATAGTCAAATTATTCAAGTAACTCGCAGAATCGTGGATAGGAAACTATATTAGCAACTTACCTCCCCTTATTGTATCATTAAAAATGAATCCGGATCTCCTGCCAGAATGATTTGGAAGATCTATAACAAAAAAATAGTAGCATTTGCTAGCAACAACAGAATGGAGGCAGTCAATCAATATAGACTGATCCGAAATCTGATTCAAATCCAATATAGTTCAGTCAGTTACAATTCTTTGTCAAATGACTAGGATGTTTTTTAGATATAACTAGTGTCATAAACTTCTTTTTCCTCGATAAATAGCGTGAAACTAAACTGTTTTATACATTTAATTTCAAAAGATGATTTGTATTTCTGCTTTTTACATCTTTTCGTCTTCATCAATGTAACACTGATCTAATTCAATTATATGGTTACCAAATTTCTACAAAATTACCATACTCAAACAACCAAGAACTATCACAAAGAAACATTATACGGCTCCAAAAATTGAAAAGAAAGAAAAAAAATCATTCCAACAATCAGCATAGAAGAAACACCAAGACATCCACACTGAAGATGAATCAACAACAAAGAAAACATCAACCAACAAATTAACAGAGGCAAAACATTTCCCATTCTTTAACAAACAAAAGATTCAAGAGGCATCCACAGTCTTAATGTACATGAGCAAATGTCTGAAGACCTTCTATTGCATCTGTACTAGACCGATGGCAATGGGTAAATTATGTTTTCTACTCTATATTTGCAGCCATGCGGATCCAAATGTAATAAGTGCAACCCTCAAATTTCTTATTATGTATTATCAAGTACAACAATTCTTTTCATCCCCCGACGATGGCCTGTACATTGCCATTAAAGAGAAACTAATGAGTCCTTAACTACGTGACGAGTAGATAATTTAGGCTTTTAAATCACTCAATTCTAATACCAGGTGAATGATAAATTAATGTTCAAAGTAAAAGGAAAAGTCAGCTCAGCTCGATCTGTACATGATGGGTTCAGGTTGCGAACTGGGCTACAGGCCGGGGCTACGGGCTACATACCGCAGGTCGGGTCCTGTAGCAGCGGGTCGAAACTTATCACCTGGGGTGGAGTTTGTTTGAATTCAGACTTCCAGGGTGTTAAGATAAATTATGGTTAAATTTTGAAAAGTTATTGAGTTTTAACTGTACCGAGCTGAACTGAATTCGTTATGATCTGAAGGCTCAGATAAAACAGTTAGTTGATCTGACGGCTGAGGGCAAACCTGATGCGGTTATCTGATCCAAGGGTTCATGACAAGCAGGTATCTGATCCTGCGACTGTGGTTGAACTGATGATAACAGACTGACTTCAGAATTTTCTTATAAATAGTGGCCAAGCTGACCTCTGTGGTCACTCACTCACACCCACCACTCAGAATCCAAAGTTCCTTCCTCTTTCTCTGTAATATCGTCTCTGTATATTCATTCTCCCGCCTACAAGAAACATTCTGCATTTCAAGTAATCAAAGAAGTTTAGGACAGCTTACAGGTTCATTAAGTTCATGCGCTGCAGTGCCACTTGTCTGAACTGACTTCCGTTTTATCTTAAGAGACGACTGCTCCATTCGGTTGGACACAGTATAGTGGAGCAATACGTCTTAAGGACAGAGCCTTAAACTCACCTCGGATCACTA
Source organism: Eustoma russellianum (assembly GCA_036186865.1). Lineage (NCBI taxonomy): Eukaryota > Viridiplantae > Streptophyta > Magnoliopsida > Gentianales > Gentianaceae > Eustoma > Eustoma russellianum. The sequence goes on from AP025046.1 coordinate 7,866,813, forward strand.
CTCAGATGAGCTGTTGAGGTTATTGCTGAGCTGAGCTCTGCTGTTTGGTTTAGAGCATTCGTTGTTCTACAGCATTGCCGTGCTGAGCTCTGCTGGTGTGCTGAGCTCAGCTGAAAGCACGACTGTTGTTCAGTTGTCCTGTGGTGTCGAGGTCGGCAGGTCGGCCATCAGTTCAGAACACAAGTACAATTGTACTGACTCGACTAATCTGATCTAACTGATTGGTCTTACTCCAGTTCAGCTCGTATGGAAAGGTGATAATACAGAACTATTGTTCTGAAGTGCTATTGTGATCAGGTCGGCAGACTATTCAAAACGCAAACTCAATTGCGCTATCTGAACTGTCTTGACATGGCAGATCAATCTAGCCTGAACTGAGCTCGGCAGGTTGGCTACTGCTTTATTTCACAAGCAGACTGTACATAAGTCAATTTTGTCTTACTTGAATTATTCCCAACATTGGCCACCCTCTTCCTTCGCTCCTGGCCGCATGGTCACTTTCTCCGGCAATTTTCACGACGTCTTCTTCCATAACCTCTCCCTAAAACCACCACCAAGGTCAACCCATTATCCTGCACCACCCGTTTGATTGAATAAGATCAAGTCTCCACTTGTTCTTTTCTCATCTAGCTCACGATTGAATAAGATTCAGTTTCTTAACTATCACCACCCACTGGCCACCCCCTATCATACCACCCTAAAGTATGTGCTCTGTTTCTTTTGTAAGCCACTTTAATGAATGTTGGAAGAAACGCCAGCATGATGTTGAGAAAAAGGGTTTGAGTGATTTACAAATGCATGATTTAAATGCTACGTGTTTACGAGATGCATGAATAAATTATTACTTGACGCGTTTATGTGATAAACATGCTTTAAATGCTTATATATATTGTTGCCGCACTAACAAGCCATGAGTCGTTAAAGCTTACATCATATGGCAAACATTTGTTGTCTTTACACTATTTTCAGGTGCCACAGTTAATGAGCTAAACTAGTTCGTTAAGTGGAGTGCTTAAGTTAATGAACTAACTAGTTCATTAAATGAAGACATATTTGGTGGAAGCTATATGGCAACAAATTTGAAAATGGAAAGTCTACTACCCATATGCATTTACACGCCATTTCATATAATATATATATATATATATATCCATATTTTTTTAAAGGCACAATAAACATATATTCCGACGTACCATCGACGCGTTACATATATTACAAACGTACATCGACGTCAAACCACTATATACACTCATATTTATGAGTATATTCAGGTCTTATATCATATGATATAATTCATGGTGACGTCAAAATTATAACATGTTACAAGGTCATAAACCAAAAATTGTCGTATCGGGTGACTACCGAAACTTCACCAACATGTCACGTACTTGTCATATAAAGATGGCCAGCCCATATACTTTAAAATGGCCAAATATTACGTGGCTCACATGTTACAAACTGTCACCAAGTCATTCTATGTTGGCACACACAAATCACCCACAATTTAGGCTAGATTTGTGCATAATTCAAGCTCAATTTCATTTTTGCACATGGGCATTTTCTACTCAGCTATTGGAGCTGAATATACACCTCATTTTATGTATATTATGTGTGACATAATATATATTACATGTGTAAGAAGTTTGAAATTAATCGAAGAAAAATCGCGTAATCGACGAAAGTCGAAAATTCGGTTTTCTACGAACGTACACACATGGAACGTTTTTGGCATAGATGTAATATGTATCTAGAAACTTTTTACACATTCAAGACATGTTAAATTTTTCTAGAAAATTCAAAATAGGGCTGATTATTATTTACCATATATGTGCAAATATTGTGCATTATTTGACAAAGCTTACTAAAATGAAATTTTAGCACATGTGCAGCTCTCATACACGCCTAATACATCTTGATTGGAGCCTAGATGTAGCTTGTTTGGTACTTTAATTGGTGAAAAATAAGCCACACATGATTGGTGATATTGAAGAGGGCAACACACATGGAAACAATTCAAACTACAACACATGCTGAAATTTCAGCATATGTTGTTTGTTATGGCCGAATTTTGATGTATTTTTGTCTTCAGTTTTATTCCAAAATTGAAGGAGATTAATGTGTGATTGTATTGTAATTATTTGACTAGAATTTGAGCACATGTTTTCAGATTTTTTTGAAGAATTTACAGCTCATTTAAAGGGTGTCAAGGTGAACCAATCAACAAATGACAACTAAGCAAGGACAAGTCATCCTTCCAATCATATTGCACTAAGTAAGCAAGATTGTGTCATCTTCTACACAAGGCAATCTTCCAATGACATTAAAGACAATTCTAAAGGTAGGAAGAAAGCCATAGGGGGCGGCCAAAGGGAGATAAAAAGGAAGATAGTGCAAGACAAGGTCAATGCAACAATTCATATTCTTACAAAGTGCAAAAAGCTATACTAGTCTCTTCTTTTACTTTTATTTCTCTTCTTCTTTGTCTCACGCCTATCATTCATATATTTCATATATTATATAGGCTTTGATTATACCACCTACACTCGTTCATTTCTTGTAAAAGGTTGATTAAGGTGAGATCAAACTTTCATTCGATCAGTGGTGGTGTTCGTGATTGGTTTGTTTGATTGTTTGATTGTAAAAGGATGGAGTTGGTGTATAACTCCAGTCACCCTTGTGGTAGTTGTTTTTGTGTTTAGTGATAACTGAGAAAGGTGTCCTCGAAGACTGGAGTAGGTTGTTTTAACCGAACCAGTATAAAATTCTTGGTGTTCTTACTTTTCAGCACTTTACTTTCAGTTTCTAGTTTTCTGTATTGTATTCATTAGCACGGTAAAAATAGCAAACGATTTTCAAAAATCACAAAATTTTGCAGAAACATAGCCACACGTCCTATCTTTTATTTGACACAAGTCTCGCCTTATTTGGATAAGTATAAGTCAATCATACGTTAATAGTTCTGAGACTAGTGCAATCTGATTTTCAGATTTGCAACTGTTGAGAACATCAACGTGGTTGACATGCTTCCCAAACGAATTTTCAAAAATTGTTTCAAGCCATTAAAATAAATATCTTGTGGGTCTTGTCATAAAAGTTCCAGACCATTCAGAGTCACTAATTAATAGGAATACATTCTTCAAGTCGGAGTACAGTTTCTGGCAAATTTGTGTGATCTGACCAAAAACGTATTTTCTAGGGGTTAGCAGTGGAGGTTTAATTTAAAGTTGTCGTGAGTCTCTTATAAAATCTAAGAGTATATTCTCACCAAAGTTTATAGTTTTTGGAGTCTACACTAGGACTTTTAAATATTTCAAATCAGGATCTAAAAACAAAAACTATTTTCAGAAGTGAGGTTTTTGGTCCAACAGTTTTTAAAAACCAAATTTTCCGCATTCACTATTCATCCCTCCTTCTAGTGGTGCTATACAGGTCCTACAAGTGGTATCAGAGCACATGCACACTCACGACAAGAAGATATAACAATCTTTGTGAGATAGCATCAACTAGCCACAAAACCGAGCAAAAAGGTATATCAAGCCAAAGGCCTCAACCTTTTGATAGTGAGGTAAATTCTGATTCTGAACCATCGTATCATTATTTGTATGTTCAGTATCTTGAATTGCATAAGTTTTCTAAGACTCTTGCAAAAGAAAAGAAACGCCTAATTGAAGAAAAGAAAGTGTTAGAATCCTCTAACACAAATCTTGTATCTCAATTAAACGATTCAAAAGAGGAGTCGTCTAATTTGATTGTTTAATTGGGATCTAAAATTCAATCCTTAACATCCAAAAACAATGAAATGAAAGCCGAGATTTCAAATTTGAAATCAAGAAATGCAGATTTAGAAAAGGTCGTAAAACAACTCGATTCGGATATGAACATGCTAGATCGCCTCATTTCCTCACAAAAGCATGAAAGTGATAAAACCGGATTAAGATACGTTGAGGATAATGAAACACAAAATAAGTCAACGAAATTTATCTTATCTTCATCTAAGAAACCGCATGCAGCTATACAACCTAAGAAGACGACTAGTACACCACACATTATATCTCATCGCACTCCTGCATTTTCATCACGTGCAAAGTACAATCATGTACCATATAGATATGAAAGAAAACCATTGATGCATATGCGACACTTGTATCATATTAATGCATCTCGATCACGCACTATTCATGTAAACCGAAATGCATATCAAAAACAAAAACCATATTATGCACACTATGATGATTTCGGCCATAGGCCATATAGACATGCCCCTAAAATTTATTATATTGCTTCTCCATCTATTTTCTAACCTTTTGTAAGACCAAGGAAGGCCACCTAAGTTTGGGTACCAAAAGATACTTTTGCAAAGGGTTAAATTAATAACCCTTAAGAACGCACTTGAAATGCATGATCTTTTATATACTATAAGCTGCTACTTCTTTCCATTGTTACTTGTACTTTTGATGCCATTTATAAAATAAAGGGGGAGAGAAAAGCATGATTTAAGGGAGAGAGAAGCATGATTTAAGGGGAAGCACAACACAATATGAAATTCAAAATTCAAAATTCAAATTTGTGCATAATTGGAGGGGGAGCGGTCATATTTAAATCACGAACCAATGTTATTTTGTAAATAATCAAAAGGGGGAGATTGTTGAGAAGAAGGGTTTGAGTGATTTACAAATGCATGATTTAAATGCTACGTATTTACGAAATGCATGAATAAATTATTACTTGACACGTTTATGTGATAAACATGCCTTAAATGCTTATATATATTGTTGCCGTACTAACAAGCCATGAAGTGTTAAAGCTTACATCATATGTCAAACATTTGTTGTCTTTGTACTATTTGTAGGTGCCACAATTAATGAACTAAACTAGCTCATTAAGTGGAGTGCTTAAGTTAACTAACTAGTTCATTAAATTGAGACATATTTGGTGGAAGCTATATGACAACAAATTTGGAAATGGAAAGTCTTCTCTCCGTATGCATTTACACGCCATTTCATATAATATATATATATATATACATATTTTTTAAAAGGCACAATACACATATATTCCAACGTACCATCGACACATTACATATATTACAAACGTACGTCGACCTCACACCACATATTTATGAGTATATTCAGGTCTTATATCATATGACATAAGTCATGGTGACGTCAAAATTATAACGACATGTTACAAGGTCATAAGCCAAAAATTGTCGTATCGGGTGACTAACGAAACTTCACCAATATGTCACGTAATTGCCATATAAAGATGGCCAGCCCATATACTTCAAAAATAGACAAAAACTTCGTGGCTCACATGTTACAAACAGCCACCAAGTCATTCCATGTTGGCACACACAAAACGCCCACAATTTAGGTTAGATTTGTGGAGAATTCAAACTCAATTTCATTTTTGCACATGGGCGTTTTCTACTCAGCTATTGGAGCTGAATATACAACTCATTTTATATATATTATGTGTGACATAATATATATTACATGTGTAAGAAGTTTGAAATTAATCGGAGAAAAATCGCGTAATCGACGAAAGTCGAAAATTCGGTTTTCTACGAACGTACACACATGGAACGTTTTTGGCATAGCTGTAACATGTATCTAGACACTTTTTACATAATCAAGACATGTTAAAGTGCTCTAGAAAATTCAAAATAGGGCTGATTATTATTTACCATATATGTGTAAAAATTGTGCAATATTTGACAAAGCTTACAAAAATGAAATTTCAGCACATGTCCAGCTCTCATACACGCCTATTACATCATGATTGGAGCCAACGTGGAGCTTATTTTGCACTTTAATTAGTGGAAAATAAGCCACACATGATTGGTGACATTGAAGAGGGGAACACACAAGGAAACAATTCAAAATACAACACATGCTGAAATTTCAGCACATGTTGTTTGTTATGTCCGAATTTGGATGTATTTTTGCCTTCAGTTTTATTCCAAAATTGAAGAGGATTAATGTGTGATTGTATGGTAATTATTTGACTAGAATTTGAGCACATGTTTTCAGATTTTTTGAAGAATTTACAGCTCATTTAAAGTGTGCCAAGGTGAACCAATCAACAAGTGACAACTAGGCAATGACAAGTTATCCTTCCAATCATATTGAACCAAGTAAGCAAGATTGTGTCATCTTCAACACAAGACAATCTTCCAATGACATTAAAGACAATTCTCAAGGTAGGAAGAAAGCCCTAGGGGGCTGCCAAAAGGAGATAAAAAGGAAGATAGTGCAATACAAGACCAATGCAACAATTCATATTCTTACAAAGTGCAAAAAGCTATACTACTCTCTTCTTTTTCTTTTATTTCTCTTCATCTTTGTCTCATGCCTATCATTCATATATTTCACATATTATATAGGCTTTGATTATACCACCTACACTCGTTCATTTCTTGTAAAAGATTGATGAAGGTGAGATCAAACCTTCATTCGATCGGTGGTGGTGTTCGTGATTGGTTGTTTGATTGTTTGATTGTAAAAGGGTGGAGTTGGTGTATAACTCCAGTCACACTTGTGGTAGTTGTTTTTGTGTTTAATGATAACCGAGGAAGGTGTCCTCGAAGACTGGAGTAGGTTGTTTTAACCGAACCAGTATAAAATTCTTGGTGTTCTTACTTTTCAGCACTTTACTTTCAGTTTCTAGTTTTCTGTATTGTATTCATTAGCACGGTAAAAATAGAAAACAATTTTCAAAAATCACAAAATTTTGCAGAAACATAGCCACACGTCCTAGCTTTTATTTGACACAAGTCTCGCCTTATTTGGATAAGTATAAGTCAATCATACGTTAATAGTTCTGAGACTAGTGCAATCTGATTTTCAGATTTGCAACTGTTGAGAACATCAACGTAGTTGACATACTTTCCAAAAGAGTTTTCAAAAACTGTTTCAACCCACTAAAATACATATCTTGAGGGTCTTTTCATAAAAGTTTCAGACCATTTGAAGCCACCAATTAATAGGAATAAATTTTTCAAGTCGGAGTACAGTTTCTGGCAGATTCGCGCAATCTAACCGAAAATGTATTCTCAAGGGGTCAGCAGTGGAGATTTAATTTGAAATTTTTCTGAGTCTCTTATAACATCTGAGAGTACATTCTCACCAAATTTCATAGTTTTTGGAGGTCTACAACTAGGTCTTTTAAATATTTCAAATTAGGATCTGAAAACAAAAACTGTTTTCAGAAGTGATGTTTTTGGTCCAAAAGTTTTTAAAAACCAAATTTTCCGCACTCACTATTCAACCCCCCTTTTAGTGATGCTATACAGGTCCTACACATGAGAATTGGCAAAAACCACTGAGAAGAAGCCTCATAAGAATCTGCTGCTGTAATGATTCTCCGATAGTGGTGGTGGGCATGTTGATATATGGTGGTAGCAAGGGTGAAATGAGGCTGTTTTTGAAGGTGGAGAAAGAAAGATTTTCTTTATTATTTTGTAGTGTAAAAACATAACTGTCTAATATGTAGTTTAGAAACAAAAGATAAAGGATATACAAATTCTTTGCGAATGCAAAAGATATGAATATCTAATGTAACATATACTAAAACATGGATATAAATTGCCTGTGATTCTAAAAAAGAAACTTCAGTAGGAGAATCTCCCACTGGGACCGCGAACCACAAAGTGAAAAACTTGAGCAACCTAAGGCACAACCTCAAGAGTAAAGAAATACTTACAGATTTCCCTGGTCAGGCCGGGAGTCTATACTTGCCGGAGATGCCTAAGTGACTACTGAACTATCCTTAAAGAATGGTTACACTCCATTTGCAGGGAAACTTAAATCACGGCTTCACTCAGTTTGATTCAAGACTTATACTTCTCAGGCAGTAATTAAAATTTAAAATTAGTTTTTCTCTAAAGCATGCATTCTTCGCTTTTTTCTCTCATATTTATCCTAAAAATAAAATTCAATTGTACTGTGCAAAATGACTATTGCATTTGTTTAAATCAAATATTATGTATTTTTTTATTATATTAACAATATTGTCATAATTGAATTTTTGATATATTGTAATTTATACTACGTTGAAGAGTCAAATGAAAATGATTTTGTGGGGGAGAGAATACATTTTTTAGATGCAAATAATACTTGCTCAGAAAATATTCCCAGGATTAGTTCAAAGACATAGTGCTTCTTTTTTTATTTTGATACTAATTTGATATATACCAGGATTTGTTCAAAGACATAGTGCTTCTTTTTTATTTTGATACTAATTTGATATATACGGGGAAACAAACATTCCCTACCCAAAAAAATTTATGAATCACGAATCAGATTGAATGTTATTTCAATGAAAATAACTCAACTCAGAGTTCCATTAATTATTATAACCACCTTGAATACAACAAAGCCAACTAGTGAAAACCTACTTTTGGCCCTTCTTGTCCTTATTACAAATCAGCTCATAAATTCTTAAGAACGTGATAAACGATCATCATATGAAACAACTAAAATTCAGTCAATTTAACTCATCATCATTTAGCTAACACCATGAAGTATCAAAACAAACAAAAAGCAATGGAACACTATCAACAGAATTTAAATTATATGATTGGCGTCAAATTGCACCAAGAAAGGAAAACTGTCAAACATCTTTGGAGAAGAAGAATAGGAGCTTTCCCAGGAGGCAAAGAAACCAAGGCCCAAGTGTCATTGGCCTCAAGAGACGCCAGCTCCTCCTGTATAGCTACCTGCCATTCAAGAACCTGTGCTTGCTGATAAGAAGAGAGTTCATATTGCAGACTAATATTGAAAACATAGGATCTATATTCAGGAGTTAGTGAATCATAAGATATGTAAGATTCTATAAGGTAAAGAGTGGAACCAAGGGAGGAAGAAGGAAGCAGGCTCATTTGATGACTATAATATTCTTTTAGATAACCAAGAGGTTACCTATGTCTTTGAGGCTTCTTATTAGAAGTGGGTAAAGGTAAAGATGGTGCAGAAGAAGCAAATTCCTCAGGAACCACAGAATCAGCAGCAGGAGTGTGTGTGACAGGTTGAGTAGAAAGTGTAGCTGTGTGTTGTGGAGTAGGCGTAGAAGTCAGATCAGGAGAATTAATTGGTGCATCAAAAGGTTGAGGAGGATCATCAATGATACGGTTAAGAAAGGAAGGCATATTACGCAGTGGTGCCAATTTAGAGGAAGTAGAAGGAGAGAAGTTTGGATCATTGGAGGCCAAAGGGAAGGTATGTTCATGGAATTGAACATCCCTACAGAAAAAGATGTTCTTAGTGTTCAAATCCTGAAGTATATAGCCCTTAGAAGTAAGAGAACAACCAAGGAAAAGACATGGAGTGGCTCTTGGATCAAATTTAGATTTATGAGGTTTGAGGTTGCTGGCAAATGCCATGCAGCAAAAGAGCTTAAGTTGTTTATAGTAAGGTTCAGTAAAGAAGAGCATCTCATGTGGAGTTTTTTGATGCAATATATGCATAGGAATAATATTTATAAGATAAATCCCAATATGTTAAGGGCAGTTTGGCTTGGAATTTTAGAGATCCGACCACAGTGAGTATATGTTTATGCTTTCTTTCAACCAATCCATTCTGTTGAGGAGTGTAAGTACAACTAGTTTGATGCACAATTCTTTTGGTAGTGCAGAAGTCACTGAACTTAAATTATAGGTCATGATCAGATTTAATGACTTTAACTTTCTTCTGAAAATGAGTATGGACATATTAATAGAAGCTTTGTATGATGGGTCTGACTTCTGCCTTTATAACAACAATAACAATCATACCCAGTATATCCCAAAGACAGCAAAAGCTATCGCTAGGGTCTGCAGAGGATAAGAAACATGCAAACAACGCCTCCATCCCAAGGGATAGAGAGTTTGCTTCCAGTCTGACTTCTGCCTTTGTTTTAAGCAAATAAGTCCATGTATATCTATTGAAATCATCAACATTGTCAGAAAGAAACATTGGCCATACCTTGTGGGGGCATTTATATGGTCCCCAAATATCCATGTGTACAAAGTGAAATGGAAAAAGGAAAAGAAGGCCTTTTCATCTTGGCCAGGGGACAAACTATACCAGGTATTTCTAAAGGAAGTGCAACTACAGAACCATCCAGCTTTCTAATTGCCTTTATTCTAAATTGTGACGGATGTCCAAACCTGCAATGCCAAAGATTGGACTGAGAAGAGAGTGAATCAGATTCATGTGCATCAACAGAAGCTATAAAATAAGAGTTAGCAGATGCTGGTAGATAAGTGCCATGAAGATAGTATAGGCCATGTACTGGTTCAACTGAACCAATCAATCTTCCGAAGATTATGTCCTGGAGTAGACATGTATTACAAGAAAATTGTATAAGTACAGAGAAGAAAACAATAAGTTTACTCAAGGAAAGCAGATTGAAAGAAAAGGAACATACAATACATCTTGAATGATCAGTCCAGGAGTAATTCTAACTGTTTTTATATGAGTGGCAGAAACTGTAACATTGTTTGGCATTTTGATAATCATGTTTGTTATGGTTTGGAATGCAGGAATAAAGCCAAAGAACATGCTATATGATTAGTAGCTCCTGAATCCAAGAACCATATGTTTAGATTATTGCCTGAGCAGTTACATTTCTCCATCTCAGCTTGAGCAGACATGACAGCTGAATGGGAGGCACTAGCTGGTGCACTTCGATGAGAAACCACAGAATCATCTCCAGCACTCAGCAACTTCATCAACTTCTGGTGCTGTTTATAAATCAACACGAAAGACTGATACAAGGGTTCAGAGGACTCCAGCTGCCTTTCTTCTCCAAGGTCAATCACATTCTCCGCCATATTCACTTGTGACTTAAGATTGAATCCTGATGGAAATCCATGCTTTCTGTAACACCTCTCTACAGTATGCCCTATCATTTCATCACAGTGTGTATATTGAGGCTTCCCATGATTATCTGGATAAAACCTACCACTTCCCCTTCTATACATAGTCCCTTGTGTTCTGTTATAGAAAACCTTAGCCATTGTATTTGCATCTTCTTCTGCCATCAAGGCTGTTGGTGCATTGTTGAAACGAACTTGAGCCAATGCATTAGTGAGCTTTCTTTCATACTTTAGTGCCATTGAAAATGCAATACCAATATGAGGAAGTGGTGTCATGACAAAAACCTGAGACTTAACAGGCTTAAAATCTTCATTCAGTCCCTTTACAAATTTGATCATATAATCACTACCAACGTAGTACTTCATCTGCCTAGTGGCAGCACACCTACATCCTTGACACTCACACTTAGGTATAGGTCTCAATGCCATCATCTCTTCCCAAAGAACCTTGAACTTAGTAAATAGCCATTTACCGAAGAGGACTCCTGTTTGACAGTATAAAAGGACTCAAGTAAATCATAAAGTCTAAAAGGATCTCCATGTCCATACCTGAGTGTTAGATCCTGCCACACCTGATAAGCCGTATCATACCACATTATGCTCTGAGAAATAGAGAAAGAAATGTTGTTTATTATCCATGTGTGAACCATAGAATTCACCTGTCTCTAAGTATAAAAGGTTGGATCATTTTCTGTAGGTTTGGGAATGGAGCCATCAATAAATCCAATCTTATTTTTGATAACTAGTGCTATCTTGAAAATCCTACTCCATGAATGAAAGTTGTATGGCGTAAGAGCAGGTTGGGCCAGCACAATCGATGGACTGTCATTGGGGTGCAGGTAACAGATTTTTATTAGGATTTTCATTCATACACCCTTGATTTCCTCTTACGCTATTGGATCCAGAAGTGATAACGACTCATACACAAACACCAGATGCTGATACAAAAACAATCTTCGAAGAAAACAATCAATCAGTTGTGCAAATTAAAATAGAGACAATTACCCAACCAGAACTAAGTAGCCTCGTGGCTCTGATACCATGATAAAATCACTACAATCATCATATGAAACAACTTAAATTCAATCTATTCAACTCATCATCATTTAGCTAACATCATGAAGTATCAAAACAAACAAACATCAATGGAAAATGATCATTAGAATTTGAATTATATGATTGGCGTCAAATTGCGCCAAGGAAAACTGTCGAACACATTTGGAGAAGAAGAAGAAAAGGAATGGGCATCGACTATTTCCTTGATTCAAACTTAGAATGTCTGTTACAAGGCTTTATATACAGATAACAACTGATTAAGCACATGTCATAAAACTCAATAACCGCTGAGCTAACTAATCTCAGTCGACCATCACTCCTGCATGCATGCTTTTCTTAGTTGCTGACTTGGCAGTTGTGTTGTGAAGGTTCTGCAGCAGTTTTATGCTTTCTCCTTGATCCATCCATTAGTTAATCCAACAATCTCGTTCTATTTTGGACTTGATCCGCGTATTTCATGGTTAACCAATGCCATCACTTGATTTTGCCTCCTCAGCAGTATTTGAGCTTCTTTCTCGTGCCAATGCAGTTGCCTCTTGTTGTCTGTTCTTGCCCGCTGCTGACCTTCAAGTTCAACAGAACGTACATTATTTTGACCAAAACACTGAAAAAAGAATGACCAGTACTACTTTCTTTCTTTTTTGATAAAAGAAATGACATGAAATTTACCACGTAATTTCAAAGGCTTAGCTGGAATGTCTCCATCGTGAAACTCTAGCAGCCCTATACTCAGTAGAATTTGCCCGAACGCTAGTTTTCAACCGCTGACCGAACCCCATGCATGCAAGGAGGTTTTCCTTGGTCTATAAATAAGCATTCTTTCTTCTTCTCAAACCCATCCAACAGGAGCCTTCACCAATAAACATTTTGTTCTCTTTCTTTGGTAAGGAGAAAGAGTTGCAAACATGGCGGATTCTAGCTCGAAGAATAAGAAGATCGCCGTGATTGGCGTTTCTTCTATTCTTCTAGTGGCTGCTGTTGTAGGTACTGTCACTTATGGTGTTTCCAAGAGGAACGGCCAGGAGGGCGATAGCTCAACTGGAAACGGCCAGGTGTCAACCTCATCTAAGGCTGCACACGAAATTTGCCAATCAACTGATTACCAAGCCACATGTGAGAAGAGCCTGGCTAATGCCAAGGACGCTGATGATCCACAGAAGCTAATCCAGGTGGCTTTTCAAGCAGCAATTGACGGCGTAAAAGAAGTAATAAGCAACTCATCTCTCCTTCAGGAGGCTGCCAAGGATCCAATAACTTCAAAAGCATTTGATGTTTGTAAGGAAGTCTTGGATTCTTCCATTGATGATATCCAAAGGTCCAGTGAAAAGATTGCCACCTTTGATAAAACTAAAATTCATGAGTATCTTGATGATATCACTACATGGCTTAGTGGTGCCATCACTTACCAACAAACATGCTTGGATGCTTTTGAGAATACAACAGGTAAGCTTATGTTGTGGGATTGTCATTTTATTGCAACTGTAGTTTGTGTGGTTAAGAAATAATCAATCAGCCAGTGTTGTTTTAATGTGGTCTAAAATCTAACTAATGCTGTGGGTATATATAATAGGTGACACTGGAGAAAAGATGAAGCAGCTAATGAAAACAACCAGTGAGCTATCAAGCAATGGACTTGCCATGGTGACTCATCTTAATAAGCTCCTCGGTGGATTACAGATTCCTGATCTTAGCAGGAAGCTTCTTCAATCTTATGAATTAGTAGGCCGGGGAGAAAACGGCGACGATTACTACCCAGATCCACGTCGTCACAAAAGACGCGGACTTCTTCATGCTGGCCCCAAACCTCTCAAGCCCAATGCAGTTGTTGCCCAAGATGGCACTGGTAACTTCAAGACCATTCAGGAGGCTGTTAATAGTGCACCCAAGAAAGTCAATGCGACATTCCTCATTTTCGTTAAGGCCGGAGTCTATAAGGAGTACGTCGAAATCCCTAAGGGTGCTTACAACATCTTCCTCCTCGGAGAAGGCCCTACAAAAACCAAGATTTCCGGAAATAAGAATTATGTTGATGGGACCGAGACCTTTAGAACTGCCACAGTGAGTAAGTATTCTTATATAATCACTCTGATAAAAGAAAAATAATTCAAAATTATCGCGGTTTATCTTCTGATACTTGTAGTTTTATCATGGTCGAAGACTAATTAGATGTTTCCTCTTTATCGGGTAGTTGTCAATGGAGATAACTTCATAGCCAAGGACATTGGCATTGAAAACACAGCTGGAGCAATCAAGCATCAAGCCGTAGCACTTCGTGTATCAGCTGATAGGTCGATCTTCTACAACTGCCATATCGATGGTTACCAAGACACCCTTTACGCACACACCCACCGCCAGTTCTACCGTGACTGCACCATCAGCGGAACCATCGATTTCATCTTTGGTGACGCAGCTGCAGTGTTCCAAAACTGCAAGCTTGTAGTGAGAAAGCCGCTGGAAAACCAAGCTTGTATGGTCACAGCTCAAGGAAGGACAGATCCACGTGGCAAGGGTGCAACCGTCCTCCAGAACTGCACCATCACCGCCGAGCCAGCCTTCTTGGAATCCAAGCCGATGCCTGATGCATTCTTGGGAAGGCCCTGGAAGAAATTTTCAAGGACAATTGTGATGCAATCTTACATTGACAGCATTATTGTACCCCAAGGCTGGTCACCGTGGGCTGGTGACTTTGCTCTTGACACTTTGTCTTATGCTGAGTATGAAAACAGGGGCCCTGGTGCAAAGACTGATTTGAGGGTTAAGTGGCGTGGCATAAAGAAGTTGACTCCTGCGGCCGCCGCTAGCTTCACCCCAGCTTCATACATTGAGGCCGATCAATGGATTAAGGGCACTGGCATCCCATATGAACCTGGAATGATCAAAAATTAAACAATGATACCGACACTTATACATATATGTATACATGTACCTGGCCGTGTAATCTTGAAATATATATTTGAACAAATTAATTTTTAAAAAAATTAATATCTCGTTCATTTTCATCTTGTTCCTTTTCCAACTACTATATGCATTATTTCTTGCGCAAAATGAGTGAACAAACTTTGTTACGCTTCCGTCTCAGTTTTATTCTCTAGTTTTGGGAGTTCATATGACTAGTGACGTTATCCCACATCTAACAACATGGTTACACAAGTCTAACAACGTCATAATATGGCTAAAGAAACAACTTGGTTACGCTTGGTTACACAAGTCTAATAGCGTATAACATGTTGGAGACAATCACTCCTGTACTAAGACGCAGTCGTTTAGTGTGTGCGTATGAAATGATAAAATAAACCAAACCCGGGGCGAGTCGAGGACTCTGTCCTTAAGACGTATTGCTCCGGTATACTGTGCCCAACCGGCGTGAGCAACCGTCTCCCAGGATACAACGGGTACCTGTTCAGTTGAGCGGCACTGCTGAACTTGAACTCCTTCGAACTTTAGAATGTCCTGACTTCTCTTGGACGGTATGCAAGACTCGAATGCTATGAGAGTAGTATGCTACTAATGCTGGAAAAATTGTGTGTTTAGAATGCACCCTTTGCCCTGTTTATATAGGGGAGTCGGTTGGAGAACAAGGCACCGTAACCGTTGGATCAAAACCAAAGTTTGATTTAGGCCGTTAGATGAAAACCTCCTATCTAGATTAGGAAGGTTTAATCTCAGCCTTTAGATTGAAGATTAATTCGCAGGTTTAAATTTGGAGCGTCAGATGGAAACCATATTCGGTTGGGGTGGTTAGGACAGTTTAAATCTCGGCCGTTAGATTAAAGCTGCCTTCCCTGCCACCGTTAGATCAAACCAGATTGATCTTATCTTATATCGAAGGATACCGTTTGAATCAGATTTAAACAACCGTTTGATTTAAACCATAACCGAACGCCTTATCAAACTTAACCGCGTTTTGTTTAAACGTAACTGGGCAACCACGTTTTCCATCCACTTTGAGAATTAATTTCTCATTCACCCATTTCAATTTCTCCAACAATCCCCCACATGAATGGGAATTAATGAAAGTGTTTATGCAGACTCTACCGAGAAGTCAGACAAGAAAATATTGCATCAGAAGAGGTAGCTTCTGGCTTTGAACCTTTCATAGTGATGTACCATCGGATTCACTCGGCTAATTAGTGACTTGATGTCTTGAACCAGTCAGCCTTTGTTGTGAACCTAGACAACGATACTCACACAACATTTTCTTTAACACCCTTTTGGTTCTCATGGTTGTGTTTGTTTTGGCCATGAACAACCTGGTTTCAGAAAGTGTTTTAGAGAAATCTTGCCTCTTAGACTTTCTCATAGAAGCGGCCCCACTTCACACTTACATAGGTGATTCCTATCAAGAGTATTCTGCCATACTCCACTTGACGCATCAAGATATAGGACATCATTAAAAGCCTTAGCTTACCCTAAACATTCTCTACAGACAACACTTTTATGTGACGGAATGAGTAAGTGCTTACTGAATCTTCATAACTTAGTTGTCCCATTGAACCAAGATTCTGGGATCTCCAGTCAACAAGGTTGGGTTACCGTTACAAAGATTCTTGCATTATAGGCTTTAGTCCCATTCCGTTTGTCAATCTTGACATCTGATCTCTAGGCAAGCCTTTTGTAAGCGGATCCGCAAGATTCTCCATTGATTTTACATAATCAATGGAAATCACGCCATTAGAGATCAACTGTTTAATGGTGTTATGTCTCCGACGTATGTGTCGTGACTTACCATTGTAAATGCTGCTTTGAGCACGTCCTATAGCTGACTGACTATCACAGTGTATGCTAATAGGAGCGATTGGTTTAGGCCAGCACGGAATATCTTCTAGGAAATTCCGAAGCCACTCAGCCTCTTCCCCAGCTTTATCCAGCGCTATGAACTCAGCCTCCATAGTAGACCGAGCTATGCACGTTTGTTTCGTGGATTTCCACGACACAGCAGCACCACCAACAGTGAACAAGTATCCACTGGTGGACTTCGAGTCCTTACTGTCTGATATCCAATTTGCATCGCAATATCCTTCTAATACTGCTGGATATCTCGTGTAATGTAATCCAAGATTCATTGTGTATTTCAGATACCTCATCACTCTATTAAGAGCTTTCCAGTGATCATCACTTGGATTACTGGTGAACCTGCTTCAATTTGTTTACTGAACAAGCTAAGTCTGGTCTTGTACAATTCGTTATGTACATCAGACTCTCGATCACCTAAGAGTATTTTAACTGAGCTACAGGTTCGCCTCGATTTTTCCTTAAGTGTATACTTAAGTCAAGTGGGGTCTTAATCGGTTTATTTCAAACATATTGAACCTTCTGAGAACAGACTCAATATAGTGAGTTTGCGACATAACAAGACCATCAGCTACTCGAGAAATTTTAATTCCTAGAATAACACTGGCAACCCCCATGTCCTTTCATATCAAAATTTCGTGTTAACATCTTCTTTGTACTCAAGATGATGTCACGAGTACTGCCTATGATAAGCATGTCGTCTACATAGAGACACACTATTACATAGGCATTCGGTGTGCTCTTGATGTACACACACTTGTCGCACTCATTGATTCTGAAGTCGTTTGACATCATTACTTGATCAAACTTTAAGTGCCATTGCTTAGGTGCTTGTTTAAGTCCGTACAACGACTTAACAA
>AP025046.1:7884387-8036688 GCA_036186865.1 Eustoma russellianum
TTCTTTCTTGTCCTGGAACGACGAACCCCTCAGGTTGTTCCATATAAATTTCTTCCTCTAACTCACCATTAAGAAAGGCAGTCTTCACATCCATTTGATGGATTTCTAAATCATAGACTGCAGCAATAACCACTAGCATCCTCATGGAAGTGATCCTAGTCACTGGTGAGTAGGTGTCAAAGAAGTCAAAGCCTTCTTTCTGTCTGTAGCCCTTGGCTACTAACCTGGCCTTGTACTTGTCAATAGATCCATCTTCTTTCAGTTTTTTCCTGAAAATCCACTTGAATCCGAGTGGTTTACTTCCTAGAGGAAGATCTACCAGCTCCCAAGTGTGATTTTGAAGAATGGAATCTATCTCACTATTCACTGCTTCTTTCCAGAAAGGAGCTTCTGGAGTTGTCATTGCCTCAGAGAAAGATCTCGGCTCATTTTCTACCATGTAGGTTAGAAAATCTAGTCCAAAAGACGTCGGTATTTTGGCTCGTTTGCTTTGACGAGGTTCCTCAGCCTCTTGAGGAGTCGTCTCACGCACTCGCTTACTTGTGCTTGCTTCTTGATTGTCTTTGTCTTTCTTTGGAAAGACATTTTCAAAGAACACTGCATTCCTCGATTCCATGACAACATTTTCATGTATCTCGGGAATGTCCGATTTGTGCACTAAGAAACGATATGCACTACTGTTCGTTGCATAGCCAATAAATATGCAATCAATTGTCTTAGGCCCGATTCTCACTTGTCTTGGTTTAGGTACTGCAACCTTCGCTAGACACCCCCACACTTTCAAGTATTTATAACTAGGCTTATAGCCTTTCAAAGTTCATATGAGGTTTTATCCGTCTTCTTGGACGGAATCCTATTTAAAATGACGTTGGCGGAGAGAATTGCTTCCCCCCACAAGTTCTGAGGTAAACCCGAACTTATCAACATAGCATTCATCATCTCCTTTAGAGTACGGTTTTTGCGTTCAGCAATACCATTTGATTGAGGTGAATATGGTGCAGTCGTTTGATGAATAATGCCATGTTCGGAACAAAATTCATTAAACGATGCGTCATACTCTCCACCTCTATCACTTCGAATTACTTTAATTCGTTTGCTAAGTTGATTCTCAACTTCATTTTTATAATCTTTGAAAGCATCAATGGCCTCATCTTTGCTACTTAGCAAATATACATAACAGTATCGTGTGCAATCGTCGATAAAAGTTACAAAGTACTTTTTACCTCCTCTTGTTTGCACAAACTTTAAATCACACAAATCTGTATGAATTAAATCCAATGATTCAGTGTTTCGTTCTGTTGAAGGAAATGGCGCTTTAGTCAACTTTGCTTCAACATACACTTGGCATTTCTCTTTATTATTAAAGTCCAGTTTGGGCAATAATTCAAGATTAATCATTCGTTGTATTGACTTGTAATTAACATGTCCCAAACGAAAATGCCATAAACAAGAAGACTCAAGCATGTAAGCAGAAGAGGAAACAATTTTATTAGCCTCAACGGGCGTAACTTTCTTGGGTACAATTGTCATAACATTTAACTTGAACATGTTATCAGAAAGATACCCCTTTCCCAAATACACCCCATTCTTAGAAAGTGTAAATTTGTTTGCCACAAAAACAAGCTTGAATCCATGAGTGACTAGCAGCGCGCCAGAAACTAGATTTTTCCTTATGTGAGGAACATGCAGCACATTCTGCAGGGTCAACTCCCTTCCTGAGGTCAGTTTCAGGATCACCTTGCCCGATCCTTCGATCTTTGAGCTGTTGGAGTTTCCCATAAAAGTTGCTCGTTGTTTGTCGTGGGTACATATTCTCTGAACATAGCCCTGTTCGCACAAACATGTCGAGTGGCCCCTGTGTCCACCCACCATTCACGCGGGTTTCCCACTCCATTGCACTCGGTCACCACTGCGCAGAGGTTCAAGTCTTCCATTGCGCCGACCAGATTTGCTTTCGCTTTATTTTGATTCTGATTCTTTTTGGGCTTTCGGCATTCACTGTTTCGATGCCCTGGTTTTCCACAATTATAACACTTACCTGTGAACTTCTTTGCAATTTCCTTGCCCTTGACGTTCACACCCAAAGTGTTATTTTTCTTTCTGTTCTTCGCCTCAGCAACATGAGCCTTGGCTTGACCAGACGATGTGGATGGCTTCCTTTCGGCACGACGATTGTCCTCCTCAATACGAAGACGGACAATCAAATCCTCCATTTTCATCTCCTTTCGCTTGTGTTTGAGATAGCTCTTAAATTCCCTCCACGAAGGAGGCAGCTTCTCAATCACATCCGCGACCTGGAAAGATTCACTGAGCGTCATGCCCTCCTCTTCCATTTCAGAAACCAACATCTGTATTTCTTCAACCTGCGAAATTATAGTTTTGGAATCTAACATTTTATAGTCAAGAAATTTCCCAACTATCAACTTTTTCGTGCCAACATCTTCTGTGCGATACTTTTTATCTAAAGCTGACCACAACGCTTTTGCAGTTTTATAAGTACAAAATACGCCATAGATAGTGTTATCTAGGCAACCCAGAATCAAATTTAAACAGCAAAAATTTGTATACGCCCAGGCCTCAGCACCCAAGGCGTTCTGCATATTCTGTTGTTGATCCTCCACAGGCTCAACCACGGGTGGATCTTCACTCAGCATTCTGGCCAAACCCAGTGCCGTGAGGTAGAACAACATCTTCTGCTGCCACCTCTTGAAGAAGCTTCCAGCAAATTTTTCCGGCTTCTCCACATGAGCAGCAGTGGCAGCCGGATTCATCTGAGGCCCTCCAGTTGGTGCCAGCGGAACCGTACTGAACGGAGCTCCGGCAGCAACATTGTTCGCCCCTTCAGGTGCGGACACAGAGTGAGCACCATTAAAGCCTTGAACAGAGTTGAGCTTTCGTTCTCCATTCCTGTTCAGTTCGATCAAAACGTACAGATCAGAACAGAACCAGATTTAAGAAACGAGTAGAAGCAGACTGCAAATCAGTATGAGTACTGGTTTGCGTAAAATAAAAAAAACGGTACAGAAGTAATTGAACAAAAGTACGTCTTAAGATTGTTGGAGACAATCACTCCTGTACCAAGACGCAGTCGTTTAGAGTGTGCGTATGAAATGATAAAATAAACCAAACCCGGGTCGAGTCGAGGACTCTGTCCTTAAGACGTATTGCTCCGGTATACTGTGCCCAACCGGCATGAGCAGCTGTCTCCCAGGATACAACGGGTACCTGTTCAGTTGAGCGGCACTGCTGAACTTGAACTCCTTCGAACTTTAGAATGTCCTGACTTCTCTTGGACGGTATGCAAGACTCGAATGCTATGAGAGTAGTATGCTACTAATGCTGGAAAAATTTTGTTTAGAATGCACCCTTTGCCCTGTTTATATAGGGGAGTCGGCTGGAGAACAAGGCACCGTGACCGTTGGATCAAAACCAAAGTTTGATTTAGGCCGTTAGATGAAAACCTCCTATCTAGATTAGGAAGGTTTAATCTCAGCCTTTAGATTGAAGATTAATTCGCAGGTTTAAATTTGAAGCGTCAGATGGAAACCATATTCGGTTAGCGTGGTTAGGACAGTTTAAATCTCGGCCGTTAGATTAAATCTGCCTTCCCTGCCACCGTTAGATCAAACCAGATTGATCTTATCTTATATCGAAGGATACCGTTTGAATCAGATTTAAACAAACGTTCGATTTAAACCATAACCGAAGGCCTTATCAAACTTAACCGCGTTTTATTTAAACGTAACCGTGCAACCGCGTTTTCCATCCACTTTGAGAATTAATTTCTCATTCACCCATTTCAATTTCTCCAACATAACATGCCTAAAAAAACAACGTTCATACACAAGCCTAGTGTAAAATTGACTGTTCTAATTTATAATTTGATATCTAGAAGAGAATTTGAGATGAAAAAAAGGAGACTTCACGAAGAAACCAAAGCCAAATTGATATTCATTCGTCTGATGCAATTCTACATCCAAAACCGTTTATATACATTCGAAAGTGGAGGGAAAGAAAAAAAAGTATTAAATGACCCTTTTGCCCTTACTAACTACCTACGCCAGAAAGAAAATATAAGGGTACAAATGACTTTTCACATTTTCAAGCATCCCCCGCTTGTAACTTCTTCTTCTCCGACGGCTCCCTTCTTCTCCGAGGTATCTCCTCTCCGTGATTCACGGGATGCATCACGTGACACTTAACAGAAGACTCTAAACAGCTTGCCAGCTCATCATCTCACCATCCTGACCTTCAATTCATCATTTAATCCAACGATGGATGCTCCACCTATGCTACTTCTCGTTGGATTGTGCTTTCTTCCAATTCCGCAGTCTCAACACCAACTGCAACTCGCCCCCTCGGATCTGACTTACCAAAGATGTTACACATTCCCATAGCAGTAGTCAGGTTTCGCAATGTCACCGAGTCTAATTCCTTTGTGAAGATATCAGCTAACTGAAACTCAGACTTGATGGGCATAGGATGGATCACTCCTTGCAAATACCTTTCTCTTACAATGTGACAATCAATCTCAATATGTTTTGTTCTTTCATGAAATACAAGATTTTCCACAATATAGATGGCACTCTCATTGTCACAAAACAAATCAACTGGCTTCGAGTGTCTTATACCCAAATCAACTAGTAAGTATAGAAGCCAATGTATCTCACATGTTGCCATCCTAAGGCTCTGTATTCTGCTTCAGATGAAGACTTAGACATAGTGATTTGTTTCTTAGCCCTCCAGGATATATTAGTGAGTTTCCCAAAAACATACAATACCCAGTGATAGATTTTCTTGTCTCAATGCATCCTGCCCAATAAGAGTCAGCAAATGCTTTTAACTCCATCTTGCATCTACTAGAATAAAAGATGCCTTGCCCTACTGTTCCTTTTAAATACCTCAACAATATGTGTGTTGCCTTGAGGTGTAACTATGTAGGCTTATCCAGAAATTGACTTAACTGTTGGATTGTACATAACCCTGGCCAGTAAGAAACTTGGTCAATTTAAGGTTCCACTCGCTACTAGCATGTTGCAATCCATAGATTTATGTAGCTTGCAAACAGTTTTAGTGTCAGAGGCAACAAATCCTTCAGGCAAGGTCAAATAAATTTCTTGGCTTAGGTCACCATGGAGGAAGGTATTATTCACACCCAGTTGATGTGCATGCCACTGTTTTAAGGAAGTCACAACCAAAAGTAATCTGACGGTGGTTAGTTTGGCAACATGAGAAAAGGTGTCTGTGTAACCAATACCTAATTGCTGTGTGAAATCTTTGGCAACAAGTCTGGCCTTATACCTTTCTATGTTCCCATCAAGTTTGTATTTCACCTTATAAACCCATTTGGAGCCTATAGGTTTCTTGCCAGCAAGAAGAGAAACCAGAGATCAGGTGTGATTGTGATGCGAATCGTAGATTCCATCATTTGGATTTCAGTCTTATGACAAGAAGTCAAGCTAAAGAGCTTGAAATTGACATTGCGAACTTCTTATGTAGGCATGTGCAAGATGAGCCAAAGGTGCCTTGGGTTCACTTTCTTGAACCTAAATTTGTCTAGTTAGTCTTGCATAACTGTGTTTGCATGTGTGTTTTCTATTTTCTATTTATTATTTTCTATTTTCTATGTTTATTACATTTGTTACAAATAATTTTGTCTAGTTGTTCTTGTGTTGGAAAGTTAATAGATTGAGAAGAATGCTTGCCTAAAGGATGATGTCTTGAAAACACAAAAAAAGGAAGCCTAAAATTCAGCATGATAGGACCGGCCAAAAGGAGGAACAAGAGGCAGAATGTGAGGCCAATTCCAAGTCCAATCAAGATAAGATTTCAATCAACTTTTTGAAGATTGAGACAAGATTATCCAACCACAAAAATTGATCTCCAAACTCAGCAAAAGGAGCAAGAAATCGGCTGCCTTACTTAAGAGATAGAATATTCCATTTTCGAGAATGATCTTTTAGGAAAATTAAAATTTATCTCCTTTTAAACTTTTGGTAGATTTTAAGATAGAGTTTATCATTCCTTTTTGATTTGTTTTTGGATGAAATTTTCAGCTTTATTGTGCCCTAAGGCCGCCGGCCTCATTCACCTTTTGATCAATAAAATTTTGTGTGTTCTTCTCCAAGTGAGTGAAACTTTATTTTCTTGATTTTACACTAAAAATTAAGGCTAATATCTCTCAATCTTGAGCAAACTGGGGGTGATTCCCAAAGATTAAAGTCACAGTGTAGGAGGGCCTTGAAGGTTTGCCTATGAACGCATACTTGAATCTAAGGTGTTTGCTTAAACCGGCGATTTCTACACAACAGAAGCAAGGAGAAGTTTACTTCTTTGTGCCTAAACCCTTGTGGAAAGGTTGTTGGAGGTGGAAGAGTGGGTCTTAACAGTGTCAACTTGCATCAAATTGGTGTCAGAGATTCAGGTCACTCAATTCCACCAACAAGCATTTTTTTTACGTTCATTCTTCATTCATAATCTGAATTTTATTTTCTTTTCCTCATACACGTTTATTTTCATCATCAAAAAAATTCATTCTTTTCAACCGTCGGTTTCATTACAAAAAATTGCATCTTTCTTGGACAACTTGAACAGCTAGGATCGTTGATTTAGGATTGAAATTCAGCATCACAATTAGTTGCCTGAATCATCTAAAAAGCCACCTAGTCATATTCAATCTTGTTGCTACCGAATCTATTGGTTGGTTTTGATTTTTATGTGACCTGACTTAATATTGTGACTGAATTCATACATTAATCTTTGTTCAAGTATTAAATTTTAGCATTCTGCTCATTTTGACAAAAAAATTTTTCAACCGCCCCCTGGCCGCACCTACCCCCCTATACTAGCCAAACCACGCTCCCCAGGCCTAAATTCAGCAGACCCACAAATTCATCAAGTCACTCCACAAACAACCCCAATTGACCCCTCAAACCAAAACCCCAATTCAATTCACAAAAGAATCCCCAATTTAGCCAAAGAACACTAATTTTTCCTAACCCTAATTTTGCTTTGGCCAAATTCACACTAATCGAAGGGAGTTTCTGGAAATTGAAGGTACCACGGTGATCACGGTGTTAAATTACGCATTTTGCTCGAAAACAGGATTTTTGAGGAAAATGGTGTAAAAATATGATTTTGCCCCTGAAAAAAATCAGAATCTGAAAATTGCAAAAAAGGACAAAAAAGGGAAAGAAAAGTGAAGAAATAAAAGCAAAACAAAAGGGAGCAATTGTTGACTTTATTGCACCATTTTGGCCAAATCGCTTATTTTTGCGAAGCTCACCAAAAAGGCCCACACCCACTCTTTTACCCCCATAATCTGACCTATACGCATTGCTACATATTTGAATACTTGATTTTTGTATGCGTTTTAGCCATATTGCGATTTTAAGTGCACAGCAAAAAAATTGACTAAAGATTGCCCACGACAACCCGTAGTCTATCTTTGATTCATCCTTTTACGTCATTTTTGGTTTTATTTTTTCTTTGAATCGTAGTTAAATTGTTCAAGTTGGTGTCCCAATAGTTGGAGTCTATTTTGGTGTGATTTGATATCCTTTTTGGTGCAAGTTGCGAGTTTTGACACCGGTTTAATTGCTGACTTTGCCGCTGATTTTCTACTGTTTGGAGCTGTTTTTCCACTGTTTGTAAGGGATATAGGTGATGGAAATTGCTAATTTGGTACAACACCAAGTTGAGAGGAAACCGGACCATTTCGAAGCGTTTTTATCGCATTTTGGGGACTTTTTAGCTGCAGATCAACAGCTGTTTTGGACTGTTTTCAGCGTCATTTTGACGCCCAATTTTGGTCAGACCAGCCGGTTTTGGTTCCACGGTGGGTTGGATTTGACTTGGACAAGTTTGGGTAAAAACTGTGCAGTAAATTTCGGTATTGGGTATATTGTAAGAGACTTGACATTCACCTATCTTTATTGCTCTCTTTGACATTTATTAGCCTCAGATTGATCAAGAAACAAGGTGGTAAGAAAGAGAAAAGAAAGTTAGACTAGTGCACAAAATTTCTATTTCTATTTACCCGTTCTGATTATTTGCTTTGGTATACTGTGTTCTTTGTTGTTTTTGAGTTTTTCAGGTTTAGGATGGAAGCTACGAGTCAACATTCCGCGAGTAGGTCCAAGGAAGCAGAAAAACCGTAGGCTACACTGATGCAGATAACCTAGATGTTACAGGTATTGATGGATGGTCAGGTGATGCACAGGGCCGAGATAGATGAGCTCCACGAGAGATAAAACAAAAGCGAAGGCCAAGGCACGAGTAGGGCCGCCCCTACACGTCAGGCATAAGGGCCACACAGGAGGAGCCAGAGGCGAAAAGTCACCGACCACCCACTATCGAGGCAGAAGGTCAGTACCTCAGTCACCTCCGAGGAGGCACACAGAGCGCAGATATGATGATTATGATCCACTTGATCAGGACGAAGAGATGTTCATGATAATCCCCCCATGTTTATCAAAGACGTCGCAATCCCCTCTACCCCCAAGATGACGATTACTTAAAAATTAAAATTCAAATTCCAACATTTTATGGTACAAGTAATGGCGACGAGTACTTAAAGTGGAAAACAAATGTGGACTTAATTTTTTCATGTACAAACTATACGGAGTTGCAAAAGGTGAGGTACGCGTCAATTGAATTTTTTGGATATGCATTAAATTGATGGACTAATCTATGTAGAAATCGAAGTATAACAAGACAACCCCAAGTCCTTACTTGAAAAGAAATGAAATACAATATGCGACATAGATTTTTTCCAAATGATTTTGAGAGTACTATATTCGGTAATTTACAAAACTTACAGCAAGGAAATAAGAGCGTTGATGATTATTTTAAAGAGCCAGAAGTTTTATTGGAAAGATCAAATTTACAGGAACCCGAGGAAGCCACCAATTATTGCACATGGACTTGAGCTTCAGCCCTATCTTGACTTGACATTCATGGTGCACATAGCGGAAAAAATCGAGCAACAACTCAAGGTACGTAACTCTTCCAATTTCAATTTAGTTTATCGTACTAATCAATCTTCCTCATCCAAGTTTCAAAACGCATTTTTCAGGAACAGCGAAGGTCAAACAAACCAAGGCCAGAATCGTGGACAACAGTGGCCCACGAATCAGGAGAAGCGCTTGCAGTCCACGCCGAAGCAAGACGACCGAGGCAAACAAAACGCCTCCCCAGGGAGTTATTCTAGACCCTCTTCTAGTTTTCGTGACATTAAATGCTTTAAGTATTAGGGTCATGGTCACATAGGTCGTGAGTTTCCTAATGTTAAGCGCGTTTTATTAATTGAGGAAACTAGCGAGTATGTGACTGAATCTAAACATGAGTCTGAGCATGAAAACAAAAATGAACTTGAAATTGAAGAAGAACTAGGTGATGACATTGAGTTTGAGAATTATGAGTTTCTTGTTGTTAGGAGATCATTGAGTACATTTCAAAAAGTAGACGAGCATGAACAACATAAGGAAAACATTTTTCATATTCATTGCATGGTGAATAGTAAATTGTGTACTATGATCATTGATTCTGGTTCGTGTGCAAATGTGGCTAGTATTGAGTTGGTTAGAAAGTTAAACTTGCCAATGACTAATCACCCACACCCCTATAAACTTGCATGGTTGAATGATTGTGGTGAACTTAGTGTTAGCAAGCTAGTTTTACTTTCATTGAGCATTGTTAGTTATAAAGATGATATTCTGTTTGATGTTGCACCGACGCATGCTACTCATATACTACTTGGTAGACCATGGTAGTTTGATAGACATGTTACATACGATGGTTATCTGAACACATATTCTTTCAAATTGAATAGTAAGTTGTACAAATTGCACGCACTCCCCCCACACAAAGTTCATGATGATCAAAAATGACTGAGCAAATCTAGAGCCGACCCGAAAGAGAGAGAAATCGAGCGTAAGTTTCTGGAAAGCATGAAAAGTGAGGCAAAACGACAAAAGGGAAAGGGAAAGGAGGTAGTGCCCCTGAGTGCTAGTGAGAGCAAGAAGAAGTGTGGGTACTGTTCGAAACAAAGAGAGGTAAGTCACGCCCTTAACACCAACCAAACTGTCCTCATTTTAGTGTATAAGGAGTGTCTCATCTCTAATGAAGAGTTGCCACCATCGTTACCCACATCTGTACTATCACTTCTCGAAGAATTGATGTCTCATTCCCCACTGAGCCACCAAAAGGACTGCCAGCACTGAGAGGAATAGAACATCAGATTGACTTCGTACCCGAAGCTGTACTTCTTAATCGACCAGCTTATAGAGCCAACCCTGAAGAGACCAAAGAAATTCAACGACATGTTGAGGAACTTCTATCTGGTGGATTAGTAAGAGAGTCTCTGAGCCTTTGCGCGGTACCTATTATCCTAGTCCCTAAGAAAGATGGCACTTGGAGAATGTGCATTGATTGTAGAGCGATAAATGAGACCACAGTGAATTATAGATATCCGATACCTTGGTTGGACGACATGCTAGATATGCTATACAGATCCAAGTTCTTCACAAAAATCGATCTCAAGCAAGGCTATTTCCAAGTGAGGATAAAGGAAGGGGATGAGTGGAAAACAGCATTCAAAACCAAATTTGGGCTCTGTGAGTGGTTAGTGATGCCCTTTGGGCTCACGAATGCCCCTAGCACCTTTATGCAGTTGATGAATAAGTTCTTGAGAGCTTTCGTTGGAAAATTTGTCGTAGTCTACTTTGATGACATCCTAATATATTCCAAAACTTTCGATGACCATTTAGAGCACATACGAGCCGTTTTTCAGAGGCTAAAAGACAAACAACTCTATGCCAACCTTAAGAAATGTTCCTTTTGCATAGAGAGAGTTGTCTTCCTAGGTTTCGTAATCTCTGCTGATGGGATATAGATAGATGAGGAGAAGGTGATGTCAATTATAGAATGGCCTACACCTAAGACCGTTGGAGAAGTGCGCAATTTTCATGGCTTAGCAAGCTTCTATCAGAGGTTTGTTAAAGAATTTTCTTCCATAGCCGCACCTCTAAATGAGATTGTTAAGAAAGATATGACTTTTCAGTGGAAAGAGCCACAACAACAAGCATTTGACGAGCTGAAACGTATGCTAACCACTGCACCCATTTTTAGGTCACCCGATTCGGATGAAACCTTTGAGATAGAGTGTGATGCTAGTGGCGTGGGTATTAGAGCTGTCTTGATGCAAGGAAAACAACCCATAGCCTAGTTTAGTGAGAAATTGAAAGGAGCAGCATTGAATTATTCAACTTATGGCAAGGAGCTATACACATTAGTTATATCCCTCCAAACTTGGCAACATTACTGTTGAGAAAAAGTGTTTGAATGATTTACAAATGCATGATTTAAATAGTACGAGTTTACGAAATGCATGACAAAATTATTACTTGACACGTTCTTGTGATATACATGCCTCATATGCTTTATATACATTGTTTCTGTACTAACAAGCCATGAAGCATTAAAGCTTACATCATATGGCAAACACTTGTTGTCTTTGAACTATTTTCAGGTCCCATAATTAATGAACTAAACTAGTTCACTACGTAAAGTACTTAAGTTAATGAACTCACTCGTTCATTAAATGGATATATATTTGGACAAAGCTTGATGGAAAAAAATTGAAAATGGAAAGTCTCCTCATTCATTTCATTTACACGCCATTTATACATATAACATATATGTATTTATATTTTTGCTAAAAAGGCACAATACACATATATTCCGACGTACTACCGACACGTTACATAAATTACAAACGTACGTCAACGTCACACCACTATATCACCTCATATTTATGAGTATATTCAGGTCTTATATCATATGATATAAGTCACGGTGATGACAAAATTATAACGACATGTTACAAGGTTATAAACCGAAAATTGTCGTATCGGGTGACTATTGAAACTTCACCGACGTGTCACATACTTGCCATATAAAGATGTCCAGACCATATACTTCAAAAATATCCAAAACTTTCGAGGCTCACATGTTTAATTTAGCCACTAAATCATTCCATGTTGGCACACACAAATCACCCACAATTTAGGCCAAATTGTGGAGATTTCAAATTCAATGTTTTTAGCACATGGGGGTGCCTCTTAATCAGACATTAGAGATGAATATCTAATTTATTTTGTGCACATTATGTGTGACATAATATATATGACGTGCAAAATTTTGAATTTAATCGGAGAAAAAATTGCGTAATCGACGAAAGTCAAAAATTCGGTTTTCTACGAACACAACACATGGAAAGTTTTTGGCATGAGTTGTAATATGTATCTAGACACTTTTTACACATTCAAGACATGTTAAAGTGTTCTAAAAAATTCAAATTAGGGCTGATTGGATTTACCATGTATGTGTAATTATTGTGCATTATTTGACAAAGTTTACTAAAATGAAATTCAGCACATGTACGAGTCTTCTCATACACCATTTGCAGCTTTGATGGAGCCTATGTGGAGCTTAGTTGGGATCTCAATTGAAGGAGAATATGCCACACAAGGTTAGTGACATAAAAGAGGAAACTACACAAGGTAACAATTCAAAAGGTTTGAAAATGTAACACATGCTGAAAATTCAGCATGTGCTACTATAGGTGGCCGAATTTTTGTGTCTTAATGCATCCTAATTTGCTTCCCAAAATTGAAGGGATTGTGATTGTTTGGCAACATTTTGAAATCTTTTTGGCACATGTTTTGCAAGTTATTTTCAGATTTTACAGCTCATTAAAGGATGACAAGTTGGACCAATCATCAAGTGCCAAGTAAGCAAGGTCAAGTCATCCTTCCAGTCATAGTGTGCCAAGTAAGCAAGATGGTGTCATATCTACACAAGGAAATCTTCCAAGGGCATTAAAGAGAATTCTCAAGAAGGAAGAATACCCTAAGGGGGGCGGCCACATGTGATTAAAAAGAAGAGAATAGTGCGAACAAGGAAAAGACTACAACTCATATTCTCACAAGTGCAAGAGGCTCTATTACTTTCTTCTTCTTCTTTTCTTTCTTTTTCTTCTTCTCTCAAGCCTATTGTTCACATATTCTAAGTATTGTATAGGATTTGAACATACCACCAAAACATGTTCATTTTTGTAAAAGGTTGATCAAGGTGTCATCAAACCTTCATTTGCTCGGTGGTGGTGTCCGAGATCCGTTTGCTCGATTGTATTGTTTGTAAAGGGGTGGAGTTAGTGTGTGACTCCAGTCACCGTTATGTTAAGGTATTTTTGGTGCTTAGTGATAACCGAGGAAGGTGTCCTCGAAGACTAAAGTAGGTTATTTTAACCGAACCAGTATAAAATTCTTGGTGTTCTTACTTTTCAACACTTTACTTTCAGTTTCCAGTTTTCTGCATCATTTTCATTGCAACGGTAAAAATAGGAAATGATTTTCAAAAATCATTCAATTTCTCAGAAACATATTCACACATCCTAGTTTTCATTTGGCACAAGTTTCACGTCATTTGGATAAGTATAAGTCAGTCAAACGTTAATAGTTCTAAGACTAGTGTAATCTGATTTTCAGATTTGCAAAGGTTGAGAACATCAACGTGGTTGGCATACTTGCCAAAAGAATTTTGAAAACCTGTTTCAAAACATTAAAATAAATATCTTGAGGTTCTTTTCATTAAATTTTCAGACCATTTGGAGTCACCAATTAATCGGAATAAAATTTTCAAGTCAGAGTACTGTTTCTGGCAGATTTGCGCTACCTGACCAAAAACCTATTTTCAAGGGGATAGGAGTGGAGTTTTGATTTGAATTTTTTGTTAGATACTTATAACATCTGAGTGTTCATTCACACAAACTTTTACAATTTTTGGAGGTCTAAAACTAGTCCGTTTAATTATTTTAAATCAGGGTCTGAAAACAAAAACTGTTTTTAGAAGTGACATTTTTGGTTCAAAAGTTTTTAAAAACCAAATTTTTTGCACCCACTATTCAACCCCCTCCCCTATAGTGGTGCTGTATATGTCCTGCAAGTGGTATCAGAGCATAGGCACACTCACAACTAGAAGATATAACAATCTTTGTGAGATAGCATCCACTAGCCAGAAAACCGAACAAGAAGGTATGTCAAGCCAAAGGACTTCACCTTTTGATAATGAGGTAAATTCTGATTCAGATTCAGATTCTGAACTATCTTATAATGACTTGTATGTTGAATATCTTGAATTACATAAGTTTGCTAAGACTCATGCAAAAGAATAGAAACGCTTAATTGAAGACAAGAAATTGTTAGAATCCTCTAACACAAATCTTGTATCTCAATTAAACAATTTAAAAGAGGAGTTGTCTAATTTGATTGTTTCATTGAGATCTGAAATTCAATCCTTGACATCTGAAACCGTGGTAATAAAAGCCGAATCTCAGATTTGAGATCAAGAAACAAAGATCTAGAAAAGACGGTAAAACAATTTGATAGAGGAACTTGCATGTTAGATTGTCTCATTTCTTCGCAAAAACATGAAACTGACAAAACTGGATTAGGATATATTGAAGATAATCATGTACAAAACAAATCTACAAATTTTGTTTTATCTTCATCTAAGCAACAACATGTATTTAAAAAGATCGTAAAGCCTAAGAAGCCGACAATACAATCTAGCAAGCCCCACGTTGCATTTCATTGCGCTACTCCATTTTCATTGAAATGTATAATTGTGTGTCATATAGATATAAAAAAGCCATTGATACATATCCAACAGTCATATCATACAAATGCATCACGCACCATGCACACTAACAAAAATGCATATCAAAAACGAAAATCTTATCATGAGCGTGATGGCATTCTCGGCCAAAGGCCAAACGGATTTGCACCGAACATATATTATATTGCTTCTTCATCTCTTTTCTTACCTTTTGGAAGACCGAGAAAGGTCACCCAAGTTTGGGTACCAAAAGGTACAGTTGCAAAGGGTTGAATAAATAACCCTTAGGAACGCACTTGAAATGCATGATTTTTGTTGATATACTATAAACTGCTATTTCTTTCTTACATGCACTTTTGATATTATTTACAAAATAAAGGGGGAGAGAGATGCCTGATTTAAGGGGAAGAGAGAGCATGATTGCATGATTTAAGGGGGAGCACAACGATACAAGATTCAAAATTCAAAATTCAAATTTGTGCCTAATTGGAGGGGGAGCAATTATATTTAAATCATGAACCAGTGTTATTTTTTAAATCATCAAAAGGGGGAGATTGTTGAGAAAAAGTGTTTGAATGGTTTACAAATGCATGATTTAAATAGTACGAGTTTACGAAATGCATGACAAAATATTACTTGATACGTTCTTGTGATATACATGCCTCATATGCTTTATATATATTGTTGCCGTACTAACAAGCCATGAAGTGTTAAAGCTTACATCATATGGCAAACATTTGTTGTCTTTGAACTATTTTCAGGTGCCACAATTAATGAACTTACCTAGTTCATTACGTAAAGTACTTAAGTTAATGAACTAACTAGTTCATTAAATGGAGGCATATTTGGACAAAGCTTGATGGCAACAAATTGAAAATGGAAAGTCTTCTCATTCATTCCATTTACACGCCATTTATACATATTATATATATTTATATTTTTGCTAAAAAGGCACAATACACATATATTCCGACGTACTACCGACACGTTACACAAATTACAAATGTACGTCAACGTCACACCACTATATACACCTCATATTTATGAGTATATTCAGGTCTTATATCATATGATATAAGTCATTGTGATGACAAAATTATAACAACATGTTACAAGGTTATAAACCAAAAATTGTCTTATCGGATGACTACCGAAAGTTCACCGACGTGTCATGTACTTGCCATATAAAGATGGCCAGCTCATATACTTCAAAAATATCCAAAAATTTCGTGACTCACATGTTAAATTCATCCACTAAATCATTCCATGTTGGCACACACAAATCACCCACAATTTAGGCCAAATTGTGGAGATTTCAAATTCAATTTTTTTAGCACATGGGAGTGCCTCTTAATCAGCCATTAGAGCTGAATATCTACTTTATTTCATGTACATTATGTGTGACATAATGTGTATGACATGTGCAAAAATTTTGAATTTAATCGTAGAAAAATCGCATAATCGACGAAAGTCGAACATTCGGTTTTCTACGAACACAACACATGGAAAGTTTTTGGCATAAGTTGTAACATGTATCTAGACACTTTTTACACATTCAAGACATGTTAAAGTGTTCGAGAAAATTCAAATTAGGGCTGATTGGAATTTACCATATATGTGTAATTATTGTGCATTATTTGATGAAGTTTACTAAAATGAAATTCAGCACATGTTACAGGTCTTCTCACACGCCATTTGCAGCTTTGATGGAGCCTATGTGGAGCTTAGTTGGCATCTCAATTAATGAAGAATATGCCACACAAGGTTAGTGACATAAAACAGGGAACTACACAAGGTAACAATTCAAAAGATTTGAAAACGTAACACATGCTGAAAATTCAGCATGTGCTACTATAGGTGGCCGTTTTGTGTCTTAGTGCACCCTAATTTGCATCCCAAAATTGAAGGGATTGAATTGTGATTGTTTGGCAACATTTTGAAATCTTTTTGGCACATTTTTGCAAGTTATTTTCAGATTTTACAGCTCATTAAAGGATGACAAGTTGGACCAATCATCAAGTGCCAAGTAAGCAAGGTCAAGTCATCCTTCCAGTCATAGTGTGCCAAGTAAGCAAGATGGTGTCATATCTACACAAGGAAATCTTCCAAGGGCATTAAAGAGAATTCTCAAGAAGGAAGAATACCCTAAGGGGGGCGGCCACATGTGATTAAAAAGAAGAGAATAGTTCGAACAAGGAAAAGACTACAACTCATATTCTCACAAGTGCAAGAGGCTCTATTACTTTCTTCTTCTTCTTTTCTTTCTTTTTCTTCTTCTCTCAAGCCTATTGTTCACATATTCTAAATATTGTATAGGATTTGAACATACCACCAAAACATGTTCATTTTTGTAAAAGGTTGATCAAGGTGTCATCAAACCTTCATTTGCTCGGTGGTGGTGTCCGAGATCCGTTTGCTCGATTGTATTGTTTGTAAAGGGGTGGAGTTGGTGTGTAAGTCCAGTCGCCCTCGTGGTAAGGTGTTTTTGGTGTTTAGTGTTAACCGAAGAAGGTGTCCTCAAAGACTGGAGTAGGTTGTTTTAACCGAACCGGTATAAAATTCGTGGTGTTCTTACTTTTCAGCACTTTACTTTCAGTTTCCAGTTTTCTGTATCATTCTCATTGCAACGGTAAAAATAGCAAACGATTTTCAACAATCATACAATTTTGCAGAACATAGCCACACGTCGTAGTTTCATTTGGCACAAGTTTCACCTCATTTGGATAAGTATAAGTCAGTCAAACGTTAATAGTTCAGAGACTAGTGCAATCTGATTTTCAGATCTGCAAAGGTTGAGAACATCAACGTGGTTGGCATACTTGCCAGTGGAATTTTGAAAAAATGTTTCAACCCATTAAAATACATATCTTGAGGGTCTTGTCGTTGAATTTTCAGACCATTTGGAGTCACCAATTAATCGAAATAAAATTTTCAATTCGGAGTACTATTTCTGGCAGATTTGTGCAATCTGAACAAAAATGTATTTTCAAGGGGTTAGGAGTGGAGTTTTAATTTGAAATTTTTGTGAGACACTTATTACATCTGAGAGTTCATTCACACAAAATGTCGCAACTTTTGGAGTTCTAAAACTAGGTCGTTTAATTACTTTAAATCAGGATCTGAAAACAAAAACTGCTTTCAGAAGTGAGGTTTTTGGTTCAAAAGTTTTTAAAAACCAAATTTTCCGCACCCACTATTCAACCCCCCTTCTAGTGTTGCTATACAGGTCCTACAATTACCTCCATTCTAAGGAATTTGTGATTCACACCTACCATGAGAGTCTCAAATACCTTACAGGCCAAGGAAAAGTTGAACAAGAGACATGCCAAGTGGGTAGAATCCATACAAAAATTCCCATATGTGATTAAATACAAGCAAGGCAAGGATAACATAGTCGCTGATGCCCTCTATAGGAGATACGCCCTAGTGACTACCTTATCCTCACATTTTCTAGGATTTGAATCACTGAAGGAGTTGTACGTTGAGGATCATGATTTTGGTAGCATCTTTGATGCTTGTCAAGAGGCGCCCTTTGGAAAGTTCTAAATGCATGACGGATACCTCTTTAAGGAGCAAAAATTGTGTCTGCCCCAGACTTCCATGAGAGAGATGCTAGTGAGAGAAGCCCATGGAGGAGGAATGATGGGACACTTTGGAGTGTTCGAAACATTGGAAACCCTTAAAGAGCTTTTTTTACTTGACTCACATACATGCAGATGTTGAAAAGATGTGTGCAAACTGCATCACTTGCAAGCAAGCCAAATTTAAGTCACAACCATATGGCCTTTATTCCCCACTACCCGTACTTGATTCACCTTGGACTGACTTATCTATGGATTTCGTTTTAGGCATGCCTAGGTCTAAGAATGCTAGGGATAGTATTTTTGTTATGTTTGATCATTTTTCCAAAATGGCACATTTCATTGCATGTAAGAAGGCCGACGATGCTAATCATATTGCTGACTTGTTTTTTCTTGAGATTGTTAGATTGCTTGGCATGCCTAAGACCATTGCTAGTGATAGAGATACAAAGTTTCTGAGTCACTTTTGGCGAGGTATGTGGGCTAAGCTCGGTGCTAATTTGTTGTTTTCCACCACTGCTCATCCGCAAATGGATGGCCAAACTGAGGTAGTAAATCGTACTCTTTTCACAGTTATTGCAAGCCATTCTTCAAAAGCATATCAAAAGTTGGGAGGATTTTTTTACCGTATATTGAGTTTGCATATAATAGGAGTGTTCATCATGGTACATTGCATAGTCCTTTCGATGTTGTGTATGGCTTTAACCCTTTGTCTCCTATGGATTTGATTCCCATCCCGTGCAAGAACAATTGAGTTTAGATGGTAAACATAAAGATGAAACAGTTTGGAATTTGGATTAAAAGATTAAACTCCAACTTGAAGAAAAGAATAAGGTATATGCACGTCAAAGTAACAAGCATCGTAAAGAAATTTCGTTAAGCCAAGAGACTTATTTTGGTTGCACCTTCGCAAAGAAAGATTTCCATAGGAATGGAAAAACAAGTTGTTACCGAGAGGGGATGGCCCCTTCAAAGTGTTTCACCGAGTGGGCTGAAATGCTTATGTCTTGGACCTTCCTCCAAGATATGACTCTGTTTTAACTACATTCAATGTTGCTGACTTGAACCCCTACAATGATGAGTCATTTGATACGAGGAGGAATCCTTCTGAGCAAGGGGGATTGATGTGAATCGTAGATTCCATCATTTGGATTCCGGTCATATGACAAGAGGTCAAGCTAAAGATCTTGAAATTGACATTGCGAACTTCTTGTGTAGGCATGTGCAAGATGAGCCAAATGTGCCTTGTGTTCACTTTCTTGAACCTAAATTTGTTTAGTTAGTCTTGCATAATTGTGTTTGCATGTGTGTTTTCTATTTTCTATTTTCTATTTCTTATTTTCTATTTTCTATGTTTTTTTACTTTTTTTACTAATAATTTTGTCTAGTTGTTCTTGTGTGGGAAAGTTAATTGGTTAAGAAGAATGCTTGCCTAAAGGATGATGTCTTGAAAACACAAAAAAGGAAGCCTAAAATTCAGCATGATAGGACCAGCCAAAAGGAGGAAAAAGAGGAAGAATTTGAGGCAATTCCCAGTCCAATCAAGATAAGATTTCAATCAACTTGTTGAAGATTGAGACAAGATAATCCAACCACAAAAATTGATCTCCAAACTCCACAAAAGAAGCAAGAAATCGGCTACCTTACTTAAGAGATATAATATTCCATTTTTAAGAATGATCTTTTGGGAAAATTACAATTTATCTCCTTTTAAACTTTTGATAGATTTTAGGATAGAGTTTAGCTTTCATTTTTGATTTTTTTGGCTGAAATTTTCAACTTTATTATGCCCTAAGGCCGCCGGCCTCATTCACCTTTTGATTAATAAAATTTTGTGTGTTTTCTTCTCAAAGTGAGTGAAACTTTATTTTCTTGATTTTGCACTAAAAATCAAGGCTAATATCTCTCAATCTTGAGCAAATTGAGGGTGATTGCCAAGGATTAAAGTGACCGTCTAGGAGGGCCTTGAAGGTTTGCCTATCAACGCACATTTGAATCTAAGGTGTTTGCTTAAGCTGGCGATTTCTACACGACGGAAGTAAGGAGAAGTTCACTTACCCTTGTGGAAAGGTTGTTGGAGGTGTAAGAGTGGATCCTAGTAGTGTCAGATTGCATCAGATTGGCTTCAAGTGCAGCTAGCTCCAGTTGCATTGCCTTCTGCTAATGGAGAGAGTTGGCTGCTTCCTGATAAGATGTTTGCTCCTAATGCACACTGATATTAAGAGCATATTTTCTATATTTAGGTGTGAGTGAATCAAAAGACATGTAATCCTCAATAGGTAAAGGAGTGCAAGGTGCACATTTATAATTTAAGGAAGTGTTAGAAGAAGAAGATTTAGACAAAAGACCACAGTAAGGGTCGTTAAGATAATTAAGAGGCTGTTTGGCTCTTGTAGTTCTGACGTTCTCATTTTGAAGAGGTTGTGGTGAAGGTAAATGAACTTCAAGACTAGTATAAGGATGAGAAGTAGGTTGGCATGTGTCAATTTCAGATGTACTAGAACCATCTGAGGTTGTTTCTGAAACTTCAGGAGTTTGATGATGGAATGAAGTGTCAGGAAATGAAAAAGAGGATTTAGGTCAAAATGAATGTGCTACTGAGGGGTGCAGATGCTCAGTGGTATCGACAAACGATCTTGTGATGTCAGGAGGTAAACTAGTAGATGTGATTGGGCATAATGTTTTTGAAGAGGAATCAGCAGCAAATGGAAATTTTGTTCATAGAACTGAACATCTCTAGAAATAAAAACTGTCTTTGTAGCAACTTTTAACAATATATAACCCTTAGTATGATAGGGTAACCAAAGATAAACACATGGAACAGCTCTTAGATCAAACTTGGCCTTTTGTGGAGAAGTATTGCTGGCAAAGGCCAAGCCACCAAAAAATTTAAGGTCTTGATATGAAGGGTTGGTGTTAAAGAGGCATTGATAGGGTGTTTGTTGTTTCAGTAGTGGTGTAGGTACAATGTTAATGAGGTGTACCACATATTGAGCACAAAACCCCCAATAGCAAATAGGCATATTGGCTTGGAATTTAAGAGCTTTGGCTGTACTGAGTATATGTTGATGTTTTCGTTCAACAACTTTATTTTGTTGTGGAGTGTTGACACAATTGGTCTGGTGTATGATCCCTTTAGCCATAAAGATTTGGTCCATCTTAAATTCCTGATCATTATCAGTTCTTATGCACTTGATGCGTTTCTCAAATTGATTGAGGACATATTGATAAAAACTCTTAATGATATGTCTGGTTTGTGATTTTTGTTTATGCAAATATATCTATGTGTACCTTGTATGATCATCAACAATTGTGAGAAAATAACGTTGATCATACACAATATGATGTTTATAGGGTCCCTAAATATCAATGTGCAAGTGATCAAAAGAAGATTTAGAAACAGATTCAGACACAGGAAAAGGTTTTCTCTTCATCTTGGCTAAAGGGCATATGATACATTTATATGTAACTTCAGCAGATACGGATTTATCAATGTTCTCTGTACTTTATTTATTCTAGGCATTGGACCATGGTCAAATATATAATGTCATAACATGGAAGAATCTAAAAACTGAAAATTGGCTGACAAACAATTGAAAGGAAGAACTAGTTGTTTAAGAACTCTACGAAGGTAATACAAGCCTCTTGTTGTTCAGCTGAACCAATCGTCTTCAGGGACACACGTTCCTGAATGACACAACAAATTCCGAAGAACTATATAAGCAAGGAAGCGATAGAGAGAAGTTTGCTGAGTGAGAGAAGATTATAAGAAAAAGAAGGAACAAACAACACATTGTGAATAGTCAAGAAAGAATCTATAACGACTGATCCAATGTGTGTGGCTGAGACTGACATATTATTTGGAAATATTTTGAATTCTTTTTGGCACATGTTTTATGAGAAATTTTCAGATTTTACAACTCATTTAAATGATGACAAGTTGGACCAATCATCAAGTGTCAAGTAAGCAAGGCCAGGTCATCTCTCCAATCACAGTGTGCCAAGTAAGCAAGATAGTGTCATTTCTACACAAGGAAATCTTCCAAGGGCATTAAAGAGAATTCTCAAGGATGGAAGAACCCTAAGGGGGCGGCCACTTTAGCTTAAAAGGGAAGAGAAGTAGTGCAAACAAAAGTAACACAAGTCTCAATTTCTCTCAAGTGCAAAAGGATCTTCTACTCTCTTCTTCTACATTTTTTCTTCTTCTTCTTCTTCTCTCAAGCCTATTGTTCATATATTCTAAATATTGTATAGGCTTTGAATATACCACCTACACTCTTTCATTGTTGTAAAAGGTTGATCAAGTTGTTCAAACCTTTATTTGATCGGTGGTGGTGTCTGTGATTCGTTTGCTTGATTGTATTGTTTGTAAAGGGGTGAAGTTAGTGTGTAACTCTAGTCACCCTTGTGGTAAGGTGTTTCTGGTGTGTAGTGATAATCGAAGACGTTGTCCTCGAAGGCTGGAGTAGGTTGATTTAACCGAACCAGTATAAAATCCTTGGTGTCTTTACTTTACTGCACTTTACTTTCAGTTTCCAGCATTTTGTATCAATTTCATTGCATGAGTAGAAATAGTAAACGAATTTCAAAAATTTTAAAATTTTTCAGAAGCATAGCCACACCTCTTAGTTTTCATTTGGCGTAAGTTTCAAACTATTTGTATAAGTATAAGTCAATCAAACTTGAATAGTTCTGAGACTAGTACAATCTGATTTTCAGAGTTGCAAAGGTTGAGACCATCAACGTGATTGATATACTTCCCAAAGATATTTTTGAAAACTGTTTCAACCAATTGACAAAAATATATTGAGGGTCTTGTCATTAAAGTTTCAGACCATTTGGAGCCACCAATTAATCGGAATAAAATTTTCAAACCGGAGTACTATTTTTGGCAGATTTGCGCAATCTGACTAAAAATGTATTCTCAAAGGGTTAGGAAATGAATTTATAATGGAAATTTTTATGAGATACTCAGAACATCTGAAAGTAGAATCTCACCAAAATTCATAATTTTTAGAGGTCTGTAACTAGGTCTTTAAATCATTTCAAATCAGAATCTGAAAACAGGAACGACTTTCAGAAGTGGAGATTTTGGGCCAAACTTTTTTAAAAACAAGATTTTCCGCACTCACTATTCAACCCCCCTTCTAGTGGTGCTATACAGGTCATACAAGTGGTATTAGAGCGCGGCACACTCACGGCAAGGAGATCCAACGATCTTTGTGAGATGGAAACCACTAGTCACAAGACCGAACAAGAAGGTATGTCGAGTCAAAGGCATCCTCTATTTGATGGTGAGTCTTTCATATAATGGAAACTTAGAATGAAACTTTTTCTTATGGCCATGATATAGACTTGTGGTCCATTATAGAAGATGGTACTTTTGTCGCTTCTATGTTATCTACTGTTGATGGTGTCACACTGGAGGTTGTAAAACCGAAACGAATAAACTAGTGATGACAAAAAGAATTTGAGTATGAATGCTAGAGCCATGCAACTACTTTTAAACGGGATGAGTAAAAGTGAATCAAGTTACGTGTCTAATTGATCTAGTGCTCAAGAGATGTGGAGAATTCTAGAAATGAAGCACGAAAGGACTAGTCAAGTCAAAGAGCCTAAAATAAATATGCTTATGTCGACACCTGAGTCTCTTGGAAAAGCTTTTTCTACACAGGAAAAAGTACAAAAGGTGCTAAGAAGTCTCCCATCCGAATGGGACCCCAAAGTTATGGCGATTGAGGAAAGTAAGGAAACAAAATCGATAAAAATGGAGGAATTGATCGGGTCACTAAAGGTATACGAAAACAAACTTACATTAAGGAAATCGGAGTCGACATCAAAACAAGGTAAGAATATTGCTTTTAAATCAAATGAATACGTCTCTACTTCTTCCGATCACGTAGATGATAGTGATACTAAATCGGACAATGATGATCTAATACTATTGGCTAAAGGTTTGAAAAAATTTATGAGAAAGTCATTTAAGAACAAACCTAAGGATGTTTCGACTAAAAGAAATAAAAATAAAATTAATGATAAATACATAAAGTGCTATGAATGCGGAAAACTTGGACACTTGTCATATGAATGCCTGAACAAGGACAAACAAACAAACAAAAACCGTGACAAGGACTGGAATAAAAATAGACCCGTCTAAGAACCTAAACAAAGGAACTCAAGAAGAGCACTCAAGCCTTCCACTTGGAGTGATTCATCTGACTCTGAGACTGATATGGAAGAAGAGAAGGCACAAGTATGCTTTGCATCCAAAGCATCAAACGAGGTATCTTCTGATTCTGAACCTTCCTATGATGATTTGTTTAGTATATACTTAGAATTGCATAAATTCACAAAG
The DNA here is from genome assembly GCA_036186865.1 of Eustoma russellianum. NCBI lineage: Eukaryota > Viridiplantae > Streptophyta > Magnoliopsida > Gentianales > Gentianaceae > Eustoma > Eustoma russellianum. The sequence continues at coordinate 7,909,003 of AP025046.1, forward strand.
ACTCTTGCAAAAGAAAAGAAATGATTAATTCAAGACAAGAAGTTGTTGGAATCATCTAAAACGAACCTTGTTTCTCAATTGAACGATTCAAAAGAAGAGTTGTCTTGCACAATCAATGCATTGAAATCAGAGGTATCATCATTAACGGCACAAAATAATGAAATGAAATCCAAGATTTCAAATTTGAAATCAAGGAATGCGGATTTAGAAAAAATGGTGAAACAGTTTGACACGGGTACAAACATGTTAGATCGCATTATCTCTTCACAAAAGCATGATAGCGACAAAACCGGATTAGGATACGTGAAGAAAAATGAGACATTAAATAAATCAACCAAATTTATTCGATCTTCATCTAAGAAAACAAATGCATTCAAGATAAGTGTGGGGCCTAACAAGACGCCTAGACCTCCCCATACTTCATCTCATCGTGCTTTTTCTTCGTATCATACAAGATATAATCACGTGCCATATAGATATGGAAAGAAACCATTAATGTATACACGACATTCCTTTACCATAAATGCATCTAGATCACGCAACATGCACACTAACACAAGAACATATCAAAAATGAAATGTTCATAATGGAATTCTCGGCCAAAGGCAAAATGCATTTCCACCTAATGTCTATTATATTGATTATTCATCTATATTCTCACCATTTGTAAGACCGAGAAAGGTCACCCAAGTATGGGTACCAAAAGGTACTCTTACAAAGGGGTGAAAAACTAACTTGTAAGGACCCAAAATAAAAGGGTACCTAAATCGTTATTACACATTGCAGGGAACACACACGTCTAAAGGTACATCTATCAAGTGGTTCCTTGACAATGGTTGCTCGAGGCACATGACGGGTGATCCGAGCTTGTTTTCAAAGCTGAAGAATGTTACAAAAGGTGGATCGGTGACCTTTGGAGACAACAATGAAGGAAGAATCATCGGAAAAGGTACAATTGGAAGCTCAAGTACTCTTCAAATCCCCAATGTCTTCTTGGTAAGTAATCTATCCTATAATTTGCTTAGCATCTCACAGTTTCTTGACAACGATTTTGATGTGTGTTTCACTCACCCATATTGCGACATAGTAAATAAAAATGGAGAAACGATATTAAAAGGAAAAAGAGAAGGAAACATTTTTACACTTTCTATGGATGACATGCTAGAGGATAAAGTTAAATGTTTTATGTCAAATGAACCTAACGTAAATTTGTGGCATAGGCGATTAGGACACATTGGCATCTCAACGCTTGAAAAACTTCAATGAAAGAATCTAGTACGAGGATTGCCTAACTTGATTTAGACAACTTTCAGCTGTGTGACTCTTGTATTAAAGGCAAACAAACATGCAAGTCACTTAAATCAAAAAATGAAACTAGCACATCTAGAGTTTTAGAATTATTACACATTGACTTGTTTAGTCCTAGTCGTACTAGGAGTCTTGGTGGGCAGCACTATGCATGTGTTATCGTTGATAATTTTTCTCTATACATGGACTTTATTTCTTGCAAATAAAGATGATAGTGCCATTGAGATTGCTAAATTAATAAAACAACTTGAAAATAAATATGGGTTGATTGTGAAGAAGATTAGGAGAGATAGAGGCGGTGAATTTAAAAATAAGGACATGATTGTTTTTTGCGAAGAAAAAGGTATTAAACACGATTTTTTGTCTCCTAGAACACCACAATTAAATGGAGTAGTAGAAAGAAAGAATAGGACACTACAAGAAATTGCTAGAACCATGTTATGTTAAAATAAGTTGCCTAGATTTTTGTGGGTGGAAGCCGTAAATTGTGTATGTTATATAGTTAATCGTTTGTTGATTAGAAAGAAAATAAACAAAAATCCTTATGAAATAGTAAATGATCGCATGCCTAAAATTGATTACTTTCGTGTGTTTGGTTGTAAATGCTTTTTTGACTACAAAAGATAATCTAGATAAATTTGAGTCTAAATCAATTGAATACATCTTTGTTGGATATTCTGTGAATTCCAAGGCATATAGATGTTATGATCCTATAACTAGACAAATTTTATAATCTATTCATGTGAAGTTTAATGAATTTGGTGAGTTTGAAAAAGATAAAGAATATGACGATGATTTTGAACTAAAGCCCGTGTTAGATGATATAGAAGAGAATATCGTACATGATGAGCCTAACACACTAGAAATGCATGATCACTTAGAAATACATGAAAATTTAGAGAATAATCAACCAAGATGACATAGGGATCACCCACACGATCTTATTATAGGCGATATAACTCAAGGTGTCCGACCATGTAGAAGAATAAATCCGGATGAAATAAACCAATTTCATGCTATGATATCCGAAATTGAACCCAAGAAAGTATTGGATGCTTTGAATGATTCTTCTTGGATTGATGCTATGCATGATGAAGTAAATCAATTCACAAGAAATGATGTATAGGATTTAGTGCCACGACCACAAGATAATAGGCACAAAGTGGGTCTTTAGAAATAAAAAGAATGAAGAAGGTAAAGTTGTTAGAAACAAGGCGAGACTTGTAGCATAAGGATATAATCAAGAAGAAGGAATAGACTACGACAAAACTTTTGCACCTGTAGCATGCTTAGAAGCCATACGATTATTACTTGCTATTGCTTGCATGAAGGACTTCAAACTTTATCAAATGGACGTAAAAAGTACAATTTTAAATGGATTTATACAAGAAGAAGTATATGCGAAACAACCATCCGGTTTTGAAGATTTGAAATATCCCAATCACGTGTACAAATTAAAGAAGACACTATATAGTATAAAACAAGCACCTAGGGCTTTGTATGATTGTTTTGCTACTTTCCTTTTAGAAAATGGATTTAAAAGTGGCACCATAGATAGTACTTTATTCTTGAAAAAAGATAAATGGGATTTACTTATTATTCAAATTTATGTTGATGACATTATCTTTGGATCTACATCTCATAAACTTGTTGAAGAATTTGAAATATGCACAAAATCCGAATATGAAATGTCTATGGTTGGTAAATTGAATTATTTTCTTGGCTTGTAAATTAAACAAACTAGTAAAGGTATCCATATAAGTCAAGTCAAATGTGTGAATGACATGATTAAAAAGTCTAACTTTGAGAACTTAAAACCATCCCCTACCCCTATGAGTGTTACCACTAAACTAGATAAAGATGAGAATGGAAAAGACTTTGATAATGGTTTGTATAGGTCTATGATTGGTTCTTTTCTTTATCTTACCGCAAGTAAACCTGATTTCATGTTTAGTGTTTGTACGTGTGCATGTTTTCAAAGCAAACCTAAAGTGTCTCACTATAATGCTGTAAAAAGGATATTTCGATACATTAAGCACACTCCCACTTTAGGAATTTGGTATGATAAGAATTGTGAAATTGACTTGCATGCTTATACTGATACAGATTATGGCGGATGCATAATAGATAGAAAAAGCACAAGTGACACTTGTCAATTTATAGGAAATTCATTAATTTCTTGGTTTTCAAAAAAAGCAAGCAAGTGTGGCATTATCTACTATTGAAGCTGAATACATGACAGTCTTTGTTGCACACAACTCTTATGGTTAAAACAACAACTATATGATTTTGGAATCACTAGTATGAGAGCTATTAATTTGTCTAAGAACCCCGTACTATGCTCTAAGGCAAAGCACATAGAAGTACGATATCACTTTCTTCGTGATCATATGAACAGTGGTGACATCGTTATAGAACATGTACGTACTGAAGCACAAGTAGCCGACATATTCACCAAAGCACTAAATCAAGCCACGTACGAAAATCTATGCTCAAAATTAGGCATGATTTATACTGATTTGCTATAGATTGATAATTTTCCAACTTTACATGCACTTTTGGTATTATTTACAAAATAAAGGGGGAGAAAAAGAGCATGATCTAAGGGGGGAGAGATTGCGCAATTTAAGGTGGAGACCTATAAAATTAAAAATTCAAAATTCGAATTTGTGCCGAATTGGAGGGGGAGCAATTATATTTAAATCATGAACCAGTGTTATTTTGTAAATCATCAAAAGGGAGAGATTGTTGAGAAAAAGTGTTTGAATGATTTACATATGCATGATTTAAATAGTACAAGTCTACGAAATGCATGACAAAATTATTACTTGACACGTTTTTTTTGATATACATGCCTCATATGATTTATATATATTGTTGCCGTAATAATAAGCCACGAAACGTTAAAGCTTAAATCATATGGCAAACATTTGTGGTCTTTGAACTATTTTCAGGTGCCACAATTAATGAATTAAACTAGTTTAATAAATGAAGTACTTAAGTTAATGAACTAACTAGTACATTAAATGGAGATATATTTGGACAAAGCTTTATGGCAACAAACTTGGAAATGGAAAGTCTCCCTCCTACTCCTCTCATACACCTACATATATATATATATATTCAGATTTTTTTAAAGGCACAATACACATATATTCTGACATACTACCGACACGTTGTATATATTACAAACATACGTCAGCGTCACACCACTATATACACCTCATATTTATGAGTATATTTAGGTATTATATCATATGATATCAGTCATGGTGATGAAAAAATTATAACGACATGTTACAAGGTTATAAACCGAAAATTGTCGTATCGGGTGACTACCAAAACTTCGCCAACGTGTCACGTACTTGCCATATAAAGATGGACAGACCATATACTTCAAAAATAGTCAAAAATTTCGTGGCTCACATGATCAAATCATCCACTAAATCATTCCATGTTGGTACACAAATCACCCACAAATTAGGCCAAATTTGTGGAGATTTCAAATTCAATTTTTTTAGCACATGGGTGTGCCTCTTAATCAGCTATTAGAGCTGGATATCTACTTTATTTTGTGTAAATTATGTGTAACATAATATATATTACATGTGAAAAAACTTTGAATTTAATCGGAGAAAAATTGCGTAATTGACGGAAGTCTAAATTCAGTTTTCTACGAACATAACACATGAAACGTTTTTTGGCATGAGTTGTAACATGTATCTAGGCACTTTTTACATATTCAAGACATGTTAAAGTGTTCTAGAAAATTCATATTAGGGCTGATTGCAATTTACCATATATGTGTAATTATTGTGCATTATTTGACAAAGCTTACTAAAGTAAAATTTCAGCACATGTACATTGGTTCTACACGCCATTCTCAGTTATGATGGAGCCAAGGTGGAGCTTAGTTGACATCTCAATTGGTGAAGAATATGCCACACAAGGTTAGTGACATAAAAGAGGGAGCTACACAAGGTAACAATTCAAAATTTTTGAAAATGTAACACATGAAATTCAGCATGTGCTACTAGTGCTGGCCGATTTTAGGCTAGTTATGGTGGCTAATTGGCATCCCAAAATTGAAGGGATTGAATGATGATTATTTGACAACATTTTGAATTCTTTTTTGGTACATGTTTTATGATAAATTTTCAGTTTTTACAGCTCATTTAAATGATGACAAGTTGGACCAAGCATCAAGTGCCAAGTAAGCAAGGCCAAGTCATCTCTCCAATCATAGTGTGCAAGTAAGCAAGATAGTGTCATTTCTACACAAGGAAATCTTCCAAGGGCATTAAAGAGAATTCTCAAGGATGGAAGAACCCTAAGGGGGGCGGCCACTTTAGCTTACAAGGGAAGAGAAGTAGTGCAAACAAAAGTAAGACAAGTCTCATTTTCTCTCAAGTGCAAAAGGATCTTCTACTCTCTTCTTCTACATTTTTTTCTTCTTGTTCTCTCAAACCTATTGTTCATATATTCTAAATATTGTATAGGCTTTGAATATACCACCCACACTCTTTCATTTTTGTAAAAGGTTGATCAAGTTGTAATCAAACCTTCATTTGATCGGTGGCGGTGTCCGTGATTCGTTTGCTCAATTGTATTGTTTGTAAAGGGGTGGAGTTGGTGTGTAACTCCAGTCACACTTGTGGTAAGATGTTTTAGGTGTTTAGTGATAACCGAGGAAGATGTCCTCGAAGACTGGAGTAGGTTGATTTAATCGAACCAGTATAAAATCCTTGGTGTCTTTACTTTACTGCACTTTACTTTCAGTTTCCACAATTTTACATCCATTTCATTGCAAGAGTAAAAATAGTAAACGAATTTCAAAAATCATAACTTTTTGCAGAAACATATCCACGCCTCTTAGTTTTCATTTGGGGCAAGTTTCAAACCATTTGGATAAGTATAAGTCAATCAAACTTGAATAGGTCTGAGACTAGTGCAATCTGATTTTCAGAGTTGCAAAGGTTGACAACATCAGCGTGATTGATATACCTCCCAAAGAAACTTTTGAAAACTGTTTCAACCCATTGAAATACATATATTGAGGGTCTTTTCATTAAATTTTCAGACCATTTGGAGCCACCAATTAATCGGAATAAAATTTTCAAATCGGAGTACTGTTTCTGGCAGATTTGCGTAATCTGACCAAAAACGTATTTTCAAAGGGTTAGGAGTTGAATTTTAATTTGAAATTTTTATGAGATACTCAGAACATCGGAGAATATAATTTCACCAAATTTTATAATTTTTGGAGTTCTGTAACTAAGTCTTTAGATAATTTCAAATCAGAATATGAAAACAGAAACTGTTTTCAGAAGTGAGGATTTTGGGCTAAACGTTTTTGAAAACAAGATTTTCCGCACCCACTATTCAACCCCCTTCTAGCGGTGCTATACAGGTCCTACCAAGAGGATATCTTTGTTTCTTATAGAATCTCTGTTTAACATGTCCAATCATCCCATAATGTGTACGTAGGGGTCTCTTAGAGGCATCTAGGAAAAAGCTTCCTTTCCCCCTTCGATAACCGTTGCTTCCACCTCTACCAGCATATATATTAACATTATCAACCATATTCACACTGCCAAAACTTTTTGTTGCAAGTGCTGTTGGATTATTACTAAAGGAGCCTTGAATGTTCACACCATTCAACTTTCTTTCATATTTCAAAGCCATTGCAAATACCACATCAATCTTAGGCAAGGGAGTCACTATAAATACCGGTGACTTAACATGATCAAACTTCTCATTCAACCCCTTCAAAAACTTCACAACGTATTCATTTTCCGAAAATTCATGTATTTTGCTTCCTATATCACATCTATAGCCTTGACACGTATACACTGGAATAGGCCTCAATGCCATCATCTCCTCCCACAGCACATTGACTTTAGTGAAATAGTCATTTATAGAATTATTTTCTTGCTTAACACCATAGAAATTTTCAAGTAAATCCGACATTCTAAATGCATCTCCAATGCCATATGTACGTTTTAAATCATTCCAAATCCCCAGTGCACTGTCATACCATATGACACTGTGTGCAATGGTAGGTAATTCACCATTCATAATCCATGAATGAACCATGGAATTTATCTGCCTTCACGCTGGATATTGTGGATCATTCATAGCTGGATACTGAATAGATCCATCAATGAAGCCATTCTTTTTCTTGACAATCAGTGCCATCTGAAACATCCTTCTCCATGAGTGAAAGTTGCGAGAATTCGGAGGAGGTTGTGCTAAAATTATAGCAGGAATACCGTTAGGATGAAGATAAAACAGACTGCTGGTAGGATTCTCTGATGAATGCAATCCTCCAGCCCCTTGAGTGCCAGAATTGGAAGCCATAATATTTGTGTTGTATTATCAAACGTGATTGATCACAATTTTACAGAATCACCAAAGATTAAGAACAATCTTAGTTGTTTTCTTGATAATCAATCGAGGCTCTGATACCATGTAAAATTGACTGTTCTAATTGATAATTTGATATGTAGAAGAGAATTTGAGATGAAAAGAAGGAATAATTCACAAAGAAACAAGAGCCAAATTGATATTCATTTGTCTGATGCAATTCTACATTCAAAACTGTTTATATACATTCGAAAGTGGAGGGAAAGAAAAAAAAGTATGAAATGACCCTTTTGCCCTTACTAACTACCTACGCCAAAAAGAAAATACAAGAGCATAAATGACTTTTCACATATTCAAACATCTCCCGCCTGTAACTTTGTCATACCCCGTAACTTTTAAGCACGACTTTCAATACTTAAAAGTCAACCTTAAACACAATTTAATTAATTTTATAGGTTATGAGACTTAGTTAAATAAAACATAGAAAAAAAATAAAAGAAAGGGTTAAAAGTGAGAATTAAGAAAATTAGGCAAAATTACCTAGATGCCCCTCCCCACTTAAGTGATGGGGAGTTACAACATTGAGTATAACTCCCCAAGAGAGGGAGAAGGGCTGTCGGTTATCTCATAGAAGAGGAGAAGGAAAAACGCCTGGAAGGAGAAAAGAGAGAGAAAAGAGAAAGAGAGAAAGGAAGAAGAAGAAGAAGAACGTGCGGTCAACCTAGGTTCAATTCGTCCCGAAATTCTATCACACACTTGTGGGCTTATCTAGATTCCAAGGGAAGTAATCTTTATATACGCTTTACGCAAATTTTGATACCATAGGCCCTATGTTCTTATAAAGAGAAAACTTGGATCACACATTTGTAGCTTTTGTTTGTTTATGTTAAATGCCTTACTATATGCAATTGTTGTTGTTGATGGTGTCAAGTAATATTCTTTGGGCCAATATCTGAAAATGGTTATGGTGTGATCTTTGTTGTTAAATATGCCCATAAGAGTGTTATATGTAATGTGTTCATCGTCTTGGTTTAAGTTTTTAAGTTTGGTAATCACACCTTGGATGTTTGAGAGTATTTGCAGGGGGTTGAAGGGGGAATGTTGGCATTGTTGTAGACTTGTTGGGTTAGAAGGTTTGAAGATATCTATGGAAGTTTGTGGGTGATAGAAGGTTTAGAGTGGATACTATTTTGCATGTTTGAGAATCAACTCATGCTAGATGGGTGTTAAGCATGATGAATCTAGGTGTCAAGATGGTTCTTGAAGTGTTAAACATGAAAGGGTTGAAGGAGGAAGATGATGGGAAGAAGTTACTGCAGAAAACTGTAGTTCTGGAACCGTCAGAACACTTCGAACACCTACTTTAGGCGCTTCAAGTCACATTAGGCGCCTAAAGTAGGCGTTCAATGTGTTCCAGTGCTTCTCCGTACACTTCGAACACCTCCATAGGCGCTTCATGTCCACATAAGGCGCTTCATGTAGGCGTTCGATGTATACGACACCTTCTCGAACACTTCGAACGCCTAGTATAGGCGCCTCATGTCCACTTTAGGCGCCTCAAGTAGCGTTCCAAGTATACTGGAAGTATTTTTGACCCATTAGGCGCCCTATTTATGTGAAATAACTCTATGCTATTCCTTTGAACATAAAATGCAAGGGTATTTGAGGTGTAATTGAGGTATAGATGTTAAGTTTGACTAAGTAAGAATAAGATTGGATCCCAAATGAGTTGGTGAGGCGAACGGACTTAGAAGATACGAACATGAAGTGTTTGAGGTGCAAGACCATATACTTGATATGTAAGATGTGTGTGTGTGTTACATGTTTGATAAGAAGTTGCATGAGCATCCTGCATCATGACATGAGCACTTTGCATTTGACTTGAGAATTGCTTTGCGAAAGAACATGTGTTTACAAGAAAAGATTAAAGTTTTCGAAAAGCAAACTATGGCTGCTGGTTGATCGCAGGGTATAAAAGTCACGCCTGCGAAAGCAGGGTATAAAAGCATGACCCACGAATCAACAGCAGGGTATAAAGTATTTTATGGGACCGTGGACCTATCAGCACGGATATATGTTATATGTAACGGGGCCGTAGACCTTTCAGCACGGGGTATAAAGTTCTGTTTGCTGTGGACTGATCACCCATAGGGTATAAAGTTCTACTACGCGAAGAATATGATAAGAAGAATTATGAAAAGTTTTATGAAATGACACCCATGACATGTTTACGAAAGTAGACATATGCATGGGTGTTGTGTGTGGTTTTAAAGAAGCACATGCATCATGATACACGAAGCATACGATTTGACATGCAAGAAATATGACTAACTTATGTTCTGTTATATGGTATGTTATTATAGTTACATGTTTGTTCTCGTATCCGCGTATCATTTATGTGATTTATCTGTTTTGAGGAGTGGTTATAAAGGTGCTATTTGCTAACCCGAGCACCTTATTTTGGGCAATGACTTATACACTGGTGACTCGTCGTGTGTGATCCCATAAGGTGTATAGACGGGTTACTTGCTGGCGATATTTTCGCTAAGAACAGATACTCCATTTCCTTTTCAGGTGAGCCAAAATTCGAAATGATTTTTGTCGAAGACGATGGCGAGTGGGCTCAATGGGATGATGGTCATGGAAGTAGATAGATGTTTGATTACTTACTTTAAGTTGGAAAACTCGATGTTTATTATGTTGTACTGGAGGATGTGATAGACAGTTGATCGAACACCTTTTATTTCCACTGTATTTTTCTGGTTACATTAATGTTGGTGAAGTTTTAAATTTTACGACGTTTCCGCTGATTTATCTTACGTCATGAATGATGTACGCTTGATCGGCTTTGATGCTTCGTAGTCCTCGTAGTAGACTAAGGCGGGTGCACTGGTTCCGATGCCAATATCGGACCGGGGCGCTACAGGTGGTATCAGAGACCTAGGCTTCAGATCTATCTCGGAAACTTAGGTTCATGATATTTTAGCAATTTAAGATGTGATTATTCCTTAAGTTTGACCCTTAGTTATAAGTGCTGATTTCTCTAGAGTTTAAGTATGATCCGGGTTGGGTGTGTGCGAGCGCGCTTATTAACTTATCTCGTATTAATAGTTTTATTTCATACCCCACCCGTCCTTACACATTCAAGCTTTCAGTAACACCAGGTATCAACTGATTTCTAATGGAACGCTGACCTTTCAGAGAAAATGCCTCCAAGAAGAGATAACACAGGAAACTCTGACAACCGACAGGAAAATCAGCCACCACAAGTGGTCTTACCCCAGGTGCTCACTGATGCACTAACGGTGATTGCACAAGGGTTTTCTCAGCAGCATCAGCCTCCGCCGCCTCCACCATCGCAGCACAATATCTGGTTCTTCTATGGAGAGATGAGGAAGATGAGAGTTCCGGAGTTTGGAGGATGTACCGACCCTGAGGAGGCTCAACATTGGTTGGCCGAAGTAGAAAAGTGTTTCATGCTGGTGCAAGTGCCCGAGGAGATCAAGGTGGATGTGGCCACACCTCTTGTGAGTGGCAAGGCAGGAGAATGGTGGGCCAGTTTGGTATTGAAGATGACCCCGCCGATCTTCTGGGCTCAATTTAGTGATGCCTTTCTGAAGTACTACGTGCCAGAGACGGGAATACTGGACAAGATTAGGGCATTTGATCGACTTGAGTAGGGTCGGATGACCGTATCAGAATACGCTGATCGTTTTCACGCCTGGGGAAAGTTTGCTCCTGCGATTATGTCGGATAACTGCCTTAAGATGACGAAGTTTGAGAGAGGTTTGGACTCAAGGATATAGTCGGCAATAGTGAATGCGGGGATGAAAACTTATGAGGATATGCTAGATGTGTGTTTCCGCGTCGAGAGTGATTTTCGCCGAGTAGCGGCAAGAGAAGCTAGTGCAGGATCGTCTCACAGAGGCAAAAGGCTAAGATAAGATGTGAGAGTTGGTAGTAGACCCGGACGTTAGGTCAAGATTCCAAAAAGAGGTCCAGTTGGAAATTTTCAGAGACTCCCACCCAAGAATCCGGTAGTTCAGCAGGCTATGGGAGCTTGCCCACACTGCAACAATAATCACGTCAGAGAATGTAGAAAGATGGCTGGAGCATGCTTTCGATGCGGTCATGTGGGTCATATGATTAGCCACTGTCCGAAGATGAAGAAAAATACTCCGGGTGAAGCGGCTCAACAGCCGAGAGCAAAGCCACGAGCAAAGCCACGAGCAAATGCCCGTGTACATCTCATGACATCCACTAATGTGCAGGAGGCTACCTATGTAGTAGCAGATACCATTTAAATTAAGTTTAAACCCTTCTTGAATTAAGTATTTACGTGCTTAACTTTCAGTGTAAAACTTGATATGGCCTTAGGTGCGGTTTTAGTAGATAAGATACCTGCCAACGTGCTCTTCGATAGCGGGGCAAGCCACTCCTTTGTAGCAAAGAGATTGACTAAGCACCTTGGTAGTTTGCCTGAATGGTTAGAAACTCCGTATCGTGTTCAGGTGGCCGGAGATCAAATTATGGTTTCGCACCAGCAGTATTGGGATTGCGAATTAGAGTTTGAAGGACAAACATTCTCCGCCACACTGATCCCTATTCAGATGTACGAATTTGACGTTATATTAGGAATGGACTGGTTGGCCAAGTATCACGCCAATATTGATTGTCGATTGAAGCAAGTGACAATCAAGAACGCTAAGATGGAAGAGGTAACGTTTCAAGGGGAACCGGAATGAAAGTTCCCAAGAAGGTATATATGTCCGTTGCACAACCGTGCAAAGCCTTAAGGAAAGGTGCTGAGGGATTTATAGTGTATGCCATGGATGTTACTCAGGAAGTACCATATTTTGAGCAAATTCCGGTGGTTAATGAGTTTCAGGATGTGTTTCCGTAAGATTTACCAGGAGTACCACCCCCGAGGGAAGTCGAGTTCGAGATAAACTTGATTCCAGGAACCGAACCTATTTCTAAAGCTCCTTATAGAATGGCTCCGGCAGAGTTGAGAGAGTTAAAGGAACAACTGTAGGAGTTGTTGGACAAGAAGTTTATCCGCCCTAGTGTATCACCTTGGGGAGCACCTGTTTTGTTTGTGAAGAAGAAAGATGGTAGCATGAGACTTTGTATCGATTATAGAGAGTTGAATAAAGTTACCATCAAGAATAAGTATCCCCTTCCATGAATTTGAGGATTTGTTTGACCAGCTTAAGGGTGCCAAAATCTTCTCTAAAATTGATCTCCGATCAGGGTATCATCAATTGCGAGTGAAGGCTGAGGACATCACAAAGACAGCTTTCCGCACGAGATATGGCCATTATGAGTTTTTAGTGATGCCGTTTGGATTAACAAATGCCCCTGCAGCTTTTATGGATCTTATGAAACCGTCTTTCGGGAACAATTAGAAAAGTTTGTAGTGGTATTCATAAATGATATTCTAGTGTATTCTCCTGACGAGCAAACTCACGCGGAGCATTTTAGAACCGTTCTAGGTATTTTGAGGCAGAAACAACTATACGCTAAGTTTAGCAAGTGTGAGTTTTGGTTAAGAAGTGTGGCTTTTCTGGATCACGTGATATCGGAGGAGGGGATTGATGTGGATCCGAAGAAGGTGGAAGCTATCACTGAATGGCCTAGACCTACTAATGTCACCGAAGTGCGAAGTTTCTTGGGTCAAGCGAGGTATTATAGAAAGTTTGTCGAGGGATTCTCAAGGATAGCAGTGCCTCTCAGTCGCCTTACTCAAAAGAAGTCTAAGTTTGAGTGGACGGCAGAATGCGAGAAAAGCTTCACGGAGCTTAAGAAGAGATTAACCACAGCTCCAGTATTGGCTCAACCCTCTGGAACTGATGGGTTTGTGATTTATAGCGATGCATCGAAAAATGGTTTAGGTACGTAAACTATAGCATCAGTTTATGCATTTGTATACAAATTTAATTTAGTCTAACATCTTGTTCTTAGGTTGTGTTCTGATGCAAAACGAACGAGTCATCGCATATGCCTCATGAAAACTAAAGTCTTATGAGCAAAACTATCCGACACACGATCTTGAACTCGCCGTAGTTGTGTTCGCCTTGAAGATTTGGCGGCATTATTTATATGGAGAAAAATGTGCGGTATTCACGGACCATAAGAGTTTAAAGTATTTGTTTTCACAGAAGGAATTAAATATGAGGCAGCAGAGATGGCTGAAATTGCTAAAAGACTATGATTTGACCATCCATTATCACCCAGGAAAGGCTAATAAAGTGGCGGATGCATTAAGCAGGAAGTCCAGCCATGCGCGACAATCACCATTGGAAAGAGAAATGGAAGAATTCAGGTTGGATTTGATTGATTCCACAGTGAACGTCTTGACAACATTGACCATCACACCGAGTTTGATTGACCGGGTAAAGGAGGCCCAGAAGAGTGATAAAATCCTAGGTGAGATAACAGAAAGGATGAAACATGAGCAGGTTGAAGGATTTCAGATTCAAGAAGACGAGAACCTATGGTTCAGAGGAAGATTGTGTGTACCTGATGTTGATGAACATAGAAGGGAAATTTTGCAATAAGCTCACAGCTCAAGGCTATCAATACACCCTGGTAGCACCAAGATGTACAGAGATCTCAAGCAATATTATTGGTGGTCCAGGATGAAAAGACATATTGCGGAGTTTATTGAGAGGTGTTTAGTCTGTCAACAAGTCAAGGCGGAACACCAACGGCCTGGTGGATTGTTGATGCCATTGGAAATTCCAGAATGGAAATGGAAACATGTCACGATGGATTTTATAGCAGGTCTACCAAAGACAAGAAGCGGATATGACATGAATTGGGTCATTGTGGATCGTTTAACAAAGTCTGCACATTTCCTACCCATCTCAAGTGAAGCGTCTCTTGACAAGTTAGTGAACTTATATGTGGAGAATATTGTTAGCTTGTATGGTGTTCCAGTAAGTATAGTGTCCGACCGAGATCCATAGTTTACATCTAAGTTTTGGACAGCATTTCAGAAAGCCATGGGTACAGAATTAAGGTTGAGTACGGCGTATCATCCCCAAACCGATGGACAGTCCGAGCGGACTATTCAGACCTTGGAAGATATGCTAAGGGCTTACGTCTTGGATTTCAAGAGGAGTTGGGATGGAATGATAAAGCTAATGGAATTCTCATATAATAATAGTCACCATAGTGCAATTGATATGGCTCTTTTTGAAGCGTTATGCGGAAGGAGGTGTAGGCCCCCAGTTTACTGGGATGAAGTCGGCGTGAGGACCATCACCGGACCTGAGCTGTTGGAGAAGACGCTAGAAAAGGTGAAAATCATTCGGGAAAGACTCAAGACGGCTCAGGATCGCAACAAAAGTTGGGCAGATTCTAAGCGACGACCATTGGAATTTAATGTGGGGGGGAAAGTGTACGTGAGGGTATCACCTATAAAGGGCATTATGAGATTTGGAGTGAAAGGCAAGTTAAGTCCTCATTTTATTGGTCCTTACGAAATACTTGAGAAGGTGGGAGCCTTAGCTTATAGGTTAGCATTACCTCCGGTGTTGGCATAAGTTCACAATGTGTTTCACGTATCACAACTAAGGAAGTACGTGACGGATCCAAGCCATGTGCTTGAAGCCCAACCTTTGGAACTCAAGGGCGATGTTACATACGAAGAAATACCCGTGAGGATTTTGGATCGAAAGGATCAAGTGTTGAGGAAACGGGTGATCCCTTATGTGAAGGTTCAGTGGAGTAACCACACGGAACGCGAAGCCACGTGGGAACTCGAAGAGCAGATACGGAAGAAGTATCCTCAACTCTTTGACTAAGGTACGTAAGTTTCGAGGACGAAACTTTTTGTAAGGGGGGTGGAATGTCATACCCTGTAACTTTTAAACACGACTTTCAATACTTAGAAGTCAACCTTAAACACAATTTAATTAATTTTATAGGTTATGAGACTTAGTTAAATAAAACATAGAAAAAAATAAAAGAAAGGGTTAAAAGTGAGAATTAAGAAAATTAGGCAAAATTACCAAGATGCCCCTCCCCACTTAAGTGATGAGGAGTTACAAAATTGAGTATAACTCCCCAAGAGAAGGAGAAGGGCTGTCGGTTATCTCACAAAAGAGGAGAAGGAAAAACGTCTGGAAGGAGAAAAGAGAGAGAAAAGAGAAAGAGAGAAAGGAAGAAGAAGAAGAACGTGCGGTCAACCTAGGTTCAATTCGTTCTGAAATTCTATCACACACTTGTAGGCTTATCTAGATTCCAAGGCAAGTAAGCTTTACGCAAATTTTGATGCCATAGGCCCTATGTTCTTATAAAAAGAAAACTTGGATCACACATTAGTAGCTTTGGTTTGTTTATGTTAAATGCTTTACTATATGCAATTGTTGTTGTTGATGGTGTCAAGTAATATTCTTTGGGCCAATATCTGAAAATGGTTATGGTGTGATCTTTGTTGTTAAATATGCCCATAAGAGTGTTATATGTAATGTGTTCATCGTCTTGGTTTAAGTTCTTAAGTTTGGTAATCACACCTTGGATGTTTGAGAGTATTTGCAGGGGGTTGAAGGGGGAATGTTGGCATTGTTGTAGACTTGTTGGGTTAGAAGGTTTGAAGATATCTATGGAAGTTTGTGGGTGATAGAAGGTTTAGAGTGGATACTATTTTGCATGTTTGAGAATCAACTCATGCTAGATGGGTGTTAAGCATGATGAATCTAGGTGTTAAGATGGTTCTTGAAGTGTTAAACATGAAAAGGGTGAAGGAGGAAGATGATGGGAAGAAGTTACTGCAGAAAACTGTAGTTCTGGAACCATCTGAACACTTCGAACACCTACTTTAGGCGCTTCAAGTAACATTAGGCGCCTAAAGTAAGCATTCAATGTGTTCCAGTGCATCTCCGTACACTTCGAACACCTCCATAGGCGCTTCATGTCCACATAAGGCGCTTCATGTAGGCGTTCGATGTATACGTCACATTCCTGAACACTTCGAACGCGTAGTATAGGCGCCTCATGTCCACTTTAGGCACCTCAAGTAGCGTTCCAAGTATACTGGAAGTCTTTTTGACCCATTAGGCGCCCTATGTATGTGAAATAACTCTATGCTCTTCCTTTGAACATAAAATGCAAGGGTATTTCAGGTGTAATTGAGGTATAGATGTTAAGTTTGACTAAGTAAGAATAACATTGGATGCCAAGTGAGTTGGTGAGACGAACGGACTTAGAAGATACGAACATGGAGTGTTTGAGGTTCAAGACCATATACTTGATATGTAAGATGTGTGTGTGTGTTACATGTTTGATATGAAGTTGCATGAGCATCCTGCATCATGACATGAGCACTTTGGATTTGACTTGAGAATTGCTTTGCGAAAGAACATGTGTTTACAAGAAAAGATTAAAGTTTTCGAAAAACAAACTATGGCTGCTGGTTGATCGCAGGGTATAAAAGTCACGCATGCGAAAGCAGGGTATAAAAGCGTGACCTGCGAATAAATAGTAGGGTATAAAGTATTTTATGGGGCCATGGACCTATCAGCGCGGATATATGTTATATGTAACGGGGCCGTGGACCTTTCAGCACGGGGTATAAAGTTATATGTTATGGGGTCGTGGACCTTTCAGCACGGGGTATAAAGTTCTGTTTGCTGTGGACTGATCACCCACAGGGTATAAAGTTCTGCTACGCGAAGAATATGATAAGAAGAATTATGAAAAGTTTTATGAAATGACACACATGACATGTTTACGAAAGAAGACATATGCATGGATGTTGTGTGTGGTTTTAAAGAAGCACATGCATCATGATACACGAAGCATACGATTTGACATGCAAGAAATGTGACTAGCTTATGTTCTGTTATGTGGTATGTTATTATAGTTACATGTTTGTTCTCGTATCCGCGCATCATTTATGTGATTTATCTGTTTTGAGGAGTGGTTATAAAGATGCTATTTGCTAACCTGAGCACCTTATTTTGGGCAATGACTTATACACTGGTGACTCGTCGTGTGTGATCCTGTAGGGTGTATAGACGGGTTACTTGCTGGCGATATTTTCGTTAAGAACAGATACTCCATTTCCTTTTCATGTGAGCCAGAATTCGAAATGATTTTTGTCGAAGACGATAGCGAGTGGGCTCAATGGGATGATGGTCATGGAAGTAGATAGATGTTTGATTACTTTAAGTTGGAAAACTCGATGTTTATTATGTTGTACTGGAGGATGTGATAGACAGTTGATCGAACGCCTTTTATTTCCGCTGTATTTTTCTAGTTACATTAATGTTGGTGAAGTTTTAAATTTTATGACGTTTCTGTTGATTTATCTTACGTCATGAATGATGTACGCTCGATCGGCTTTGACGCTTCTAGTCCTCGTAATAGACTACGGCGGGTGCATTGGTTCCGATGCCAATATCGGACCGGGGCGCTACAAACTTCTTCTTCTCCGACCGCTCCCTTCTTCTCCGAGGAGCCTCCTCTCCGTGATTCACGGGATGCGTCATGTGACACTTACTAGAAGACTCTACACAGATTGCCAGCTCATAATTTCACCATCCTATCCTTCACTTCATCATTTAATCCAACAATGGCTGCTCCATCTATGCTACTTCTCGTTGAATTGTGCTTTCTTCCAATTCTGCAGTCTCAACACCAACTGCAACACCTAGCAACGCCATAACATGCCTGACAGAATGGAAATCCCTGCCATTTTTAGACTGTTTCTAGTCATAAATATTACTAGAAGATATACAATTAAAAGTTTTAATGATCTGTTTACAACGCATAAGACATCGTCCGTATAATAGCTTAATATTCATAAAGATTTTGGATCATCGGCAACATTTCAAAGGTTCATACACTTTCCAATATCTCAAGGCTGCTTAATGCATCAAAAATCCTGAGACTTCAGCTGGGAACTCCCTCTCTGAATATTTGATGCCTCAACATCACTAACTCTTGAAGAGTTCCAGAATAGTCTTGTAGCGACCAGTAAGGAAACTGCAAGATGTAAACATTCAATTAAATGTCAACAAAATAACGTAAATCGATGTCAACGGAAGTCACAGAAACTAAAACCTCAAAATAATCATCATCATTAATATCAATGTCTAGGCAAATTAGCTTGATACAAATGTCAAATGTAGGTACTAAATACTAACCGTCAAAATATATAAGGTCAATTCGTAAACTATGCATCAACTAAATCCTCGGAAACTTCATCAAAATATCCTCGATCCCGAAGCCTCCACTCTTGATCATCATCGGGTGTACTAACTCATAAACTTGTCTATCTTCAAATATATGTGAAAGCGTAGTATGAGCGACACGTCACCCAGTAAGTAACCTTACTATATTTACAATGGGATCATATACGGAGAAGCAAGTGTAAATAAAGTAAATAAATAACAAAATATAAAATAGCATGCTTCTCTTCGCAAATAAAGTTTACATTTTTACCCTTCTGATCAATCAAGAAATTAAAACATACGCAACTTAGTCATCGAATACAAGTGTTAGTACAATCAAAAACCATGATGCAGCTTTTTAAAACAATGAATGCAACGATACGATAATGATTCCGATTCCATTTTCCTTTTACATTTCCAATTTCCATTTTCGATATCCATATCCAATATCTCTTTCGATATCCATATCCGATATCCATTTCTGATATCTATATCTGATATCCCTTTCGGTATCTATATGCGATATCCATTTCTCACCGATGCAATGCAATGGCCATGGCTCTTACCTTATAAGTGACTTATATTGTAAGATTTTGGACTTGGTTCCCCAATGGTCGTATGTGTCTAGGCCGTCTATCTCCTTCATAGTCATATGTGCCTAGATGGCCCAATTGGTGGTCATATGTGTCCGAATGGTCTATCTCATCTTATATTCATACGTGCTCGAATGGGCCATTTGTTCAAAACCAATCCAACTCTGCAATATATTTCATTTGAAAGGGTGACTTTCAAGATATGCAATTGCAAAATAATTTCGATTATCGATAACAATTTCCAATCATCAAATCCGATCGTGAAATCACTTTCCATTTCCGTTACGATTTTCCTTTTCAATACTTTGTTCAATTATCTCCCACGTATAAGTATACCCACGTATATGTCCATGCTCATACACGTACATATACGCGCATATAATTACACGTATCACCCTCGACCTACTTTTTTCCTTTCTCCCTACCCAACTTAGCTCACCCCTAATCCCCTATCCTCGCAGCCCACCTTTAATGCCCTCAGCTTAATGTTGAGAAAAAGTGTTTGAATGATTTACAAATACATGATTTAAATAGTACGAGTCTACGAAATGCATGACAGACACATTTTGGTGAAATACATGCCTCATATGTTTTATATATATTGTTGCCGTACTAGCAAGCCATGAAGCGTAAAAGCTTACATTATATGGTAAACATTTGTTATCTTTGAACTATTTTCAGGTGCCACAATTAATGAACTAAACTAGTTCATTAAGTGAAGTACTTAAGTTAATGAACTAACTAGTTCATTAAACAAAGATATATTTGGACAAAGCTTTATGGCAACAAACTTGGAAATGGAAAGTCTCCTCCCACTCTTCTTCACACGCCATTTATATACATAATATTCATATTTTTACTAAAAAGGCACAATACATATATATCCCGACGTAACTGCTGACACGTTACATATATTACAAACGTACGTCAACGTAACAACACTATATACACCTCATATTTATGAGTATATTCAGGTCTTATATCATATGATATAAGTCATGGTGATGACAAAATTATAATGACACATTACAAGGTTACAAACCGAAAATTGTTGTATCGGGTGACTACCGAAACTTCGCCAATGTGTCACATACTTGCCATAGAAAGATGGCCAGCCCATATACTTCAAAAGTAGCCAAAAATTTTGTGGCTCACATTTTCAAATCATCCATGAAATCATTCCATGTTGGCACACACAAATCACCCACAATTTAGGCCAAATTGTAGAGATTTCAAATTCAATTTTTTGTAGCACATGGGGCGCCTACTACATCAGCCATATAAACTGAATATTTAATTTATTTTATGTATATTATGTGTGACATAATATATATAACATGTGCAAAAATTTTGAATTTAATCGGAGAAAAATCGTGTAATCGAGGAAAGTCAAAAATTCGATTTTCTATGAACATAATACATGGAACATTTTTGGCATGACTTGTAACATGTATTTAGACACTTTTTACACATTCAAGACATGTTAAAGTGTTCTAGAAAATTCAAATTAGGGCTGATTGGAATTTACCATATATGTGTAATTATTGTGCATTACTTGACAAAGCTTGCCAAAACAAATATCAGCACATGTGCAGCCATTCTACACGGCTACTACATCAATGTTGGAGCTTATATGGAGCTTATTTGGCACTTCAATTAGTGAAAAATAAGCCACACATGATTGGTGACATTGAAGAAATCAATACAAAAGGAAACAATTCAAAATACAACACATGCTGAAATTTCAGCACATGTGGTTTATTATGGAAGAATTTTAGAGCATTTTTGTCTTCAATTTTATTCCAAAATTGAGGGGGATTAATGTGTGATTATATGGTAATGTTTTGAATGCTATTTGGCACATGTTTTATGAGTTTTATTCAGATTTTTACAGCACATTAAAGGATGCCAAGTTGGACCAATCATCAAGTGACAAGTAAGCAAAGCCAAGACATTCATCCAATCAAGTTGTGCCATGTAAGCAAGATGGTGTCATCTCTACACAAGGTAATCTTTCAAGGGAATTAAAGACAATTCTCAAGGTGATGGAAGACCTAAGGGGGCGGCCAAATTGACTTAAAAAGAAGAGAAGAGAGCCAAACAAAAGCAAGACAATTCTCATAATCTCACAAGTGCAAAAAGTGTCTTCTACTCTCTTCTTCTACATTTCTTTCTTGTTCTTCTTCTCTCAAGCCTATTGTTCTTATATTCAATATATTAAATAGGATATTATTAGACCACCATACATGTTCAAATTGTTGTAAAAGGATTGATCAAAGTGTGATCAAACCTTCATCCGTTCGGTGGTGGTGTTCGTGATCGGTGTGATTGATTGTATTGTGTGTAAAGGGTTGGAGTGGGGTGTAACTCCAGAAACCCTTGTGGTAAGGTGTTATTTTGTGTTTAGTGATAACCGAGGAAGGTGTCCTCGAAGATTGGAGTAGGTTGTGTTAACCGAACCAGTATAAAATTCTCGGTGTTATTACTTTCAGCACTTTACTTTCAGTTTCCAGCACATTGCATCGTTTTCATTGCAATAGTAAAAATATCAAAAGAATTTAAAAAATCATAAAATTTTCCAGAAACATAGTCACACCTATTAAGTTTCATTTGGCGTAAATTTCACCCCATTTGGATAAGTATAAGTTTATCAAACGTTAATAGTTCTGAGACTAGTGCAATCTGATTTTCAGACTTGCAAAGGTTGAGAATATTAACGTATTTGACATACTTACCAAAGTAATTTTTCAAAACTATTTCAACCAATTAAAATACATACCTTAAGGGGTTTGTCATTAAAATTTCAGACCATTTGGAGTTACGAATTAATTGGAATAAAATTTTCAAATCGGAGTACTGTTTCTGGCAGATTCACGCAATCTGACCACAAACGTGTTTCAAAGGGTTAGAGGTTGAATTTTAATCTGAAATTTTTAAGAGATACTCAAAACATCTGAGAGTATAATCTCTCCAAATTTCAGAATTTTTTAAGGCCTGTAACCTGGTCTTTCAAACGTTGCAAATCAGAATCTGAAAAAAGAAACTGTTTTCAGAAATTAGGTTTTTGCATCAAAACTTTTTAAAAACCAAATTTTCCGCACCTACTATTCAAACCCCCTTCTAGTGGTGCTATACATGTCCTACACCTAATACCCCACCCCCTTAGCTCCCTCGGCCCCAGCCCCCTTCCCCACCACAACCCTAATTTCTCTCCCCCGTACACTAATCTCTCGGCCTAAACCCTAAATTTCACCACTCACTTTTTCTCACATCTATCCCCATGAACACTTAGTGTGGTTCACGCTTAACACACAGCACCAAAAATCGAGATGAAACTCCACCCCATGCGCCCTCACATGCCGCTAGAAGGTCAGCGCATACGCTCCGTCTGTCTCCTAGATCTCCAACCACCAGAATCCTCCTCTCATCATTTCCTACCATATTCTGTCCTCAAATCACAAAAATTCCTGTTTTTAAAAAAAAATTCCCACACTTTCGACGACAAATACCCTAATCCGACAAATCTGACATTCTTATTCAACTCATATACATCGTCTCTGTCTAGCCCACGTATTTGGAAAATTAAACACATGAATTTCATCAAAACAAAATCTGAATAACACGCATTTCATCATGTAATCAACATGCAATCATCAACTCCAAATTACACTATAGACATACATATAATTACACACCTTGGCACATACATATATCCGACAGCCCACATATCAAGAAGAAACTATACACATATAGCGGATACATAATTAAAACGAATACGTACATACAATTATTGAGAAAAAGGGTCTGAGTGATTTGAAAATACATGATTTAAATGTTACGTGTTTACGAAATGCCTGAATAAATTTTACTTGACATGCTTATGTGATAAATATGATTTACATGCTTATATATATTATTGTCATACTAACAAGCCATGAAAAACATTTGTTGTCTTTATACTTTTTTCAGGTGCCATGATTAGTGAACTAAACTAGTTCATTAAGTGAAGTGCTTAAGATAATGAACTAACTAGTTCATTAAATGAAGACATATTTGGAGGGAGCTGTATGACAACAAATTTGAAAATGGAAAGTCCTCTCATCTCACACCCTCACACATGAATATTTTTTATGATAAACTATATACTTATATTCCGACGTACACCGACACGTCATATATATTACAAATTTACGTCGACGTCACACCACTATATACACTTGATATTTATGAGTATATTCAGGTCTTATATCATATATTACAAGTAATAGTGCTATCAAAATTATAATGACATATCGCAAGGTTAGAAACCGAAAATTGTCGTATCGGGTGACTACCGAAACTTCACCGACATGTCACGTACTTACCATATAAAGATGACAAGCCTATATACACTAAAAATACTCCAAACTTTCGTGATCCACATGTCATATTCATCCACAAGGTCATACCATGTTTGCACACACAAATCACCCACAATTTAGCCTAGATTTGTGGAGAATTCAAACTTAAGCCTATTTTGGCACATGAGACATTTTATACTCAGCTATTGGAGCTGAATATACACCTTATTTTATGTATAATATGAGTGACATAATATATATCATATGTGTAAGAAGTTTGAAATTAATCAACGAAAAATCGCGTAATCGATGAAAGTCGAAAATTCGGTTTCTACAAACCTACACATGGAACGTTTTTGACATTGATGTAACATGTATCTAGACACCTTTACCACATTCAAGACATGTTAGAGTGTTTTAAAAAATTCAAATTAGGGCTGATTGCAGTTTACCATATATGTGTGAATATTATGCATTATTTGACAAAGTTTACATAAAAAGAATTCAACACATGTCCAGCCTATTTCACACGCCTAGTTCAGCATTTTTGGAGCCAAAGTGGAGCTTATTTGACACTTTAATTAGTGAAGGACATGACACATATGATTGGTGACATTGAAGAGGGCAACACATAGGGAAACAATTCAAAAGAAAACACATGCTGAAATTTCAACACATGTTTTTGTGTGGTGGTCGATTTTTGGGTGATGTTTGTCTTCAATTGTCTTCCAAAATTTAAGCAGATTGAATCATGATTATTTTGAAGTTAATTACCTTGATTTTGAGCACATGTTTCAAATTTGTTTGAAGAAATTCCAGCTCATTTAAAGTGTGCCAATGTGGATTAAAGATAGCCTATCAAGAAGTGACAACTACGCGAACATAAGTCATTCTTCCAATCGTGTTGCGCCAAGTAAGCAAGTTTGTGTCACCATCCATACAAAGCAATCTTCCAAGGGCATTCAAGACCATTCTCAAGGAAGAAAATCAACCCTAGGGGGCTGCCAACATGTTATAAAAAGGAGCAAGATGGTGCAACACAAGGCTAAGAAAAGTTGATATTCTTACAAGTTCAAAAGCAAGGCTACTCTCTTCTTTTTCCATTCTTTTCTCTTGCTCTTAGACTCGAGACTATCACAATTATATTCCATATATTATATAGGTTTTGATTATGCCACCCACATACATTTATTTCTTGTAATAGGTTGATCAAGATGTGATGAAGCCTTCATTCGATTTGTGGTGGTATTCGTGTTGGTTTGTTTGTTTGTTTGATTGTAAAAGGGTAGAGTTGGTGTTTAACTCCAGTCACCCTTATGTTAAGGTGTTTTTGTGTTTAGTGAAAACCGAGGAAGGTGTCCTCGAAGACTGGAGTAGGTAGTTTTAACCGAACCAGTATAAAAATTTCGGTGTTCTTACTTTTCAGCACTTTTACTTTAAGTTCCTTTTTTTTCATCGTTTTCATTAGCATGATAAAAATAGCAAACAATTTTCAAAAATCACAAAATTTTGCAGAAACATAGCCACACGTCCTAGATTTCATTTGGCATAAGTTTCATCTCATTTGGATGAGTATAAGTCAGTCAAACATTAATAGTTCTGAGACTAGTACAATCTAATTCTCAGATTTGCAAAGGTTGATAACATCAAAGTGGTTGACATACTTAGCAAGAGAATTTTAAAAAAA
The DNA here is from genome assembly GCA_036186865.1 of Eustoma russellianum. Classification (NCBI taxonomy): domain Eukaryota; kingdom Viridiplantae; phylum Streptophyta; class Magnoliopsida; order Gentianales; family Gentianaceae; genus Eustoma; species Eustoma russellianum. The sequence continues at coordinate 7,934,480 of AP025046.1, forward strand.
TGTTTTAACCCATTGAAATAAACTTCTTTAGGGTTATACCATAAAAGTTTCAAGTAATTTAGATTTCCCAATTAATAGTAATAAATTTTTAATTTTGAAGTACAGTTTCTGGCAGATTGACGCAATCTGTACAAAAACGTGTTTTCAAGGGGTTAGCCTCGGAATGTTAATCTGAAATTTTTGTGAGACATTTATAACATCTGAGACCACATCCTCACCAAATTTTATGATTTTTGGAGGTTTACAACCAGGTCATCTAGATTAATCAAATCAGGATCTAAAAACAAAAACGGCTTTCAGAAGTGAGTTTTTTTTGGTCCAAAAAGTTTTCGAAACCGAATTTTCTGCACTCACTATTCGATCCCCCTAGTGGTGCTATGTAGGTCCTACAATAATCAACAAACCATGCAATCAAAATTACATCATAACTATGCAATCACAATTACATTATGCATGATCCGTTTTTATACGAAAATATTACCATAGGATTGTAAAAACATAGCAAATATAGCAAGGATACTTGCTCTTAGCCTCGTTATACTCTACCATACAAGAAACCGAGATGAGACAGACGGAGTTTGGCTTCCTTCTCCCCTACCTAGCTTGCGGCTGACTTGGGTTGAGAGGGTGGCTGGCTGGTCGAATTTTGTTTGAAGTTGGATGTAAGCTTTGTGTGATATGTGGTGTATATATAAATTAGGAAGATTAGTTTAAAGAAGTATACTCCTAGTCATGTTATGATATTTTCTTTTTACTCAAATTCTATCTTGTTTCCATTCTTCTCCTAGTCTACATAGGATAGTAATTTAGGCTTTTATTTCTTTTTTTTCCTTTGCCTTAGCACCATGAGGGCATGGGATACAACAGACGTCCCCCCTTACAATAGGTTTTGTCCTTGAAACTTGCGTATGATGTGATCAACGACTTAGTATTGTTCTACTTAACCCATTCGCCTAGATAGTGATCAAGCTGAATATCCCTTGCGTTTTCCAATATGCTATCCATTTCATTTCTTTATCATAGACTAAGGCCTCAAAATCATTTCTTGTACACCAACATGGTAGTTTCTAATCCATTGCCCTTCGCTTGTTAATATCATTACCTAACTATCTATAATTATCGAATCAATCTTAACGGTATGGTCATCATACTAAGGGTTCTACAACCCAATTTTCGGTACATAACGTACTTATATTTGCGGTCATTAGTAGCCTTCCAAAATCAGTTCTTAAGTATACTACAATCTTTAACTTAATGTTTTGTTCGCCAGACTCATTCCTCAAACCATATATATTTTTAGAACACGTTTTATTCTAGTACGCTTCAATTCAATCATCACTAGCATCCCATAAGATTCTCCAATCCTTATAGAGTTTAATCCTTAACTTACTTATCTATAATTAGAACTTATAAACTTCCACTTATATACACGTAATCTATAATTCTGAATTCTTAACCCATCATATATGATTCATCTCCTAGTTACATGATCATCTCACATATCCATCAAGTCCTCCAATATGCTAATCATTACTCTCCCTCAATGTAGGACTAGGTCTTCAAAATCAATTCTTATACTTATGAACTAGCTCTATGATTATGCTCTTACTTTTTCAGGGATATCATCAACAACCTAGTATGCGAAGTATGTGCATGGACATATTCTCCTTCAATTTAAAGAAAAGTAACTTACGTAACTATAATTTGGAATATAGCTTTAACTGTTTGACACAATATACCTTCTAATTTTTTGTAAACACAAAACCCAAATTATCATACATTTGTTTTTGTAACGCAGTGTCTCAAACGAACATTTATAAAACGATGATATGACTTGTTCGTAAAAGTATTAAAAACCACTTTAAAACAATTGAGGTGCAACAATCGTAAAATTTCTTTTTACAAAACGATTTGAACACGTGCATTTTTCTTTCCAAAGAAATACATATTTTGAAAGCTACGTTTTGTTTTGCAAAATACAACAATTGAAAACTCAACAAATGTGAAGTTTCATCAAACTATTTGAATAAGGTAACTTTCTTTTCCAAAAAGAAGTATATATATATCTTGAAATTATTTCTGTTTCACTAAAATTAAATAAGTTCATCACAAGCAGACAAATAACTTCAAAAGCATTTAATAAGTAAAATACTTGCAATATCGAAAGTTGACAAATAAAAATATTTCGACAAAATAGGATAGCTTAAACAAAAATTTGGGGTATTACATAAGAAGTATATCAACAAATCGTTCTTCGAAAACACCAACGTTTAAAAATATATCTATTTTTCAGAGTTGTCGAAGTAGTTAAAATTCCATTATGTTGATATACAATTTCGAAAAGGAATATAGCCTTGTAAAATAATATACTATATAAAAAGAATGAAATTAGTTGAAATACTTAGAAGCAAAAAAATTTGAAATAACTTTGAAATATAAAATATATCATGGTGTCCGTGCTTATATGAAAATAGTTGGCTTCTTGAAACATAATAGTCCAATACTTCGTATAATTTTTCTAAGTCACCTCTTAATATCAGATGAGAAAAAAATCCACCCATGCACCGTTTCTTATAAATCTTTATTTAAGTTGTCCAATCCTAATATGACACACTAAATATTGATCGTCTTTAGGTGTTCTAATGCACCATGCTTCCACGCGCTTTACTGATCCACCATTCTTTTACTTGGTTATTTCAACCGCTAAGTTTAACTTAGATCTCACTTGAAGAGCAGCCGCAACTTGTTCATACTTACTCTATTTCAATTCAAGCCTACTCGATACATCCGTACTTACGTGTTCCTAAGAATTAACACTTAATACTTTGTTATTCCACTATACTTATTTTAGTAATGCTCGCTTATCACTATCAATCAATATCACTAATAAGACTAACATCTTTGGCCTATTTTGATTACCCTAAAATTCAACATCTTAATTATAACTATAAACCCCTTTGTACGATATTCTTTGCTACACTCTACTGATTATAACACTAATAAATCCTTTCTTAGTAATTCGTTTTACTATAAATCATTTCTTAGGAACAACGATTCCAACTTAGACCTAGTCACGTTCTGACATTACTATTAAAATAGATGTTTGAACCTGTTTCATTTACTATAATGGTACCGGGTCCTATGCTGCTATAGGGATGCTGCATAGAGACTGCTGGGCCCATCTGTATCTATATATAAACCGGCACCTGTGGTAGGGCATTCTGGTTATCATCGCAATATACATATTGTGTATTATTTAAATGGTTCAGGTTTACAGGGATCAGATCTAAGGGGCTATGCAAAATATTATAATTAACACTTAAGTAAGGCAAATAGTTTTAAATCGTATGGGGTGCTCTAGGTATACGTGGGTGTATCTCTTGTCCGATCAACACTTTGGTCTAATGTTATGACTTATTTCTATAATCGATACTTTGTATCATCATTTCTTACGCATAAAATCATTACTTGTTTCTAAGTTCAATCCTTAGAATATAATCATAGCTTATAACTAAGATCAGTACTTATGTTCAAACCATCGCTTAATGTGCAAATCACCTTAATTTCTAGAGTCGATATTTAGTATCATCATTCCTTAAGTCTAAAACCGTAACTTATGGACAAGGTCATCACTTAACTTCTAAAGTCACGTCTTATTAACAATAACATTCTTAATATATAATCATTGCTTACAACTAAAAATCGGTTCTTATGTCTAAGATCGTGACTTAGTGAAAAATCGTAACTTAATTTCTAAGACCATAACCTAAATCTACGTTTCTGTCGTGCATTTAGAGGCATGCTCTTATACCACCTGTAGCGACCCGTCCCGAACCCTAGTACTCAAAACAACTCATCTGCCGTATTTCGCTAAGAAAAATACAAGGCGTCAATACATTCAATTACACATCAGCAAAATAGCGTAAATTGATGTCAACGAAAGTCATATAAACTAAAACCTCAAAACAATCATCATCAATGTCTAGGCAAATCAGCTCAATACAAATGTCAAACGTAGATATTTAATACTAACCCTCAAAAATACATAAGGTCAATTCGTAAACTATGCCTCAACTAAATACTCGGAAACTTCATCAGAATATCCTCGATCCCGAAACCTCCATTCTTGATCATCATCGGGTATACTAACTCATAAACCTGTCTATCTGCAAAAAATATATGTAAAAGCGTAGTATGAGTGATACATCATCCAGTAAGTAACCTTACTATATTTACTATGGGATCATACACGGAGAAGCAAGTGTAAATAAAGTAAATAAATAACAAAATATAAAATAGCATGCTTCTCTTTGCAAATAAAGTTTACCTTTTTACCCTTCTGATCAATCAAGCAACTAAATCACACGCAACTTAGTCATCGCACACAAGTGTTAGTACAATCAAAAACCATGATGCAGCCTATTAAAACAATGAATGCAATGATACGATAACGATTTCGATTCCATTTTCATTTTCCATTTCCAATTTCTATTTCCAATATCCATATCTGGTATCCCTTTCGATATCCATATCTAATATCTAATTCTGATATCTATATCCGATATCTCTTTCGATATCTATATACGATGTCTATTTCTCATCGATGCAATGCAATGGCCGTGGCTCTTATTTTATAAGTGACTTATACTCCAAGATTTACGGACATGGTTCCCCAATAGTCGTATGTGTCCAGACGGCCTGTCTCCTCAAAATCATATGTGCCTAGACGGCCCAATTGGCGGTCATATGTGTCCAAGCGGCCTATCTCATCTCATATTCATATGTGCTCGGATGGCGCATTTGTTCATAACCAATCCAACTCTGCAATATATTTTCTTTGTAAGGGTGACTTTCATAATATGCAATTTCAAAATAATTTTCGATTATCGGTTACAATTTCCGATTATCAAATCCGATTGTCAAATCAATTTCCATTTCCGCTATGATTTTCCTTTGCAATACATTATTCAATTATCTCCCACGTATAAGTATGCCCACGTACATGTTTGCGCCCATACATGTGCATATACACGTATATACTTATGCGTATCACTCTCGACTCACTTTTCCCCCTACCCCCTACGCAACTCACCTCACCCCTAATCCCCTAACCTCGCAGCCCACCCTCACTTCCCTCAGCCCAATACCTCACCCCCTCAGCTCCCTCGACCGAGCCCCCTTCCCTCACCAAAGCCCTAATTTCTCTCCCCTGCACTAATCGGCCTAAACCCTAAATTTCACATCACTCACTTCTCAGATTTAACCCCATAGACACGTAGTACGGTTCGCGCTTAACACACTGTCGTAAAAATCTTGGCGAAACTCCATCTGATGCGCCCTCATGTGCCAGCCAAAAGGCCCACGCGCCGTCCATCTCCCGAACCTTCGACCACCAGAATTCTCCTCTCGTCATTTCCTACCGTATTCTGCCCTCAAATCACAAAAATTCCTTTTTTTTAAATTTTCCCCATTGCTGACATCCTTACGATTCAATTCACAATTTTCCATCCTTATTCAACTCATACACATCGTGTATGTCCAGCCCATATATTCAGCCAATTAAACACATAAATTTCATCAAAACAAATTCCAAATAACAGACATTTCATCATGTAATCAACATGGATCAGTAACTCTGGATTACGTTATATACATACATATAATTACACACCTTGGCCATTGCCTAGGCAGCGGCACATACACATATCTGACAGCGCACATATAAAGAAGCAATAAGTGTATGCCACTTTATACATATACACATATACCCGATACATAATTACAACGAATAAGTACATATAATCAACAAACTATGCAATCAAAATTACATCATGCATGATCCGGTTTTCATACAAAAATAACATCATAAGATTGCAAAAACATAGAAAATATAGCAAAGATACTTGCCTTTAGCCTCGATTATATTCTACCGTACAAGAAATAAAGATGAAAAGGACGGAGTTTGGCTTCCATCTCCCTTACCTAGCTGGCGGCCGACTTGGGGTGAGAGGGAGGGTGGCTAGCCAAATTTTGTATGAAGTTGGGTGTAAGATTTGTGTGATATGTGGTGTATATATAGATGTAGGAAGATTAGTTTAAAGAGGTATACTCCTAGTCTTGTTAGGATATTTCCTTTTTATTCAAATTATATCTTGTTTCCTTTCTTCTCCTAGTCTACATAGGAAAGTAATTTAGGCTTTTATTTCTTTTCTTTCCTTTGCCCTACCCCCATGAGGGCATGGGATATAACACTGGTACTCAAAAACCTGTCCTATTCTACTAAGAGAAATATAAAGCGTCGATACTAATCAAATACACATAATTAGTGTGACGCAAATTGCTGTCCGCGGAAGTAATAAATGAAAATACTCAATCATCATTAATGAGTAAGCTAGGCAAATGTAATTCAATACAACATCGTATCTCTGATCTAACTCTAGTCCACAAGCTGGAACCTCAAATTCACAAAATAAATACATGAGTAAATCTCCTCTGCAAACTCTCGAGTCATCAATACCCTCACTCAGACTCATTCTCAATGTACACTATGTCATAATCCTGCTTATCTGCAAACCACAACAAGGTATAGTATGAGCGACAAAACATCTCTCAGCACGTAACCTTCTTGTACCCACTAAGGGATCATACACGGAAAACAAGTGTAATTAAATAAATAACAATATAGAAAGTATCAAGTTTTCCATTCGTAAATAAAATTACCATTATACCCATATAAACAAACAATCATCAAAGTAAAACTAATCCAATCATCCACTCAATATCCTATCAAAAGTTAGTCACAATCCAAATCCGATGATACAATTTGCCAAATCGATGAATGCAAAGTCAAAGTCAAAGTCCAAAATCAATTTCCAAATTTCCAAAGTTTTCAATTCCAAAATCAAAGTATAATCTGGTTCCAAACCGGTACCAAATCCAGATATCCAAATCCGAGAACAACTCAGTCTAAAATCTAGATTTCCAAAACAAATTTCAATGCAATAGCTATAGCACTTTCTTTACAAGTTACTTATATCGCAAGACTTACGAATTGATCGCCTCAATAGTTAATATACCCAGGCGCTCTATCGAAATAGCCAATATGCCTGGGTGCCCTAATGGCGGCCAGTATGCCTTTGCACCCTGTCCCATACTAGGTAGTTACGTTCGGGGCGCTCCGTTTGTTCGGGATCAATTCGGATTACCGATATATTTTTCTTGTAAAAGCGAATTTCACAATATGTATGATTTTCGAAAAAAATTTCCAAATATTTGATTTTCCAAATGATTTCACATATCAATGACAATGTAAAATAACAAGTCACAATTAATTCACATATCAATCCCCAATTTCTAATATCCAAATAACTACTATTCTCGTGTATCTATATACATATACATGCCCACGCCCATACATGTGCATATTCACGTACCTCCATCGACCCACTCTTTCCACAACCCACTACCCCACTCGTCCCATCCCCACCCAACACCCTTGTTTCCCCCACTATCTCACCACTAGAATCGCCTCCCCCAACCTATTCCCTCGGCCAGCGCCTCCCCCTTCTTCTCAAAATCCTAATTTCACTCCCTCCACTTCATACACCTCGGCTCCTTTCAAAATTTACACCACCTATATTTTCCCACATCTAATACCGTAGGTAGCAAACACAGTTTATGGCTAGCACACTGCATCCACGCACGCACTGCCACATGACACACGTGCCACCATGCGACGCCACTTTGTCAACACGTGTAGCCCATACACGGCCACTGGCACCCTCGTCTTTCCACCAGAATTCATCGTATGCTATTTTCAACTTTATTCCACCACTAAATCATGTAAAATCCCAAATTCAGAGCACATCAAATTTGCCCAAAATCCACACAAATTCCTAAATTCATATCAAATATAATCACACGTATTCCACAACTTATAAATCATAAACTTATGATATGTCATCACTTAAACTCCAAAACAATTCGGCCGAAAAAAATTATCCACCACATACAACCAAAATTGCTTCGGCCCCTTTGTACATGATTACACAAATTTCATACTCTTACACACACACACATGGAAACATATACATATATCATCCACTAAATAGCATATACATATGAAAATTATGCATCACACATATGTCAAAATATATCGTTGGCCGAAGCCTACACCTTTAATATACATATATATAACTTTCGGCCATAAGGCCATAAATTACAAATTTAACATCTATACACACACACATATATATTTAACATCTATACACACACAAATATATATATATATATATATATATATATATATATATCTGTGTGTGTCTGTATATAGATGTTAAATTTGTATTTTATGGCCTTATGGCGGAAAGTTATATATATATGTATATTAAAGGTGTAGGCTTCGGCCCTACACACACGGCCATGCACATAAATATACATCGATCTATGCAATCAAATATATACGTGCATGATCCTTGAATATATACAAAAATATACATATATGGTTCGCAAAATCATAACGAGTATGGGTAGGGTACATACTTTTGCTCCGTATATGTTATAATCGAATGATAGCTAGTGTTTGTGTTGGATAAAATTCCCCGTTTCTTCTTCTCCTTCTTTCTTCTCCCTCTCCTCTTCTTCTTCTCTAGCTCTCGGTTCTCTCACTTTTTTCATCTCTTTTCCTCGCCTGGCTGACTAGGTGGGATGAGAATGGAATTATGGAGGATTCCTATTTAAGCTAGTTGGGGGGGTAAAGGGGACAGTTAGGGGAGGGATTTTAGGGAGTTATGGGGGTTGTGGGGAAAATGGGGATTATGGGTATTTATTTTCTTTTATTTTTTTAGTGATGGATGCAACAAGTATACTTCAGAATCATCTGCAAAGTATGATGCTCTTCAGCAGGATCCGGAAGCAAAAGTATTGGGCTCAAAGTATTGAGGGACATCCCAAACAAGATCTCAGAAATTGTATTTCACTCTATTTCAAGATAAAGAAAATAACTCCATAGTGTTTTAGGTTATGTCAGTTGCTTTAGTATCAAAACTGGTTCAAGAGATTTACAAATTGTGTCGACTAAAAATAGGAGTTTCTATAAGCTGCTCATTAGACGTAGTACATAAATAAAAATCCCAAATACAAGAACTATTCACATAATGATATGTCTATTACATTTGTCCGAAATTCTCACAACAAACAATCTAATACAGCGATCAACACAAACACCATTAAAGCAGAAGATAATAAAACTGCAGAGGTCAAGATAAGCAATTGAGATGGAGAGAAAATTGATCATATATTAATGAAAATTATCGAACAAATCAATTTGTTGCAGCGGTTCCAGAACATATACAAGGTTGAAGAAGGAAACACATGAAATTACTAAAGAGGACATGTAACTAACCCAACTACTCTAATCAACTAAGGGTACAAATGTCTTTCCACTTCTTTTAAACATTCCTGCCTAATGAATCAGCTCATTTCCATTCTTCCCAGTTGATGCAGCATGTTCCACACCCTGCTGCCTTGTCATCCCATCGTCTCGCTTGCTTCTTGCCCTCCAATCTCGACCATTTCAGCTCCACGTGATATGTTTGACTTCTAGACGTCAGCCTTCTGCCTTCTGCCTTCCGCCTTCCTCATTTACCCAGTACACAAGTGTTTGTAATTAACATGAAACTGCTCGACCAAATGCCAGCTGATCACTTCAGCTGCTTATCATCTCCTTCTTTGACACCCCCTCTCAAGCTAAGCTTGCTATACATGTCGTAGACCCTAAAAGTCTTAATCAGATTGCTTAACCTCTTCAAATCTAGTGCCTTTGTGAAAACATCTGCAACTTACAACTCAGTTCTAACAGGCATCAGCTTGATTACTCCTCTTTGAACCTTTTCTCAGACAATGTGACAGTTTATCTCTATGTGCTTTATTTTTTGACGGAACACAATATTTCAGCATCTATCTCTGTGTGCTTCATTCTTTCATGGAACACTAGATTTTCAGCAATGTGCATAGCACTCTTGCTATCACAAAACACCTCTACAGATTCATGATTGCTTATCTGCAAGGCTCTGGCTAGATATAGGAGCCATTGCACCTCACATACCAACGTTTCCGAGGCACGATATTTAGCCTCTGCAGATGATTTTGACACTGTGATCTATTTTTTTGCTCTCCATAAAATTAGTCAATCCCCTAGAAATACGCAGAAACCTCTAACACTCCTTCTTGTCTCTGTACATGCAGCCCAATTAGAGTCTACAAAGGCCCTCACTTTTAGCTCTATGTAAGAAAAGAATATAAGGCTTTGTCCTACTGTCCCTTTGATATATCTTGACATCCTATATGCTGCTTTTAAATGGTTCTATGTAGGACAATCCAAGAACTGGTTAAGATGCTGCACTAAAAATACAATGCCAGGTCTTGTTACGGTGATATAAATGAGCTTGCCAATCAGGCTCCTATAAGTAGACACATCTGTCAATAATGGAGAGTCATCATATGAAAACTTGGCATTGGTCACCATAGGGGTCTTAGCAGGTTTTGAGCTTAAAATATCAGTGTGTTCTAGTAGTTCCAAAGATATTTCCTTTAATTGATCACCAACTCCCCCCCCCCCCCCCCGCCCCGTGACCTGGGTACTTCAATCCTTAAAAAGTACCTAAGGTCACCAAGATCTTTGATTTCGAATTCTGAGTGAAGCTCAGACTTTATCTATTGTATACTATTAGATGAGATGAAGCCAGAATAATGTCATTTACATATACTAAAGCCAAGAGTAAATGAGTTTGATTGGCCTTAAAGAAGAGGGTGTAAATCATTCTTGGACTGCGTGAACCTTTGGACAATAGAAATGTAGTTAATTTTGCATTCCATTCATGGCTAGATTGTTTAACCCATAGAAGGACTTTCTATTTTGCAACCAGCCTAGGATCGTCAAGAACTATGTGGAGGCACCATGTAAATTTCTTCATGCAAATCTCTATAGAGAAAAGCATTGTTAACATCTAATTGATGGAGATGTCAACCCTTACTGGCTGCAAGAGCTAAAACCATTCTAACCATTGTCATTTTGGCTACAGTAGAAATATTTTCTTGATAGTCAATCTCATATTGTTGTGTATAGCCCTTGTCTACCAACCCAGCCTCGTAGATCTCCACAGTGCCATCTGCCTGATACTTGATCTTATAAACGCACTTGCAACCAATAGGTTGCTTCCCAGGTGGAAAAGGCACCAACCTCCAAGTGTGATTAGACTCAAGTGTTGATATCTCTACCTGCATAGCCTCTTGCCAAGCTGAGGAATTAGTTGTCTCTATATAATTAGTAGGTTCTGTGTATATACTAGAAGCTAAAGCATATGCTTTATACTTAGGCGCCAATGACTCTAAAGAAAAAGATTGATTCAGGGTGTGTGAAGTACTGATATGAGGGACAACATCATCATGTGAAAATTCTTGGGACTGATTACTGTAGTATTCTGTGAGTAAGTGGGTGCCTTTCTTTGTCTAATGGGCCTGGCATTAGGGACAGAGGTAATGCAATATCAATATAAGTGATGGGTAACTGAGAAGATGTAGGAGTGGAACCAAGAGATGAAGATGGAAACACAAGTGATGGAGAAGATGAGTGCTCAGGTAAAAGGGAGGTATTCAAATGAGTAGATAGAGAGGAAGTAGTTCAGGAATTAGTTTCTAGAAAGAAATCCGGTTCAGAAGCTATAGGAACAACATGAGAAGGGGTAGGTAACTGAGAAGAATGTGATGGTGGGTGAGGTAGACTGGTGGATGGCTGAGCACAAGGACAGGACATACCACATTTCAGGAAATAAGAACATTCTTGTAGAATATTATCTTTTGTAATATGAGACATGCCAAGGAACAAGCATTTCTTAGATCTGGGTCAAACTTTTCTTTGTTGTGTTGAGTGTTGAGTGCAAAAGCCAAACATCCAAACACCCTGAGGTTCTGATAAGAAGGAGGCTTGTCAAACAATAGCTCAAAGGGTGTTTTGTTAGCAATGATGGGTGAGAGCGTAAGATTAATAAAATGAAGTTTATGTTGTATGCAAAAACCCCAGAATTGTACAAGCAAGTAAGCTTGGAACCTTAGGGCCTTACCCACATTCAGAATACAATGGTGTTTTCTTTCAACTAGGCCATTTTGCTGAGGAGTATGAATGCAGCTGTTTTGATGCACAATACCCTTGGCAGCATAGAAAGAACTCATTTTAAACTCAAGACCATTGTCAGTTTTTATGGTTTTCATATTATTTTCAAAATGCTTAGACACATATGTACATAAACTTTGCACTGTATCTCTAGCTTTTGAGTTAGCTTTCAACAAGTAAATCCAAGTATATCTACTGTAATCATCCACTATAGTAAAGAAGAAACGTTGGTGGCACATAGTAGGGTGTCTGTAAGGACCCATATGTCTATATGAAGTAAAGAGAAAAGGGATACAGAAGTAGAAAGTGAAACAGGAAAGGGACGCTTCTTTTGTATATTAAAGGGACAGACATGACAATGAATAGAAACAGAGGGAATATCAACTATGTGATCTATCTTGTGGACTTCCTTTATTCTAGAGCTTGACATATGTCCAATCCTTGAATTCTAGAGAGAGGCTTTGGACTCTAAAGCACTGTGTGCAGTAGTAAAAACAAAACTAGTGGCAGAAGATTGCATTTTGTCATTGCTTCTGCCTGGTTTCTTGGTGAGCCATAGAGCTTGTATAACCCTTGACTCACTTTAGCTAAACCAATGATCTTCATAGACTTCAATTCATGAATGAAACAATGATCAGAATAGAAAAGCACAATGTATTGGTTTTGTCTGGCAAGTTTACTGAGTGAAAGCAAATTGAAACAAAAAGAAGGGATGTGAAACACATTGGTGATTTGGAGAGAGGTATTAACAGTTACAGTCCCAACATGATGTATGTCAACAAGAAGATCATTAGGAAATTTAACACGTAAAGAACTAATAGGATGAAAGGAATCAAAGAGGCTAAGCAAGCAAGAAACATGATCATGTAGAGAAAAAAGGGTTTGAGTGATTTTAAAATACATGATTTAAACGTGTTACAAAGCAATGCATGACATATTGCATATAACTTGCCTTATATATTTCATATATAATGTTGCCGTACTAACAAGCCATGAAGCTTTAAAGCTTACATCAAATGGCAAACATTTGTTGTGTTTGAACTATTTTCAGGTGCCACCATTAATGAACTAAACTAGTTCATTAAGTGAAGTATTTAGTTAATTAAACTAAGTAGTTCATTAAAGGACGCAATATTTGGACAAGGCACAAAGGCAACAATGTGAAGAAAGAAAAGTCTTCCACTCTCCTCCCCACACATAAATACACGCCTTAACATATATATATATATATATATATATATATATATATATATATATATATATTCAGATTTTTTTTGAAAAAGGCACATACACACTTATTCCAACATACTACCGACACGTTATATATTTTACGTACGTACGTTAACGTCACACTACCATACTTAACTCATATTTATGAGTATATTCAGGTCTTATATCATATGATATAAGTCATGGTGATGACAAATTAAATACGACACGTTAAAAGGTTCTAAACAAAAAATTTGTAGTATCGGACGAATACCGAAACTTCGCCAACGTGTCACGTACTTGCCATAAATAGATGGCCAGCCCCTACACATCAAAAATAGCCATAAATTTTGTGGCTTACATGGTATGTGCAGCCATAAAATCATTCCATGTTGGCACACACAAATCACCCCACATTAAGGCCAAATTGTGGAGATTCCAATTTCAATTTTGTCACATGTCTAGGCGCCACTTTAATGAGCCTTACGAGCTGAATATTAAAGTTTAATTTATTTATATTATGTGTAACATAATATATATAACATGTGTAAAAAGTTGGAATTTAATTAGAGAAAAATCGGGCAATCGATAAACATCGAAAATTCGGTTTTATACGTACACGACACATGGAACGTTTTTGGCACATCATACAACATGTATCTAGACATTTTTTACATATTTTATACATCTCAAAGTGTTCTAGAAAATTCAATTAAGGGCTGATTGGAATATACCATGTGTGTATTATTAAATGTGCAATATTTTATAAAGTTTGCAAAAATAAAATTCAGCACATGCACAACTTATGTCACACGCCTATATCAGCTGAGATGGAGCATATGTAGAGCCTTGTTGGCATAATGATTGGTCAAGAATGAAGCATAAAATGTTGATGACATAAAGAAAGGAGCTACACAAAGTAACATTTCAAACTTATGTCTCATTTGTAACACATGCTGAAAATTTCAGCATGTGCATTATAGGCTGGCCGAATTTTAACTCTTAATGAGCTATATTTTGTGTCTTGATTAAGGTGGATTAATTAGAAGACAATTTGGAAGTATTTTGTGTAGGATCTGCAAGGCACAACTAGAAGAGGGGGGGGGGTTGAATAGGTGGTGCGGAAAGTGTGGTTTTTAAAATTTGTTTAAACCTAAACAACTCAACTTCTGAAAACAGATTATGTTTCCAGGACCAGTTTTATTACGTTTTTAAAACCAGGTTATAGGTTTCCAAAAATTCTGAAATTTTGAAAGAACTTAGCCTCAGATGTTATGAGGGTCCCCTAAAAATTTCAAATTCAAATTCAATTTTTAACCCCTTCAAAAACCGTTGGTAATCAGATTACGCGAATCTGCCAGAAACGGTAGACGGTTTTGAAAAATTTATTCCTATTTGTGTGTATGTCCAAATGCTCTGAAAATTTGACCACTAACTCCTTATATACTATATTTAATTGGGTTGAAACAGTTTTGCAAAATTCTTTTGGGAAGTAGGTCAACTACAATCAAAGTCTCAACCTTTGCAAGTCTGAAAATCAGACTGCACTATCTCAGAACTTTTGATGTTTGATCGACTTATACTTATCCAAAAGGGTTGAAAATTGTGCCAAATTAACCCTAGAACGTGTGGCTATGTTTCTGGAAATTTTTGTGATTTTTGAAAGTCGTTTACTATTTTTAAGGACGCCAACAAAAAGAATAAACTGTGCAGTAACAGAAAGTAAATGCTGAAAGTAAATGGCACCAAGAATTTTATACTGGTTCGGTTATCAAACACCTACTCCAGTCTTCAAGGAACACCTTCCTTGGTTCACACTAATCACACAACTCAAAAACACCTTACCACAGGGTTGATATAGTTACACCTAACTCCAACCCTTTACAAACCTTGTACGGTGAATACAATTTGCACGAACACCACCACCTCGCAAGAATGAAGATTGATCACACCTTGATCAATCTTTTACAAAGATATATAATGAGTGGTGGTCTATATCAAGCCTATTCAAGATTGAAAGAAATGAATACAATAGGCTTTACAAGAATAGAGAAAGAAAGAAGATGTAGAAGAGGAAGAGCTAGGCTTTTTGATCACTTTGAATTGCAATGCTTGGCCTTGTTTTGTTTGCTCTATTCTCTTTCCTTATAATGGTGCATGGCCGTCCCCTAGGTGGTGTCTCCCCCTCTTGAAAATTATCTTTTAAGTCCTTGAGAGAGTGTAAGACATCATTGTGACAATGTCTTGCTTACTTGGCATCTTCTTATTGGATGATCATTTAGTCTTCGCTTACTTGACACCTTCTCATTGGATGAATGTTGTCATCATTGATGACTTGGAAAAATCTGAGAATTTCACTTAAACATGTGCCAAAAATCATCACAAAATTACTTCCATAAATCATAAGATATATCACATAAATTGCAAGACATCAAATCCTTCCCAAACTTAATGAAAAAATCGGCCAACTAGTAATATTGCCATGCTGAAAATTCAGCATGTGTATCATTCCATTTCTTTCAAAATAATACCCAATTTACCTTGATTTTTTCTTTAAAAAATTGAATCACCAAGTTATGGTAAGTATTGCTATCACATAAGAAATGAACTTGACCACAATTTGGACTAATAATTCGGCCACCACAAGTTGTACACATGCTGAAAAATTTTCAGCATGTGTGATATATAAAATATCACTCTTTATTGATTTAAATAATATTCAAATCATTTCCAATTCTTCTTCCAATCAATCACATAATAAAAGATGATGAAATATATCACATTCAATGTCATAAAATCGGCCACCCTATGTTTAGCATGCTGAAATTTTCAGCATGTGATATAAGAGAGATATATTTTGAATTCTTACCATTTGTAGCTTCTCTCTTCAATTCACCAACATTGTATGATTGATCTTTGACCAATCAATATGCCAACAAGGATCCAAATAAGCTCCATCTCAGCTGTAGGTGGCGTTGGAAATGATTGTGCATGTGCTGAAATTTATTTTTGCTAACTTTGTAAAATAATGCACATTTAATAATACACACATGTTATATTCCAATCAGCCATTAATTTAATTTTCTAGAACACTTTAAGATGTATATCATATGTAAAAAGTGTCTAGATACGTGTCACATGATGTACCAAAAACGTTCCATGTGTTGTGTGCGTAGAAAACCGAATTTTCGATATTTATCGATTACCCGATTTTTCTCTAATTTAAATTCCAACTTTTGCACATGTTATATATATTATGTTATACATAATATATATAATATATACTTTAAATCTCAGCATTTGGCTGGTCTAAAGTGGTACCATTTACATGTGACAAAAATTAAACTTGGAATCTTCATATTTTGGCCTTAATGTGGAGTAATTTGTGTGTGCCAACATGGAAAGTATTTTTGGCTGAATATTCAGTGATGTGCACGAAATTTTCATCAAATTTTGATGTATAGGGGCTGGCCATTTATTTATGGCAGGTACGTGACACGTTGGCGAAGTTTCGGTATTCGCCCGATACGACAAATTTTGGTTTAGAACCTTTTATCGTGTCGTATTTAATTTGTCATCACCATATCTTATATCATATGATATAAGACCTGAATATACTCATAAATATGAGTTAAGTATAGTGGTGTGACGTTAACGTACGTACGTAAAATATATAACTTGTCGGTAGCACGTTGGAATACATGTGTATGTGTCTTTTTCAAAAAATCTGAAAATATATGTATATATATGTATATAGGCGTGTATCATTAAAGAGGAGAGGAGGAGAAAACTTTCCATCCTTAGCTTTGTTGCCTTTGTGCCTTTTCCAAATGTGGCTTCCTTTAATGAACTACTTAGTTTAATAAACTAAGTACTTCACTTAATGAACTAGTTTAGTTCATTAATGGTGGCACCTGAAAATAGTATAAACACAACAAATGTTTGCCATATGATGTAAGCTTTAACGCTTCATGGCTCGTTAGTCCGGCAACATTATATATAAGCTAAATAAGGCAAGTAATAGCAATGTATCATGCATACATGTATATCTTATGCACGTTTTATCTTATGCTCGTTTTTGTGCACATTTAAATCATGTATTTGAAAATCACTCAAACCCCTTTTTCTCTACATTTTGAATAAGTTATGGAATTAAAATTGTGATATTTTGAATATCACACATGCTGAAAATTTCAGCATGTGTGGGAATGTATATGGCCGAATTTTTGGCCTTGTTAATGTCTAATTTTTATTCCAAAATTTGATAAAGATGTCTTGCACTAAATGATGATTGAATTATTGGATTAAATCAATACAAAATCGGCAATATTTTGAATAAGAGGTGGATGTTACACATGCTGAAATTTCAGCATGTGCAAGACATGTAATGGCCGAAATTTTGCATCCTTTTTGGAGAAAATTGTCTTGCTTAATTTATGTGATGATCTTGGAAGTTATGGTAACTATTTTATGATGATTTTGGCACATGTTTTAAGTGGTATTCTCAGATTTTCCTAGTCATCAAGTGATGACAACATCCAACCAATCAATGGGTGCCAAGTAAGCAAGAGCTTAATGATCATCCAATGAGGAGATGCCAAGTAAGCAAAGACATGTCACAATGATGCCACATACTCTTCCAAGGACTTAGAAGATAATTTTCAAGAAGGGAAGAAGAGAAAGGGGGGCGGCCACATTGTTAAAAAGGAAGGAAGAAGAGCAAAACAAAAACAAGAACAAGCCTTGCAATCTTGAAGCATCAAAACGTTTTTAGCCTTCTCCTTCTACACTCTCTTTCTTTCTTCTTCCTAAAAGCCTATTGTATTTACATTCATATACTTGAATAGGCTTCATCTAGACCACCACATATTCTTTTATCATTGTAAAAGATTGATCAAGGTGTGATCAATCTTATACTTGCAAGGTGGTGGTGTTCGTGTGCATTGTATTCATATACAAGGTTTGTAAAGGGTTGGAGTTGGTGTCTAACTCCATCAACCCAGTGGTAAGGTGTTTTTGTGTTGTGTGACTAGTGTGAACCGAGGAAGGTGTCCTCGAAGACTGGAGTAGGTTGTTTCTAACCAAACCAGTATAAAATTCTTGGTGTCATTTACTTTCAGCACTTACTTTCAGTTTCAGCACTGTTTATCATATTTGATTACGTTCGTAAAAATAGTAAACGAATTTCAAAAATTACGGAACTTTCAGGAAACATGGACACACGTCTTAGGGTTCCTTTGGTGCAAGTTTCAACTCTTTTGGATAAGTATAAGTCACTCAAAAGTCCAAAGTTCTGAGACTAGTGCAGTCTGATGTTCAGGCTTGCAAAGGCTGAGACTTTGATCGTATTTGACTAACTTCCCAAAAGAATTTTTCAAAACTGTTTCAACCCATTTAAATACAGCTTATAAGGGGTTAGTATTTAAATTTTCAGAGCATTTGGAGTTACGTACAAATAGGAATTAATTTTTCAAATTAGTCTACCGTTTCTGGCAGATTTGCCCAATCTGACCACCAACAAATTTTCAACGGGTTAGAGGTTGAATTTAAATCTGACATTTTTAGGAGACACTCATAACATCTGAGGCTAAGTTATCTCAAACTTTCAGAATTTTTGAAGACCTACAACCTAGTTTTAAAAACGTTTTAAAACTGGTCCTGAAAACAGAAACTGTTTTCAGAAGTTGAGTTCTTGAGACAAAACTATTTTAAAAACCACACTTTCCGCACCAACTATTCAAACCTCCCCTCTTCTAGTGGTGCCTTGCAGATCCTACAAGTGGTATCAGAGCGCAGGACACTCACATCGAAAGGGATCCAACGATCTACGTGAGATGGCAACCACAAATTTCAAAACCGAACAAGAAGGTATGTCGAGTCAAAGGCCTCCTCATCTTGACGGTGAGTCTTTCATTCAATGGAAATTAAGAATGAAGCTTTTTCTTATGGCAATTGATATTGATCTTTGGTCAATTATAGAAGATGGTCCTTTTGTTCCATCAAAGTTATCCACTGTAGATGGAGTCACACTAGAGGTCGTTAAGCCTGAAGAAGAGTATTCTAGTGAGGATAAAAAGAGACTAAGCCTGAACGCTAGGGCTATGCAGTTACTTTTAAATGGATTAAGTAAAAGCTAGTCTAGCTATGTCTCAATTGTTTTAGTGCTCAAGAAATGTGGAGAATACTTGAAATGAAACACGAAGACACTAGTCAAGTAAAAGAGTCCAAGATCAACATGCTTATGTCCACACTCGAGTCATTTAAGTTATTGCCTAATGAATCTATTGTTGATATGGATCTTCGCTTGACTAACATTTACAATTCTCTTGAGTCTCTTGGAAAAGCCTTTACTATGCAGGAAAAGGTACAAAAGGTCTTGCAAAGCCTTCCATCCGAGTGGGACCCTAAAGTAACGGCAATAGAAGAAAGCAAAGAAACCAAGTCAATTAAGATGGAAGAATTAATTGGATCACTTAAGGTTTACGAGAACAAACTCACCATAAGGAAATCAGAATCATCAAAACAAGGTAAAGCTATTGCATTTAAATCAAATGAATACGTCTCTACTTCGTCCGATCATGTAGATGATAGTGATTCTGAATCGGATAACGATGACTTAATTTTATTGGCTAAAGGCTTAAGAAAATTCATGAGAAAGTCATTTAGAAACAAAAATAAGACCACTTCGACTAAAAGAAATAAGAACAAGACAAACGATAAGGATGTTAAATGTTATGAATGCGGTAAACTTGGACATCTATCATATGACTGCCTTAATAAGGACAAGCAAACAAATAAATACCCTGACAAGGATCGGAACAAGAATAGGCTCGTCTCAGAACCTAAGCAAAGGAAACGAGCTCTCAAAGCCTCCACATGGAGTGATACATCAGATTCCGAGACAGAAACAGAAGAGGAGACTCCACAAGTATGCTTTGTGTCCAAAGCATCAAACGAGGTATCATCTGACTCTGATTCTGACTCTGAGCCTTCTTATGATGATCTTTTTAGTCAGTACTTAGAATTGCATAAATTTACTAAGACTCTCGCGAAAGAAAAGAAGCGATTAATTGAAGGCAAGAAACTATTAGAATCTTCTAACGAGAATCTTATCACTCAATTAAACGATTCAAAGGAAGAGTCATCACGCATCATTACTGCATTAAAGACAGAGATCTCATCATTGACCACGAAAAATAATGAAATGAAATCCGAGATTTCAAGTTTGAAATCAAGGAATACAGACTTAGAGAAAATGGTGAAACAGTTTGATACGGGATCCAACATGCTAGAGCGTATTATCTTATCACAAAAGCATGATAGTGATAAAACAGGTTTAGGATACATTGAAACAAATTAAGTATCCATTACACCAACCAAGTTCGTAGTGTCTAAGAAAGTAGACACCCCAAAACAAAAAACCGCGTCTAAGATGACGCAAAGACCCCCTCTCCCCTCCTCACGCCCTACTTCTTCCTCATATCATGCGAAATACAATTTTGTGCCATATAGATATGAGAAGAAACAAGTGATGCATACATGCAATACATTTCATTCATCTAGATCACGCACTACGCACACAAACACAAGGACATATCAAAAACGTCCTACATATAATGAGTATAAAGGAGTACTTGGGCAAAGGCCTAAAGTGCACTCACCACATGTTTACTACATTGCACCTTCATCTACATTCTTGCCATTTGCTAGACCGAGAACGATCACCCAAGTATGGGTACGGAAAGGTACTTTTACTAAAAGGTGAATAACTAACTCGTAAGGACCCAAAATTAAAAGGGTACCTAAATCATTTTTATACATTGCAGGGAACCCACACATCAAAAGATACATCAATCAAATGGTTCCTTGACAGTGGTTGCTCGAGGCACATGACAGGTGACTCGAGCCTATTCATGAAATTGAAGAAGGTCACAAAAGACGGATCCGTGACCTTTGGAGACAACAACAAAGGCAAGATTATCGGAAAAGGTACAATTGGAAACCCAAGCACTCTTCAAATCTCCAACGTCTTTTTGGTAAGCAACTTATCTTATAATCTTCTTAGCATTTCGCAATTCATTGACAATGGTTTTGATGTGCGTTTCACTCACCCATATTGCAATATAATAAATAAAAATGGAGAAACAGTCTTAAAAGGAAAACAGGAAGGAAACATTTTTACGCTTTCTATGGATATGTTAGACGCTAACGTTAAGTGTTTCATATCAAATGAACCTAACGTAAATTTGTGGCATAGACGTTTAGAACATATTGGCATTTCTACGCTAGAAAAACTCCAACGAAAGAACCTTATACGAGGATTGCCTACACGTGATTTAGACAACTTTCAGTTGTGTGAATCTTGCATAAAAAACAAACAAACACGCGAGTCACTAAAACCTAAAAATGAAATAAGCACGACTAGAGTTTTAGAATTACTACACATCGATTTGTTTGGTCCTAGTCGCACTACGAGTCTTGGTGGACGTCACTATGCTTGTGTAATTGTTGATGATTTTTCTCGTTATACTTGGACTTTGTTTCTTGCACATAAGGATGATAGTGCCATTGAAATTGCAAAATTAATAAAACAACTTGAAAATCAATACGGAGTCAATGTGAAAAAGATAAGAAACGATAGAGGCGGTGAATTTAAGAACAAAGACATGATTTCATTTTACGAAGAAAAAGGAATCAAGCATGAGCTTTCGCCATCTAGAACTCCACAATTAAATGGAGTAGTAGAAAGAAAGAATAGGACATTACAAGAAATTGTTAGGACGATATTGTGCGAGAATAAATTGCCTAGATTTTTGTGGGCGGAAGCCGTAAACTGTGCATGCTACATAGTAAATCGCTTGTCCATTAGAAAGAAAATAAATAAGACGCCTTATGAGATACTAAATGATCGCATGCCTAAAATTGACTATTTTCGTGTGTTCGGATGCAAATGTTTTGTTTTAAATACAAAAGACAATTTAGATAAATTTGAATCTAAATCAATTGAATGCATCTTTGTTGGATATTCTGTAAATTCAAAAGCATATAGATGTTATGATCCTCTCACTAGACAAATTATAGAATCTATTCATGTGAAGTTTAATGAATTTGGTGAGATTGATAAAGATAAAAAATATGACGATGATTTTGAATTGAAACCCGTGTTGAATGATGATGATGGCACATTTAATATGCATGATATGCATGATACACTAGAAATGCTGGATCACTTAGAAATGCATGAGAACATAGAAAATAATCAACCAAGATGGCATAGAGAATACCCACATGATCTCATTATAGGCGACATCACTCATGGTGTGCGACCATGTAGAAGAATAACTTCGGATGAAATAAATCAATTTCATGCTATGATTTCCGAAATTGAACCCAAAAATGTGAATGATGCCTTGAGTGATTCTTCTTGGATTGATGCTATGCATGACGAACTTAATCAATTTGTTAGAAATGACATATGGAATTTAGTGCCATGACCACAAGATAAGACCATAATAGGCACAAAGTGGGTGTTTAGAAATAAAATAAATGAAGAAGGAAAGGTTGTAAGAAATAAGGCTAGACTTGTAGCACAAGGCTATAATCAAGAAGAATGAATTGATTATGATGAGACAATTGCACCCGTAGCACGATTAGAAGCTATACGACTTTTACTTGCCATTGCTTGCATGAAAGATTTTAAAGTCTATCAAATGGACGTGAAAAGTGCATTCTTAAATGGATTTATACAAGAAGAGGTATACGTAAAACAACCACCCGGTTTTGAAGATTTGAAACATCTCAATCACGTGTACAAACTAAAGAAGGCACTATACGGGCTAAAGCAAGCACCTAGAGCATGGTATGATCGTTTTGCTACTTTTCTTTTAGAAAATGGTTTTAAAAGAGGTACTATAGATAGTACATTATTTTTGAAACAAGATAAATCGGATTTACTTATTATTCAAATTTACGTTGATGACATTATTTTCGGCTCTACTTCTCATAAACTTGTTGAAGATTTTGAAAATTGCATGAAATCCGAATTTGAAATGTCTATGTTGGCGAATTGAACTTTTCTTGGCTTGCAGATTAAGCAAACGAGTAAAGGCATTCACATAAGCCAAGATAAATATGTAAATGACATGATTAAAAAGTTCAATTTTGAGAATTTAAAACCATCCCCCACCCCTATGAGTGTTACCACTAAATTAGATAAAGATGAACATGGTAAGGATTTTGATAATGCCTTATATAGATCTATGATTGGTTCTTTGTTATATCTTACTGCTAGTAGGCCTGATATTATGTTCAGTGTATGTATTTGTGCACGTTTTCAAAGTCAACCTAAGGTGTCTCACTATAATGCGGTCAAAAGAATATTCCGCTATATTAAGCACACACCTTAGGCATTTGCTATGATAAAGATTGTGAATTTAACTTACATGCCTATACTGAAACAAATTACAGTGGCTGTAAAATAGATAGGAAAAGCACAAGTGACACTTGCCAATTTATAGGAAACTCCCTTATTTCATGGTTTTCCAAAAAGCAAGCAAGCGTAGCTTTATCCACTACTGAAGCTGAGTACATGGCACTCAGTTTGTGTTGCACACAATTAGTATGGATAAAACAACTTTCGGACTTTGGAATTACCGTAAATAAAAGTCCTATATATTGTGATAGTATGAGTGCAATTAACCTATCTAAGAATCCCGTGTTACATTCTAAGGCCAAGCACATAGAAGTACGCTACCACTTTCTTCGCGATCACGTAAATAATGGTGATATTGTCATAGATCACGTACGCACAGAGGGACAAGTAGCGGATATCTTCACTAAAGCCTTAAATCAAGCCACGTACGAAAATCTTCATTCTAAATTAGGCATGATTTCTGCTAATTTGATTTGATTCTCTTTTCATATTTACAGTCATATTTTGATTGACTTTCCAAAATAAAGGGGGAGAGAATACATGATTTAAGGGGGAGAGAGAAACTGATTGCATAACTCAAGGGGGAGCGGCTTGAAATTTGAAATTTGAAATTCAAAATTTGAATTTATGCATGATTGAAGGGGGAGCGATAAGATTTTAAATCATGAACGTAGGTTATTTTGAAAATCATCAAAAGGGGGAGATTGTCGAGAAAAAGGGGTTTGAGTGATTTTAAAATACATGATTTAAACGTGTTACAAAGCAATGCATGACATATTGCATATAACTTGCCTTATATAGTTCATATATAATGTTGCCGTACTAACAAGCCATGAAGCTTTAAAGCTTACATCAAATGGCAAATATTTGTTGTGTTTGAACTATTTTTAGGTGCCACCATTAATGAACTAAACTAGTTCATTAAGTGAAGTACTTAGTTAATTAAACTAAGTAGTTCATTAAAGGAAGCAATATTTGGACAAGGCGCAAAGGCAACAAGGTGAAGAAAGGAAAGTCTTCCACTCTCCTCCCCACACATAAATACACGCCTTAACATATATATATATATATATATATATTAGATTTTTTTAAAAAAAGGCACATACACACTTATTCCAACGTACTACCGACACGTTATATATTTTACATACGTACGTTAACGTCACACCACCATACTTAACTCATATTTATGAGTATATTCAGGTCTTATATCATATGATATAAGTCATGTTGATGACAAATTAAATACGACACGTTAAAAGGTTCTAAACAGAAAATTGTAGTATCGGGCGAATACCGAAACTTCGCCAACGTGTCACGTACTTGCCATAAATAGATGGCCTGCCCCTACACTTCAAAAATAGCCATAAATTTCGTGGCTTACATGGTATGTGCAGCCATAAAATCATTCCATGTTGGAACACACAAATCACCCTACATTAAGGCCAAATTGTGGAGATTCCAATTTCAATTTTGTCACATGTCTAGGCGCCACTTTAATCAGCCTTATGCGCTGAATATTAAAGTTTAATTTATGTATATTATTTGTAACATAATATATATAACATGTGCAAAAAGTTGGAATTTAATTAGAGAAAAATCGGGTAATCGATAAACATCGATTCGGTTTTATATGTACACGACACATGGAACATTTTTGGCATATCATACAACATGTATCTCGACATTTTTTACATATTTCATGCATCTCAAAGTGTTCTAGAAAATTCAATTAAAGGCTGATTGGAATATACCATGTGTGTATTATTAAATGTGCACTATTTTATAAAGTTTGCAAAAATAAAATTCAGCACATGCACAACTCTATGTCACACGCCTATATCAGCTGAGATGGAGCATATGTGGAGCCTTGTTGGCATAATGATTGGTCAAGAATGAAGCATAAAATTTTGATGACATAAAGAAAGGAGCTACACAAGGTAACATTTCAAACTTATGTCTCATTTGTAACACATGCTGAAAATTTCAGCATGTGCATTATAGGCTGGCCGAATTTTAACTCTTAATGAGCTATATTTTGTGTCTTGATTAAGGTGGATTAATTAGAAGACAATTTGGAAGTATTTTGAATGAGTTATGGAATTAAAATTGTGATATTTTGAATATCACACATGTATATCTTATGCACGTTTTATCTTATGCTCGTTTTTGTGCACATTTAAATCATGTATTTGAAAATCACTCAAACCCCTTTTTCTCTACATTTTGAATAAGTTATGGAATTAAAATTGTGATATTTTGAATATCACACATGCTGAAAATTTCAGCATGTGTGGGAATGTATATGGCCGAATTTTTGGCCTTGTTAATGTCTAATTTTTATTCCAAAATTTGATAAAGATGTCTTGCACTAAATGATGATTGAATTATTGGATTAAATCAATACAAAATCGGCAATATTTTGAATAAGAGGTGGATGTGACACATGCTGAAATTTCAGCATGTGCAAGACATGTAATGACTGAAATTTTGCATCCTTTTTGGAGAAAATTGTCTTGCTTAATTTATGTGATGATCTTGGAAGTTATGGTAACTATTTTATGATGATTTTGGCACATGTTTTAAGTGGTATTCTCAGATTTTCCTAGTCATCAAGTGATGACAATATCCAACCAATCAATAAGTGCCAAGTAAGCAAGAGCTTAATGATCATCCAATGAGGAGATGCCAAGTAAGCAAAGACATGTCACAATGATGCCACATACTCTTCCAAGGACTTAGAAGATAATTTTCAAGAAGGGAAGAAGAGAAAGGGGGGCGGCCACATTGTTAAAAAGGAAGGAAGAAGAGCAAAACAAAAACAAGAACAAGCCTTGCAATCTTGAAGCATCAAAACGTTTTTAGCCTTCTCCTTCTACACTCTCTTTCTTTCTTCTTCCTAAAAGCCTATTGTATTTACATTCATATACTTGAATAGGCTTCATCTAGACCACCACATATTCTTTTATCATTGTAAAAGATTGATCAAGGTGTGATCAATCTTATACTTGCAAGGTGGTGGTGTTCGTGTGCATTGTATTCATATACAAGGTTTGTAAAGGGTTGGAGTTGGTGTCTAACTCCATCAACCCAGTGGTAAGGTGTTTTTGTGTTGTGTGACTAGTGTGAACCGAGGAAGGTGTCCTCGAAGACTGGAGTAGGTTGTTTGTAACCAAACCAGTATAAAATTCTTGGTGTCATTTACTTTCAGCACTTACTTTCAGTTTCAGCACTGTTTATCATTTTTGATTACGTTCGTAAAAATAGTAAACAAATTTCAAAAATTACAAACATTTCAGGAAACATAGCCACACGTCTTAGGGTTCTTTTGGCACAAGTTTCAACCCTTTTGGATAAGTATAAGTCACCCAAACGTCCAAAGTCCTGAGACTAGTGCAGTTTGATTTTCAGGCTTGCAAAGGTTGAGACTTTGATCGTATTTTACTAACTTCCCAAAAGAATTTTTCAAAACTGTTTAAACCCATTTAAATAAAACTTATAAGGGGTTATTATTTAAATTTTCAGAGCATTTGGAGTTACGTACAAATAGAAATTAATTTTTCAAATCAGCCTACCGTTTCTGGCAGATTTGCGCAATCTGACCACCAACGAATTTTAAAGGGGTTAGAGGTTGAATTTAAATCTGAAATTTTTAGGAGACACTCATAACATCTGAGGCTAAGTTATCTCGAAATTTCAGAATTTTTGAAGACCTACAACCTAGTTTTAAAAATGTTTTAAAACGGGTCCTGAAAACAGAAGCTGTTTTCAGAAGTTGAGTTCTTGAGTCAAAACTATTTTAAAAACCACACTTTTCGCACCAACTATTCAACCTCCCCCTTCTAGTGGTGCCTTGCAGATCCTACAGATCACTCGCACCTAAGTCTAAAATCCATAAGTTCAAGTTTCTGTTTACCATATTACCTATTGCCTTAATAGTGGCAGGTAGTTGCTGAGCTGACATTACAGCATGCAAAGCCTCCTCTCTTTCTTCTTGAACAAATTCTCTTTGTAACTCCTCTGCTGATGATCCTTCATTTGGGGTGGTGTAGCTTGCTGTGGCATCACCTGCTGGTTGCCTGCATTTTCTCCAATCTGACTTTCACCGTCATACTAAGACTCATCATGTCACACATTGTTGATTCGTGCCTTTGGCTTCTAACGTGGAGGGTATCTATGTTTTCTATAACATTTATCCATAGTGTGTCTTAAGAAACCACAATGAGTACATATGGGACATTTAACATTCCTAAACCTCTGTATATATCCATCGCCTCTATAACTCCCTTGTGATCTAGAACCAATCAAACCTTGTTAGATTCCTTGATGTGTTGGGAAACCAGAAGTCCATCCAATAAAAGCTGAAGAAGCATCTCTCGTATTCAACATGGGAGAAGGATTATTAACAAAAACACATTGTCCACTAGAATATAAAAATTTTCTCTCAAAGTTAACAGCCATTCAAATGTTGAGTTGATATCTGACAAAGAACTCAACAACAAAACATATGACTTCAAAGGTTCAAACTCATCTGACAATCCTTTCAAGAATTTAATCACAAAGTCATCCTCTATATACTTAAGAACTTGAGCAGTAATGTTGCAAGTACATCTATTACAGGTGCAAGAAGGAAGAGATTTCAAAATGCTCTGTTCCTCCCAAACCACCTTGAGTTTAGTATAATAGTCAGTGACAATAGAGTTCTCTTCCTTAATCAAATAAAACTGTTCTTGCAGATCTGAGAGCCTAAAGGCATCTGCATTACCATACCTGAGTCTTTGATCCTTCCAGATTTTAGCAGCAGTATCAATCCACATTATGCTTTGGTCAATTGAAGGACTCACTGAGTTGGTGATCCAAGTGGCATGCTTACGCTCACCTTCTGCAGGTTTAGGGATCGTACCATCTATGAAACTGTCGTGTTCTTTGTTTCCAAGGCTCTAAGAACAGTTCTGCTTCAATCGTGATAATTTTGAGACGTTAGAAGAGATTGCACAAGAACAAGTAATGGACTATCACTTGGATATATGTATAAAAGACCCTCTGTAGGATCTAAGGTGCCAAAATTGATGGAACCAGAGGCCATAATGCCAATTCAGCAAGCTAAAAGTGCTTAATCAACACTTCTTAATCAACACAACACTCTGATACCATGTCAAAAATTCTCACAACAAGAAATCTAATACAGCGATCAACACACACCATTACAACAGAAGAGAATAAAGCTGCAGAGGCCAAGAGAAGCAATTGAGAGGGAGAGAAAACTAATCATATATTCAAGAAAATGATTGAATGAATCAATTTGTTTGCAGTGTTTACAGAAAATATACAAGGTTGAAGAATAAAAAACGTGAAATTACTAAAGATGACATGTAACTAACTCAACTACTCTAATCAACTAAGGGTACAAATGTCTTTCCACTTCTTTTAAATATTCCCGCCTACTGAATCAGCTCCTTTCCTTTTTTTTTCTTAGCTAATGCATCGTGTTCCACACCCTGCTGCCTTGTGATCCCATCATCCCACGTGATTTTTGCCCTCCAATCTTGACCATTTCAGCTCCACGTGATATGTTTGACTGCTAGATGTCAGCCAACTGCCTTCTGTCTTCCTCATTCGCCTAGTATGCAAGTGTTTGTAATCAGCATGAAATTGCTCAACCAAATACCAGCTAATCACTTCAGCTGCTTATCATCTCCTTCTTTAACAGCATTCTGCGCCAATTCCCATCAACTGTCTCATGCATACCCACCATTAAGATGGTGTTGTAGCATGTCCGGCCCCAGGTACCTTGTGACATATTACAATAGTGAATGCACAAAATGCATGAAGAAGAAATAAAAGCACATAGCTTGTGCCTTATTACAATAGTGAATGCACAAAATGCATAAAGAAAAAATTAAAGCATATAGCTCATTTGGCCGCTACAACGATGAAACTATGACATTTCGGTTCTAAGTGAAATTTGTGAGACAAACATATGGGCAGAAGCAGAAGACAAGCCGTCAAGAAAAGCTCCCCCTTGGCTTTCGGGCTGTATGCTGCCTCCATGTCAAAAAGCTTGTCCCAAACCACTTCTTTGAAACACGGATGCGTCATTAGTTGTTTGGCTCCACGAGATCCATAATGATGTTCAAAAAATATATCATTAATCTTTGATTTGGTGTTGCGGTAAACAGCAACATGATCACATAATAACGAAAAAGTAGAAGAGGGAAGTAGAACTCAGAATAACAATCAAGACTCCCATGCTCAGTCAAGTCACATAGAAGAAGCAACCATGAATCCAGGCAACAATGGCAAGTCAAGGTATCTTCTCATTCAGTAAGCTATATTATAGGATAATTGACCTTGAGACATCTGATCATATGACTTGGAACAATAAAATTCTTATAAATTATGAAATATACACTATACATAAGAGAATTAAGATAGCTAGTGGAATAGGTACGCAAGTCGTTGGACAAGACACTGTTAAACTAAATCAGAATCTCACTTCATATAAAATTACATTTGCCAGCCATGGTGACTTGGCCGTTCTTCTGTATTTTGCTCTGCTATTCTGCTGTACTCTTATACTTTTCTGCCATTTATTCTAATAGCTGGACCATGGTGAGTTGGCTATAGGCGGAGCTGAGGTAACTTGGCTATAGGTCGAGTCGAGGTTACTTAGCTGTTCTTTTGTGTGACATGACTGAGCCGATGTGACTTGGTTGTTTTTCTATGTTCTGCTCTACTCTTCTACTCTTCTGTTCTTCTGTGATCATCTGATATTGCTATTTTTTTGCACACTCCCTGTCAAGCTTGGTGTATGTGTTATACACACAAGCTTGACTACTAATGTTTGAACAATTGGACTATTACCGGCTTGGTCAGTATATCTGCAATCTAACTTCGTGAGTTGACAAGTTCTATTCTGATGACCTTGTCTTCTATCTTCTCTCTCATAAAGTGTCTATCAATCTCCACGTGTTTAGATTTATCATATTAAACTGGATTCTCGGTCATGTTAATTGTTGAGATTTTTTTCATTTAATAGTTTGATTGACAGGGTAGCAGTCTGTTCCAAGTCATTTAGTACCATTTTTATACTAATCCTTCTCAAACTCCAAGTGTTAAAGCCTTCAACTCTGCTTCAATACTGCTTATGACCACTACTAGTTGTTCTTTACTGCTTAAAGTTGCTAGGTTTTCCCGTAGATATGTACTGTAACCATTGGTTGATCTCATATCCACTTATAGCCTGCAAAATCTGCATATGTGAAGATTTTTATATCCCTATCAGTATGCCTTTTTATGTACAACTCTTGGCCTACTTTAAAATACCTGAGAATCCTTAAAGCAAGCTTAAAATGTTTATTAGTATGATTGTGCATAAACTGACTTACAAAGCTAATAGTGTAGCATATATCTAGTCATGTATGACATAAGTAAATTAGTTTATCTGCTAGTTTATGATAACTTAACCTATCCGTAAAGGTATTATCCCGTGACTCTATTAGCTTATGTCCTGGTTCCACTGGTGCTAAACCTGGTTTGTAGTTCACCATGCCTGTTTCCTAGAGTAAATCAAGTATATATTTCTTTCAGGAAATACTCAGTCCATTAGTAGTTTTACCTACTTCGATTCCTAGAAAATATTTTAGTCTTTCTAAATCTGTAACTTGAAATTCCACTCATAATTGTTCCTCTATTTTTTTTTGATTTCTTGATGATCATTTTCTGTTAAAATAATTCATCTACATCGACCAAAAAGACTGTGATTTTATCTAT
The DNA here is from genome assembly GCA_036186865.1 of Eustoma russellianum. Classification (NCBI taxonomy): domain Eukaryota; kingdom Viridiplantae; phylum Streptophyta; class Magnoliopsida; order Gentianales; family Gentianaceae; genus Eustoma; species Eustoma russellianum. The sequence continues at coordinate 7,966,063 of AP025046.1, forward strand.
TGCAGCAATTTTTGTATAGAGTATGATCACTTTAAGTTTGCTTGAATCCAAACATTATGACAGCTTTGTTAAATCTCCTAAACAAGCTTTCAGTGATTGTTTTAATCCATAGAAAGACTTTTTTCATTTGCAAATCTTTTATTTGTTCATATCAATGAGAAAACTAAGTGGAATATCCATATAAACCACTTCTTAAAAATATTCATTCAAGAATGCATTATTGATGTCTAACTGAAATAAAGGCCAGTCTAGGTTCACAAGCAAAGAAAATATAATACTTACAGTGTTGAGTTTTGCTCATAGGAAAATATTTCTAGATAGTCAATTCCACAAGTTTGAGTAAAACCTTTGGCTACCAATTTAGCTTCAAACCTATTGATTATACCATTTGTATTATATTTGATAAAAAATACTGACTTACATCCTACTGGTCTTATTCCTTTTTCAGCATGTATTAGTTCTCAAGTATAATTCTTTATAAGAGCATTCATTTCTTCATATAATGTTGCTTTCCAATGTGGAATACTAAGTGCTTCCTGAATACCTTTGGATATAAGTTAACTGTCTAAAGAACTAGTAATGCCTTAAATTGTTGGTTGAGTTTGACATATGATAAATAATCAAATATAGATATGGATGCTTAGTACATTCTCTACTCATTTTCTTAGTACAATAGGTATGTCATCCACAACAGGCCTATATTTTTATGATTCTGAGTTTTCTTTACTTTCCTCACTAGGCTTATCCTACTAAATGATGATTGCTTTATTTTGATACATGCTTGTGTTATATGTAGCTGTCTTCTAGTCCCTACTTTAATATATGTTGGTATTATGATAATATGTTCTTCAGTGGTTTCTTTCTGATCTTCACTGGATTCTACTTGGTTAATCTTGTCCATAACTGGTGATGTAACACGTCTATGATACTCCAGAAGTTATCTCGATTTTATACCTTTATTTCAGAGATTTATAGCTATTGATAGAAGGGTCTTTCCTCATCAAATGTAATGTCTAATGTTACATACATCTTCTTTATTCTAGGACAGTAGTATATGTACTCCTTTTGATTACTTAAATATACCAAGAATATACATTTATTAGATATGTAGTCTAGTTTCCTTCTTACTGTGCTGGAACATACTTGTATATGGTACACCCGAACAATTTGAAGAGTACGGCAGACAATAAGTTGTCATGAGGGAAAGTTTCAAGCAAAGCCTATTTGGAGTTCTATAAGAAGGAACTCTAGATGACATTCTACTAATTAGATAAGCAGCTGTTTGAATAGCTTATCCCCGATAAAATTTTAAAACGCTCATTGAGAACATTATTGATCTAGTAACTTCAAATAAATGTCTATTCTCCCTCTCTACAATTCCATTTTGTGTAGCTGTGTATATACAAGATGTTTGATGATAAATTCCTACTACTGTTAGAAAACTTTGACTGATATGTCCAGATATTCTATTCTGTTATGAGTTCTCAATGTTTTCATAGTAATCGCAAACTGAGTTCTGATTAGAATAGTGAAGTTCTTGATTATTTATCTTACTCTTCATCAGATGTATCCATATAACTGCAGTGTGAAAGTCAACAAATGTAATAAGCCATCTAGAATCATGTTTGTCAGTGACCTTAGACGGACCTCATATATATGAATGAATGATATTAAATAGTTGTGTAGAGATGTATTCTTTTGTAGGATACTTTGTTCTATAGTGTTTTCCTAACCGACAAGTTTCACAGAAAACATCCTTAGAATCAACTTTCTGAAACTGTTTAGGCATTACTTTTTTTGAGTACAGAAAGTGGGGATGTCTCAACCTTTTGTGCCAAAGAAAAATATTTTCAATATCATGGCTAAGTGTATTAAAAGGATATTTTCTATTAATTGTATCATTTATTCTGGGATAAGCTCGTTCCTCGGTTTGCAAAATAAAGAGGTCATTTACTTTCCTAGCATTGTCAATCATCCTCTTCAAGGAATTCTCCTAAAAATTACACTTATCAGATGAGAACCACATGCAACAGTTATTATCCTTAGCCATCAGTCCTACTGATATTAGATTAAAATACAGAGAGCGAACATGCAACACATTATATAAAATCAGATTCTCTGTTAGTTTAACAGTGCCTTGTCCAATGACTTGTAAACCTATTCAACTAGCTACCTTAACAGTCTTAGGTATAGTTTATATTTTTTAATTTATGAGAAGTTTATTGTTCCAGATCAAATGATCAGATGCCCCAGAGTCAATTATCCTAGAATATAGCTTACTGAATGAGAAGTTACCTTGACTTGCCATTATTGCCTCCATGGGGATCTCATTGTGGGATTGTTGATATTCTCATCAAGTGGAGAAGCGCCTCAAGCTGGTTCTCAGTAGGAAGTGAGGTTTGCCCAGCTAGATTGTACTTGCTAACTGAATTGGCAATATGTTGATTTGTGAACCTCCACAGATCATTTATAGGTTTGGAAGGCCTTCTTTCACAAGGTCTCCCATGTAACCTATAACATCTTTCTTTCAGATGTATTGTTCCTTTACAGAACTTGCAAAACGATCTGTTGTCATTTTGTTTTCTATTATCATATTGTCCAGTGAAGCTAAGCCTTCTAGATGCAACAACCGAGATCACAGTGTTAGTAGTTTTTGAAGTCTTAGTTCTTGATAATGCTAGAACTTGTTTCTCAGTCATAAGAGTTGAGCCTTCATTTGCAATGTGCAAAAAGAGAGCCCATGATAAGTTTTATTTGGCTCTCTCCATGCCTTATCTCCAAGAAGACAAAATTTCGAGGGCTTGTTCCTAAGTATTTTGACACTCACAGCCTCAAAATCCTTGAGAAATCCAGTCAGAAACCTAACTTCCTCTTGGTTTTAGTAATATTTTTGTATAACAAATCATCCGCTTGGTAGTTCCACCTGCGTACTTCAAAAATACCAATTTGCTGCCAGATTTTTGTCAATTGAGTGTAATATTTATTTACAAGAATATCTTCTTGTTTAATGCTTGAAGCTATGCTTCAAGTTCATACAACTCTGATGTGTTATCCTTTTTAGAGCACATTTCTCTTCCATCTTTCCAAATTTCAACTGTTGTGGCATACAAGATGAAGTTATCACTTATTTCAAGTTTCATTAACCCATTGAGTCATACCATTATCATGGAATTTTCAGATTTTCAAGTTCTGAACTTGAAATCTTTAGAGGGAGGAGCAACAATGTCTCCATAGAGATAGTATTTCTTTTCTTTTCTAATAATAAACATTTTCATAACTATAGACTAGGACAAGTAATTGTTCACAGTGAGCTTATGGTTAGTGATGAAAATAGGAGTTCCATCAAGATATGGAGCAGAGAGAATTGATCCTTCTCCTGACATTGGTTCAGGAGTAGAAATGGTTTCAGCTTCAAGTGATTCTACCATCTTTAATTTGAATTCTTGTTTGTAGGAAAATGGAAGGAGAAGATGACAAATTTTGCTCTGATACTACATAGACAAATGAGAGAAATAAATTAATTCATCTTAGTTTAAAATGTGAAAGAAGGGTCTTAATATATATATTTGTTACAAATTCAAAAACTAATGGGATGTTTTTAACAGCTAATAAATATATATCCAACAGATAGTTGGGATGTTTCTAACGACTAGTTTTTCTGATTTGTACATGTATATATAGCAAAATTGCGTCGACTTGGATGTTCTGCCATATTCTGCTCTTCTCTTCTAATACCCGAGCCATGGTCACTTGGCTACAGGCCAAGCTGAGGAGACTTGGCTACAGGCTGAGCCAAGATTACTTTGTTGTTCTTCTATATGACTTGGCTGAGCGAAGGTGTCTTGGCTGCTATTCTGTGTTTTTCTTTCCTCTTCTGCTTTTCCGTTCTTATGTGATCTTTTGATATTGCTCTTTATTATCACATCACCAAATCAAAGATTAATGATATATTTGTTGAAAATGATTTTTGATGGCGCATCCGTGGTTCAAGGATGTGGTTCGGGACAAGCTTTTTAGCATAGAGGCAGCATACAGACCGGAAGTCAACGGGGTGCTTAAGCTGACGGCTTGTCTCCTGCTTTTGCCCACATGTTTGTCCCACAAATTTCAGTTAGGACCGAAAATGTCATAGTTGCAGTTGCTATAACTGAGGACCGAAAATGTCATAGTTGCAGTTGCTACAACTGGTCAAATGAGCTATGTGATTTAGTTTCTTCATCATTCATTTTGTGCATTCCCTATTGTAATAAGTCACAAGGTATCTGGGCCGAACATGCTGCGACACCATCTTAATGATGGGTATGCATGAGACAGTTGATGGGAATTGGCACAGAAAGAAGCAGACATATCATTATATGAATAGTTTTTGCATTTGGGATTTTGTTTATGCACTACGTCTAATGAGCAGATAGTAGAAATTCCCATTTTCAGTTGACACAATTTGCAATTATCTTGAACCAGTTTTGATACTAGAGCATGTGAAAATTCTTGCAATAACAAGTCAAGAAACAATTCAACACACACAATGTGTAAAGAAGAAATCAAGATAATCAATGATCAAGAAATATAGAGGGAGAGAACTCAAGGAGCAAAGTATGCAATGCAATTGAGTAGAATCAGAAAATCTGAAAAATTGCTCCCAATGTTGAGCAGTTACATCGCATTTTAAAAGGAGGAAGAAAACACGTGAAATGACAAAACTACTCTTCAACTAAATCTCCCTACAGCTATTTACATAAGGGCAAAAATGTCTTTCCACATGTTTAAACACTTCGCGCACAATTCCTTTCTTCTTCCTTCAGCCATCCTGCCTCCTTCTGCACTACTCCCCTCGGAATACACGGGTCCACTGCTCAACCATCACTCCTGCTCAGCACCAAGACATTCAAGTGGAAACTAAAGTTCCTAATCGTTGATTAACCCTTTACTTTGACGGTTTAGATCCGATTTTGCCCCGGATCACCATCCCGAAGACTTAGTCACTCCTGCTCATGTTTTAAAACCCCTCCTCAAGCTCAGTCAACTGAGCTTGGCTTGGTATACAGGTTATGAACTCCAAGTGCATCAACTAACCTTGATAATCTTCTGCAGTCTAGTGCCTTAGTGAACAAGTATACCACTTGTAATTCAGTGTGTATGGACATTAGCTTCAGTGTGCCATCTTGTACTTTATCACTTACTATATGGCAATCAATCTCGATGTGCTTCGTTCTTTCATGAAAAATATGATTTTCTGCAATGTAGATAGCACTTTTGCAGTCACAAAAGACCTCTACAAGCCTTTGCTCTCCCAAATTTAAATCTTTCATAAGGTACTAGAGCCATTGAACTTCACAAGCTACCATAGCCATGGATCTATATTCCATCTCCACTGATGATCTGGATACTATTGTTTGTTTCTTGGCTTTCCAAGAAACTAAAACATCTCCCAAAAAGACGCAATATCCAGTGATTGACCTTCTGGTCTCATGACAGCCTCCCCAGTCAGCATCAACGAATGCTTTGTGTTTCACTTCACCAGTTCTAAGGAACAACAGCCTCTGTCTAACAGTCCCTTTTATATACCTGAGCACCCTATGTGCTGCCTTTATGTGATTCTCAGTGGGAGAATCCATAAATTGACTAAGTTGTTGTACAGAGTTGGCAATAGAAGGCCTGGTGATAGTGACGTAAATTAGCTTCCCTACCAGTCTTTTGTATTGAGTAGTGTCTTTGTAATGACGATGAATCTTGGTGTGTCAGGCTCAAATGACTCTCCATTGGACTTTTGGCAGGTTTGGCCTCCATAAAACCAACCTGATCTAATAGTTCCAGGGTGTATTTTCTCTGATTAATGTGAATGCCCCCTTTTGCCTAAGCCACCTTAATGCAACTGTCTCAAATCATTGATCTTAAACTCATTATGCAAAGACGGTTTAATATCTGCAATGGCCCCTCATTATCACAAGTGACAATGATATCATCCACATATACCAAAAGGACCAAGAGAGAGTTTCCACAGACTTGGTGATAGAGTATAATCACACTTGGACTGTTGAAACCCCTTGGCAAGCAGGAATCTGGTAAGGGTAGCATTCCATTCTCTACTTGCCCGCTTGAGACCATATAAAGATTTATGCAACTTACATATCATGTTAGACCCTGAACGGTTGCAACCGGGGGGAGGCAACATATAGATGTCTTCATGAACATCACCATGTAGGAAGACATTGTTGACATCTAGCTGATGGATATTCCACTGAAACATTGCTGCCCTAGCCAGAACCACCTGTCCTGGTAGTCTATACCGTATTGCTGAGTGTAGCCCTTGGCCACCAGTTTTGCTTTGTGTCTCTTCACTGTACCATCAACTTTCAACTTGACCTTGTACACCCACTTGCACCCAATGGGTTGTTTACCTCTAGGCAGAGGTACTATGCTCCATATATTGTTGGCCTCCGGTGCTGCCAACTCAGTTGCCATGGCTGCTTGCCAGACAGCTGAACCAGCAGCTTTTACATAGCTGTTAGGTTCTGTATATACATTTAAACTTAAAACATATGATTTGTAATGCGGAGCTAATGATGCAAAAGTCATGTACTTGTGGAGTGAGTGGGATGATGTATGGCCAGGAGTCAGATAGCATGTGAGGATGCAGTAGAATTACAATGATAATCTTGAAGCTATGCAGGAGGTTGCCTGGAACACTGGGATCTAAAAGTAGGGATATCACTTTGAGCCATAGGTAGGTCAATGACAATGGTGCCAGATGGCAGAAAGGGAACTGGTGATGAGTGATCAGAAGCAAGGTCACATGGACTGATAGGAGAAGAGTTAGGAGTAGGAGAATGTAGAGAGTATTCAGGTGGGTTGGAAGTGTCAGCAGGTTGAATAGGAGGGTTTATATGGCTGACAGATTGAGAAGCAACTTGTGAGTCATCATTCCAGAAGGTGTGTAAGGTGGGATCAACAATAAGGGATGGCATCAGGTCAAGGGACTTAGTCTCGGCTGTTGGAGAGAAAGGAAATATTGTTTCAAAGAAGGGGACATCTCTTAAAACATAGATATCCCTGGTATCAAGGTCCTGAAGGATGTATCCCTTTGAAGTATAGGAGAGTCATAAGAGAACACTCTTGTGTGCTCTGGCTGCAATTTTTTCTCTATGTTTCTGAGTGTTAGCATTAAAAGCCAAGCATCCAAAGACTCTGAGATTGTTGTAAACAGGTAATGATTTGTAGAGAAGCTCATGTGGTGTTTTCTGGTGGAGAAGAGGTGGAGGTGTAAGATGAATGAGGTAAACTGAGTATTGTACACACAACCCCAATAGGGAGAAGGCAAATGGGATTGAAATCTGATTGCTCTTGCTACGTTTAGTATATGTTGGTGTTTTCTCTAAACAATTCCATTTTGTTTTGGTGTATTGACACAACTAGTTTGATGCACTATGCCATGAGAAGCAAAGAATGCATTCATCTTGAATTCTTACCCATTATCAGTTCTGATTATCTTAATTTTGGCATCAAAATGTACATAAACAAATTGTAAAAGCTCCCAACAATGGATCTAGTTTCAACTTTGTTTTTCATTAAATACACCCAGCAATATCTACTATAGTCATCAATCACAGTAAGAAAGCAATATTGTCTATACATTGTTGGGTATTTATATGGACCCCAAATATCCATATGTACAAGAGAGAAAGGACCAGAAGAAACTGAATTAGAAACTGGGAATGGTGTTCTCCTTTGTTTGGCTAGAGGACATATCCTACACAAATGTAAAGAATCAGGAAGTGTTACAAGAGGTTCAATCTTCTGAATTTCTTTTAATCTTGGCGTATACATGTGTCCAAGTCTTGAGTGTCACAGCAAGGTATCTGAAGAAATGATAGCATATGCAAAGGGAGAGATAGGACAGGGAAGAGTCTTTGGTGTGCCATGGAGATGATACAAGCCTTGATCTACGTCAGCTGAACCAATCATCTTCTTGGTTCTGAGGTCCTGAATCAGACAAATATTTGAGCAAAAAATAATTACAAACATTTCTAATTGGGTAAGTTTACTGAGTGGCAGCAAATTGAAGGCAAAGGTTGGTACATAGAAAGCATCACTAAAAGTCAAATTTGTTTAATATTTACTGTCCCAATGCGTGTCACTTTAGCAAGAGACTTATCATGCAATTTAACAGAAATGGTGTCAATAGGATGATAAGACTCAAACAGATGGATACAAGAACAAACATGATCACTAGCTCCAGAATCCAAAATCCATATGTTCAAGTTTTGTTACAATACATTACCTGACAACTTACCAGAAGTTGTAGTCTGCTGAGCTGACATAACAGCATGGTGAGCACTTGTGACACCTGCAAGATCAGGGACACCCCTCCTTCCTCTTTCTTGGTGCCCTTGCAGCGAACTCATCAGCTAAGCATATTAATCCCGTGTTAGAGCTGGTGTCATCTGAGTTATGGGAGTCTGTGAACTACTCCCCCTAAATTCACAGTCTCATAGGTGTCATACCCTTCATGTTCTTCATGGCTTATAGTATCTTCAAGCTGCATAGTGTTCCCTTCACTATTCACCATATTGATCTGACTTCTGTGCTTAAAACCTGGAGGGTATCCATGCTTGTTGTAACACCTATCAACCATGTGTCCTGCCATGTTACAGTGATTACAAAAAGGCACTTTAGCACCACTATGATGAGGCCTTATCATGTCACATCTGAGACCTCTGCCACGTTGTCTCTGAGATAAAGTACTTGCTGACACATCACTATAAGGTCTAGGTGTGTATGAACTGATCTTGGCTGCATTGTTAACGTTCATCACTACTGAGGGACGATTGATAAATTGTCTTTGGCTTCCTGAGCAATTCATCTTTCTTTCTAGCTTTACTACTATAGAAAATGCAGTTTTTAAATTTGGCAAGGGAGCAGATAGAAGCACTTGAGACTTAACTGCTTCAAATTCCTCATTCAAGCCTTTTAGAAATTTGATCACGTAATCATTTTCCATAAATTTATTAATTTCAGCAGTAAGATTGCAAGTGCATTTGTGACATGTACAGGTAGGAACAGATCTCAACATCATCAATTCTTCCCTCACACTCTTCAATTTTGCATACCATCCTGCCTAATGGCATAAAATTCTTCTTGTAAATCTGAAAGTCTAAGTGAGTCATCATTGCCATACCTGAACTTTAGGTCATTACAAATGTCAGCCGCAGAATCCAACAAAATTACACTTTGACCAATACTAGGTGTCAATGAGTTAACCAACCAAGAAGCCACCATATTATTGGCTTTCATCTAAGAATTATACCTTCTTGCACTCTCTGCAGGTTTTCAATCGAACCATCCACAAAGCCTACCATGTTCTTTAATTCTAAGGCCCTTCTCATGGATCTACTCAAACCGTGATAGTTGTTTCCGTCAAGTAATGGTTGTACCAGTATCATAGATGGATGATCGCTTGGATGAATATAAAATGGATCATCAGAAGGATCCAGGGGACATAGAAGAAGAGGAAGCAGGATTGTTATTTAACGCCATAAATGTACCAAAATTCATTAACTTCTCTCTGATACCATGTGAACATTCTTGCAATAACAAGTCAAAGCGTGATAGAAACAATTCAACACACACATAATGTGCAAAGAAGAAATCAAGATAATCAATGATCAAGAAATATAGTGGGAAAGAACTCAAGGAGCAAAGTATGCAATGCAATTGAGTAGAATCAGAAAATCTGAAAAATTGCTCCCAACGCAGAACGGTTACATCGCATTTTAAAAGGAGGGAAAAAAACACATAAAATGACAAAACTATCCTTCATCAAAATCTCCCTACAGCTATTTACATAAGGGCAAAAAGGTCTTTTAACATGTTTAAACACTTCGTGCGCAGTTCCTTTCTTCTTCCTCCAGCCATCCTGCCTCCTTCTGCACTACTCCCTCCGAAATACACGGGTCCACTGCCCAATCGTCACTCCTACTCAGCCACCAAGACATTCACGTGGCACCTAAAGTTCCTATCATTGATTGACCCTTTACTTTGACGGTTTAGATTCGATTTTGCCCGGGATCACCATCTCAAAGACATAGTCACTCCTGCTCATGTTTTAACAGAGCAACTGACATAACCCAAAAGATTATGGAGTTATCTTGAAATGGACTGCAATACGTTTCCTGAGACCTTATTTGGGATGTCTCTCAATATTTGAGCACAATACTTGTGCATCTTAATCCTGCTGATGAGCATCATACTTTGCGGATGATTCTGAAGTAGACTACTCCGGAACTCAGGTAGTGATGTTGAGGCTTCAAATGTTCAGAGAGAGAGTTCCCACCTGAATTCTCAGGATTTTTGATGGATTAAGCAGCCTTGAGATAATAGAAAGGGTATGAACCTTTGAAATGTTGCAGATGATTCAAAATCTTTAGGAATGTTGAGCTATTATACGGGTGAATCTCTTGCGTTGTAAGCAGATCATAAAACTTTCAATTTGTATATCTTCCAGTAATATTTTATGACTGAAAACAGCCAAAAGTGTCAGGGATTTCCATTTTGTCAGGCATGTTACGCCGTTGCTAGCTTGTGTACCCACGATGTCTTGTTAGGCATGTTATACGCTATTAGACTTTGTGTGACCAAGTTGTTTCTTTAGTCATGTATGACGTTGTTAGACTTGTGTAACCATGTTATTAGGTGTGGAATAACGTTACTAGTGATATAAACTCCCAAAACTAGAGAATAAAACTGAGACAGAAGCGTAACAAAGTTGTTCACTTATTGTGCGCAAGAAATAATGCATATAGTAGTTGGAAAAGGAACAAGCTAAAAATGAACGAGACATTAATTTTCTACAAAATTTGTTCAAATATATATTACAAGACTACACGGCGAGGTACATGTATTCATAGATGTATAAGTGTCCGTATCATTGTTTAATTTTTGATCATTCCAGGTTCATATGGGACGCCAGAGCCCTTAATCCACTGATCGGCCTCAATGTATGAAGCTGGAGTGAAGCTAGCGGCGGCCGCAGGAGTCAACTTCTTTATGCCACGCCACTTAACCCTCAAATCAGTCTTTGCACCAGGGCCCCTGTTTTCATACTCAGCATAAGATAAAGTATCAAGAGCAAAGTCACCAGCCCACGGTGACCAGCCTTGGGGTACAATAATGCTGTCAATGTAAGATTGCATCACAACTGTCCTTGAAAATTTCTTCCAGGGCCTTCCCAAGAATGCATCAGGCATCGGCTTGGATTCCAAGAAGGCTGGCTCGGCGGTGATGGTGCAGTTCTGGAGGACGGTTGCACCCTTGCCGCGTGGATCTGTCCTTCCTTGAGCTGTGACCATACAAGCTTGGTTTTCCAGTGGCTTTCTCACTACAAGCTTGCAGTTTTGGAACACTGCAGCTGCGTCTCCAAAGATGAAATCGATGGTTCCGCTGATGGTGCAGTCACGGTAGAACTGGCGGTGAGTGTGTGCGTAAAGTGTGTCTTGGTAACCATCGATATGGCAGTTGTAGAAGATCGATCTATCAGCTGATACACGGAGTGCTACGGCTTGATGTTTGATTGCTCCAGCTGTGTTTTCAATGCCAATGTCCTTGGCTATGAAGTTATCTCCATTGACAACTACCCAACAAACAGGAAACATCTAGTTAGTCTTCGACCATGATAAAACTACAAGCATATTAATTTTCTTTTATTAGGGTGATTATATAAGAACACTTACTCACTGTGGCAGTTCTAAAGGTCTCGGTCCCATCAACATAATTCTTATTTCCGGAAATCTTGGTTTTTGTAGGGCCTTCTCCGAGGAGGAAGATGTTGTAAGCACCCTTGGGGATTTCGACGTACTCCTTATAGACTCCGGCCTTGACGAAAATGAGGAATGTCGCGTTAACTTTCTTGGGTGCACTATTAACAGCCTCCTGAATGGTCTTGAAGTTACCAGTGCCATCTTGGGCAACAACTGCATTGGGCTTGAGAGATTTGGGGCCAGCTTGAAGAAGTCCGCGTCTTTTCTGGCCACGTAATTTAGAACGTGCTGGATCTGGGTAATAGTCGTCCCCGTTTTCTCCCTGGCCTACTAATTCATAAGATTGAAGAAGCTTCCTGCTAAGATCAGGAATCTGTAATCCACCGAGGAGCTTATTAAGATGAGTGACCATGGCAAGTCCATTGCTTGATAGCTCACTGGTTGTTTTCATTAGCTGCTTCATCTTTTCTCCAGTGTCACCTATTATTATATATACCAACAGCATTAGTTAGTTTTTAGACCACCATAAAACAACACTGGCTGATTAATTATTTCTTGACCACACAAACTACAGTTCCAATAAAATGACAATCCCACAACATAAGGTTACCTGTTGTATTCTCAAAAGCATCCAAACATGTTTGTTGGTAAGTGATGGCACCACTAAGCCATGTAGTGATATCATCAAGATACTCATGAATTTTAGTTTTATCAAAGGTGGCAATCTTTTCGCTGGACCTTTGGATATCATCAATGGAAGAATCCAAGACTTCCTTACAAACATCAAATGCTTTTGAAGTTCTTGGATCATTGGCAGCCTCCTTAAGGAGAGATGAGTTGCTTATTACTTCTTTTACGCCGTCAATTGCTGCCTGAAAAGCCACCTGGATTAGCTTCTGTGGATCATCAGCGTCCTTGGCATTGGCCAGGCTCTTCTCACACGTGGCTTGGTAATCTGTTGATTGGCAAATTTCATGTGCAGCCTTAGATGAGGTTGACACCTGGCTGTTTCCAGTTGAGCTATCGCCCTCCTGGCCGTTCCTCTTGGAAACACCATAGGTGACGGTGCCTACAACAGCAGCTACTAGAAGAATAGAAGAAACGCCGATCACGGCGATCTTCTTATTCTTCGAGCTAGAATCAGCCATATTAAATATTTTTGTTTTTTTATCAGGAGTTGCAACTCTTTCTCCTTACCAAAGAAAGAGAACAAAATGTTTATTGGAGAAGACTCCTTTTGGATGGATTTGAGAAGAAGAAGAAGGGCTTATTTATAGCCCAAGGAAAACCTCCAATGCATGCATGGGATTCAGTTAATTTGCGGTTACAAACTAGCGTTCAAGAAAATTTTCTATAAAACAAAGGGCTGCTAGAATTTCGCTCAAAAGATCAACTATAATCTACAAATTATCCGAGTGGTCGCATATTTCAAAGATCCTAATGGTTCTAAGAAATCTTAAACTTATGGTACTTTTTTTTCTCTTTAAATGAATCTCTTATATAAACATATACTCTCTAAAGGTTCTTCCATATTAAAGAGGTTCCAGATTTTTTGTTTGGGTGAGAAAAAAGGTTCTAAATTACCTGATAAGTCCTCCTGAAGTTGGATATATTCCAGAGAGAGAAAGCATACTTCTATAGTTGGACGGAGAAGAAACCTCCATTGTCCGCGCCAATAGTACCTTATTCTCAATCTGATGACATCCTAAAGCTTTGGAAAATCTTTAGAACTTACTTTATAGGACACTTGTGTGTCTCATATTCAAACTCAGTTTTATTAGAGAATGAAACTGACATTCTGTACAGCACAGGGATGAGTTGAGCTCAACATTGGAAGAGCTGAGCTCAACACAGGAAGAGCTGTGCTGAACGCTGGAAGAGCAGAGCTGAACGCAGGAAGAGCAGAGCTGAACGCAGGAAGAGCTGAGCTGAACGCAGGAAGAGCTGAGCTCAACGCAGGAAGAGCAGAGCTGAACGCAGGAAGAGCTTAGCTCAACGCAGGAATAGCAGAGCTGAACGCAGGAAGAGCTGAGTTCAACGCAGGAAGAGCTGAGATCAACGCAGGAAGAGATGAGATCAACGCAGGAAGAGAAGAGCTCAACATAGGATGAACAGAGCTCATCACAGAAAGAGCTCAACACAGAGATGAGCTCAACACATGGAAGAGTTCAACACAGAGAAGAGCTCAAGAACTCAGCACAGAGATGAGCTCAACACAGGATAGAGCTCAACATGCAAACCAAGGCGAGTCCAGGACTCTGTCCTTAAGGCGAATTGCTCCGGTATACTGTGCCCAACCGGAAATCACAAACGTCTCCCAGGATACAACGGCTAACAGTTCAAACGAGTGGCAATACTACGTAAGAACTCCACGAACCTGACAAATGTTCTGACTTCCTCAAATGGATGAAATGCAGCAATTATGCAGTATGCAGCAATAGATTATGCAGAACCGTAGGATCAAGTAATCTGAGCCATTAAATCGTAGGATTACATTATAACCGTAGGATCAAGTAAATTATTTTCTGGAAAAATTTAAAAAAAATTATCCAAAAAGATAAGAACCGGGCGGGCGAGCCACGTGCCACGTGCCACGTGTTAGTGTATGTGCCCTAGGCCATGATTTGGATATTTATGTTATACATTTATTATTAATAAAAGAGGTTTTATTATCATTATTGTTGGTTAGTATGTTACACAATTTTGATATATATCCCTGATTTATTATTGCTATAGAGATAAAATAATTTATAATCAGTATGAGTATTGATTTGATAATCATGAGATGATTATGTGTATGGTGATACAAATCAATTTCATAGATACTTGTTAGAGAACAGTGTATTGGATAGACCCATCATGAGATTACTACATGGATTAGCGTCATCGGTAAATCTCATGATAGTCATGTTTTAATCCTTTGACTTGAGATTGTCATAGTTTCCAACATAAGGACTATTATATTTTGACATAATCAAACGTTATCCGTAACTGGATAATAATAAAGGTCATGATTGAATGTGATAGAAATTATGTAGAGGATATTGAACAATCAAGATAGAATTTGTCCCTCTCTTTTGAGAGAGATATCTTTGGGCCCCTCGATTAATGAGACTGTGAAATGCATGGCCGTGCTCAAATGAATTGATAGTATGAACAGTATCATTTGCTTTATCAGTCTACTTTGAGATCGAGTAATCATATGTTTGAACAATATAAGTATGACGCTGACCATGACTTATGTTCAAACTAGATATCGTGTGACAAAGGGATTAATGCATGTACTGTTATTAGGCTAGTTGGACTTCACTCGTATTAATTGGGTAGTCGTAATGCCTTTCTAGAGGCCAATTACGACTTGTTGGTTTAATAGAGATTTAATCAACTGCCAATTAATATAGGCCTATCGGGTCACACACAAGAATGCGTATGGATGAGATTAATAATATTAATAATATTAATATTGGATAATAATTATTATTATTATTATTATTATTTTCGTTTTATGGTTGTATGTATATATATATATGTTATCGGATAATAATGACAGAATCCATATCTGATATGAATTTTGAATATCCTGATAGAATCCATATCTGATATGGATTTTTGATTGGCATTGACTAATCCGATTAGGACTCGGATTTTGACGTCAATATATGTGTATATATATTGTGTATCTCGTATAGAGAAGACACACGAAAATAACAGAAAACCCTAGAGCTGTTTTTGGAGAAAAGCGAGTTCTCTCAGCTGCGCTGTTCAAGAGCTAGCACTCCGGGTGGAAGCATTCGTGTGGATACCGACAGAGGGTGTTTGTGATTTCGTACCTCTTCCGCCTGCGGATTTCGAATCTTTGGAGGTATTTTTTTTACGTTTCTTTCATCGATTAAACGAACAACATGGATCCTTGGTAGGAAATCGGAGATCAAGTTTTGTTTTTCTGTTCGTGTTTTTGCAGTGATCTTGTCGGATTTCCAAACACCACGTGCCACGAGCCCGAGCCCGAGTCGAGCCGGACGAGCGAGCGGCGGCGGCGTGCGCGCGTGTGGCACTTTCTAGGTCTTCCCTTCTGTCAAAAACTTCTCATGCCCTTAGGGTACGTCTAAAGTGCCTCTCCTAGCACTATATTTGGTGGCATTTTCCCTTCAATTTGCCAATGTGGTATATTTGCAAAAAGGTGATGTGTCTTCTTCTCATGAAGCCACATCACCAATTTTTCAATTTGCAACTAATTTTTATTCTCACTTTGTGCATTAATTTCTCATTCACCTGGTATCGAAATTGAGTGATTCAAAAGCCTAAACTCATCTACTCATTACGTAGATAATTTAGGATTCATTAGTTTTCATTTTTGATTGACGAAAACTGATCTTAATTAAGCTCAAAATATGTTGCTCACAAACTTTGGACAAACCCATTTACAAATTTTTCTCCAACAACTTGATCTCAAATTTAAAATAGAATACCTTTTCGTCACTATATACACATACAAAGTTGATACTCGTTTACATAAAGCTCTAAGATTTAAGTATCTTACTCCTTAGGATGTGTATTGCTTCTGTAGTTGACCGTCCTGGCAAAAAACCAAATTGGTTCACTGTGACCTGAGATCGATGGAGAAGTATAGGGAGAAGAAGCGTGATCTGCATATGGTTTTCATCGATCTTGAAAAAGCGTATGATAGTGTACCACGTAGCCTGATCTGGGATAGTATGGATGCAAAAAGGGTTCCTATGAAGTATATAGACATAATTAGAGATATGTATACTAGGACAAAAACAACCGTACGTACGCCTGTGGGGAATACAGACTTCTTTCCAGTGGAAGTAGGCCTCCATCAAGGGTCTGCATTAAGCCCATTTCTTTTTGCAGTTGTCCTTGATGAGTTGTCAAAGCCGATCCTGGAATCAGTTCCATGGTGTATGCTTTTTGCTGACGATATTGTATTAGTCACAGATAGTAGACATACCCTGAGTATGAGACTAGAGCAGTGGAAAGATGTTTTAGAGAGAAAAGGCTTAAGGATTAGTCGCTCTAAGACCGAGTATCTGCATTGCGACTTCAGTGGCGCAGCTGACGGTGAGAATGGACAGCTCACCATCAAGGGTCAGGTGGTACCACAGATGAGTAAGTTCAAGTACCTAGGGTCATTTGTACAGCAGGATGGAGACATAGACAGTGATGTAGCACACCGAGTTCAGGCAGGCTGGTGTAGATGGAAGACGGCATCAGGGGTGCTGTGTGACAAGAATTTTCCAACTAAATTAAAAAGAAAATTTTATAGGGTGGCAGTGCGGCCGGTAATGTTATACGGAACAGATTGCTGGGCCATCAAGAGGCTCCACTCACAGAAGATGGAAGTGGCAGAGATGAAGATGCTGAGGTGGATGTGTGGACATACAAGGCTAGACCGGATCAGAAATGAGATATTTCGAGAAAGGTTAGGGGTGACTAGTATAGCAGATAAGATAAGGGAGGGGAGACTGAGATGGTTTGAGCATGTCAAGAGGAGACAGACAACGGCGCCTGTCAGAGAAGTCGAAAACCTAATTGTAGAGGGGAAGAGGAGTAAAGGCAGGCCCAAACTAACTTGGGATGAGCGGATTATGCATGACCTATTAGATTTGCACCTCTTCTAAGACATGGTCCAGGATAAGAGTTTATGGAGGCAGAGGATTAAGGTTAATGAGGTTTAGGCATGATATAAGGGCACCTTATGTCACACTTAGGGACTTAGATATTATCTACGCTTTGGGGTGATTTTCGCACTTTTTTGCTGGTTTGGCTTTTTATCTTTGTCTTGCTTTATATGTGCATATACACGTTTATGACCATCTTCACATCGGGAGTTTCGTATTTGTATTTACTGAATTTTCTCACTAACACACTAGCACGTCATATTTTCTATTATTATGTCATTTATGTAGGTACCGACAGAGCCGGGAGTCTCACTGGAAGCAAACTCTCTATCCCTATGGATAGAGTTATTGTTTGTCTGCCGCTCACCCTCCCCAGACTCTAACAATAACTTTTGCTGTCGTTAAGATATACTAGGTACGACGATGATGATGAAGAATAAGTTTATTATTAGGAAGTCATCTTCTTTTAATCGACCTGCTCAATAGAACTTCAAATTGTTGGTCAAACGACAGTAATGTATTTCTCACACCAGTTTATCAGAAACATCCATCCAAATTCTATAAACAGTTTACCAACTGATTTCAAAAAAAATGAAGTACCAAGATCCAGCCTGATATTAAATTATAAATATACTCCTTCCAGTAAGATCATCTTCTTGAATTATGAACTCATCATTAACTTTCTCAAAACCGTCAAATACTCAATCTTTGAAATCCCATTGTGAGGAATATCATTATTTTTAAATAGTAATAAGATTTTGTTTAACAAAAGCGCGACTTCCGAAGTGCTTTTTGGAAAAATATCATTCAAAATAGTATGAATCCGGAAGAGTATGAAACTATTTAATGCATAACCATTCAACAAAATATCGTACATTTGTTCCTCAAATAGCTAGCTACCTTAAACTAGTGGATCCTTTCATGACTATAATTTTTAAATATTATGTTTGCGGGTCCGGTTTAGATAAAAACCCAGACGTGACATGTCACCTCCAGGCACTCCACTACACGATACAAGTAATCAGCATATTGAAAGAAATAATGAAGTTATGCAAGAAAGTCATTTGGCTACATCATCAAGCTTCTTTCAGCTCGAACATTCCACTTGTCCACGGCCACCCATTTCCAATTTATTCAAAAGAAGGACCATCT
Organism: Eustoma russellianum; assembly: GCA_036186865.1. Classification (NCBI taxonomy): domain Eukaryota; kingdom Viridiplantae; phylum Streptophyta; class Magnoliopsida; order Gentianales; family Gentianaceae; genus Eustoma; species Eustoma russellianum. The sequence continues at coordinate 7,984,610 of AP025046.1, forward strand.
GCGTTCTGCCTTCTCAGCATGGCATTTGCATTGTTCTGCACAACTCCCATTGGTAGATCACTTGACACAGTTCGAGTTGACCCCCAATTTTTCCTCCAAAACATTGGGCAACCATCCCAGCCTTGTCATCTTTCCGGCAAGTCGTCTTTTTGCTTATCCAATGCCCCAAGATTTTACGAGAAGATATTTTCAGTTTGTACTTTTAAATCATTCAAGACAGCCTCTTTTGGACGCTTAAAGTCAGTTACAGGCTTTCATTTATAACAAAGAGGTTCAATATTACAGTGTCCAAGTAAATATGGAAACAAAAACAAATGGCCTGAAACTTTCATTTGTAACAGAACCCACAAATGAATTTTATTTGGTAAATTTGATCCATAAAAAGACAAAGTGAAGGTGGGCATGCTCCATCTTAGGCAATCTCCTGGTTAGCCTTAAATTACTCTTGTCATCATATATCCTGTTGTGTTTTATTTCCATACTTTCATCCAGTATTCTTGATAAATAGTGGAAACATTACATATGATTGTGTGGTGAGATTTGCCCACGTTTACCAATTAAAATCCATTCACCCTCCATCAAACATAAATTTCAAATCTCAAAACATGCATGTTCCATAAAACCTTGCGGTATTATGCCTCATGCTCTCTGGAATGAACAACATTGTTGCGCCCCCACAGGACTAGGGTCTCGGCACGGTTCACCCGCCGTATTCTGCTACAAAAAGTACAAGGAGTCAATACCATTCATGTGCATGTCGACATATATCATGGATCGATATAGTGGAACCAACATAAATTTAAACATTTTACAATCAACATGCATATCGATACAAATCGCCATAAATTCGTACAAGTCATAATGTACTAACATCGCATAATATTCTAAGTACATCATCATCAAAATGTCTAACACTCTAAAATGTAAACTCCTGGGCATACCTCTTCAATCACGGTAAACTATCCGTTGCTCACATTCTATAAAACCTGTATTATATTCTCTATTCTCTGTAATAGTTTATAAAAGGCAAGTATGAACGACAAAAGAATCGTCAAGCAAGTAATCCGCATGGATACATCATGTGGATCATACATGGGAAGACGTGTTGATAAAAATAATAACGCATGAATAAAGAACATAGTATATCTCGTCTCCATTTTTAAAATGTAAAGTGGCATGTCATAAATGTAATCATATAATTAACACAATCACATAAAAATTCACATTATAAATCCAACGATCTTCTTCTATCTAGATTCATATGAATCCAACCTTAAGCGTATCCAATCTTAGCTTCAAATCCATATCTTATACTAAGATCTCACTTATTCATGTTCATACCAAGTACACTTCTATTTTTAATTTCCTCTTGGATCAACTTAATAATATCATAGTCTCAAGGATGGTTCAAAACAATGGCTTGAAGGTCTCATTAAATTTGATGTTTTCAAAATTCAGAATATGTCCGTTTTCCATAAAATTTCAAAATATGAGATTTCCATAAACATGACATCTCCATAAACATAACATATCCATAAACAAGACATTTTCATATGATGGCTATAGCACTTGTCATGACGTAAGAACGATACAGCACGACATACCGAATGATTTTCCCATATAGTCATATGTATAAATATGAATCCCAATGCTCCTAACATGGTGTTATATTATATGTACATAATTCTAACGGTGACTAGATAGGGCGAAGATCTCTTGTCCCGGACAAGGTGTTACACTCGACCAATAAGGGAATGGTAATATATGCTCATGACACCAACATCCTTAGGTTCTGGAGCCATGACGGCCTTCGGTCATCGATAACATATACCCATGACAACTACCATTTAGGTACCAATGTTAGGACGGTGCTCCATTAACATAACATAACATATCATAACATATGTCATTGGAATTAATCGTTTCATCGGTATGGTTTGGTATGTATGAGAACTTTTAAAACACATTATGTGATAAAACCATTTTTCAATTTGGCTTATGAAGTCCGTTTAGGCTCGGTGGGGTACTCTTGTTCATTTAAAATTTTTTTTATCATAAATCCATAACTTATCTACATCATGCGTATCATAACTTAAAGAAAATACCATTCTTACCCCCCAAATGGTAGGTCTAGGCCATGTCCCCTAAAACAGCCCCTTTTGTGTACAATTTCATCCATCATCACTTTCTTAAATTATACATTGCACATATAATCTCATGGCACAACCCTACGGCATTTAGTATACATATTTTATAAGTACTTTAATATGTCATAAGATAATGCATAAAATAGTCATGATTTATATCATAGTACCTTTCGCAGCTACATATGTCTATAGATATGCAACAAAATTATTTGCTCCATAAAAAGGACTTAGCTCCGCATATTACATCCATATATACATACATACATACATACATATACGCGCGCACACACACAGACTCAACCGTCAGTTGCACCAGCTAGGGGGTTAATAACAAAGCTCAAGGATAATTTACAGCGCTGGACCCCTAAAAAACAGCCAGCAGCAGAGATGATGGCTGTTGGCACATCTGATATATTGCCTGTGGTAATGGATATGCGCTCTCCCGATATGTGTCCTGCTGAACCTATTTCATTTTCACAGAATCTCTCTCGTCTAAAAGGTATTGATGAAAGCTTGTTAGCTGAGTTGCCTGATAATCCGCCCTTATTTACTATTTCGGATAGTGAGATCGAGATGGATCATTGCCATACAAATTTCGTTGAAGAACCAATAGATGAGGACATTATGCTTTATATTGAAAACTTGGTGCAAACAGTGGTTATTGATTCTATGCCACAGGAACACCTTCCATTAACTCCACCGGCTTCAAGTACAGACGTTGGTTTTCATGTGCCACCTAGGCTGCTACGTCGGCAGAATCGGTTGGTCACCCCTTCATCCCCAGCGCTTACTTGCTCTCGGGCTGCCCTCGAATTCATTTGAAGTATTATCGGACCAATGAAGATGCTTCTTTGGAATGTTAGAGGACTTCGCTCCTCGGTTGATCGAATATTATCTTTTCTTCACCAATATCATTTACATCTTTTAGTGATTATTGAACCAAAAGATCGGCTCTCTGCGCTAACTGTATATCTTTTGAAATTTGGTTTTTCTCACTCCTTATCAGCTTGTAATGATCATATTTGGATATTTTTGAAAACATCTGTGCTGCAATTAGAAGGTGAGCGAATTGGTGAACAAAATCATTTGTTGCGTTTTACTTGGTTGGTATCGGGAGATTCTTTTTGGGCAACATTTGTCTATGGCTTTCATACCGTGTCTGCGCGTAGGCCCCTGTGGACAGATCTTGTTGCACTGCAAGGATCGATAGACATTTCGTGGTTAATTAATGGGGATTTTAATACTTTTTTGTCTTTAGACGAGCATAAAGGGCGGTCATCGCTGCCATTACGTTCGCTACAGGATTTTAAGAATTGCGTTGCTACCTGTTCATTATAGTCCATTAATTTTCAAGGCTCCCTCTATGCGTGGTGTGATGGTCGTGGCTTGGGTAGAGTCTGGCGTCGACTGGATCGTTTTTTGTGTTCCTCGGATTTTTTTTATCTCTTCGCTTCAGTCCGTTATCAACATCTAAATCGCACATCATCTGATCATGCACCGTTGTATTTGGAGTGTGCGGCTGATACACCATCTACATCAGCATCCTTTCGCTATTTGGACGTGTAGGCTACACATTCTGACTTTTACAGTTTTGTTACTCATCATTGGCAATCCTTTAGTACAGTGGAGGTATGTGGGGTTTTTATTATAAACTGGGGCAGCTTAAGACTCACTTGTGTATGTGGAATAAGGAGATCTTTGGCAATATTTTTGACGACGTCTCAACTGCAGAGGCGGATGCATTACGATGTGAAGCCGCCTATGACTCACCCCCTCTGATTTGACGCAAACTGATTATCAACAAAGTATGGCCGCATTATGCTTAGCTCAGTCGAGGGCTTTGTTGTTTTGGAAACAAAAAGCTAATATAAAATGGCTGCGGGAAGGAGACACAAACACTAAGTATTTTCATCAAACAGTGAAGGACAGAAGACGAAAGCAGGGAATATGTTGAATATTAAAGGAAGATGGCGTGGAGTGTTGTACTATGGTCGATATTGAGACAGAGGCTATTCGGTATTTTCAGACACTTTTCACGGAGGAGCAGGCTGTGCCATGTAATTCTATTATTCATTATATCCCTCAGCTACTATCTGCTGAGGATAACAGTTTTTTTGATGGCATTGCCTGATTTGCATGAGGTTAAACAGGCAGTTTGGGATCTTAGTCCAACAAATGCTGCGGGCCCAAATGGTTTTCCAGGTTCCTTTTACCGTCGATTTTGGTCTGTTATCCAAATGGATGTGCATAAGGCAGTCCATGAGATTTTCTTGGGTATCCCTCCTACGCGCCAAGTGGCCGCGTCACTTATTATCCTCATTCCAAAAGTTATAAATCTGCAGACATTCTCAGACTACAGGCCGATTTGTTTAACTAATTTTTTGGCCAAGGTAATCACACGCTTAATTGCTACTCGTTTGTCTACTTATCTTCCTCGTTTAATCTCTCCTGAGCAGGCAGGATTTATGAAAGGACATGATATAACCGAGCAAATATTACTAGCACAAGAAATGGTTCATGTTTTGGACAGGCAGGTGCGTGGGGCTCATGTTATTGTCAAGTTGGATATGGCTAAAGCCTTCGACAGTGTAAACTGGTCTTATCTTCGCCATGTGTTGTTGGCCATGGGATTTCATGCACGCTTCGTTCGTCTTATTTTAATCAACTTGTCAGTGACAAGATGTTCAGTCCTCATCAATGCTAAGCCAGCGGGTTATTTTCCGGTGTCCAGAGGGGTCAAGTAGGGTGATTCGCTATCGCCTCTATTATTTATCTTGCTTCGGAAGGCTTTTTGCGAGGACTTAAATTATTGATGCAGGCGGGTACAGTTAAGAGGTTTAATGCAGGTCGAGTGCCACAAGTTTTGCACCTGGGATTTGCAGATGATCTTGTAGTTTTCTTAAATGGCTCTGTTGCAAATTTACATCGCTTTCGGCTCTTCTTAGATGAATACCAGGAGGCTTCTGGGAAATTGGTCAATTTTCATAAAAGTCAAGTGGTAGTGAGTGCAGGAATTTTGGGGTCGCGGGTCTCGCAGACGTTAGGCATGCGTTTGACACAGTTGCGATGAAATATTTGGGTCGATATTTGTACAAAGGTATTAATCGTGCCTCTTTTTGTACTTCCTTGATAGCTCATGTTGATGCAAAATTGAGTTCTTGGGCTTCTAAGCTTCTATCGTTTGCGGGCCGTTTGGTTTTGATTCGTCATGTACTTGGCACTATGCCGTTGCATATCATTGCAAGCTCAAGGCTTCCGAAGAGTGTAGTGAGGGCGATTCACAGGCGTATGGCCCAGTTTCTTTGGAATGATAAGCATCATTGGCGCTCTTGGGGCCAGCTCTGTTGTCCTACAGAGTTTGGCGACCTAAGGATTCGTAATTTGGATATGGTTCAGCAGACATATGACAGTCATTTGGATATGACGCTTTAGGCTGCGTTCGTTAGGGGCAACTACATATACTTCTTTTTCGATTTTTCCATGCGAGGTACATGGAGCGTTGCTATTGGATACATCCGTACCTCATTTGCGACTATGAAGGAAGTCTCCCATTGGGTTGGCGTTCATTCTCTCGGGTTGCCTGTGTCACTCAGTGGCAAAAGCAACGTCGGTATGTTTTCAACCCTTGACACTACATTTGCTTTGGTTGTTACATATTGCGAGGATAATGTTGTTTTTTTATGAGCATGAGGTGGATCCATGACGTGAGCAGCAGCACTTGATGACTTCTACAAGGCTGGACACAAATGGAGTTGCCTGTATTCGTTGCGAATGCAGGCAACGTTGGTATGTATCGACGCTTTGCTATTCTTTTGTCCTTTTGCAGGCTTCTTCTTCTACTGACCATGTTTTTTCTGAGGTAAACTACAATGGGGAACATTGGAGCATGGCATTTGCTTACATCTGCAACCAACGATAGCACACGAATGACAGCCATTCTTAAATTTTAGGAATACATGTACAATTTATGTTCATAAGACTTTATCTTTTATATATATCTCATATTGTTGCATATTGTTGCAGGTTTTATTGTACATTTCATGCATTGCATTCATTTTTGTGTAGGAGAGTCTCCTACATTATATGTAACCATGGTATTCCTCCGCCATAAGTGAGGGCATATCATTAATAAAATCGCTAGACGGTACCGCCCGTCTTTGATAAAAAAAATATATCCATAAACATATAGCAACCTTATTTGTTTCCAAATTAGGCCTTAGGGCGGAATACTATATTGCATCCATATATACATTACTAACATGTAACATTAAAGCCTTTCTTTAACATTTTAGCCTCAGGGCCGTGGGTCTGCTTACTCACACAATGCACGTAAATCTCATCTTTTTCACATCTCACACATATATCTTGAGTTTGACATCTATTAATCTTAACATAGAATGATTTTCCATATAAATATATGGTCTAGTGAGATGTGACATGCAACCTATTTAACTTATTCTTACCACCACTAAATCATGCATCATACTTATAACCTTGTTCAACACAACTATATATATGGTAGATTCCATCAAGAATAAAAATTTAAAGACCAAAATCAGAGTGAAAAACACATACAACATAAAGGATGATGGAAACCATGAAAAGATACCTTTTTGAGCCATGACCATCAATATTATACAGCATCATGAAGATGGATGATCAAGCTCAAGTAAAAAGCTAAACACAGCCCCTTTTTAAACGTGTGTATACATAACCATATAAACGTGATGATCATCAAGAAACAACATTTGTGATCTAGCATTATATTCATGAATATGATGCATTATAAACATGCTGAGTCAAGATCACCAAAACCCTTCAAAAACCAAGAACACCATAGTGAATACATATATGATGATCATCATGAAACATACATAAATAAATGTCTCAAATTTAGTTTCTTACTAATCTTTTCCTAACTTAACATAAGATTCATGCTCTTTCATTTATTCCTACATACATCCACATAAGAGTTATTCATTTATTTTCATTTATACATATGAGGACATATTCTTTATCATTTTAACATATTCATATGTATTCACATCTTTCATCATATACATCACATAACTACATACAAACATAACTTTTGCATATCCATGCTACTAAAATATTAAACATACTTTATGAATGATCCAAAATTTAGTATGAACATGGATACTTTAATCTTTGAAAATATATGAAAGATCTAGGCAGAGTAATTGCATTTCTCACTTAGTACAAAGTGAAGATTTCTTCACTTGTCTTGGAGAAATCTTTCTCTTTTCTCCTTGGGGTGACAACGGTTTGAAGAGTAAAAAGAGAGAATTAGTGAGCAACTATGGAAAGTGATAACTAGGGTAATTTAAAATCATTCTAAATGAAGTTCTTATCTTACTCCTTCGTGTTTCTTGGCTCTAGAAAAATTCGGCCACTACCTTGATGAAGGAGGTGTTTTAATTCTTGGCTTGGAATGATTGTTTAAGGTGAAGAGAAGAAGTTTTCCTCTTTGCTTTTTATTGCTTAACTTTCGGTCAGAAGCATGGGGTAGGATTGGAAGACTTTTTTTTCTTTCTTGGACTGGAAAGAGAGTTTGTAAGAATATGAAATGGCTTAAGTGTGAAATTAGAAAGAAAGAGGGGGTTCCCCTCTTTCTATAGGAAGGGGACGGTCAAGGGTGTATAGTGGAGTGGGAGGAAGACCATCATGAATCTTGGATGGGTTATGAAGAAGTCTTTATGGTTGCATGGCTTGAAAATGTAAGAAAGGTGGACTATAAGGAAAGATATTCTTCCTCCTTTTGACTAGAGTGACCGGCCTAATGGAGTGGAAGAGTGAGTTGTTTTGATTTTTTGAAAATGTAAGAAAAAGGTGTAAGCTTTTTGGTGAGGGTATGATGACTTCTTGTTGGGATGAAGACAAAATCATTCTCTCTCTCTTTTGTTCAAGGTGGCTGGTAGAGGGGTTGACCATAGGGATTTGTTTGGTTTGTTGAGTGTGTAAGAGGTGTAAGAAATGGTGTAAGAAGTGTGGTAGATTTTGGGTAGAAGACATGATTGCTTCTTGTTGATTGAAGGCAACAAAAATATTTTTTTTCCTAATTGTATAAGGGTGCCCGACCAAGGGTGATTGAGGTGGTTAGAATAGGACAAATTTTCATTATTTCATTCTTACACACTTTTTCTACCCTTGTCCTTTTGTTGGGTTGTTAATTTGACCAAGATTTCTTCTTTCTTTTTCCATCATATGACCGCCCAATATATATATATATACATATATATATATATATATATATATAGTGAAAGACGGGCGATACCGTCTGGTGGTTTTATTAATAATCTGCCCTCACTTGTGGCGGAGGAATACCGTGGTTACATATGGTGTAGGAGACTCTCCTACGCAGAAGGAAATGTAATGCATAATATGTACAATAGCACCTACAAAAAAATGCTAGCAATTGTGGAATGTAAAAAGGAAATTGTTCTGCTAACATCAAATGCACACCTACATCTAAAATGTAAGGATCGGTGCTGCTGTGCCGATGCTGCACACATACGCCAAAAATGTAGTAGTTGTTGTTGTTTGGCTACCGCTGATGAATGCTGTGATGTGTAAATGCAATATTCCAGCTTTCCACAGTGTTGTGTACCTCAAAATAAAATCGATCAGAATTAATAGAAGCATGTAGACGAACAAAATAATATTGTTGCTCTATATCATACTCATGTTGCCTGCATTCGTTATGAATACAGGCAACTCTAGTGATTTTCAGCCATAGTGGAGTCATCAAGTGCCGCCTTCAGGAGATGGAGCCCTCGCATGAGCATAAAAAACAGCATTATCTCCACTATTGATGACAACAAAAGCGAAGTTAAAGGAAATAGAGGAAATCATACCGACGTTGCCTATATCAACTAGTGACATAGGCAACACGAGTGTAAGAATGCCAACCCAATGAGAGACTGTCGTCAAAGACGCAAATGTGGGACGGATGTATCCAATAAGATAGCCCCCTGGACCTCGCACGGCAAGCATGAAAACGATGAATATATGGTTGATCCTGATGAATGCAGCCATGACGAGAGAGCGAATGCGCTGCTGCATTGGATTCATGCGGGCAATATTGTAAAGATGAAGCATTAAGACAAAGGAACTCGACAGCTCAACAAAGATCCGCTAAGAAAGTTCCAGTATAATGTTCTGGATGTGACAGAAATGATAGCAATGAGCGACAATCAGTCTCAATGATTAGCCTGTCATAATCTCTCGCATAGTATAGTAGACTATAGATCAACGCCATAAGCATAGCTCGTAATGCCGTTGCTGCCGGTAAAGGAAAAGCAACCCCCAAAACAAATTACGTAGTATAGCTCCTGCTGCTGCTCCCAGCCGTCCAGCCGTGGCATCAACGTTGAGTTTAAATTGACCTGATGGCGATAACTCCCAACGGACAACCCTATGTCGCCTCTGGAGTAATTTTGGTGCAAAACCCCTGTCTACCAAATGAGGCAACGACATTGAAAATTTACGCCCTTTAGTGGAAGCACACCAAATAAATATTTGCTCACGAAGCCGTCAAATATGTGGTTGTATGAAAAAGAACTATCACCAAATCTTATAGATGTATACTCCTTCCAAATCACCCAAACTGTGAGAGACGGTACCACTGCTTGCAGTTGTCCAATCATCGAAGTAGCAGATGAGGTGCACCACCAGCGAATTAAGTATCCTTGAATTGTATTATTCTGCGGGAGTGGACAAGAAAATAATATCGACATTTCCTGCCAAATAGAGTGAATAACTGGACATTGTAAAAAGATATGGTCTCGCCTGTCAGAATGAACCTTACAGAAAATACACTGAGACGGAAATATCACATGCCATGAGCATATATTATCTACTAAAGGCAAAACACACATCCATAACTTCCACAAAAAAAGTTTCGCCCCAGAAGGCAAGGTCGGCCACCAAACAAACTTTGCACATTCGAAAGGAGATATGTGAACACATAACTGCCTATAAGCCGATCGTATTGAAAACTGTCCAAACGTATCTCCAGTCCAAGAAATGCCATCAGGCGTATAAGAAACGTGATGTTCCATGTAGGAGTGAACTCTACAAATTCGCTTCCAGATGGGAGAATCATACAGAGTAGCGGACACCACTCCTCTTCGTCCATACCATTCTCGGCTGTAAATTGCCAGAGGCTCTGCGATGTATGAAAGCGCCACCACAAAAGACTGTCATAAGCTTGCTGAATCGAATCCAAATTTCGAATCCCCAAGCCGCCTAATTCCGTCGGATAGCAGATCCGCTCCCAAGAACGACAATGATAGCGATTTTTCCAAAGAAACTGAGCCATGCGTCTATTAAGTGCCTGCACTACACTCTTCGGAAGTCTCGAGCTCGTGATGATATGCAATGGCATAGATCCAAGCACATGACGAATCAAAACCAAATGACCCATAAATGATAAGAGCTTAGAAGCCCATAAACTTAATTTTGCATCCACATGAACTAACAAGGATGTACAATAAGCAGCGCGATTAATACCTTTATATAAATATGATCCCAAATATTTCATCGGCAAGTGCGTCAATCTCATGCCTAGCGTCTGGGATGCTATTGGCCCTGAAACTCCAACACTAACTACAACCTGACTTTTGTGTAAGTTGACTAATTGTCCCGAAGCATGTTGATATTCATCCAAGAATAGTCTGAACCGACGTAAATTTGCAACTGAGCCATTTAAGAATACGACCAGATCATCGGCGAATCCCAAATGAGAAACTTGGGGCACTCGGCCAGCATTGAAACCCAGAATTATTCTGTCCTGCATCAAATATTTAAGCCCACGAGAAAAGCCTTCTGAAGCTAGAATAAATAGCAGTGGTGCTAGCGGATCCCCCTGCTTAACCCCTCTGGACACTGGAAAGAAACTCGCTGGCTTACCATTGATAAGTACTGAACATTTTGTTGCAGACAAGTTATTTAAAATGAGACGAACAAAGCGTGCATGAAATCCCATAGCCAATAATACATGACGAAGATAAGACCAGCTAACCCTGTCAAACGCTTTAGCCATGTCTAGCTTAACTATAACGTGACCACCACGTACCGGTCTGTCCAAAACATGAATCATCTCTTGCGCCAGTAATATTTGCTCTGTAATATCACGGCCTTTCAGAAATCCTGCCTGCTCAGGAGAGATTAGTCATGGAAGAAAATTTGCCAAATGCATTGCAACTAAACGTATAATTACCTTGGCCAGAAAATTTATCAAACAAATTGGTCTATAATCTGAGAATGTGTGTATATATATATATATATATATATATATATATATATATATATATTTTTTGAAAACTTGTCTTTTATTAAGTAAGTCCCTCACTTATTGCGGAGGAAAACCATATTACTGCAAAGTATAACGAAAGCAAAACAGCAGTAAGTGATTATCAGCATCCAGGATATATATGATATGCCGCATTAAAACCTTGCCGAGTAAAACCACCCTTGTGGATAAAACCCCGGCGAAGGAAAAAGCGTACATATTTATATATCTGGTATGGTGATAGACGCAATTGTATAAAAAGTTACAAGAAATGAACCCTGTACTGGGCAAATAGAAATAGAAATCAGGCTGGCGGACGAACAAAACATGAAGGGAATCCCGTAATCTGCTCAAGCGCCTTTCGATGTCGGGGAGTATGACGTTGGTATTTTGGAAATCCGGACAAGGGGCAACAGTGACACCAACCAATATATGCATAATAGTCAGCCAGAAGCATGGAATGAGTGCGTATGAGATGCTGAGATGATGCACGATCAATTGTCTCGCCAACACACCATGGAGAGAAGAGTGTAAGTATATCATAAATCCAAACCAATGAAAAGAGTGAGAAATCTGGGCATAGATCCAACCTGTGCTGCCGGCACAATCTGAAGTGCTGGCAGAGATACATGTGACAAGGCAACCCCTTCGGCCAACCAGGGATAAAGGACAACCTAGCGCCTGAGTCGTCTTCGATAGACGAGAGCGACATGAAATCTTGGCACCCACTCCATTGCTCATTGCCATTAGCGAGTTGCATGAATTTTCCAGTTGTAAATATATATTATGCAAGGAAAGACACAATGTCAGCTTGCTGAAGATTCGATAAGTAGACCATTGATGCAATAGAAAAGAAAACGTACCGAGGCTACCTGCACCAAATGGAGTACAGGCAGTGAAAACTTGACATGGCCAATCCATATGGAAGACTGTATGTATGCTAGGGATGTGATCACCCGCGAAATGGACCTCAAAGTTTCCGCAGCATCCATTGTACATGGTAATAAAAGCAGCATTAAGGTATATAGTCAATGATAATGGTCTAAGCTGGTAGGGACGTTTTTGGGTTTTTCAGAAGTTAAAGGACCGAATTTGTGTGGTGCCGAAAAATGTGTGACTGCGGTAGCTTTTTTAGAGAGTTCAGGGGCCACATTTTCTATTTCAGAAAACTCAGGACCAGGGTTAGCATCTACAGGAAAACAGGGATCTGAACTGACATTAGTAAAAACATGGGGGGTTTGAGGGGTAATATTCGGGTATAAAAGTGGTGGGGGCTTTTTCCAAAGCCCCCTTTTACCTCCTGCCGCCATTAAGCTTTTTGCCCCTTTCTCTTTCTGCGGCTGGTCTATGCTGTCTTCCTGCTCCAGTTGCTCTGCCTGGGTGTTGCTGCCATCCTCTCCGGAGGAAATGAAGGTGGCCACCCCTGCTCCTCCAAATCCAGTGGTGGTTTTCCTCCCTTCCCACCATTCCGGATACTCAACTAGCTGAAAACACTTCTCTTTGAGGTGTTCCTTTTTTTTAAAGTGACTGCACACCAGTTGGCTCTTGTCCCTTCCTTCCTGCGATGAGCTTGTTGAGCGGGAAGAAGTGGCTGTTGGTCCTCCTCTGCCGCGTCCTCTGCCTCTTGCCTGGGTCTTGCTTGCAAGGCCTTGGCCAACACCCAATGATGAAGTATCTTCATAGGGTTGTTGTCTGAGAACAACATTTCTTGCTTCTGCTCTCCTTATCTCTGAAAATGCTGCTTCTAAGGAAGGTAGAGGGTCTCTCTTGACGAGTTTCTTTTTTTCGGTCTCAAACTGGTCTCCCAGGGCCATGAGAAATTGATACAATCTGGTCTCTTGAATTTTTTGTGCGTACATCCGGATGTCTTTTGGGCAACGCATAGGGTTTGGGTCTTTAGTATCAATGGAGACCCAGACATCTTGCAACTTGTTCCAGCAATCCTCCACACTTCCTGTCCCTTGGCGGACTGTGTTGGCCTTTTTGTGGAGGTCGAATATCTGCGGGCCATCCCCACCCATTCCGTAAGTAAGTGCTAGGCCATCCCATAGGGCCTTAGCCGTTAGATATCGGGTAATGTTACTTATCATCGCTGGTTCTACATTTTGTAAGATCCAGGCAAATACTTTGTTATCCTGTTCCCATCGGTTATATTGCGGGTCATTAGGCTGTGGTGGTTGAGGATTGCCTCTAAGGTGTGAAATTTTTCCTTGGCCAAGAATGGCCCGGTAGATGACAGTGGACCATAAGGCATAGTTACCACTGTTTAGTTTGACTGGAATGTGTAATGTTTCTGGTGCAGAGGTCACTTGCTGTGTTGGAGAGGGATGAAGGCTATCCCGGAGAATCTGGGCGATTTGAAGTGCCCATTCTCCAGGGGTCTGATTATTGGACGGTGGTTCTTGGTTGTGGGTTGAGGTTTCAGCTTTTCCTGTTTCTGACATTTTCTGGGTTTTTCTTTTTTTTGCAGAAGGTATTTTGAAGACAAGCAACAGAGTCTTTTGCTGTGAGGGTTGGTCAATGAAGGCAGAAAGATCTTGTCGTTGGGTTGGGATAGGTAAAAAATGGCGATGAAGAGATTTTTCTAAGCCTATTTTCAGAAATCTCAACACCTCTTTGTTCAGGCAGATTGATCCTGCTCTGATACCATGAAGAGTTTTGATATCAATGGTTTTCTAATTTCATTGATAATTTTCGATATACATGTACATGTCTTCTTATACTGTAAGCATATACAAGGAAACAACAATCAATTACATTAATCCTAATTATTATGCCTAATCAATCAGCCTAAATTAAACCAACCTAACTATGAAAAGCATTTACAACAGAATGTTCTTTATCCTAAAAATTACAGCTGTCTTCAACACCAAACACCTTAATCTCGAGGCTGCGGAAGCCACTAAAATCACCATCTATTATTATCACGTTCTGTTAGTCAATGATTGAATAGAGAACTATATATATATTTTTTTGGGAAACATGGATCTTTATTGATAATAAAACTGTCATGAAATATACATCAGCATATCTAAGAAACTAAGAATTCGTACTACTGCTACTCAATATGCTATTCTCATGATTAAGATTATGTACAAAATCCTGCAGAAATAAACGCCTTGCTATTTCCCTGTACACTTGGATCGGTGGCGGTAGTTTGTCAACGCAGCCATGTGTAAGTTGGTTTCTCCAGTACCATATACTCGACACGGTCTCTCGAAAGGTATATCTCCATTCCCCTAATGTTGCAGTTTTTCCACAGGAAGAGGACAAATTTGACATAACCCATTCGTGTGGATGAGACGGCTGTGTAAATTGATTCCATACCTCAGGCTGCAGTAAGAAGCTCCAAATTTGTTTTGCCCACCAACAATCTCGAAGAACGTGTAAAATAGTTTCCTCGTCCTGTCCGCACATGCTACATGTACTTGGTTGCCAATATGTCGAGAACGCAGAAACGTACCTGTAGGCAGGGCATTATGGCATATTTGCCACATCAGCAAGTTGTATCTCCCTGGCCCCCGCATGGCCCATATGTTATACCACTGTGATTGCTCTGATGATTGGGCTGCTATGCTCATGTTATACGCACTTTTCATAGTGAATTTCCCCGAATCAGCAGCCGTCCATCATGGTGCGTCTTCGACGATTCCCTCCGCCTCTTGTAGCCCCTCCAGCCCGGGTGAGAACATTGGGATTATGCTTAAGATATGTTTCCATAGCAAGGATGTATTGCGTGGTGGTCTGCCATGCAAGATGTCGCCATATTTGTTTCGAAGTACTTTAACCCATAGGAGATCATGTCTAGTGATTAACTTCCACGCTAGTTTGGACAGCATGGCTATATTCATATTTCGAAGTCGGATGATTCCCAGACCGCCTTGGGATTTTGGTCGACAAGCAAGTTCCCAGGAGCACCAATGCAGCCTGCGATCTTGATCTTTCTCCCCCCAGAAAAATTTTCGTAGTAATTTGTCAATCTCATCTACTACACTAGCTGGGAGTCGGACTGTCTGCATTGCATAGTTGGGGATCGCTGTCAAGACGCTGCGAATAAGGATGCAACGAGCAGCTTGAGAGAGGAATTTAAACTGCCAAGCGCCAAGCCTTTGCCGGACTTTATCGACCAAATAGCTATACGTCTTGCGGCCACTTCGACCGTGTATAAGTGGCATACCAAGGTAGTTTCCAAAATCAGTTGTGCGGTTTATACCTAGCCTTGATAAGATATCGGGGTCGAAGGTGCGTTCAATATTCTTTGAGATTAAAACCTGCGACTTCCGGATGCTCACGCTTTGTCCAGATATATGACAAATATCTGTTATAATATCTTGGATTACATGGACCTGATTGGATGTGGCTTCAGCAAATAATAGGAGATCGTCGGCGAAGAAAAGGTGGGATATACGTGGCACAGTTCGAGATGTAGAGATAGGCCGCCAAATCTGATCAGTGACCGCCATGTCAATTCTTTGGCTTAGAACCTCCATGCACAGCAGGAACAAGTATGGTGCGAGGGGATCCCCTTGTCTAATGCCCCGGCTTGGGTGAAAAGACTCCAAACATTGACCATTCCATATAATAGATAATGACGCTGAAGTTATAGTAAACATAACAATATCCACCATTTCTCTGCTGAAGCCGACTTTTTGCAACACACATTTTAGAAACGGCCATTGAACTTTATCATAAGCTTTCTCCAAATCTAATTTAAGTGCCATGTAGCCTTTCCGGCCTTGCTTAATGCGCATGGTATGCATGATCTCTTGTGCAATGATAATATTATCCGCTGCTTGACGGTCTGGGATGAAGGCACATTGAGTATGAGAGATTATCTTACCAATAATAGGTTTCAGACGATTGGCAATGATCTTGATGATAACTTTGACCACCACGTTGGTTAATGCGATTGGACGAAATTGAGCAGGGGTTAGCGGAGGAGATACTTTAGGTATAAGCATAACCAACGTGTTATTCATTTCTGCAGGGAATTGTCCTTGTTGGAATGCATCCAACACGAAGGCTGTAACAGAAGGTCCCACGATGTGCCAATTTTTCTAGTAAAATACTGGTGGCAGTCCGTCTGGTCCAGGAGCTTTATAAGCCCCCATTTGGAAAATTGCGGTCTCAACCTCGGATGCTAATATTGGCCGGTTCAACGCATCTCTGTCCATCTCAGTAAACGGGGTGATATGAATATCCATTTCTGCGGCGTCATGATTTAGTAGGGGGCCAGTGAATAGTTTTGTGTAGTGGTCTAGTACCATCGACTCTAGTCTGCGTGGGCATGTGATCTGTTCGCCTGCTTCGTCTTGGAGGTTAGTCACATGCTGGGATCGCCGTTTCACTGCCATAGATAGGTGGAAATGCCTGCTATTTTGTTCTCCACTAGATAACCACTGTAAGGTATTTCTTTGTTGCCAGTACACTTCCTCCTGTGTCAGAATGTCCTTATATTCGGCCATCAGTTCCTCGTTTAATCGATATAGATATTTGGATGGTCTATCTGCAAGTGAACGTTGAATACCGGCTATGCGTGCCAAGCAACGGTTGCGGCGCCATTGGAGGTTTCTAAACACCTCAATCCGCCACTTATCCATCCGTGTTGCGAATTCACGCACCGTCCTAGGAAAATCATCAAAGTGTGCCTGCCAAGCCGTTTGCATAAATGATGGGAATAATTTGTGTTCCATCCAACATGCTTGAAATTTAAACGGCGGTTTAGCTCTTCTCCTTTCATCTGTAGTCTCATCTAGTATTAGCAAGAGTGGGCTATGGTCCGAGCTAGTGCGGGGCAGGTGGTTCAACGTTGCATTTGAGAAGCGGATCATCCAATCAGCGTTAGCCCAGGCCTGGTCTAGCCTTTGTTCTATTCGTGCGCGACCATCCTGCCCGTTAGACCATGTGAATCTTGGGCCAGTGAAAGGAACCTCCATCAGCGCGCATGTGTCAAGCATATTTAGCATTCGTTCCACATTAGTTCCGGCCACGATACGGCCACCCCTCTTGTCCTCTTGTCGCACTACCTGATTAAAATCCCCCAATAATATCCATGGTACATTGATATAGCTGCTCATGTTTTCCACATAAGAGTAGAAGGTTTCTCGAATAGTCTCAGTTGGTGATGCGTATACCAGAGACACTATCCAAGACACTTGATGTTCCACCATAACTCCAATGTTAATGGTTTGCGCAGTATAAGATAACACTTGTATTGAGAGGGTAGATTGATCCCATAGGCACCATAGTCCTCCGGCGAACCCGCGAGCTTCAACGACAAAAATATTTGTGAAATGCGTACATTTAAAGATATTACGAGCTCTCAAACTAGGAACTCTAGTCTCCATGAGGAATAGCATATTCGGTGAATGATCACGTACCAGTCTAACAATTGCCCGAGTTGAGTCAGACGAGCCTGATCCTCGGCAATTCCATGCTAGAATCCGCATATTATAGTGCTTTGGGTGGTTCTGCCTGTTTCCCCATATGGGCAGGCAGGAGTGGGCAACTTGTTTCCATAGGATGATTGTCATCGACGTCCACAGCAGCAGCCTCATAGTGCATAGTTTCTTCATTGTTTGTGTCAGGTGGATGCTCTTTGGTATTATCACCAAGTGTGGTGTGGATACCCAGTGCCGAATCACCGTGGGATAGGGTTGCGGTGATAGTAGGGGGTGCATTGGTGATATCGGACAAGGGTTGGATTGGATGGTCTGGTGGGTCAATGGATTTGGTGGTGATAGGTTGGAATTTGCGTGGTTGTCGTTCCAGTATGCTGGAGTTGGCGGTGTTATTGGCTGGAGCTCGGGGTGCTTGGATTTTTATTCTGGTGTTATCTCTTATTTGGATTCCTTTACCTTTGCGTTCTCGTGTTTTCATAGCTTGCGCTTTCGTCGACGCACGAAAGGTTACAGGTGGACCAGAGTCTGTTAAAGATTGGAGGTTTGTAGTGATTGGGGCGTTCAGTATCGGGGTAATATCATCTTCTTCTTCTAGCGCAAGGGGGGCGAATCTTGTACCACTCTTGGGACCACTTCGTGTTGGGTCTTTGGTTGTTTTTTGTGGTCCGCTAGGCATCCTATTGAGCATCTCATCATTTGCAGAATTCGGATTCCTTTGTTCTCGTCCAGTACCTCCTTTTCTTCTAACTGGATTACGTGCCAGCATCCAAGGGCCGAATGGGTCGCAGGGTACAGCTGTATTCGATTTCTGGGATGGTTGGGCTGAGTAGGTGGGATCGCCTTCTACCGGATGCATCGGGCATGCTTCTGCTCTATGTCCATACTTGCCACACGTAAAGCATATCTGATGTAAACTTTCATACTCTACCTTTATGTGCGTGCCATTCACGAACACTCCTGATATCAAGGGTTTCTGGAGGTCCATTTCAACGCAAATTCGGGCATATTTACCTCTAGATACGGTCATCGTATGTATGTCTATCTTAACTGCCTTGCCAAGCTTGTTGCCAATACGCATCAGGATTGATTCATTGAAGAATTCAAGGGGCAGGCTTGGCAGCCGAACCCAAACCATCGTTGCCGCAATACAACCTTGTGATGGGAGAAAACCAGATCGGAATTTGGATACCGTTAGATAATGTCCCTGTATTGTCCATGGGCCATTTTCGAGAACATGATCATAGTCCGCCGCAGAAAAAAATCTGATGACAAAGTATCCTTCCTCAAGATCGATAATGTCAATCCTTCGGCTGAGAGACCACATATCCGACAGGCGTTGGGAAAGAATGCGATAAGAGATATTTCGCCCTAGTAGTTTCACAATGATCGCTCTGCGCCAGGGCCGCCATAGTTTTTTGCATTCATCCATCGGTATCTCCACCGTGATTCGACCAGGGCCAACGTCGTGCATGGGGTTCTCGTTACTCGTATGCATATACTCAAAGAATTCGTCTTCGTCGTCTAGTTCTCCTTCTCCACAGTAGATACCTCTCTCGTTTTCTTGCTGTGTGTCTGATGATGGCCGTCGCAGTAGATCGGCCCACCGTTGGCCAGATTGTTGATCATGATCATCGGGTAATGGTGGATCAGCTGTTGCCGGCCGTTTATATTTTTTGACACTTCTCTGGATCTGATCAATCTCTTCTGTGCTTCTTTCCATTGGTGTATCGTCCATGCCAGAAGGGGGCGCTGGCCGGATGGGGTTGCGGCCGGAGGCCGTTACGATATTTGGTGGTGGCGGAATTTCAGGATCGCCGCGATTTTTGCGGAGCAGATTGTATTTTGGTTTTATTAACTCAATTTGAGAACTATATATTTTTCTTTGTTCTTTTTGTGTTTATCCTTCTCTAGGGTTTTCCAGTCGGTAAAGTGGTTGATTGTTTGGGCAACTTTCGTCGGAAAACAACCATACGTTTATATGATACTTGTCTTATTTAATTCTTTATTATTTTCATAATCGATTTGCTGATTGTCAGGTTCTCTCTGCTCTTTTCACTTGGGATTTTGAGTGTACATTTATGACTTCAATTTTGTTCCTGCAATGGACCATGCTCTTTAACAAACATATTTCAATATGTAGAAGTGAATAGTTTATTCGTAGTGCAAACTACAACATAAATAAAATTATATGATGTAGATATTATTTTACATCATTGTGCGTTTACATTTTTTATTTACACGTTACTGTTGTGTGTAATGTCACATACTGTTATTTGCAAGGATTAGTAGTGTATAGTTTTGTGCAGCACGCAGTATAATTAGCAGGTGCACAAAGTTCTATGTTGCGCCCAAGGCCAATGGTCCGTATTTGCCACCAAAGAATTTTCTTGATCTTTATCAAGACATCCCAGAAGGATAAAGACAAGAGACAACTAGTGCATTTTGCCTAGATAAATTGAATATTATAAGCTTTTCGTTGGAATATTTGTAAATTATTAGTTTTGATATTTACATATCATCCAAAGTGAATGATATAGGCATGTGTACAACGGGCTCTAGAAGAGGTTCTAATTGGCAAAAGCAAATGTTAGTACCAATTTGAGTACTACAACATTGATCCAAGGCTCCAGAAGAGCAACCATTTTATCAACGGGTGATACACATATATTGGTTAATATGACATCATTTCCCACTAAGTCAAAAGGAAACTATTGAGTTTAA
Organism: Eustoma russellianum; assembly: GCA_036186865.1. Classification (NCBI taxonomy): domain Eukaryota; kingdom Viridiplantae; phylum Streptophyta; class Magnoliopsida; order Gentianales; family Gentianaceae; genus Eustoma; species Eustoma russellianum. Next base: position 8,005,192 of record AP025046.1, read on the forward strand.
ATGGTATACGTCTTAATAGCGTTCATAATGAACCATGAATGAGGAGAATATGAAATTTTTATACACAATGAATCAAGCAAGAAGCTTGTTAAAGAAAAACTCCCAATTTTCTCATATGGATTGTATTATGCGACTATACATCCACTCGAATGTGATATTGTGATGAACCAGAAATTCGATAATCAAAGTTATTTATGACATAATCGACTTGGTCACCCGGATAGAATAATGATACATACAATTGTACAACACTCACCTGTGTATTTTTTAAAGAACCAGAAGATTCTAGTAATTCTTTAATGAACCAGAAGATTCTAGAAACTCTTTCATGAACAAAAAGATTACATGATTTTGTGTGTGTTGCTTGTTCATGTGAGTTTGCTTTCGAAAAGGCTAGTAGCTTTTGCCAAGCTTCTTGCTCATATTATATGATTATCCGATTAAATTTATTATGTATTGATAATACATGTGAATTTATATCCCAAGCTTTTAATGATTATTATATGTCTTGAGATTGGCGTTGAGCATTCAGTTGCAAGTGTGCACACTTAAAATGGCCCAGCAGTATCATTTATTAAACGTTTACAACAGATTGCTAGACGTTTGATTTTAAGGTCCAATTTACCCACATGAGCTTGGAGACATGCAATTATACATGCATCAGCATTGATTTGGTGAGCTAGACAGCCCATTCCACATCCCAATGGATATTCGATTGTGGTGCGACTGACACCATGTCATTTGACCCTACGGATTTTGTTACTCACTCACCACCTCAAAAATCTCATGTTGAAACTACCAACGGCAAACTTGTACCTGTACAAGGAGGCGGGACTATCACTATTACACTTGATATCACTATATTAAATTGTCATTTTGTCCCCTCTCTCTCGAGTAAATTATTATCAGTTAGCCAAATTACCAAAGAATTAAATTGTGTTGTGCTCATGTATCCCTCGTTTTGTCTATTACGGGACATTCATACGGGGACCATCATTGGACGTGGTACTGAGAGTGGTGGACTCTATTATGTGGATGCTGTAGAGCGACAGGGCCGGTCTAATCTTGCCACCGGATCGGTTAGTCGACAATTGTGGCTCTGGCATCACTGGTTAGGACATTCGTCGTTTGGCTATCTTAAGTTTCTTTTTCCAGACCTTTTTACTTCTGAAATAAATAACCCACAAAATTTGAACTGTGACACGTGTCTCCGTGCCAAACAACCCCAGGCTACTTATCATGCTAATAACACTCGTGTTGATAAAATGTTTTTATTAGTGCATTCTGATGTTTGGGGACCTGCTTCGTATCCTACTCCTTGTGGCTACCGTTATTTTGTTACATTTATTGATGATTTTTCCCGTATGACCTGGTTGTATCTCATTAAACATAAATCTGAGGTTACTACAAAGTTTGTAGAATTCTACAAAATGATCAAAACTCAATTTCATACATCAATACAAATTCTTCGATCAGATAATGGTGGGGAATATTTTGATGGGGCACTAAAACAATTCCTTAGTGATAATGGCTTACTACATCAAACTACTTGTCCTGGCACTCCTGAACAAAATGGAGTAGCCGAACGAAAAAACAGAACTCTCCTCCAAATGACACGAGCCATGATGCTTGATGGTAATGTACCTCGGGGTTTCTGGCCGGAGGCCGTGGCCACTGCTAACTATCTCAGCAATCGCCTTCCCACCTCTAGCCTCCATCATCAAACACCTCTTCAAATGCTATCAACCCAAACAGACATTCCATCTGTCCTGACCTTACCTCTGAAAGTATTCGGTTGCACCGTATTTATCCATATACCCAAAACCCACCGCACTAAATTCAACTCCTGTGCTGAGAGATGTGCCTTCGTTGGATACTCTTCTACCCAGAAAGGCTACCGCTGCTACAATCCCCGCACCCGCCGCATTCATATCACTATGAACTGCATTTTGCTTGAAACCAAACCTTTCTTTAACACCCAATCTCAGTCTCAAGAGGAGATAGCTAATGAAGATACTCTCGATTGGCTGTCTGAGCCACACTGGTCGACCGCTGAACCAACACGGCAAGTAGATGACGCCGACCGCATAGCGGCTATCTATCATAATAACGAAACCACTACAGTGCCAACCAATGGGGATCCTCATATGAATGCTCTGCAAAAGGTAAACGATAGTATATATGTTGATATCACACATACCACACAAACACCAGATACTCTTGCTATTGTTCCTGTCTTTTCAAACCCATATGTGGATTGTACTAACTCATTCTCAGAGAGTCAGGAGCACCTTTCTACCGGAAACCAGGAGCGAGAATGTTACTTACGTGATTAAAGAAAAATAATAAGAATAGATAAATAATAAATGTTTTAGTCAAAATATTTAATTAAAAAACACTAACCGTCAGTTTTGGGGGAGGTAATGAATTTCCCCACATTAAATAGCTCCAAGAAATTAGTCCACAATCCCCTCCCCCAGTGGCGGACGCAGGGCAAATTTTTGGGGGGGCAAAATTCACACTATGAAATCACCGTCTACTTTTTCGGACTCAATATACATTCCATCGAAAATCCGGCAAAAACTCCCTTACAATATAGATATATGCAAATATTATAACATAAAATCTAAACCAACACATCCACTAATCAAAATGCAACAATAATAAGCAACCATCAACAATATCCAACAAAAGTTATTCATAAGCAACATTAATAAGAAGCAATATCCAACAAAAGTTATTAATTTAACGCTCGACATACCTTTTATTTACGAAATGAAGGACGAGCAGTATGAGGGATTATCGGTGGCCGCAAATTTTGAAATTGTTGCATAATGTTTTCATTTGAAATGGTTCCAAAAACTTCCTTCTCGAAGTAACACAGTAAACAGTCCGATAGTAAGTCGTCTCACAATCGGTTGCGCAGATCAGTCTTTATTATATTCATCGCAGAAAAACTTCTTTCCACACTCGCTGTTCCGACAGGTAAGATCAGTTCTAACTCGATGAGCCGATATATTAAAGGAAAGTAATTGTGATAATTCAACTCCACCATCTTCTTTGCAAGAACTCCAAGATTAGTATTATGAGAGAATACTTCATTTGATTTCATATCACCAATGTAACTTTTAAGTTCATGGTTGAGCTCAATAAAATCATTGGTAGTGAAATCGTCTGGATATAACTCAACAAGATGTAGCAATTGACTATGATCAAAATTTCCAAAAGAATTGGAAGGATCAAGGCACATCATGCATCTAATTAAATGTGCTGGCTTCGGTGAAGTGTGTATCCATTTCCGTAGCAATGATGTCAATTACTTAGTAACACACATGAGATAGTTTTGGAATTAAAAAACATATACATTAAATTTAGATAATCAAAAATACAACTGCATCTACCTACCAACTAAATTTTTTCTCCAAGTTGGAGGGGCAGCTGCCCCCCGTGCCCCCCTTGTGAACGCCCCTGCCCTCCCCCTCATTTACCACCTGGATTGACCCTTACTTTTATATATATATATATATATATATATATATATATATATATATATATATATATATATATATATATATATATATATATATAAACTCCTTCATCTCACCATTCCCCTTTTCCTCTGCCGTTTCCCCCAGCATTCAAACAAACAAGAAAAGAAAAAGAATATGCACCCCTTCAACCCCTGTCGCCAAAGGTAGAAAGAAAATAGGAGAAGAGAAGAAATAATTCTTTGTTTTAACACATTCCAACGGTATAGTATACGAATCAAGTAAGTAACCTTGAGATATTTACTATGATTGTTGGTAAAACTTACATTTATACTTTCGGTATTAATTTTTGATCATGCATTGTATAAGTTTTTGTATAGCTGATTGATTTGTCTGCATATGTATCTTTTTTTTTTGTTTAATTTACATAAACATATGCTGTTTTGGAAAAATAGGCATAAATATATAAAATTACTGCTTGGTGTATAAAGTCTAAGGATGGTTTTGTAAGTGGTAGAGTAAATTTAGGTAAATAATTGTGGCTTTTAGTTTTTGGAAGGACTACACATTAAAAAGAAATGGTAATAGGATATGTGGTTTCGGTCAGGAGGTTCATTAACGGGTTCAGTTTTTTTTATACACATGTATCAAATATGGATGCTCAGCAGTTTGGTTTACATACGAGTGATGTTGTATGTAATATATATTCATAAGCTGTAAACTGTTTTGGGATAAGTTTATATATATGCATATATTTGTTTATTATTAATCAGAGGTAAAACAGATATTTTTTTTGTTCTCGGTAGCGGGTGGTGTATGAATACATTTATATATGTTGTTTGGTCTTAGAATTACATACATGCATAAACTAAATTTCAATTTTTTTTAACATGAACATGCCTACTGCCATCAAATTAGTTTACATACATTTAGGCTGGTTTCGATATATATATTTTAGTATAAACAGTTTTTGGAATGAAATCACACATAGGTAGGGTAATTTCGTAGTAAATATAGGCACAATTATATAAACAATTTTTTTCTCGATAGAAGTATTAAGATATTTAGATTATTTTCATATATAAACAATTGTATTAACTGTTTTTGAGAAAAGTATATATTTGTTTCGGACATAAATAAATTTATACTCGCACAAACTACTTTTGGAAAATTATATGAATTTGATTATATTATTCTCGGTTTGGGTAGATGTATAAATTTAAGCATATTGCTTTCGTAAGAAGATTACATTTAATCACATAAAGTGCTTTTGGAATGAAATGTCTATTTATTATGTTATTTTTCTAATTGAAATTAAATATTTTAATACATAAAATAGTCGGATAATTGTAGTAAAAGAATAAGAGTGATTCAAATGAGAAAGAATTTGTGGTGTAAAGGTGAAGTTGAAGAGACAAGTTAATAAACAAATAATTAACTTACAGGTTCAATTTTGGAGATCCCAGAGGATAAGTTGGACATGTAAAAGCAGAGACTATTATGATAACCTTCATCACGTTCGAGTATGAAATAAGAAAGCTAAGTGGCCGATTCGAGGTAAGTGGTCTATCTATGCTCGTTATACTGTCATGCATCAGAGGTAAATGGTCTATTTGTGCTCGTTATGTTATCATGCATCAGTGTGTTATTTGTTGCATATCTGTAATTGGATTTCCTCTATATGTGAATTGTGTGCATATGTGATATATGTGAACTGTTTGTATATATGAGTGGTTGTTCCAGATTAAAGAAAGATGAGAAGAACAGAAATGAGAATGAAAATGCAAATGAGATGAAAGAAAAGAGAGTCAGGCCAGGCAGGTCGTCGATCCGGACCGAATGGCCAACGGGCCGGTTGCGGTGGCAGGCCTCAACCCAGAACATGATATAAATGTAAGTTAATTAATAGTAATAATTATAGGAAAATATAAACAAATATCAGAAAATTAGAAATAAATTCCAAAAATAACTGAACATAAATTCGAGTGCCGGAGGATGGTGAGGATGGGCCAGGGGCCTCAGGCGATTGTGTTGTTTGCATTCATAGCACGTGTATTGCATTGATGGTGGGTCGTGACGTACGGGTCACGGGCGCTTAGGATGGTGTACGGTGGCGGGGCCAAGTACACTCAGGATGGTGACTGTGGGAGGGTATGACCCACAGCCACTCAGTTAGGACCCGGGTTCATGCATTGCATGGTGGAGATATCGGCATCCTGTGTGACATGAATTCGTTGCGTGTGACATGCATAATAGGACATGCATCATGAAGTTGCGCATTATTATGTGGAGTGACTTACTTTTGCTGCTTATCTACTTCGTTGGTATACATTGTCTTCTTCTTTGTTTATGTTTTTATTTGTTTGTTGTGCGTGTTATACTTGAGAAGAGCATGCATCACGGTAAAGTACATTGAGCTGATGAATTATTTAGTTTGTATTTATTTTCAAAGTCTTAACTGTTAAAGATAATCGAGTAAAATTATTGTGGACCAAAGACATGTATGTTAACTATAAAGGTTATGTGTATTTGCTTCTGCATGTATGATTTCTATAACAAGTATATGTAGGTTGCTTACTGAGCCCGTTGATTTTGGCTCACACCACCACTCACCAGTTTTGCAGGCATGAGAGGTTAGGGTATGCTTACACAGGAGTTGGTATATCGTAGAAGATCGAGACGAAGATTTTCAGAAAAGACTTTCGAGGGTTGGTTGAGATAGTTATTTCAGTATTCGAGGTTTATATATTTTTTTTGGATTAGTGTTTACATACATTTGGCTATTGTATTGATTTAGAAATTCCCAGGCATTGTATTAATGATAATGATTATTTTACCGAGGGTTTTAGTAATGACTTCCGCTGGCATCGATTTACGTTACTATGATGACGTGTAGTTGATTTGTATCGACGCCTTGTATTCTCCTTAGCGAGATACGGCGGGTGTACTGTTCCCGATGTTAGAGCTCGAGAGCGGGGCGCTACAGAGAATTAGCATCTCCAGGGAACCAAGGACGAGTACTGCCACCTAGGAAAAATAGAGGGATACCACCTGAACGGTACTCTCCCACCAAGGTGGCACAAGCATCCAGATACCCAGTTAATGAGCCAAGACTCGAACAAAGTTTCTTTGTGACACTTTACAATGAGAAAATTCCCCGAAATGAAATTGAAGCATACCAATCACCACAGTGGAGGGATGCCATGGAGACAGAAATTAATGCACTAAAGAAAAACAAGACGTGGGAAAAATGCCAACTGCTAGATGGAAAGAAAACGGTAGGGTGCAGATGGGTATTCAACGTTAAGTATAAAGCAGATGGGAGCATTGAAAGATACAAGGCTAGACTTGTTGCGAAAGGGTACACACAGACATATGGCATTGACTACTCAGAGACCTTTTCTCCAGTAGCCAGAATTGACACCATACTGGTACTGTTCTCCGTTGCTGCAAATAAAGATTGGTCTCTACTCCAGTTTGATGTTAAGAATGCATTTCTACATGGAGAATTAAAGGAAGAGGTGTATATGGATCCACCACCCGGATTTTCTGAGGAATTTGGGCCATACTAGGTGTGTCGGTTGAAGAAGGCACTTTATGGTCTCAAGCAGACACCTCGAACGTGGTTTGAACGATTTACCACGGTCATGAAAAAGGATGGATACAAAAAAAGCAATGCGGACCACACCTTATTCTACAAAAAACAGGGAAGTTGTATTACGTGTCTTATTATTTATGTTGATGATATGATTATTACAGGAAATGATACTAATAAAATTTCTCGTCTCAGTAACCATTTATATACCCAATTTGAGATGAAGGACCTTGGAGGCCTAAAATACTTTTTGGGTATAAAAGTGCTGAGATCGTCTTCTGGCATTTACATATCTCAGCCAAAGTATATCCTGGACTTGTTAACGGAAGTTGGCCTATTGGATGGAAAACCAGCAGACACACCAATGATCCAGAATCAGAAGCTTGAGATAGTCCAGGATGTGCCAATGGTGGAACGAGAGCAGTATCAGAGACTTGTTGGAAAACTGATTTACCTTTCACATACCAGACCAGACATCGCATACGCTGTTGGGATCGTAAGCCAGTTTATGCATAACCCACAGAAGCAACACCTTGAAGCAGTCTTCAGAATTCTTAGGTATCTTAAAGGCACGCCTGGGCGAGGTATCATATTTCAGAATCATGGACACTTAAACATTGAAGCATATACCGACGCAGACTGAGCAGGCAACGTAGTAGATAGGCGATCCACTTCTGGGTATCTCACATTAGTTGGCGGCAACTTGGTGACTTGGCGGAGTAAGAAGCAGTCAGTTGTTGCGTTATCTAGTGCGGAGGCTGAGTTCAGAGGAATTGTTAGAGGTATCACTGAGGTTTTATGGTTACGAAAACTTATGGCGGAGCTTGGTTTCTTAGTCGAAGGTCCCATCAGTCTAAAATACGACAACAAAGCCTCGATCAGTATTTCAGAGAACCCAGTTCAGCATGACAGAACCAAGCACGTTGAGGTCGATCGTCACTTTATTAAGGAGAAACTTGACAATGGAATTGTGACTCTGCCATTCGTCCGCTCAGAGGACCAGCTCGCCGATATACTCACAAAAGCTGTTAATGGACGAATCTTTGCTGATATCCTAAAAAAGTTGAACATTCGGGATCCTAGTGTTCAACTTGAGGGGGAGTGTTGAAGACAGCTGTAATTTTTAGGATAAAGAATATTCTGTTGTAAATACATTCCATAGTTAGGTTGGTCTAATTTAGGCTGATTGATTAGGCAGAATAATTAGGATTAATGTAATTGATTGTTGTTTCCTTGTATAAGCTGTAGGTTACAGTATAAGAAGACATGTACATGTATACCGAAAATTATCAATGAAATTAGAAAACCATTGATCTCAAAACTCTTCATTACATCCCTCTTCTTTCTTTTAAAGTAAACGGAGACGCAATATAGTACAAATATATCTTTCATGAGTGCAGTCCATCAAACACTGCAACTGATTCACAAGACCAAGTGGAGAGATTTTGATAATGCTCGCTCCTAAAACAGTCCATATCTCACCAAGAAAATTCCATAGGGACCAAAACATCAACTAGACTTTCAATAAAAACTGTAAAGTAGCTTTTGATTCGGAACCAAATCACCAGGAGGACCCGAAAACATGCATTTTTTAGAACTAAATTTTCCTTAAATAAATGATTCTACTCCCTTTACTCCCCCGGAAGAGGGTAAATAACAGTCGCTTGGAATTTACTCGGAGTAGGTGGAAAAGAGCAGAAGAGAGAAACCCAGTAACCATCCATCAGATCATATCAAATAATCTTATTCGTAAATCACATAAATGATCAGATACTGAAAATATTAGTTGATTCTTAGTAGCGATTGTAATTATGATTTAAAAACAGGACACGTCATCTACCAAATTAGATTGGATATGTTGCCCCGAGTGATCAGAATTACTTTAATCAAATATTTAAAGATCAGCATTTGACCAAAGTAATTTTGATTATTTTGGTGGAAATAACGTTGACACCATCCATTCACCATTACCAAATGCTACTTGATGACCAACAAATAAAACCGCATAATGCACCCTTTCTTGCTGGCAAGACATAAGAATACGATACCAAAGTGAAGTTCAATAGCCAAAAAAAAACTATGTCTAACTTTTATGACATAAATCGTTGTCATTCATGTATGTAGACTATTCGTGCTTCGAATACGTCATGCTTCAGGCATGTCGAATTAATCATGGATCAGGCATGTCAATGCTTTAATCAATTGTTTTTACTTCAGGTATATCTAATTATTCATGCTAATAGGCATGACAACGATTTATCATTCGAGCATAACAACTACCCATGCTTTTGACATGTTAACTACCCGTGCTTCCGACATGTTAACCATTTATGCTTCTGGCATGTTAACTATTTATGTTTCATGAAGCGCGAGTCCATCTCTGCATGAACGGTATGCAGTACTACTTCTGCAATTGGTACCAAACGTTCAATGTTGCTGCAAATGATACTTCGTCGGACACCACATTCTTGGTGTGAATAAAGATAATTACAAGCCTAAAAAATTGAAACTGAAAACAAAACAAACTTAATCACGCTGATTTATCTACATTTTTACCGTTATAATAAAACGATAGTATTTCATTTGGAGTTATGAAATAAGGATTTATATATGTAAAAAAAACTTAGTGATATACACCATCAAGTACATATCATGAATTCTTGCTAACAAAAGTTAGTTTAACTAGTAAGGTCCATTAACTTCATTTTATTCAAATTATGCTGTCAAGAATATCTACTGATTGACGATCTTTAAATGATATTACAAGTTCTAATTGAAAATGATAATATGTACTTATGAATCTAGATAAGAAAAGTCTCGCGTTACCAAAACATTTTCATTTAAAAAAAGGATAAAGCTATTCATTTAGCAAGTAATTTTAAGAAACTTATTCATGCTTACGTCATGCTTCAGGCATGTCCATTAATCATACTATCATACTTCATACATGTCACTTATTTAGTCATGTCATGTTTCAGGCATGATAATTACATAACAACGATTTATGCTTCGGGCATGTCAACAATTCATGATTCGGGCATGATACCAATTAATGCTTCAGGCATGTTAACAATTCATGCTTCGGGCATGATAAAACGATTCATGTTTCGGGCATGATAACAATTCATGCTTCGGGCATAATAACAATTCATGCTTCAGGCATGATAAAAAAGATTCATGCTTCGGACATGATAACAATTAATGATTCAGGCATGTTGATTATTTAGTCATGTCATGCTAATTCACACTTCAGGTATGTCAAATATAAATAATGACATTGATATACTTCAGATATATCAAATATTTGTACGTAAATAAAACCGTCGTAAAGTCATGCTTTAAGATTCCTTAATTAATTTACTGCCTTGATATAATGCTTTAAGCAAAAGGACATTATTCAAGAGAAAAAGAAAAACAGAATAAAAAGAATGAAATTGAGGACATGGCCATGTTTTCGTACCAGAGATGACAAATGAGTTTTTCCTGATCGTCGTGCGGCTGGCACCACCGTGGAAGCACGGACGTAGTTGCCAGGCCTCGTAAAGTTATCGTGCTGATAACGTAGCACGATAACGTGTTATAAACTGAAGCAAGTATAGTAAAGAGAAAAGAAAAATAGGAGAACTTTGTATCTCAATGTGTGTCTTTCATATATGATATGTGGTCCTATTTATAGGACTCAATGGAGTAAATAAACCTGACAAACCATTTGGATAATACAAAAGATATAATACTTTGAATATCCACATCTAATATAATGTTTATTTATACAATGTACATCAACATAATGTTTATCCTTGAGATTCCAAAATATCCATAACACAAACCATATACTTTTGTAAAAGTTGTAAATTAAAAAAGTTCATCGAAATAATTTTTCACTTAATTATACCTTTTCCTTTTTTATATTATCAATTTGTCGCTGGATATGGACATGTTCAAAAAAAGATATATATTTCTTTTATTCACACTGAAAACAAGTGATATTAAATAAACAAGAGTCTCTTTGAACCTAAATGTTTTTGTATGTTCATTGTAAATTTAAAAGATATAATTGAAGTAAACTTGTCAAATTATAGACAAAGTAGCACATACTATAATATTTCCGTACATTCTGCAAAAGGAAAGTTAATGAGTTCTGTTATTTTTAGAACTATATAACTTAGTAGTTGATTCGTATGTATTTTACATTTCTTGTGATTTATATTTACGTGTTAGTATTGATAAATCAATCTTAATAAACCTAACGAATAATTATTCTATCATTATACGCTTAATTTGATAATTAGGACTAGCAAAAGAATTGTAAATGAACAACTTTTCAACCACAAAACTTATATTTATAGATAAATATTGTAAAAAAGGATGTAACTGCATATCCAACTTTTGTAATTTTTTTATGATAGCACAGGTTATAGACTAGTATTAATTATTTTCTTCCTTTTGGAAATAACTGGTAAGATTGTTGTTTTGTGACCTTGATGTCACAGTCCGAGCCACAGAAACAGCCTCTTGCACAAAATGTAGGGCAAGACTGCGTATATCAGATCGCAAGGCAATCCGGTCCCTCCCCAGACCCTGCACAAACGTGGGAGCATAGTGCATCGGGAAGCCCTTCTTTTTCAAGAAAGGCGATCCGGCTCTTCCACACACCCTGTACAAACGCAGGAGCCTAGTGTACCGAGAACACCTTCTTTTTCAAAAAAAAACGTTAGATTTCAAGACATAATTTAGTTAGTATTTAGCTAGGAACATTGATCAAGAAAGAAAGCACTGCGCTTTGGTTTGCATAAAACTGTCGTTCAACGACACTGCTAACCAGAATTGTCAGACGGACATATACCTCAAATTGACTCAAACATTGATACACACTATGATAAAATTCACACTTCCATAGTATGATCTCCAACAATTCAAATCAAACCACAATATAGAACCAAGTCTTGATTAAACACATCAAACAGCAAGAAATGTACCAAATCAAACTGATAAGCAAGAAAGATAAGAGATGAGAAAAAATAACCGTCAATAGAAGAGACTTCTAGAAAGAGAGAGAGAACTGCACAGCAAAATCTGCAGGAACTTCACAATTTCACTAACTGCAAAATTCGTTCTACAAGCAGATATTTATACCCGCATACTAACGAAGAAGAAGAGATGAAATAGATAAAATTACAAGAATATTCTTATTTACAATTCTACTTCAGTTTATTCATTAAGGGCATAACTGTCCTTCTGCTTGTTTAAAACTCTTCCCGCTAAAGCTCAATTAACCGTCTTCTTCCTTGATCCCAATTTCGTGGAACACTTTACTCTGCTCCTTCCAAGGTCTTCTTTCTCCACCAATTCAGCTTCCTTCTCTGCAAGTATCTTAACACCCTCCCTCAAACTCGACTGTGTATACATATTGAAAGCATTCATAGACAGAGTCAGAGTTTGCAACCTGCAAGCATCCAGTGGCTTGGTGAATAGATCTGCCTGTTGAAACTCAGATCTTATAGGCATAGGTTTGATCACTCCTTGTTGCTCCTTGTTGATACTTCTGCCTCACAATATGGCAATCAATCTGTATGTGTTTAGTCCTCTCATGGAACACAGGATTCTCCACTATGTATAGCGCACTCTTATTATCACAAAACAATTTCACTGGTCCCTTGTGTTTCACCCCCAGATCCTCAAGCAAGTACAGTATCCATTGCGTCTCACAGGTAGCCGCAGCCAGAGCTCGATATTCAGCTTCAGAAGATGATCTTGACACAGTTGTTTTTTTCTTCGCCGTCCAAGATATCAATGCCTTCCCAAGAAACACGCAAGAACCTGTTATAGACCTTCTAGTCTCCTGACAACCTGCCCAATCTGCGTCTGCAAATGCTGTGAGCTTCAATCCTTCGGGATCAGTGTTCTTTGGAAATAACAGACCCTGCCCAACTGATCCTTTTATGTACCTCAAAAGTCTATGTGCAATCTGTAAATGTAACTATGTGGGAGCATCAAGAAATTGACTCAATTGTTGAACTGTAAAAGTGATATCCGGTCTTGTTATAGTTAGGTATAAAAGCTTGCCCACAAGACTCCTGTATCCACTCACATCCTCAGTTAGATCTGAATCCTTGTGGTGTAGTTTAACATCCTTTTGCATTGGCGTATTGGCTGGTTTAGCCCCAAGGAATCCTGTATTCTGCAACAACTCCATTGCATACTTCGTTGACATATGGTGATCCCCCTGTGACTTTGAAACTTATATCCTTAAGAAGTATTTGAGGTCATCTAAATCCTTGATTTGAAACGTTTGATGTAATTAGGCTTTAGTGTCATCAATGACAGATTGAGAAGTTCTGGTGATCACAATATCATCCACATAGACCAGGAGCGCTATGAAAAACTGTGCAGTGACTTTTGTAAAGAGAGTGTGATCATGAGGAGACTGAGAGTAACCTTGTGAAAGCAGAGCTTTGGTGAGCTTGTCATTCTACTGGCGGCTTGCCTGCTTTAAACCATAGAGTGACTTATGCAACTGACACACTTGATTAGGAGATGAGGTATCAACCCCTGGAGGTAGCTCCATGTATATTTCCTCTGTTAAATCACCATGCAAAAACGCATTATTCACATCTAGTTGTTGAATAAGCCACCCTTTACTGGCTGCTAAGGCCAAGATTAATTTGACACTATTGAGCTTTTCAACCGGGGAAAAAGTGTCAGTATAGTCTACTCCAAGTTGCTGGGTATACCCCTTTGCAACCAATCTTGCTTTGAACCTTTCCACCGTGCCATCTGGAAGGTACTTGGTCTTGTAGACCCACTTGCATCCTATTGGAACTTTTCCTGCAGGCAAATTAACTACAGACCAAGTGTGATTATTAGCAAGGGCCCGAAGCACCTTTTGCATAGCCTGGCACCAATGCTCATGCTTTGATGCTTCCTGATAAGTTACAGGATCAGGGTTTACACTGATGCTCAAGGCATATGTTCTGAATTCAGGTGATAAATGATCAAATGATATGCAATGCTCATTAGGATAAGGGGTTGAATGATGGAAAGATGACATAGTTGGAAGAAGACTGTCAGAACTTAACATATTGCAATAGTAATCTTTTAGGTGTGTAGGCGGATTCCTGGCCCTAGTAGGTCTGGAAACATTTAGTGTGAGGTCATTGTGTGGAGAAGCAGTGTTTGGTTGTATAGTCAAGGGAGAATTTGGCACTGATGGACATGGAGAGAGTTGATCTGGTTGAGAGAGAAAAGACATAGTATTTGATTCAGCTGTTGGAGAGATTGGAGAGCTCATGGAATTAACATTGTTGTGTATGCTGATATCATCAGAATTGAAAGAAGAGCATGCTGGGATGTCAAAGAGAGCAGATAGCAGGAAAATGAGTGAGAAAGAGGTTTTTGAGAATCTGGATGGCTATGGAAAGGAAAAACAGTTTCTTGGAAGGTGACATTCCTGGAAAGGAAGATGTCTTTCGTTTCCATGTTTTGCAATATATAGCCTTTGGTAGAATGCGGGATGCCCAGGAATAAACAGGACTGAGCCCTCGAATCAAATTTTGTTCTGCTTGGATTAGTGTTATAGGCATAGGTTTCATCACTCCTTGTTGATACTTCTGCCTCACAATATGGCAATCAATCTATATGTGTTTAGTCCTCTCATGAAAACAGGATTCTCCACTATGTATAGCGCACTCTTACTATCACAAAACAATTCTACTGGTCCCTTGTGTTTCACCCCCAGATCCTCAAGCAAGTACAATATCCATTGCGTCTCACAGGTAGCCGCAGCCAGAGCTGGATATTCAGCTTCAGAAGATGATCTTGACACAGTTGTTTGTTTCTTCGCTTTCCAAGATATCAATGCCTTCCCAAAAAACACGCAAAAACCTGTTATAGACCTTTTAGTCTCTTGACAACCTGCCCAATCGGGCTAAGATCTTATTTGAAAAATCAACCAGAACCGTTTTTCATGAAATTATCATCTCATATGGCTCCAACTATCTAGTTAATCCCTCGAAACGAAGACTTGGCAACTATACCTTTGCATTGCACAATGTCAAGTACTATGAGAGCATATCTTAAACATCATTACCATTTCTGTCATCTTCTCCGTCTATTTTTCAAATACTCCTTGGCTGTCAGTGTTTATGTTTTACATCGTAAAACGATAATATGAAAATAATAACGTACTCCACAATATCAATTACTAGGAAATCAGATCTTAAACATCATTATCATTTTTGTCATCTTCTCCATCTATTTTTCAAATACTCCGTGGGTGTTAGTGTTTATATTTTTCATCGTAAAACGATAACATGAAAATAATAACATACTCCACAATATCAAGTACTAGGAGATCAGATCTTAAACATCATTACCATTGGCTGTTAGTATTTATGTTTTTCATCGTAAAACAAACACACGAAAACGATATAAACAGAATACATTCTTTTTATTGATCTACTTCATGAATAAAATACATTCTTTTTATTGATCTACGTCATTCACATTACCACTTCCGCGTTAGAGTTTTACACATAATTGGTTTCATTGGTCTCTTAGCAATTGTGGGCGATACCGATGGTTTTCATCTCACCACAGGAGCCAGGGATGGCAGACTTCACTGCTTCTATGCAGAAGCAAAACATGGCATTTGAACCAATAAAAACGCACTTTGTACAAGCGAGAAAACATTTAATAGACTCTGTACAACAAAGAAATACGAGAAATTATGGAAGAGTCACATTATTCCACTGAATCAATTCAAGGAAATCGAAATTCTTGAAGAAGAACAGTTACATTTGGATGCATCATCATCATTCGCAAGCGATCTTAGTGTCAAAGCTGCTAAGGCAAATGGCAAATGCTTGAAATGCTGAAATGGGGTACCGATAATCCATGGTAAACAAGTCCTTTCCGACTTTCCCGAACTGGAGAATGACCTTCTCATGTTCTGGCCCTGGTTGGCTGCCGACCGCCGGAGAAGCCACCAGCTGGAAATTTTTAACTGAAGCAACCGTTACGCGTCCATGGAAATTCAAACACCAGCAATGCAGCTGCCCGTGCCATCTTGGAGCCTTGTTCTTTAGGATCAATGCTCCTTCTGTAGGATCCTCCAGCGGCCCTGATAGCGAATTCGCTTGAGGACTTGATCTCGGTTGGAAAGATGAGAAATTATCAAAATTTCTACAGGGGACCATCTGCTCAGGAGATACACCATCAGGTTTGATAGAAGAGTTCGGGATCGCGTCCATGACACAATGCATTCTTCTTGGACCCCTACGTTTCAAGAAAAGAGAATAAATCATCATTCTTGAAGCCACAACAACCTCATTGCAGGCTCTGCACTCAAAGAAGACACTTCTAACTAGTTTCCTTTTTACCAATTACATTATACAAACTACTTTCTTCATGAAAGAAAGGAAAGATTTTAAGGAAATGATCTGCAGGAGCTCACAAATAGATTTTTTGCTTATTCAAGTAGTCAAATGACTTCATTTTATTTCTCGCATAAAACATAGTTGACTTCACTGATCACATTTTGCCCAGCAGCTAGAAACACTAAGGCTGACCAAGTAAATAAAAAGACATAACAGACAAAGTTTTTTAAGTCAAAGTCTCTCTCTTACCTAGCACCCAGCACATTAAGCTCATATGAAACATGAGCAACAGGATAATTTCCAGAAGAAACTTCTGATGACGCTGGCTTAGAGACTCCCAGCCTAGCGGAGCGACTTTTGGTCAGCTTCTCGTCAGATTGGCAAGGAAGTCCATCATACACCACGAATTTCGTCCCCACGAAGTTTGACCTTTGAAACCAAAAAACAGAGTTGCTTCAGTTACTTGAAAAGAAAACAAGGTTCTTTGATAGGACAAAACCCAACATCTCGAAAACGTAACAATCCGTCCATTAACAGCTAATTTTGGCCCTGTAAATACAAGGTTTATCTCAGCCTGATAGGCCTAATTACAATCAAGTCGGCTTGGCTTGGGAGGTGCAGAAATCTTTCCGACTTGGACCTTAGGTCCGCACCAACCCAACAAGCTCAAGACTATTCATGTCATTTTTCAGTTAGTGGTCTTGGCCATAGACACCCCTCGGCGTGATAGCCACCTCGGCCAAAGAAAGAGTAAAGGCCGAACACACATGGTCGGCTAATAACGCGACACTTGAAGCTTCGTCAAACATATGTCAACCAGCATGCATTTTGGCCATGCAACACACGACGTGGCATCAACCTTGCCATACAACTCATCACGTGGCACCACGTGACAGCCATGCAGAAACAAGACGCCGGCAGGA
Organism: Eustoma russellianum; assembly: GCA_036186865.1. Classification (NCBI taxonomy): domain Eukaryota; kingdom Viridiplantae; phylum Streptophyta; class Magnoliopsida; order Gentianales; family Gentianaceae; genus Eustoma; species Eustoma russellianum. The sequence continues at coordinate 8,022,572 of AP025046.1, forward strand.
GAAGACACGTTGCAATACCACAGAACTCTTCAATATTCATTAGATATCCAGATTGAATACAACAACAACAAAAGGGCTAAAACGTTCATCAGGAGAAGGGGAGATGACCCAGAAACGATTCCTAAAAACTCAAAATAGGGACAGGTTTCTCTTAAACTCAATTCTCAAATGAGCTTTATCATGGATCAATCCTCCACTAACTTGAGCGTCAGATGATTTTTTCCAGAATAATATTCCGAAGGGCCTCTAATAGTTTCTTCTTTACAGGATTCTAGCTATATATTAATTTTCCATGCTTCAATTACATCTCTAATTATCCAAAATTACTAGTTTCCATCTAAAATTATCATTTCATTTGATTTGATACCTTAGTCAAATTTGCCTACAATCTGGATGGTGAATCCAGGTTCATCATTCTTTATGTAAAGTAAGTAAATAATCACATGTTAGAACTAACCTCAACTTCCCAACATAATTTTTACCACCTTTGGACATGTCATTTGCTCGTAGAGAGATGATGTAATCAGTGCAAGTGGGACGTCTGAACCTGCGGCCTGCGGGCAGCCAGAAGAAACTTCCCATCGTCTGCTAAAGCTGCAAGAGGCGTCAAAATAAACCAAAGTGAATGTTGGAGCAATAAGCATGATTAGAGTACATAAATACTGATCCAGGAATTAAATATTTTATGAAGTCCCAAAAGACTGCTAATAGACCAAGGTTAACTCTAGTGACATATATACTACAAGGTTGTACACTTGTTGAAAGGAGTCCGTCTCTTCACCACTGGTTTTTCAAGGCTCCAGCAGTGAGAATAAAAATGGTGGTTCACTATCTAAGAGTCCATATGCAAATACTAATGCTGATAGAAATCAATATTTACCTTGACTTAAGCTCAGGTAGAGACAATAAGTTTGTGTGGAGTTGTTCCTCTTTATGAAACACTGAAGGAGAGAATCTCTTGGTCCAGGCTGCAAGCAGAAAAGAGAGTCATATTCACAAATAAAAACAAACAGTAAGGAAAAAAAATGATAAAAAAATCCAAGGAAACAGTCTCTATGGTAGAGCTTAGTTATACTACAGGAATTTGTTGGCCAAAAAAATCGCTGAGGAGCCAAGTACATTCATCCTGGACACTATTTCTACATCACTTTCATCTTCTTCGAAAGAGTTCAAGGAGCCAAAAGACTGCTAATAATTGAACACAATCTCAAAGAGTTATTTCTGAAGTCCATAATCCATGACGACCAAAAGAATTTTACTGAATATGTATGTGTGTGTACACACACACACACACACACACACACACACACACACATATATATATATATGCACACAAACAAATTATTGATTTAAATATTAAACAGAAATTTCAGAAATAGTATAATCTTTATATTCCAGATCCACAAAAAGAGAGTTCCTTTTCATGAGCTAATGGAAGATCAAAATCAGCCTTCATAAGTAGATACTATCACCAACATAGTGAATATCACAACTGCAAGAATAGTACCACTGGTAGAACCGGAAAGAAGTCAAAATTTTTGAATTATAATAAACTACCACCAAAATCAAACCAACGCAAACTCGTCCTAATCAAAACCATCTAATTTAATTAAAAACTAATAGATAGAATTCATGAAACAAATAAATGCATTCACAGGCTTATCAAACAACTCAATTAGCTAAAATCTTCTTTGCAGGAAGCAAAACAAACTTAGAACCCCACATAAATCAAGCTGATACAAACTCACCCAAAAGAACCACCTAACTAAATTAAAAAAACACATTTAATTTAATAAGACAAAGAAATAGTTGTAAGAACTTATCAAACAACAGAATCAGAGAATATTTTAACCTGCTTTACCGAGCTGGGAAAAGTAAGCTTGCCAGAAATTTGAGGAGTCTTAACCACCCCCTTCATAATCTCTCTCCAGGTTCTACAAACACCAGCACATGCCACTACGTTTTTCCTCAAAGGCCATTCAGACTCGGATTCCTCCATTTTAACCAGCACCTCCCTTAGAAGCTCTGAGGGCATATTAGCCCAACAATTCTGACTCAACCCATCATCTATTTCAGGATCTGCCACAATAGAACAGTCCTGAACCACCTTCAGTGCCCTCAATCTTAGCTTCATGTCCACTAAAAATACAATCTTTAAACTTTTTCGTCTGCTTCCTTATACCTAACTAATCACCTCTAAAACAACCATTATCATTACAGACATGAAAACAAGTGAAAAAAACCTCAAAGAAAATGTGGGTTCAGATTATACTGGATGCTTATCAGCAGAAAACATAGTAAACTCACACTGGGGGAAGAAAAAATAGGTTTCTTGAAATAAGTTTGGTGGGATTACAAGGAAAGTAGAGAACTTTAGTTAGAAACCGCAGTGAATGACGTTTTAATTAAAGAAGTCTTGGCTGATTTCACAAGGGTTCTTTGAGGAGTAACGAATTCTAGAATAGGAAAGATATGCCAGCTGCCAAAAGAGGGGAGATGAAGAGGAGATTGCAACAATTCTCCGTTACAAACAAGAAAGAGATAAATAAGGGATGGATCAAGCTGGATATAGGGAAGTGATAAACTCATGGTTCCTGGGCCCCACGTCCTAAATTTTATTGGTCCAAGTATGGCTGCCTGCTTTCATAAAAATTAAATAAAAAGTATTGCTGCTTTTTTCTTTTTCTTTCTTTATATAAGTATACATGATTGTCTTTGAAAAATGTTGACCAGGTATGTTATCAAGTCTCTCCCTGATGATTTAAATAAGCTACATTTCAAACGCAATTATGAGGTGATTGAAATCATTTTTACTCAATAAATTTGATAGAATTAACTTGAAAACAGATAATATAACATATTTTATAATGTTTATTTTAATTTTTGTTAAGCTATCTTTAAAAAAGATAATGGGTTTTCCCAATAATGTCAATAGCTTTTGCAAAAGTTGTTCATTAATATGTTAAAAACTATGGAAAAAAGAAGTCATCAAAAATTTATTAAGAAAATGTATTTTGATTATAATCACGACTTTCTCAAAACAAAAATATAATTGTGACTATAATCATGATTCTGAACTTTAATTTAGATTTAAGTGATTAAAACATAATGCAAGAAATAATGGTAAGTTATACAGAGAGAATGGAATTAGATATAAAAAGAAACTCTTTTTCCTTTCAAATTTTCAAGAATTGTATGGGAGATTGTTTTTTTGTCCTTCCTCTTTTCAGATAGCCGGCACGGCAAAGGTGGCATTTGTTCTTTTTCTCCCAACTCGCCATCATCTATCATAGTATGTGTGAAAAATTGGGATAAAATAATTTTGAGCAAATACTTAATTGGAGGTAGATTATAACTACCTAAAATGAAAAGGATAGGGGGAAAGGTTTCAAACAGATTTGAGAAAACAAGAAGTGGTTTTGGGTATTTGATGTGACATGATTTTGATTTGGTGTTACGGTTACCTACAAAAAATGATCCATTCTTGGTGTTATTTTCAATTAATAATGCAATCCGATAATGTCGATATTGTTCATACATCCTCATTACTTTAAAGATTCCTACTTATATCGGGTTATGGAGGATCGGATATATGCAGGCTCTTGCTTATGACGGGCTAAGGGATCTGATATACGCAATTATACGCATGTGTTAGAAACACACAGATGTTGTATCTCGATGACCTATGAAAATTACGTCAAGTTGTGTCGATCAACTGCTATTTTACAATGTAAGAAGCACGGTCAATTTAAAGAATCATTTTATTTTATTCTATTATATTTCAAAGTTAAGAAAAAGTATGTCATTAATTATATTGAAATAAGACAATGATTTATAGAGAATGTTATAAATTTTTCGAATAAGAGAGGGAGAAAAGAAAAATGGAGACGCAAAACGAACGGCGATGTTGTTTTCTTTTATTTTCCGTTTTCCCCCCTTTGACTATGTTTCTTTTTAATATAATGATGAACTTAATCGCCAAAAGGTAAAAATAATGAATATCCTAGTGTCAGTATTTAGAACTTCATCATCGGTCTACCTTCTGAACGTTGCAATAAGAAAGAAAGAGCTAACGAAGTAATCTTTAGACGGCACTACAAAATGCCTTCAAAAGATGGTAGTTTTTAGACCAGAAAGACTATTTTTGTATATGCGAAACCATCCAGACATGGACGGTCTTGGAAGGTATGCCTCAGGGCCAGGACGATACTGTCATACGCGTCCAACGGTCTAGACAGTGTTGTCAGGTTTGTCCTAGAGCATAAACGTCAGAAATGCTTATTTATGAAATTCTATTTAATCGCAATGATAACATAGTGAAGAAACCAACTAGAAAATACTTTTGAAGTATTCACACATCGAAAATGGTCGCAGAAATCCCAATCAGTTTATATTATGGAAGTGAAATAGTGCCTTCACGCAATGGGACACATAGTAGTGGCCCCACAAAAACGATGATTGTGCCAAGTGATATCATATATAGAGAGTTCAAAGAGCAAGTCGAATCAACATTGGAGCTGTATGCAGATGTTGAAGCAATTAAATTGGTCTGTTGGTACCCCTTCAAGTCTAATGTGACTGCTTACATTAACAACTTGGCTAACATTTTGACCAGGAAGACTTGTAAACTATTCTAGAAATATCAATGCGTTGTCCAACTCTTCCAACTGTGGAGATATATGTGACTATAAGTAGTGTTCTACCACCCGTCGCAACTCTTGTAAGTAGTATTACGGACATAGATATTGTCAGATGCATGTATGATGTGGTTAGATGCTGCTCATCACATGTAACGACTTATTCTGGAACTCACTATTCAATGTATTTGAATATTTCATTCTTAACCGCTACTCTATCTTTATTGATTAAAGACCTACCATATCTTCATTGATTAGTTAAAGATTAATCACAAAATGACTTTAAAATGATAATTTTCGGAGCAATATTTGTATAAAAGCGGTTGTTTGCTAAAGAAACATCTTCATATATAATGGGCAATTAACATAAGATTATGTATCTTGATCTATTTTGTTGTGTAATAATGGATTCTAGTAGTTCTCAAGGAAGCCGAATGTCTTCAAAGTCTTCGCATACCTTACCTAGCTTCCCGGTAATATATGAATATATGAATATATATTTTGTTGTGTAATATATGGCTAGACCATATATATATATATATATATATATATATATATATATATATATATATATATATACATATATATACATACATATATATATATATATGGCTAGACTATATATGAATATATGGCTAGACCATATATTCAAACTCTTCACTCCCCGCTATGGCTAGACCACTTAGAACTCGCCCATTCGGTCGAAGAACGAGCTTCAATATATTGTGAGTCGAGTTGAGTTTGGATCGCAATTTAGGATCCAAATTAATAATGAGCTGAGTTTAGTTTTGGCAAGGCTCAGCCTATTCTAGGCCTGACATGAAATTCCTACATATATTCATCCTTCCAACAACTTCACATTTCAAACTCCTATATATATGCGATACATATAAGCGCGTGTGCACACACATATATATAAATATATACACACATCACCACAAAAAAATTTTCGTTTACCGACGAAAATATCACCGACGAACCATGGTTTGTAGTTGTTTCGTCGGTACTTTGCGACGCAATTGCGACACACGCACTGTCGTCGTTAATTGCGACGAACATACGATGAAATTCATTGTCGCTAAAAGAAAAGTAGTCAGTCAGGTCAATTGCGTCGGTGATTTGTCGGTGGTTCGTCGCTACTCTACGTGTTTTATTCGTCGCTATTTAGTTTGTAACGTTACGTCGCTATATCGTCGCTATTGTGTCGCTAAAATTCCAGAACACGGATAAAATAAATTCGTCGTTTAGTAAGTTCTTGGCGTTGTGTATCGTCGGTTTTTTTTCGATGAAACTTGCGTGTCGCAAATGTTTTGTTTTACTTTCCGTTCGTAATTCGATTTGTCGTTGTGTCGTCGCAGATTCGTCAAGAATTAAACACGTGTATTGATTAAGGAAAAAGAAAGCGGTGATTGGGAAAAGTACTCATTCATTTAATAATAAAAATTTACATTATCAAACGAAAAATTAAAAAAAATCTAAAAAGAGAGGCGGAGATGGGCCGTTCACTCTTCGTCATCGGACGAAAGAGTGGCCGCCACATTCTCTGCGAACTCTTTGAGAAGGCGCTTGAGCTTGTAATATCTAAATTTCATCTTCCGCAGTCTTCTAGTCATGTTGTGCAGTTGCCGCGACTGCTGCTGCATTATTGCCATCAGCATACAGTAGTCGACGTCCTGCACCGGCATTTGTTCTTGAGCATCCTCATGCGGCGGTGGGCCATACACAGATACGGAACCCTCTCGCTCAACCGATGGTGGTTGAGGAGGAGGCCCTTCTGGAGGGGCACTGTTTGCCCGTCCACCACGCCTTGGGGTTCTTTTAAAACGACGCGGCATATTTTGATTTTTTATAACCTTCTATGTGTGTATATATATGTGCGGATGTTTGGGGTATAAATAGTAAAATTAGCGACGGTGTAGCGACGACATAGCGACGTATTTTTCAACCGTTGGGAATATGCAGTTGGTGACCATTCGTCTGTTTTAGCGACGACGTAGCGACGAATGAGCGACGTATATTTATCGTACGTTGCAACAGTTGGGAACTGAACTGACATTGCCGAATAGCGACACCTTTGCGACGCCGTAGTGACGAAACGCGTCGAATGGTGTGAAGAGACGTTGGGCGTCGCTGTTTCGTCGGTAAAGCGTCGCTAAATTCACTGCGACAATAAATTCGCGAGTAATTGGTTCTCGTCGTTGTATTAAGTTTCGTCGATATGGTTAGTAGGTTCTTGTCGTTCTATTAAGTTTCGTCGATATAGTTAGTAGGTTCTCGTCGTTGTATTAGGTTTCGTCGGTATATAGTTGATGTTTAGTCGGTGAATTAGTCGTCTGAAATTTTTCTGAGCCACATTTCGCGTGTATTTTAGCGTCGTCAAGATTCGTAAGAGATTAAACACGTATTATAATTATTAAGAAAACAAATGCGATGATTAGAAAAATAAAACTTCATTATTATAAAATTATAAATTACAAAATATACTAGGACAATATTGAAAAAAAATCTAAATAGCGGAGAGGAGCCATTCACTGTTCGTCATCCGAACAGAGAGAAGCAACACTCTCTGCGCACGCCTTCAGTTGGCGTCTCAGCTGTGCAGCTTTGGATTTAATCCGCATCTGCCTTTTGTCCAGGTAGTCGCGACGCTCTTCCTGGTACGTAATCTGCTCCCTCAGGTCATCCACCGTTCTCCACAGTTCTTGTATTTCTTTATGGAGATCGCCAATTTGGCGATCCCGACGTGGTTCAGAGGACTCAGCATGTGGGTATGATTCGGGTGGTGGAGGAACCGCTGAAGAAGAGGGTTGTTGAATTGGCGGTCTTGCCGCTGAATGGACACTACCACCACGTCGCGCTTGCGATTTAGTACGAACCATATTTGATTATAAAGAAGAAGTTGTTTTATATGTATTTGGGGGTCACGGTCCATACTGTTTATATAGGGAATTCAACGACGACATAGCGACGAATTAGCGACGTAAACTTATCGTACGTTGTAATCATTGGGAACTGAACGGACACTGCCTAATAGCGACGCCGTAGCGACGACACACATCGTTTACTCGTCGTGTCGATCAAATGCTATTTCACAATATAACAAGCGCAACCAATTTAGTGAGTCATTTTGATTTATTCCATCATATTCCAAAGTCTAAGAATAGTGTGTCATTGACTCCATTGAAAATGGAAAGATTTAGCAATCCAAAAACACAAATGAATCATTCTTTTCTTTGAGGGCTAAAAAGATGACGCTAATGAATCATTCAGTCAGCAAGTCACATATGCACACGATGTAAAGACACTGAAAGTGACGACGGAAAAGAAGAAAAAGAATGCCTGTCGATGTATATGCATAATCAGATGTTTGAATTGACACTTTCGTCTCCAGTGCTCTCAAATGGTAGTTCTTGGGTTGGACTGCGTTTGAAGAGGATTTTATTGTAACGTTGACGAGGGGTCTTGGAGCAAATAGTAAAGTTCTTGTTTTGTGACCTTAAACTTACGGATTCGAGCCGGTGGAAACAGATTCTTGCACAAAGTGTATGGTAGGATAAGACTGCGTATATCAGATCGCGAAGCGATCCAGTTTCTTCTTAGACCGTATGCACACATCGGAGCCTAGTGCATCGGAAACACATTCTATTGTAACGTTAGACCAAAAAAATAGCTAGATTATACGCATGATACACTGTTGTGCATGCTTTGATGGCCTTAGAGTTGGCTGACTATATAATTTTAACGATCATATGAAGTCTCTTGCATTTTAGACTCGTTTAGGACTAATAAGGTATGACTAACAAAATAATGACAACACATAAACGTAATTCAAGCAGATAGAAGTTTTACGATGAAAATATATTACTGCAAAGTTCAAGGATGTTATTCCTTTATCCTAGGCTGGAGAAATGTTTCTTTTCTAATTTAATAATGTTTAGCATGTTAAGTGTGCTGGAACAGATTACTCGCAGATAGGGGCGAAGAGGCCGACAAGAACCGCGCTTATTGGGATGCGGTTCGGACCGTCGGCCCTCAGAATAAGAAGAAGAGGGAGGTGTACGGGGTTGGATCAGCAGCGTCGCGATTCTTTCCCGAAGTTCTGCATCCAGGTGCTTCCTCTGAGGCCAGCACCTCCGCGCCTTCTGCGACGCCAGAGGATATTTCGCGTCTGGAATCAGATCATGCGGCGCTGCAGCGTGAGATGGAGACCATCAGGACGAGGCATGAGGAGAGTGTACAGGCACTGCAGTCGCAGCTGACTGAGACCCAGCAGGCGCTGCAGCAGGCGCTTCAGCAGGCGTTTGAGCATGCGCAGCAGCAGACGATGCAGGTGCAGCAGCAGATGATGCAGGTGCAGCAGGCAACGAACCAGCAAATCTCGCAGCTGTCGCAGGTCATCATCTCTTTCATTTCCAGCTCCTCGCAGCCTCAGCCTCAGCCTCACCCTCCTGATGGCACTCTTCTCCGCATGATCCCCCTACATCTTCCTCTGCATAGTTTTTTATTTTTTGATTGTTTGTACAGTCTATTTCATTTGTTGTATTGACATTTTCTTTGTACTTTTATATTCTATCTGACAATTTTACGGATTCCATTTCGTTTGTGTTGTTTAATTATACGAACTTGAATGCGCAAATACCGTATTTCTGTATAATATTCGTACAAATGATTTAATATACAAAATAAAATATATTATAAAAATTAAATAATAATAAAAACTTTTTACTTAATAATGTATTAATATAATTAATAAATTAAAAAAATTTAAAATTTAATATTAAATAATATATTTAAAATAATTAATAATAAATTTTAATATTTTTAAAAATAAAAAATAGCGACGAACCTGCGACGAAACCGAACTGTCGCAGACTGGAAATAAAAAAACAAAAATTTAAAATTAGCGACGAAAAAACATATAACGACGACATTTTGCGACGAAATAAAACGAAAATAAAAAATAAAAAAATAAAAAATAGCGACGACAAAAGATATACCGACGAAAATTTGCGACGCAAAAATATGTCGCAGAACGGAAATAAAAAAATAAAAAATTATAAAATAGCGACGAAAAACCTTCACCGACGAAAAAGCGACAACAAAAACAGGTCGCAGACCTGACAGATTTCGTCGCAATTGTGCGACGATACACCGACACAATTTTTTTCGTCACAATATAGCGACGCGTTACCGACGAAAAATGCTTTGCGACAAGCCGTATTACGACTTACATTTTGCGTCGCTATTTCGTCGCTATATGCCTGTAGCGACGAAAAGGCGACGAGTTTTGTCTGTCGCTACATGCTTTTTTTTTGTGGTGCATACACGTATATGTATATATGTATGTATATATTATTTTGACTATTTTGCAAACTTATTTCTTGTTTGGGGAAGTCAAAATCATATTCACTTTAAAATCTTTTTTTTTTTATTTTCAATGAGAGTATGAAGCCATCAAATTAGTCGTTCGAATATTAGAAGAGGAATATTTGGACAGTCCAGCTAACATGTTACAAAAGTGAACGCTTGTTACATCTTTGATGTCTTGTTATCTTTGAGAATTTAATTTTTTTTAAGTCTCTCATGGTGCTAACGTAGTATGTTTCTTAATGAATAAGTTATAACTTAAAATTGTTAGTTAAATTTAGATTTTAAAATTACGTTTTTCCATCTATCCATCATATTTGATGATAGTCTAGGTGTCTTTTAGATATATAAAAATTTGATAGATTGTGTAATTGTTTTTTTTAGAAAAAAGTGAGCTTGGGCCTGCGTGAAATCAACCAAAGCTCACCGAATGGAACTTGAGCTTTATCTTTGCCAGTTTTATAGAGCTAAGTTTATACCGCAAGTTCAATATTTTCTAATGATTCGAGCTTGAGCTTACCAAAACCTGATGGACAACCCATACTCTCTGAGCTCCACTTGAACCCCCTGAAGAAAAAGCAATACGTCTGTTCTGAACGGAGCGGATCTCCTGACCCCCATATGGACGGTAACCCCATCCAGCCTCACCATTCTCTCTACTGCCACGTGGCGGGCGGTCACAAGGAGGTGAGAGAGTAGGCGGTCAGGAGATCCGGACCCGTTGTGATCACCTACAAATGTATATTTAAAGCGGTAAAAGAGTTATACTATATTCTACATAAAGCAGTAAGATAGTTACATATACACACACACATATATACATACACCCCTTAATTCCGAAAGAGCCTTTCTTTTCCAAGATTTGTTTAAGATAGACCCCTCGATATTAGGCACCACTACAAATATGCAACTGAGCTGGCATAGAGTTTGTTTAAGATAGACCCCTCGATATTAGGCACCACTACAAATATGCAACTGAGCTGGCATAGAGTTCCACTGACTTTTATTCAAAGTGCTATTCTATTGAAGAGATTAAAAAAAGAGAACCCCTCCTGCACCCGAGAAAAAACGCATATATTCTCCTAGTGCTAAAGATATTTATCTCTTGGCATGTCTTTTTGAAATTAATTATACAACTTACCAATTTATGATGAAGCCATGCAAACATACAATGTTTTTGTCTTTCATCCTTGTTTTCGTATTAGGCAAGATGTGTTAAGAGGATGTTGATTACCTAAATCTTAAGCCAAGACAAATACCAACTCTACAAGGAAAATTTTTATCATGTTTCCAGAATCTTTCACAATCGATCTTGTGATTATTTATATCGATGAATACAAGAAAAAAGCACTTGATGTCATTTTCACGACCTTAACTAAAATGGGATGGGACAAAAGTAAAGTAACACTCGCATACCCAGGGAACTATCAAATCTTAGCAATATGAAAAGTACCAATAAAAGCACACAAGAATAAGTATTAAAATGTTCCATGGCAGCTTTAGCTCAGTTGGTATTCAGGTTAAATTTGTCACCAAGAGATTCAAAGTTCGATTCTAGAGACATGCACAGTGTGAGTGTTTCAGTGCTACTAGACCGAAGGCCTAACTTGAAGAGAGACACCTCATGTAGATCTTTGCGTAAAGGCTTTACTAATCTAGAAGACTGCTGAGCTCTTAATTTATATCCTCCATAATCCTTTTTGGCGCTAGGACGATAGAGACCCTCAAGCCCATCTATAACCTTTTGTCACCAAAATGTTCCAATGCAGCAATCCACCAATAGACTTGTTGTGCAAAAGTACCTAAAGTGGGGAAAAAGTTAATGGAGGAAAGTGGTAAGATAGTGTCAAACCCTAAACCAAAAAGTTACTAATTCCCCGAGTTAAACATGGGCAAAAATCATTATACACGTGAACAAAGATCTGCAGCTATATTCAGATGTGACGCAATTTAAATAGAGGTGTGATTTCTGTCAAAATTATCCATACATATTACATTCTCTTAAAGATTTTAAAGCTGGTGGCTTTTTCCCCTACTCAACTTACAAAGAAGACTAAAAGTCCTAGAATCAAAAGTTATATGAAGTTGATCCCATGTAATATATATATCTTGGATTAATCAGTCAAAAGTTGTATGATACAGTTTTTCGTTGTAAAATTACTATGTAATAAACACAGGACGACAACAATATTACCCTATTGCTTTAGAGGCTCTCGTCTATAGTGGATAGGAGAGGTCGGATGTACACAATCATACTCATGTGTTAGAAACATACAGAGGTTGTTTCCCAATGACCCATAATGAAAATTACATCAAGATGTGTCGATCAACTGCTACTTCACAATATAAGAAGCACATCCAATTTAGCGAGTCATTTTGCTTTATTCTATTATATTCTAAAGTCATAGAATAGTGTCTCCTTGACTCTGTTGGAAATACAAATGTATCTAATGAAAAGAAAGAAAACAAAAAAAGACTTTTGATTAAGTATGTCTGTCTATATGTAATACACTTTCACCACTTTTTTAACTCCACAGTTGTTAACATTCACCCACATACACATTGAATATGTGCACACTTTTAATGGTGGATTCATTTGGTTAAAAAAGTGGGAATGTGTAATACATTTTCTAATCTTTGTAAATCAACTAAAATGGACATTCATTTTGAATAGAAAGAGTATAAACTTTGATTGTTTAAGTATAAATATCCTCAAACTACTATTGCTAAACAGAGTTAAAATCAGCTGCCTTTAGTAGATTGAATGTTTTAAATGAACTATTCGCGAAATTCCAAACTCGAATTAAGTTCAAACTTTGTTAAGGGGTGGGTTCTCCCCCACCTGTACCAGAGGCCCCTTAGCCAGGTATGTACCAGAGGCCCCTTAGCCAGGTAGGATGTAAATCGAGGGATGTGCTCTACTAGCAGCCCTACAAGGGAGAGGACACACGAGATTTAGAAGTCTAGAAGCAATCCTTGTAATATTTCAACAAAGATTGCCTCTACACGGGTTCGAACTCGGGATGTCGGAGTTCTTTAGTCCCAATCACCTTGTCACTTACCAGTAGACTATGCCCTTGGGGGCGAATTAAGTTCAAACTTGGTGTTAGGCTTGCTAATGATCACTACGAACAATGTTGATTTGAAATTTGTACTCCCTCCCCGTAAAAATATTGTCACAGCTGGTCGAATACATAGTTACTCAAACTCTATTTTAAACCAAATTGTCAAAACATTTTATGCATTGTTTAATGGAATTTAGTTCTAAATGTTATGAAGAATATTTTGACAAACTATAATGTTGAATATTTTGAAGATTTTGCTTTAATTGATATTTGACGAACTTCTTACATTAATCAACCGTAACAATATATTTAGAAGGAAGGGAGTAATATTACCCCGATTCATCGCGAGAGGTTGCATATATGAATATAGGATCGGTCAAGCTTCAAATAAGCAAGGAAAGATTAGTGACCGCCATCAGTACAAAGTCTTTTGTTTAATTATTAATTTTTTTGTATTACTTTTAACTTCCATGAATCATTGTTTTTAATGGACAAGCTTAGCAGTCAGGGGCGGAGTGCCCCCAAGAAAAAAATATCCCAAGAAAAAAAATATATACTAAAATTTTTAAATATAAATTTTACTAAATCCAAAAATGTTTTAACTCATATATGCTTCAGTGCCTTTTGCCTCTTGATTTTTATATTTTTTGTCCAATAATTTTGTTGCTTAAGACAAATTTACAGACATCGTTATGAATCTTGGATTTGGATTTTGCTGATGGTATGGGTTCTGGCTGAGGACTATGGATACTTTTTTGAAGCAGAATTTTATTTGGTTTAGACTCAAGTCACTCAACCACGAATATATGGGGAAGGTAGCCTCAGGAAAATGTAGAACGTTCCAAATGGGTTCTCCTGAAGTCATTAGGTGAAAGTATTGTATTTAAAAGCTCGCTATCTAAGACTGTGTTGCATTTTTGTTAATTATTCATTTGTTTGGCTTGATTGTTTCTAATTTTATACGTGTTATTTATCTTCTTGCATGCACTTGTTTTGGTTGATTTTTCAGAGTACAGTGGTTTTGAGGTTTTGTTTAACACCACAAAAA
>AP025046.1:8036788-8097788 GCA_036186865.1 Eustoma russellianum
CATTCTCACGTGATCATCCTCGCCGCCTATTCTTCCTCCACGTTCGCCACCAACACAGCCACTACTTCCGCCGCCGGCATTCTCTTCCTCAACGAACAACTTGAAGTAATTGCACTTATTTATCTGTCATAGTGGAACGGCACAGTTCAATTTATATCCTCCGAGCTCTAAATTAATTGTTTATTGTAAGTTTCAAGTGTTAGCTGTAATGCTCTTCTGTTCATGTTAGTATGTTTGTTACGCATGAAGTGCATGTGTTAGTATTGGTACTTTTTGTTTCTGCTGTGATTGTTATCTGCGGTTTGTCTGACAGTTTATATGGAAGACGAGAAAGAAGTGGATAAGTCTTTCAAGGACTTGGGCGTTTGTGACCAATTGGTGGAGGCTTGCAACAATTTAAACTGGACATCACCTAGTAAGATACAGGTTGAAGCTATTCCTCACGCACTTGAAGGTCAGTGGTACAAAATTTCGTAACAGTTTTTAGAATTAGGGTTCCATTTTATACTTGCGTGGAAATGGTTTTTTATCTGTGGTTGGCGGGAATTTTTTGGTAAGTGCGAACTTAGGATAGTGACATGTCTTGTTTTTACATCAAGGTTCATACATAACTTCGCTAAGCTTGTGTTACAGGAAAGGACCTTATTGGTCTTGCGCAAACAGGTTCAGGTAAAACGGGTGCTTTTGCAATCCCTATACTGCAGGCACTTTTAGAAGCTCCACAAGCTTTCTTTGCATGCGTGCTCTCTCCTACACGGTTTGTGCTCTATTTTGTCTCAGTAGCAGTATATTTGAAGCTCGAGGCTTTCTATTATTAATATGTCGAAACCACATTTTCTTTATGCAGTGAACTTGCCATCCAAATTTCTGAACAGTTTGAAGCTTTAGGATCGGGTATTGGTGTAAAATGTGCAGTGGTAAGCTTTTCTTTGATCACATACGTGTTTCTCTAGAATACATGCAGATGCAATCATTTGTTTGAATCTCTATGGAATTTGTTAATTTTGTATCTGTTGTTTCATGTGTTTGAGTCACTTGCGTGCATATACCAGGATGAAGTTTTCTCCAACAACTTATACCTCATCACAAATAAAACATAATTGCAGTAGTACCCCACTTGTTTTAAGTGATACAACACTTGTCCTTTTTCGATATATGAATACATTAAATTGTTAGCTGAACTCAACCAGTGGAGGTTGGTGTGGATCACATGATACTATACAATTTCAAATTGGCTGTGCAATTTTTCAGCAGTGGTTTAAGTGAACATTGTGTTTTGGCTTTTTCTCCCCAGCTTGTTGGAGGGATATCACAAATGGCCCAAAGCATTGCCCTTGCAAAGCGACCTCATATTGTTGTGAGTTTTTGCTTGTTATTGTTTTCTTTCAAATTATGGTAATATCTTCTACTGTTGCTTACTAGTCTTATATTTGTATTGAAGTTCATCGTGTGTCCTGCTATCTGCCCTTTTTCTTCTAGCACATGCAAGAGGGAGTTAGGGATTTGATATTTAGGTGTCTGCTTCCTTCTAATTGCATTAATACTGAAACTTGGCTATGCACTCAAATTTCTAATTGCATTAATACTGAAACTTGGCTATGCACTCAAATTTTGTGCCATCCAGTCTCTTGGTGTCGTGTTGCAAGCTTACTGATAGTTCTCCTTGGTTCTACTCCTGTACGTAGGTGGCAACTCCGGGCCGCCTTGTGGATCATCTCTCAAATACCAAAGGTTTCTCTCTACGTATGTTAAAGTATTTGGTGAGTGGATCATCACTGTATAGATTTTTTTCGTGCAACAGAATTATCAAGGGGTTTCATTTTGCCTCTTTTGGCAATCATTGGTTTTGAAATATTTGACTAAAATCTTCTGGATAAGGATATCCTTTTAATTGTTGCAACAATTTGGACATTCTTTAGAAGAATGCAGGGCCTTGGTCATAGGAAAAACAGGCTTGGCCCCTTCTGGGGTTAATCAATTCGCTTAAAATTATTTATGTGATACTAAATCCCATCAGTTGAATCATCTTTCATCAATGCAAACCATAAATTTACAGGTCCCTTCAGTGAAGAAAAGAACGATGGTGATGAGGATTGGATTGATCATGAAATGGAATCCCAAGTCTAGGTGGTTTTGATGTCGTTAAATAAAATGACAAGAAAAAACTTGTATTTTGTAATTTAATTTATTTTTTTGTTTCATTTGGTAGTACTGGTAATGAGATTAGAGTGTTAGGCGTGGATTCTACATAAATCATAATGATGGATGCTTTGATTAATAATTTACTCAGCAAGATTAATCTCAGTTTTGATAGTCTCTGCAAGATTCTTGTTACATGTGCTGTCATTTTGCGTCAGGTACTGGACGAGGCAGACAGGTTGCTTAACGAGGATTTTGAGAAATCACTTGATGATATCTTGAATGCCATACCCCGGGAGAGGAGGACTTACCTATTTTCTGCTACAATGACAAATAAGGTGATTGTTCTAATGCTAAATGTTTCCTTGAGAATTCAATGGACGTTTTCTATTCTTTGTTTCTTATTAGAGTTCTGTTTCTTATTTGCATGATATTCACTGTTCTAAAGGGAGCCACGATTTTTTGCAAATAACTACTGTTTCTGATTGTTTGCGATTTTGCATTGGCAGGTCAAAAAGCTTCAGAGGGCATGTTTGAGAAATCCTGTTAAGGTAAACTCTCTCTGTGTGTGTGTCCTGTCAAGTTAACCTAGACTGTCCTTTCTTTACTTTTTCTTTTTATTTTTTGGTGCTTGCTTTTTGATGGAGAAGTTGTACATCTTGGCTTAGATTGAAGCTGCTTCAAAGTACTCCACTGTTGATACACTGAAACAGCAGTATCGTTTTGTTCCTGCAAAGCATAAGGTATATCTATTTCTTCAGTACCATGATGTTTTTTTTTTTTTTTGGTAATAAAGTACCATATTGTTTCTATTAAGTGCCACATGTGGTCAGCTGTGTATTGGATTATGTACCTCGCATATGAAATGATTACAGTATTCTCGACCCGCATAGTCTTTTCTTTGCTGTGTGGAACTTAAGTACTCTTGAATATAAATTCTTCATACTTCTAAATGTCTTCCTTGTTTTTCTTCTGTTTACATACATGAACGGCCACCACCTCTTCCTCCCTTGTCCCTATGCTGATGGTGATATAGTATCTCCATTTGACGCATGTCTTTGTTCAATGTGTAGTACTCACAACTCTTGCAAATAAGTTAATGTTTATATCATGCTGAAGCTGGAAGCGCACATATTTAGCCTAGTTCCCTTTTCCCCATATGTAGTTTTGTCAATCATCATAACATGTGCCCTGATGCATGAATGGCTATTTTTGATATCCTCAACTCATGATTCCTGAAAAATTATTTAGGGTCCTAAAAGAATATGAACTTTTCTATTTTTTTTGGTGGGGGGGGGGTGGGGGGCTAGAAGCTGCGGATAGGTGTGTTGCCCTTGCTCTTTTATACAAGAAGAGGAAGGGGAGGGGTGGCGATGGTAGTATTCCATATGCATGAGCTCCTTAATCTTGTTTTTTCTTTTATATGTTTGAGCATTGCATAAATGCAAAGGCACAAGTCTTAGTTGTCACTCACCGGGAGTATGTGGGTCTTCTCTTTCATGACTTGAATTCTGTGGAAATTAGGTTGTCTACTTGGGCTTCTTAACCCTTGTAAACTTTGACTCTGAAATATTTTGTTTGCGATGGAATTTTGTGCTGATAGAATCAGCTGCATCCGTACTTGCACGTTCATCTTATGGTGATGTATGCTTTCGTTATCCATTTTTCTTCTTTGATATAAAGTTTGTCAATGCGCAGGACTGCTATCTTGTGTATATATTGACGGAGTTTTCTGGAAGCACATCTATGGTTTTTACACGAACATGTGATGCTACTCGTCTTTTGGCTTTGATGCTCCGAAACCTTGGCTTAAGGGCTATTCCTATTAGTGGACAGATGACCCAAGTATGGGCTAAATATTACTGAGTTTGCCGAAGCATTCTGTTTGGATATTCCGTGGTGGTGTTATCTATTGTGTCTGTTTTGTTTGTTTCTTCAGGCAAAACGACTTGGAGCCTTAAACAAATTTAAGGCAGGAGAGTGCAATGTCCTGATCTGTACTGACGTGGCCAGTCGAGGGCTTGATATTCCTTCGGTAGACATGGTTGTCAATTATGATATCCCCAGCAATTCAAAGGTTGTAAATTATATCCTTTGCAATCTGATGTTCGATGTTATGTTAATACTCCAGCTTAATTTTTTCTTAAACTAATATTGAAGTTTCATTTGTTGGATTTCATCATTTTATGATTTGTCTTTAGGACTATATACATCGAGTTGGAAGGACTGCTCGGGCTGGAAGATCAGGGGTTGCAATCTCATTAATCAATCAGTATGAACTGGAGTGGTACATACAGATAGAGAAGCTCATAGGTGGCTATCGCATTTTCGGTGGTGTAGAAAGTTTATGAATATTGTTTAAACCCTTTTGCACTCATTAGCACATTTGTGTTTCAGGGAAGAAGTTACCTGAGTTCCCAGCTCAGGAAGAAGAAGTTTTGCTTTTATTGGAGCGTACAACAGAGGCTAAAAGAATATCTCAAATGGTATGAGTTGATTAATTTTCCCTGATTTGTGGATGTGTGTATAGTACTAGAAAGACAGATCAGATTTATGATCTTCTGCAACTTCTAGTGGCATCATTTAATGCTGCATCTATCTTCCTCCTGGGTTACTGGAATATTTGTTAAAAGTGTATAAATGTATCAATAACGTTTAGCTTAAGCTTTTAGGTTAGGTAGATGAGATCATGTTCTCAGAAACTGCTAGTTACTGTTATCACTACTGGTGAAAATTACTCCTGTTACTGCACTACTGCTGAAGAACAGTTGTGTGTTTCTTTAAAGACCGCATGCAAGGGCTTTTTTGTAGTTTTAAATGCAGAAATAACACTGTTCTCAACAGCTTATATTTTTTGGGAAGATGGTTGGGAAGATGGTCGTTTTTCAAAGAACTACTGAATGTTATCCAAATACTTGTATACCAGGAAGCAAACTTGATTTAGTGGTCGCTTGTGGAACTGAATTCAAAGTGAATGATAATATATCTTTGTTTCCTTTTGTGTACCACGGCTAATGTTATGTCACCAATTCTAAGGCACACTGGTGTGATTTATTACTTTTCTAGTAAAACCTTAACCTACTGGCTAAGTAACTGGCTGTTTTTCCTTTTTAAGTTGCTTGAAAATGCAGCCATTCCAGGAAATGTACTTATACTCTGTTCAGCAGTCTTATTCAGGACGTAGAAACATCTGAATGTATGGCTTGCATTGAAATAGGCGATAAGTGTCGAAACATTTGCAACATTTTGCTACTATTCTTCTACATAAGATTCTTATAGTAAGAGTGTTGCTTTGAGCTATTTGGGCTTATTCTAGACCTGTCTTTCTTTTCTCTGGCATAGTTATAAGATTCTTATAGTAAGAGGTGTTGCTTTGAGCTATTTGTGCTTATGTGTGTCTCTTCTAGACCTATCTTTCTTTTCTGACATAGTTTGCCATTTAAGTGATGAGACTTCTTTCACTTGTTAAATGCCTTCCTTAAAACCTTCCTTTATAGACGTCTTTAGTTTGAGTCTTTTCCATGGTTTGTCTTTCTATTTATTTTCGTCTGAGAATTAGTGTAGCCTTTCTGGCATTAGAAACTTATCCGTTGCTGGGCTATTTGTCGTTTGATTTTATGTAGAAAGTTAGAGAAACAGGTGGAAGGAAGAGGCAAAAGGGAGGAGGGGACGATGATGAGGAAGAACGGGATAGATATATGGGTTCGAAGACTGGAAAATTTAAGAAGCCAAAGAAATAATGTGATAGAAGATGTCTATGCGGTGTGGATGATCAATCAAGCTGAGCACGTTCTCCTGTTACCCCCTCGTTTCCTTCCTCTTCCAATAGAAAACAAGAAGGCAAAGGGCTAATTGGTGGCATCCGAGTTGAGCTTTTGTGTCAATTTTTTGAACTTATGGTTGCTTCTGGCTCATGGTTTTGTTCGAGGCATGTTTTTTGACTTGAGAAGATTCTTGCAGTGTGGCAGTGACTGGAAGATCAATTTTTGAGATAGAAGATGCTCTTCGTGGTTGTCTTTTTTGAGATTTTTGTAAGTGTATAAGTTTTGTTTTACATTTTTAACCTTTGGCATACACCAACTGAGAATATTCAGCAACAGAGGCAGATGAGAAAGGATATAACTATAATTGAGTCTATGCAATGGAAACATAATAATGATGGGTTTTTCTGTAACATGTTAATTATTCATTATCGTAAAATGTTAATTATTCAATATCTTAGTGTTTATTAAGTGTTTAATAGTTATTAATTTATCAGTTTGTTTTGCAAATTCGAAAAGAAACGCCACTGCTAATTTCCTTGTTTCGTTTTTTTTTTAAATTCTTTTTTTTTTGTGGGGCCGGGGGGGGGGGTGCATTGGTGGTTGGGGGTGCCGACGTTGAGTTGGTTTTTTTTTTTTTTTTCCGAAAAAAAGTTAGATGCTTTCAGGCAAATATGAAGTTCCATCCTTCTTGTCTTCCATGCACGCATCTTTAAGGGATGCTTTGCACGATCCTTAGATATGATTCTAATATATATCCCATCACCTTGACTGATTGTATAATTAATAAATCTTCCATTCGTCTCAAAAGTATTGATCAGTTTGTTTTAAGAATATTGTTCATACAGTAAAGTTTTTATATTACGATTTCGATCCATTAAGACGTAGACGATTTTTTTTTGATTTATTTTAATTAACCAACTTATGATAGCATATAAGTAGTGAAAAACTAGTTTGGTTTTTTTTTTTAAAAAAATTATACTTAAATCAGTTAGAGTACTATTTTTATGATGGAAAGAGTACTTGCTTTTTCGGAGTGTCCATTTTTCGCAACCACTGTCACCATAGATTAACTTAGTAAAATATGGGTGTATACTAGGTAAAAGTATCAACTAGAATGTAACATATATGCACTCATTTTTTCTATCAAAATTTCTTCGGTGTTTTTTTTACCATTTATTCAATAAAATTTTATCACTAACACGTGCCTAAAAACGAAGCCAAATTTTTCCTTTTTGAGAAAAATAACACCCAAAACGATAGAGCGAAAGTAGACAACGGTAGGAAACTTGGGCCAACGCTGAGTTTTTGGGCTTCGAAAATTGGACTTTTGAATGAGGCTCAAACCCGGGCTTAAAATCTGACGTCTGAAGCCTTCGATTTCTAATGCCGAAGGAATCGACAAAGCCGAAGACAAAAGTTTCCCACACGATCATCCCTTGCCAATATGTAACCACCACTACCATCATCTCTTGCCTCTTCCTCCTCCTCCACGTCCTCCTCCTCCGCCGCCGCCGCCGCCACCACCACCACCACCATCACCACTATCACCACCCCACCACCACCGCTTGAGTCTCTTCCTCAGAGAATTTGAAGTAACTGTGCTTATCTATCGTAGAACAATTCAATTTATGTGTTCAGTCGGAGGTTTAATTAACTGTTTCTTGTAAGTTTCAGTCTCAGCTGTAATTCTCTTCTGTTGATAGTAGATTTAGTTATGCATGCACCCATTCGTTTTTTTAGTTCTTCGGTTATTTTTTGTTGTTTTGATTAGTTGTTTGGAAACTTGGTTAACCAATTTGGTGGATTTTTTCTAGAAATTTTGTTTTCTACACACCTTGTTTTGCTCTTTATGTGTTGTCCTGCTGGAGATTCTTTAGTTTAGCTGGCACCATATTAGAAACCCGCTTCCTTTTTCATTGAGGTCGTTGGCCATTGCCCCCCCCTCGGTGCCAATTAATGTTTTTCTGTTTCTTTTATGTGTCTCTGAGTGTGTGTTTTTCCCCCCTTTGATTACTTTAGTTACACACCGAATAAAGACCCTAGGTTGATTGTTTCAGGCTGTGATCTATTGTATGCTCCTCGTTTCGCATTTCTGCAATTTCATTTAGTCGTGCAGAGTTTCTGCTTGTTCAGTGTTCTGCCCATGCAAAGTCCGGGAATCTGGCATCTTTTGTTGTCTCATCCTTTCTGTTGACTTTTTCTGGATTACATGGTCTGTGAGAAGTGGTTATGTGGATTTTCATTTAATGGCCTCTTTACTTGTAAATTCTATTATGAAGGAAAATGGATACATTAAACGAAATTTCATAGGTTTTCTTTTCTGTAAGTTAATCAAGTCTTCTTACTTATTTTTCTGGTTGGCATGTGTACTAATTTTTTGAAGCGGCTTTATTGATCATGGCAGCTTCACATCACTATTGTTATGTGTTTGGTTACACTTAAAACTTGTTAGGGACGTGCGGCCAAACATTTTCTAGAGTAGGGACCAAATGCTTTACATATTTCCTGAAGGAGACATGATACAACAACACTCAAGTCTTTTTTTCAATATATGAGGTCTGCTATACAGATCATAATTTTTTTTTGCATTTTATTTATTTATTTGTTTTATTTTTTCAATCACAGTCTAAATTCTATCTTCCTTGTGTGTCTCCTAATACCTAATGTGTAGTATGTGTCTTTATAATGTGTCGCTTTCAAAAATATCATATCATCTGAATCGTGATTCCGCTTAAGTACCTAAAAATCTCACTTAAATGTTATACACTATATATGACATCGGCTAAATGAATCAATTGTCTCTACCGTGTTTTATCACTGACTATATGTTCTCCAATTGCCGTATGTCATATTTTTTCTTTTTGTACCTCTCCATGTGTTCTTTGGCCTCCCTCTCTCACGTTTACCATGCACCATATTCATTGTCTCGCACCACCTAACAGATGCAACTACAGGACGTCTTTGCACATGTTCTTATCTTTTAACCTTGACTCCTTCATCTTCTCATCTATAGAAGCCATCCCAACCTTTCTACTCATATGTTCATTTCTTTTTTTACCCTTATATGTCCACACATTTAGCTTAACATTTTCATTTAGGACACTCACATCTTTTTTTCATGTTCATAATTGACTGCCCAACATTCATACCTGTAAAATACTGCAGGTCTTACTTGTATCCTGTAAAATATTTCTGTAAGCTTTAAAGGTAATTTTCTATCATAAAAAAGACTCTACGCACTTTTCCGCTTTAACCACTCCGACTGTATCTTGATTGACATCCTTGTCAATTCCTCCATCTTTCTGTAGTATAGATCCTAAATACCTAAAACTCTCAATTAGGTGAATCTCTTGGTCTCTCAGTTTTACACAAGATTCCAAGGTCATTCTTTTGTTACTAAAATTAAACTTCATATACCTTATCTTCTTTCGATTTAATTTGAAGCTCTTTTTTTATAGTGTATCCCTTCAACATTCCAACTTAGCATTGACTCTTTCACTAGTCTGACCCACCAACACAATCTTATTTGTAAATAACTTGCTCACGGAACTCTATCTTGAATATTTTGAGTGGATTCATCTATAATCACAGCAAATAAGTATGGACTTAATGCAAATCCTTGATGTAAGCCTACTGTAATAGAGAACTCTGGGCTTAGTCCTCTTGAAGAAGGCAAGATAACTTGCATTTTTTTTGGAACAATAATATTGTACATTTGTACTCCATCAACTTGTCCTGTTTTCTCAATCTGTCCCGAGGAGAAAGCCACAGTAAAAAAGCATATTTAGGCACATATTTTTTTTTTTGGTCAAACAAATTAGGCCAGTGTATACCCCTGTAGTTAATCCCTCCAAATCCATTCCCACTCTGGATAGTGAATTCAGAAGATGCAATAGGTATCCATACCCAGCTGTCTGTTACCGATTTTGGAGGTGACTGAGTTAAGCTGCATCCTTTCTGAATCACATTTTTATTATCACTAACCCAGTGAAATCATGTAAAAACACTTCACTGCTTGCCCTGGACCAAAATTGTATCCAGTTTGCACTTTAATTGAGTCATATAATCCCCTTCCATTTGTCCGTTTGTTTATCCTGTCAAATATAGCAAGGTTGTAGTTCTTCTCATTTGACGATTTTAGTGGCCTACCAAATGTAAAAACAATCGATATGATGGCAAATTTAAAAAATGTTATTTTCTTTCATGAAAGAGGGGGTTGGGGGTGGGAGGAGGTTGGTGGGTTGTTTGGGGCAATTGTTGCATAAGATTTTATGATGGTAGTTGCAGGAAAGAGAAACAATTTTATGATGGTAGTTGCAGGAAAGAGCTGGTCGTATATCGTGACACCTTATGTCCCAAAATGGCGATGTCCCTGAACTTCTATCACACCTTGCATTAGTTACCTTTCTTGCCCTTATTTTCTTCTCCCTTGAAACAAATTATACAATGTTTGAAGAAAAAAGTATTTAATGCTCCAATTATCAAACTAAGGATAATTGAGGAAACGCTCTTATCATTTTATAAGATTCAAAGCTTTTGCACTCTTTGTTGAACTATGTGCATGGCTAACTATGATGCTAAAAGCTGCACATTCATAGCTTCTGCAGGGTCCTTGTGCAGTAAACTGCCTGTGGGCGGGAGGACATGTAATTATATTGGGAGCCTCTCAGATTGCCTTTGATTAATTGTGCTGTTGGAGCTCGTTGCCCTTGTGGAACACCAAATGTAAGTGATATAAAGTGATGCCATACACGTTCCATGACCAAACATCCCAGTCATTGTGTAACTACTGTCAAAAGTTTCTGAATTTGTTTAATATTTTAGGCCAATTCATATCGCCTATTCCAAGATCTACCTTCTGGAGATCATATAATATTAAGTGAGGTGCTTTTGCTGCATATTTTGTTGTCTTAGTTGAGGAATGATGCATCCTGCTTTTGTTTAGGCGAAATGTTCTATTTTTAAAGTACTTGTCTGTTTCTGTCAACCTAGTTTGGACTTCTATGTTACTCAGTACCCTACTTTTAAACCTAACTTGTCCAATTGTTTTTTGTCTGTGGTACTACCCAACCTAGTTTGTACTTCTATTTTACTCAGTACCCTACTTTAGACCTGACTCGTCCAATTGCTAAGATACACTTACATACGTACACACAGAGACAGAGACACGCATGCATATACATATGCATATGTGTATGTATATATACATATAGATGCCCCTAAATATATTTATGTGTGTATATATATATATATGTATGTATATACATATATATATATATATATATATATATATATTTGTGTATATGTGTCTGTCTTTGTGTGTTTGTGTGTAGACATATATGTATATGCATATATGTACGTACTATGTGTATATATATCTGTATGTATATGCATGTATACACACACTTATATGTGTGTATATATGTATGTACATATAGTATGTATTATATATACAGATATGTATTCATATATGTGTGTATACATATATATGTATAGATGTGTACATGTATGTATACATATATATGTAGATATGTGTGTATATATATACGTATATCAATGTGTATATATGTATGTAGATTTATGTGTATCAGTTTACCGCTTTTGTGAAATTTTAATCGTCTATTTACCAGAGAGAGAAGAAAAACATGATCCTCCATTTTCTTAATTGGACATTCCTTTTATTTTCCACTGTTTTATTCCTTATATCGGCCTAGTTGTTTGGTTTCCTGCATATTTGACCCTACTAACATATTCTTACGGAGATGTTGCCTATCCCTTGCCACTTTTTGATGTATCTTTGCTGTGCAATTTGACTTACTAGGAATGATCTTGCGTTAACTCAAATGATTGCAAGTCTGACATGATCAGAATGTGCGAAAGAGTAAGAAATGAATGTAATAGTTTTTATAGCCAAATGTTTCTTGTGAGCAAGTTATAACATAGTTTGAACTGTTAAGCTATCCAGACAAGACGAAATGATTTGTCGTGATCGTTGAAAATCTACGTTCATGGAAGTATAACAAGGGTGGTAATGTGTTCATGGAAGTATAACAAGGGTGGTAATGTATTCTAAACAATCGGGTCAAGATGATGGCCCTGTTTCACGGCCAGTTCGTACAAGTGACAGGCTACGGAGAAAGAAAAAGCAACATAGTTCTCGGTATAGCGGCTTCTACACTTCAAAGATTAGTAAGCGAAATAGAAGGAAGAGCATGACAAGGACAAGGACAAGGAAAGCAGCTGTTGAAATTGCCAAGAAGATACAAACTTCGCGCATGGATGTATGTATAGCTGTCAACTTTCCTCTTTATACTGGGCTATAGTCCAAGTTACTATCAATGTTTTCGCTTTGGCTGATCTGATGTGTGACTTGTTTCATTTTATGGATGTTTATGTTGGACAAGTGCTAAATGTAGACACTGACATGTGACCTTTTTGTTTAATTTAACATTTTTCTTTAATTCTCTTTCTTTGATTTCTGTTGATTTGTGATATTCGATATCCTTTTGGCGTTGGTGATCGTTTTCATCCTGTTGGGAGATGGGAGCTTCATGTATTTATATTTTCAGCAAAGCCAGTTTGTTTTATTGTAGTTGGTTTTCTAGTTCACATAAGATTATTCTAAAGCTTGTCCATAATCTATTTATTCGCACCCATGTTTTTATTTAAACATACATGATCAAATCACCCAATGATACTTTAAAGTGCCCCTCTTTATTACTGAAATCCCCTGAAACTTTACTGGTGATATTGGTTGTCATTTGTTTAAAAGTTGAAGGAAAAATTGTAAAGGACATCACTATTCTGGATGTTCCAGTTTTCGTATGTCCTGTCTCTTTCCCTCTCGTTCTTTGTGTGAGTGGGTCTGTCTCTGTCTTACGTGTGTGTGTATGTCTGTGTGTATATATTTGTCCGTTTGTATATATGTATGTATGTGTATTTTGGGTGATCATTTGTTTAAAAATTGAAGGAAAAGCTCTAAAGGGCTTCACTGATCCGGATATTCTTGTTCCAGTTTTCGCCTGTCTCTCTCCCTTTTGCTCCATTGGTGTTATATAAATATATGTACATATTTATGTATATGTACATATTTATGTATATATGTGTATATATGTGTAAATATACGTATATCTATCTATCTATCTATCTATATATCTATAAATATGTGTGTGTGTGTTATTTCGCGTGTATCTATTTGTGTATGTGTATTTTGGGTGGTCATTTGTTTAAAAATTCAAGGAAAAGATCTAAAGGACTTCACTGATCTGGATATACTTGTTCCAGTTTTCACCTGTCTCTATCTCTCTCTTTTGCTCTGTGGGTGTTATATATTATATAGACACACACACACAACACACACATATATATATACAAGCATACATAGGTATATATATTCATACATATACACACATGCATACATATATACATATATTTGTATACACGTGTATCTATAACATACGTATATCAAAACATACATATATCAACAACACCACCACTCAAGCGGTCAAGCCTTTTTCCCACTATGTGGGATGTAAACACACGCACGCGCACACACGCGCGGACATATATTTTCTGAAGAGGTTATTGTGATGTGCATACATAACTGTCTGGATGACAAGTTTTGTTTTTCATTTTCTTTTTTCTCTCTCAGCAAGTTGCAGCTAGTCCTCGCCGTTCCACAAGAACTAGAAGGGCTCCTCCAAATCTAGCAAGCTTTACAGATAGTTCTGGAACAGAAGACAATGACATGATGGTTAGAATTTACACTTATGCAGTTTTTAGATGATTCTTTGCTCGGTTTCTGTCTTAGCTTCTTCTGTTCTTATATAAATTGCTCCCTGACTATATTGTCTACATTTTTGTGGAATTTTGATTATAAAAGATCCACATTTCAAAATTCTATGCTCCTGTTTTATTGGGATAAACTGCATTTTGACAATGGTATTGGGTTCAAAGCTGAAGAATTTTGTATTAATTGTAAATATTGGTCTCTAAACTTACAAAATAGTTCTCTGTTAAATTACTTCCTGACTACAATGTTTTTGGGAACAACTGCATTTTGACATTGATATTTCTTTTTCTGGTTCAAGCTGAAGAGTTTAGTCTTACTTGTAAATGTTGTTCGCTGAATTTTTCAAAATATTAACGCAAGGAACAAAATAATAAATAACTATATTATTAATTATGCTTCCGGCTTGTCCCCACCTTTGCTACTTCTCTTTCTCGCGGCCAGACACACTATCCTTCTGCAATCCCCCTCTTGTTTTGGTGGGTCATGTGTGTGTTCAACAACCCTGTCTCTCCATGCATCCTTTCGCAAGTCTCTTCTCTGTGCTCTCTCATTCCCTTCCTGTTAACACATCCATCAACTTAAGAAGAACCATACCTTTTCCTACTTGCCCCCCCCCCCCCCCCCCCAAAAAAAAAAAGAAGGCCTTTTTCCTTTGACGGTTGGGTGTTAAATCTTTTTAAACATTTCTGCCCTCAACCCCTGGTCGTCCTTGTCCCCCTAGCTGCCGCCGTATTCTCAGCTTTACTGTCCTCTATCTGTTGGCAGCCACCTTTGTTTGCCGTCTTCCTATCCTCAGTTGATGTTTTCCTTACCAGTTAACAAACTGAAATGACTTTTAATAATTGCATCCTTTATCAGTATGAAGGATATGCTTGTACAACTCTGCATAAAACTTATTGACACTGATTAAACTGGGGTTGAAAAATGGAGGAGAACTTCAAATATTAATGTTCTAGGTATAGGTATTTTGTATCTGTATTTCACGAAGAAGTGCGTGGATTTGGCACTTTTACCCCCTTTCAGCTGCAGTAATATTTGGGTGTGAGTGTGGCGCTCGTTCTGTGATACTTGTTTAGGTTGGCCAATATAAACAACTATATCAGTTCTGATATAAGTTAGGCTGTTAATATGAAATACCTTAGCCTTCAGAGGTCTGGTCAAGATCGGATGGTGGAAGAGGGGATGGTAAGTGAAACCAAGCAAACGGAAGATAACTTTGGAGTTGTTGACTAGGAGCCTAATCAATAGAAGTGAGTGTGTGTCTTCAGTATAACCCTCTTCCACATCCGTGGGCTCTTGATGATGATGCAAGGGAAAATGAGGGAGGAGTGTTTACTGAGAGAAATTTCCTCAATTGAAAGCCTGTATTGGCTAGAATTATTTGTAAAGTTCTTATCATATGCTGAACAAAGAGCATGGTTAATTTGAAACTATTGGTGATGATTTGTTGTAGTTTCTCGAACAGCAAGGTTGTCGGTGTAACCTTGTTCTGAATACTAGTAGTGTCATTTCATTTGATTTGTAGGGCTACTCCACTGTGGGATCCTGTGTTTTAAAGTTCTCTAATATTTTTGCATGTGCTTTTTAGAATTGTAATCCTCGATTGCGTTCTAGACGGACCACCAGAAATAATGTGAACAGTGGAAGCCAGGATGAATTGTTGCCTCGGCGGGAAGGATTGCGTCCTCGACATGGACTACGGTCTCGGTATAAAATCCAAGTTGGTAGAGGGCAACTGAATTTGGGTTCTGATGATGATCCAGGGACATCTGTGGAGAAGAATGGGCGGGATGAGGCTGAAAATGGGAATGACATCGAGTACAATGAAGCTGAAGATGGTGAGGGTGAAGAGGACGCTGGTGGTGATGGTGACGGTGATGGGGATGATGAGGGTGAGGATGAAGGAGAAGAAGATGGTGATGATGAAGAGGGAGAAGGACAAGAAGGAAGAAGGCGGTATGATCTTCGTAATCGTGCAGATGTGCGTCAACTTTCTATTGAAGAAGGTAAACGAAGGCCACGATCTCCTCGGCGTGTGCTTCAGCAAGGAATGGGGTCTAAGGTCAACAGAGATGTTAGAAGAAGTGGATCACGGGTTCACAAACGGCCTCGCCTAACACGAGCAGAAGACTCTGATGACTCTCTTCTTGTGGATGAGCTGGATCAAGGTCCTCCTGTTCCTTGGTTGAGAGGTGGTAGCAGATCTGTATCCCCTTGGCTTTTTGGAGGCCTAGACATGCATGGGGCAACAGCTTGGGGTTTGAATGTTGCTGCATCAGGGTGGGGTCATCAAAGTGATGCCCTTGCTAGTTTGACTTCTGGTGTTCAAACAGCTGGCCCTAGCTCCAAGGGTGGGGCTGATATTCAACCTGTACAAGTAGATGATAATGTGAGTTTTGATGACATAGGTGGATTGTCTGAATATATTGACGCTTTGAAAGAAATGGTGTTTTTTCCTTTGCTGTACCCGGATTTTTTTGCAAGTTACAATATAAATCCTCCAAGGGGTGTCTTGTTATGCGGCCCTCCTGGAACAGGGAAAACACTTATCGCAAGAGCTCTAGCTTCTGCTGCTTCAAAGGCTGGACAGAAAGTCAGCTTTTACATGCGAAAAGGAGCAGATGTGCTTAGTAAATGGGTTGGTGAGGCTGAGAGGCAATTGAAGCTCTTATTTGAGGAAGCTCAAAAGAATCAACCTTCCATCATCTTTTTTGATGAAATTGATGGTCTTGCTCCTGTTAGGTCTAGCAAACAGGAGCAGATTCATAATTCCATTGTGTCAACTCTGCTCGCTTTGATGGATGGTCTTGATTCTAGGGGACAAGTGGTTCTCATTGGAGCGACCAACAGGGTTGATACCATTGATGGAGCTTTGCGCCGTCCTGGAAGATTCGATCGTGAATTTAATTTTCCATTACCTGGCTTTGAGGCACGTGCTGAGATTTTAGACATTCATACCCGCAAATGGAAGCAACCACCGGCAAATGAGCTAAAGTTGGAGCTTGCAGCTAGCTGTGTAGGATACTGTGGAGCTGACTTGAAGGCCTTATGCACTGAAGCTGCTATTCGTGCTTTTCGTGAAAAGTATCCTCAAGTTTACACCAGTGACGACAAATTTTTAATTGATGTTGATTCTGTTAAGGTGGAGAAGTTACATTTCATTGAAGCCATGTCAACTATCACTCCTGCTGCCCACAGAGGATCCATTGTGCATTCGCGGCCGCTTTCATCTGTCGTTGCACCATGTCTGCAGGCGCAACTTCAAAAGGCCATGAATTTTATCTCAGATATTTTTCCTCTTGTGAAGTCGTTAGAATCAACAAAGCTTTCTACGCTTTCACACAGTTCTATGATTCCTCTCGTGTACAGGCCGCGCTTTCTACTGTGCGGTGGTGAAGGTGCTGGGCTGGTGAGTATTTTCTATATCTATCTTAGCTCCTTTTGTGAAATGCAAGTTGGCATTACGAGAAACTGCAAACTAAGTATTACTTACTGGTTTAGTTTTGCAGGACCATGTAGGGCCAGCAGTTCTACATGAACTCGAGAAGTTTCCGGTTCATTCTCTGGCACTTCCTTCTCTTCTCTCTGATCCTGGTGCAAAAACACCAGAGGAGGCACTTGTTCACATTTTTAGTGAAGCGAGGAGAACAACGCCGTCTATACTTTATCTTCCACAATTCCATCTTTGGTGGGAAAATGTGGGTATTTAGCTGCGTCTTTTGGTTGCCTTTAACTTATGATCTTGCTTCTCAAATCTATCGATGCAGCATTGTAGCTTTATGTGCTGAGTTAATATGTATTTGTCCAGGCACATGAAACTGAAAGCTTGCTTCTCAAATTTCTGGATGCGAACTTGTAGTTTTATGTGCTGAAT
Source organism: Eustoma russellianum (assembly GCA_036186865.1). Classification (NCBI taxonomy): domain Eukaryota; kingdom Viridiplantae; phylum Streptophyta; class Magnoliopsida; order Gentianales; family Gentianaceae; genus Eustoma; species Eustoma russellianum. The sequence continues at coordinate 8,054,358 of AP025046.1, forward strand.
CTAGGTTTGTTTGTTCAGGCACATGAGCAACTGAAAGCTGTTCTGCTAACTCTTTTGGAAGAATTGCCATCTAGCATGCCAATATTGTTGCTGGGAACATCTTCAATCCAACTAGATGATTTATCTGATAATCCTTTTGCAGTATTTTCACTTCGTAACATGTAAGGCTTTGAAATTTTTTTGGTACTTTTACTCTCTTCTCTCTTACGCTCTCTTACTTTAGCATGCATGAATAATATGATGATTATGGTGACTTTTTCTGTATGAAAATTGCTTTTGCTTACAGTCATACTTGAAACAATTTTTTTGCTTCATTGGTCTTGTAGATGAAGTTTCTGCTCTAGTCTACTACAGGGGTGTCTTGTCTTTGGTATTGTACTTTTAGCTGTAAGTTTTTCCATCTACCTTGACTTTCTAATTTCATGCCTGCTTTGGTCAGATTCTATGTAGACACACCGTCAACTGAAGATAGGGCTCTATTCTTTGACCGCCTGATAGAGGCTGCTTTGTCAATCCACCGTAAGGATGTGATTGAGAGATCCAATGGATTAGAGTCCCTTCCTGAACTCCCAAAGGCACCAAAGGTGGCTTGTGCACCCAAGGCCTCTGAACTGAAGGCCAAAGCTGAAAGTCAGGGGCATGCTCTTCGCCGAATGCGTATGTGCCTTCGGGATGTTTGTAACAGGTAGGCAAGCCTGCCAATGAGTTCTCAACCGATTATTGTTCTAGTAAATTTTATGTTGAATATGATTTTCTTTTTGCTAGCAGATGCATTCATGAAAGTATATATTTAAGACTGTCTGTATGTTTGGAACATCAATCTTCTCTCTTCTGCCATTCCCCGAGTATCAGGATTATTATATAAAGTAGGATGCTTGTATTAGCTTGTAAAAGATGCTTCTGTAGACTCTTGGGATGTGAGGGTCTTGGTTTGAAACTTTCTGTTTCCGATAGCCTTTATAGTGCTGACAGAGAAATAACTATCTTGTTCCTGTATCTTGTTGTGATATCGCTTTCTACAATGTGTTGAATTTTGTAACTTTCACATTTGAACAGCAGCGATGCCCCCCCCCCCCCCCCCCCCACAAAAAAAAAAAAGAAAGCTGCCAAAGTTTCAAAGAGTATATTTAATGCATTGTACTTCTTTACTTACCTATTTCTATGCCTTGTTTCAGGATTCTTTATGATAAGCGCTACAGTGCATTTCATTATCCTGTGATGGATGAGGATGCGCCAAACTACCGAAGTATTATCCAGAGTCCCATGGACATGTCAACTTTGCTGCAACGAGTGGACAGTGGATGCTACCTCACGTGCAAGGCATTTTTGGAGGATTTAGACCTTATTTTGATGAATGCCAAGGTGAGAGAAGAAAAGAAATGAAAAGTGTAAATTTGGTTCATGTTTGTATGCTTTTATTGCGATTGTCGGCTGTACTAGTCCATCATAACTATTATTTTCTTATCTTGTTACTGTGCTGTTTACAAACAAGCAGTAGTGAAGCCATGGAGAATTACAAATTCTATCTTTTCCTTATTTTCTCAGAGTAATTTCTATTTTTTTCCTTTTGATATTCAATTTTATCGGCTGTTTGAAAAAGTTTGAAGCTATCTTTTTTGTGTGCGAGTAAATTGGACTCTGTTAAAAGAACTATTTTACTCTACGCTTTTAATGCAAACGCTTTAAGCGGCAGTATTTGCTGCTGCTGGTGCTCTTGGCGCTATTTGAATGTTGGGCACATTCGTGCTCATATGTATGAGACGAAGCTTAGAATGTTCCGAATTTTTATGTTCAACACAATTATGGAGGTTCATCATCCAATATATGTTGCAACACTACTCTTTGTTATATGACTATCGTACTTCTTTCATATGCTATGGAATTGATAACTTGTTAAAGAAATGACCTATTATCCCTTCCAATATAAGGGGGAGAGCCAGTGCTTTGGTATTCTTGGTGGAAGAGTTGTGCTTTTTTGGTACTCCAAACTTATGAAGTCTAGTTGGCTGCATACAATCGAATGATATTTCGTGATTTTGGAAGCGGTGTTGTTTTTCCATTTGAGTGCATAGAGACCTTTCTTTCTTTATTTTCTTGGGAGGTGAAGAGGGTGAAGGTGCTGGATTTAGCTTTTTTGACAGCCCCTTTTTCTTTTCTCATTTATATTTCTTCCTTCTTCTGGGGATTTATTTGTTAATTGCCTCGACAATTACTGGTTGAACTATATATTCAAATCATATCTGCTGGCAGAAGAACACCCAAACTTCATCCGTACTGTGTTGGCGACTGTGGGGATTATTTGTGGCCTTTGCTCTCTTTAAATATGAATATAAAGATCAGACTAACATGACTAGATTTGGGCTGTTTATATTTTTCTTTTCTTCTTACCGTTGCCAGGAGCTGTATTTGTTGTTTAAATTCATAAGTCCACTCTTGTTTGTAATGATCTAGTAGTCAATGGCTTGTAATGAGTCGATACTATAAATGGAGGCTGTTTCCTTTTGTTCTTTTGTATTTGTTTTCTTTATGCTTCATCTCGCTCAGATATAACGATGTTAGTGGCAAAAATTATTTCTGCTGGCTACAACTATTTTGAGCACACGAAACTAGTTTAAGACATCTCTAAGAAAAGTTGGATATAGATTTTTTTTTTTTGTGGTGGCAACCTTTCTTTTCTTTTCCATGAGATACGGCTTTACGTTTTTGCAGAAATATAATGGGGATGATTACAATGGAGCAAGGATAGTGAGTAGAGCATATGAACTTCGAGACACAGTATGCCTTCTCGAAAAGCTTCTTATTTTTCTAGAATGTTAGTGTGTTTGAATTTCTAGTAAAAGATGAGCAATTTCAGGTGCATGGGATGCTATCTCAGATGGATCCTGCTCTAGTTTCTTTCTGCGTGAAGATTGCTGAAGAAGGGGGGTCCTGTGCCTGTGCCTGAAGAGTTTGAGGGCTCAGCTTTGCCACAAACTCCTGTTGTTCAGATGACATATATGACACGGACTAGCGCCCGTCTTCGTAATGTTCAGCCTGAAGTCAATCTAGATCAATCCTATGAAGCTTTGAAAAGACCGAAAAAGAGCATTGATGCTACCCAAATAGGTATGCTTGCATGGCCACATTGGCTCCTGCAGATGGCCATTCTTTAAGTGTGTTTGACAGTTAGTTCTTGCAAAGGCATATATGATGCCTCAAAATCGCCATAGATCTACATTCTACTGCACCTGTATGCTTTTAGCCAATGTGTACTCAATTCTCCCTGTCGGTAAACCTCATAGAGAGGAGTGAGGATAAGCACTGTAGCATACAAGTGAGATGGGGGGCAGAAGCATTGGAGCAAGAATTGGAGGGCAAATTGCTTAATGGGTCTAAATATGAAGATGGTAGGACAGTAGTTGGTTGGCTCCCCTATATTCAATTCTTGAAATATAGTTTCAGTTTATTGGAGGAGTTGGTTGGCTCCCCTGGTCTTCTTGAAATATGGTTTCACATTCTTATCGGGCTTCCTACTTTGGAATCTATTAATGTATTTCTCTGATCAAGTTTTTTGGACATTTGATATCATCTGATCCTGGACATATCCTACTGTTCAGGTGTTGTTTCCTTCTGATAGCATTTGGTCCAGGACGAGGTGACTTGGGATTTTTTTATCTCTGGATCATAATATCAGGATAAAATGTTCCAATATAGATATTGCTCTTATAGTATGTTTGCTTCAGTGACTCATTTAGTTAGAAGGGGATAATTCTTTTGAGTACCTAAATATTCTTCCATGATTGTTCTTTGTAGTAAATGTTTTTGTCCTCGGTACCTACCCAAAATGATTGAATAAGAATAAGAGATTAAACTAACAGCAAAGAAGATCAGCATACATAACTGATTGCTACAGAAATATGACCGGATATTTCATATATAAAAATTTTCAGCTGGTTTATTCGTAAATTATTTATTCCACCCGTTTCACATGGGTCCCATGTTTAGGGGAGGTAAAGCGAATGGGATTACTCCTCGCGTCTAGAAACCCAACGTGGAATGGGAAGGGTTTCCTGGTCCCTTTTTTTCCCCTCGTATGGACCAAATCGACCTAGGTATCTTGATTGTATTCTATAGGTAAGTATTGGAACTTTCTGTTTGTTTGCGAGAAAACTATAGTTGGGTTGTCTTTATGGACCATGCAATTGTATTCTTATGTCCTGATGGAATTCACTTTCTCTCAATCAGTATGAAGGTGAGAAAAATCGTGGCATTTGGGAAGGTAGTCTAGTTTGGAGCTGGGATAAGTTAGCTTGCTAGCCTGCATAAATGCATATGATTTTGGCACTAGCTCTTGAAGAGTATATTAGTTAGCTGCTTAGCCTGCATAAATGCATATGATTTTGGCACTGGCTCTTGAAGAGTATATTAGTTAGCTTTTTAGCCTGCATAAATGCATATGATTTTGGCACTAGGTCTTGAAGAGTATATTAGTTAGCTTTTTATATCGTTGAAATTTATAAGAGTTTTGGAATTATTCAACTATTTAGTAACTTCCTTTTGCTGCAAATATCAGGTTCAACAACAGATGACACTTTACAGTCTCAAGCCCCTGCACCTCGGACTTCATGTGAAGGATGTAATTCCAATAGTTCAGATCACCCACAGGAGGAAAATTTGCAGGTCGATGGCAGTCAGCCTGAGAGTTCTGTCGTCACAGCAATGACCTCATCCCAGGATGTCACCATGGCTGACGGAGACATACCTGATAAAGTCAATACCATCAGAGAGCTATTATTAAATCACACAAAAACATATGGCATTCCGCAGCTTGAAAGATTGTATGCTCGTATCATGAAGGGCCTCTTTGAAACCAAAAATGCCGTAAAAGGTGACGATCTGAGGTCCTCAATTTTAAGGTTCTTGTTAAAGTTTGCTGATAGCGAATCAAATTTTTAGTGTAACAACATTTTGTAGCTGCAATTAGTTCTTTTTCTCTTGTACACTCGCAGGACCTGCCATGTGAGAAACTGTTTAGTTAGCTTTTCATTGTTCAGAGGAACTTCCATCTCCTCTTTTCATTCTCTGATGCACATAAGTAGGAAAAAAGAATAGTGTAACCCTGTGTCCTGCTGTCTTTCAGCAGTTTAATACAAAGACGGTATTCAATTTATCTTCTGTTCTCTTTCATATTGCGCTTAAAAAGCTTCGGTTGAAAGTTGTATTCTCATATTGTGTTGAGGGAATACAGAATCTTCCCTATTAAAGGCCACAGGTTCGAGCCGCGTAAACAGTCTCATGCACAGAGTGTAGGGTAAACGTGCATATATTATATCGCGAAGTGATTCAGTCTCTCTCCGGACCCTGCACAAACGCGGGAGCCTAGTGCACCCGGAACTGCTCTTTCATATTGCGCTTAAAAAGCTTCAGTTGAAAGTTGTATTCTCATATTGTGTTGAGCGAATACAGAGAAGCAAGCGGTACTCTTCTTGGCGAATCTAATAGTTTGCTTGGATGATGATCTTGTTATAGGTCAAAACAAATAGCGGAAGCATAAAAGTTACTTCCGGCCATTATTGATTGGTTGTTGCTTTCGAACCGGAAGTTTGCTGCAGAGAAGAATTCCGTCAGAAATGGAGTCTTCCAGTCTATGTCTATCTAAATGCTATATTGCTTGTATTGATGAAATATCACAGCCCCTCTATTTATAGGCTAGGCCAGAGACCAATTTCCTTATTTGACCGTCAATTAATTCCTTCCATCAAGGAATTATATTAATTGTCAGTCAATCGAATCAAATCTAATCATTAATGCAGTCAATAATTTTAACGTATCTAGTCAATAAAACATACAGATACGTTTATACATGTGATCTATATTAGTGATTTATAAATAAATCACGAGATCCTTGTAATCAATTATAATTAATATAATTGATTCTTCCAGATCTTTGTAGCGAATTTGGCAATTTTTTGATTTGAAGAAAGTTGATAATATATCTTAAGCCCCGGTGAACTGCCCAAAGTGTTTTATGGTTTTTGCAGAACGTTTTCCTTCACGAGGATGAAGAAGAATTAACTAGTGTGTTTGTAAAGCAGCTTTGGATCGTTAATGAGGGTTCAATCTGGACTACTGATGATATAGACAGGGTAGTGACACTGTTGAGCTATCAGTTCACCTTTTTGTTAATATTGGTAACTTCTTACTATTATTTAATTAAGGATACCTCATACCAAAATCGTGGTGTATATTTTAATTACAGCAAAAGCATTACTAGGGTCTGAGGAGGGTAAGCAGCATGCAAACGATATCTCTATTTCAATATTTTAATTACAGCAAAAGCATTACTAGGGTCTGAGGAGGGTAAGCAGCATGCAAACGATATCTCTATTTCAAAGTATATAGAGTTTGCTTGCACTGAGACCTCCGGTTCTATATGTAACTGCATAAATGACACAATAATAGAGATATAATGTGTTAGTGTGTTAGTGAAGGAATTGAGGAATCCATTCATCCAATCCTTCCAAATTGCAACAGAAGCGTAAACACGTTTCAGCTAACAGCGCTTTTCTTCTCTGATCACGATTCACGTCACATACAATTTTCTGCATTTGGCTTTTCATGATGACAGACTAAGCTTATTTTCCTTGCAACTAAGAAACAAGACGAGAAAAAACTGACAAGAAGAGGAGGTCACAGAGGAGGAAAGAAACTAGAAGATAAACGAGCAGCTAATTGCAGAGCTCTCGTTTGATGCTTGAGACAGCATTCACGGTGTCGAAAACAATCCTGAGGTTTTGCTGCTGCAAATTGGGAATGACATTCAAGTTGGAGTTCAATGGCGGGCTTTGGAGCAACTGATATGGTTGAGACTTTGTGACTTCAGGCCACGGATTCGAGCCGTAGAACCACCTCTTGCACGAAGTGTAGGGTAAAGCTGCGTACATCAGATCGTGAAGTGATCCGAGTTCTCCTTGGACCCTGCTTAAACGCGGGAGTCTAGTACACTGGGAACACCCTTTTAAATTCTAGCTGGAGTTCACATTGTCCGGTGAAGCTGCCGTAGTCAAACAAGCCAATGGTTGTGAATTGCTGTGTATCAAAGTGGTCTCCATTGGCAGCACCGAATCCATCCCTGTAAAGTAGAATGTGATTGCTGGTGCTATGTTTTCATGTGTAACTGAAAACGTGTATCAAATGCACCCAATGATCGGGACTATATCAGTAAAACCACATTACCCATTGCTTTAAAGGCTTCTGCCTATGGCGGGGTATGGAGAGGTTGCATGTAACGCAATCATACCCATGCGTTAGAAACACATGGAGGTTGTTTTTGGAGGACCTATAATAAAAATTGCGTCAAGCTGTGTCGATCAACTGATACTTCACGATATAACAACGTTCATCAGTGGCTAACTTAAATCGTCGCGTGACAAAGCAGCAGAGAATGATGAATCTCCACCGTAGGACCGGTTAAAGGAGCAAGCCACTTACTTGAGAACATTCGGGTACACAACAATCCAACGGCCCATAAGTGGTGGATTTGTTGGGAGTGGATGAGCAACCACTGCATCCACTGCGTGGAACCCATGCAACACCATTACTAGTATCCAAAACCATGAACATGAGCTGCCCCGGGTTAACCGATTTTTGACCCGGACCAAATAGTTACCAACATTTAGTACTTATTGACCAGGGGCAATGGGGACTGAGGTCTTTTGGACAACCAAGCTAGACAAGTAAGCTACTCTTTTTGGGTCATGGTTGGCCATGTTCATAACTGTATTGCACCATGAAAAGGTAGGGTTTGGAGTGAAAGGTGAGCATTTTTCATAAGCATTAACAACTGAGACGTCTGCTTTGCAGGAAGCACATGGATCAAAAGCTTTAGTTGTAACAAGGAGAAGAGTGAAGCACAAGATTTGTTGTCTGGAATGACTTCATGTTTCTTGGTATTGGACAATGGGGCACAGCTCAATTCTATTTATTTGGGGACCGGATCTTCTCACCCTCCACACCCTCGCCCTCTTGCTCACCGCCCGTCACGTGGCAGCAAGGTCTGGTGGTGAGACTAGATGCGGGTGACACTCATCTAGCCTCACCACCTCACTTTGTTGCCACGTGATGGGCGGTGGACAAGGAGGTGACGGTATAGGGGATGAGGAGATCCCATATCATTTATTTGCCACTAGTGGCAAGTCAAGTGTTTGCTAAAGAGGATAAGAATCATTGTGGAGATTGAAAGAGTAAGACATAGGAAAATGGCAATATTTGGGAAAGGAAAGTGAAGCAATATATAGGGAAAACCAAGGTATTAGCTTAGTAAATTATCATACATATAGAAAAAATGAGCTGATAGTAAGTATGACATTAACATTTAAAACTAACGTGAGCTAACTATTTTCGAACAAGTGAGTATAAATGCCTAACAAGTTTGACGTTTATTGTTGAAATCATGATAAACATCTCCTACCTATTTCGGCGCATCACTAACGAAAACAACCCATATATAAATAGATAGATCGAATTCGACCGCACGTTATTTCCGTTTTGGAATAACGTGCGTTGCACGTTATTCCAAAACGTGCAACGTTTTCCGTTTTGACACCCCATTTTGTTAATGTGTGTTCGGCACGAGGTTTGATGGACCATACCTTGTTTATCGAAGAAGGTTTGCATACATTGATTGCCTAACTCCTATCGTTGTCAGAGCGAATAATTTGTATTTTGGTGTTCACCTGGGTTTGAAACATTTAGAAAAAATGGAAAATTTTCTTAGGCACTTCACACTTATTTTTTGGAAAGTATATCCTGAGTCATGCAGGAGAAATCATTTACAAATAACACATAGTACTCAAACCGACTATGATTAAAGACAAGGGTTAGTCCGTATACGTCGAAATGTACTAAAGAGAAAATAGAGTCAACTTGTATGATATTTAGTCGAGTTCTATAGTTTTTAGTATGAATGCACGTTTCACATGTCATATGAGTGAGGTTTTTCGTAAAAAGACTCGTAAATAGGAGTCTGAGATACCCAAAAGATGGATGACCCAAATGTTTTTGCCATAACCAAAGTTGCCTGTTGACCACTTTGCGAGTAAGCATAGCATGACCCCGGCGAGTCACCTCATCAATGTAGTAAAGGTCTCCGCATTCAGTAACGCCCAACGATCTCCTTCATGAGAAGTCCTACAAGAGGCAAAAATTGCGATACATCAACGGTATACAATTAAGTTTATTCGTCACTTGATTAATTGAGAGTAACTTGGATGACAATGTTAGGACATAAAAACAATTATTTAACTTCATCTGCAGAGTACAAATAATAAGACGCTTGCCTTGAACGTCTACCAACTCTCTATTAGTTGTTTCAGTATGAGATTTAGATGGTTCGGATAAGTGTATGATGTATTTCGGATCATAGATCGTAGTGTCAGTGTCTCCGCAATTAAAAATCCAATCATTATGCTTAATCGGGCTTTCAGTTGGTGTCGAACGAATTCGATGGATTTTAGACAAATGTTCAGATTTTTCTAGCTCTAGGAGCAAATGTGAAAAATTAAAAAGTTCTGGGGCCAAAATGCAAGACTCGAAATATTTGTTACGACCTAAAAAGTGATATAACTCATTACTAAGGTGTTAATTCTACTTTTTGAATTTCAGAATCTCTTATCATATATATATATATATATATATATATATATATATATTATCTATTCTAATTTAATTTGTTAAAAGATATTATACATGTATCTTGATACAACATTATGAGATCCCGACATCCATTATACGCGTTTAATCATTGTACTTTTGCATGTCTATTTGCCTTCAGTACACTGCTATATTATACTATTCTTCTTCACTTTTTTCTTTTCCTTTTTCGTATTTCTGCTGTTGATTAGACGATCGACGTACTATATGCTTCCTCGAAGTGCACGAAAAGCATGTGGTCTTAGGTTGGACAGATTATTTAGTATCCATTCCCATCCACTTGCTTGTTATGTCGGGCATCAGAATATCTCATTTTTCAAATATTAATCAATTTATTTTAGACTAAAGAAAATAGAGATGAGATATCCTCACCCCCACCTTCACCCCTTGTCCACCGCTCGCCACGTGACAACAAGTTGCAGTAATGAAGCTAGATGAGTGTCACCCGTATCTAGTCTCATCATCCTCTCTTACTACCACGTGACGGACGATGGACAAAAAGATGAGTGTGTAAGAGGTTAGTAGATCCGGTCCCAGAAAAAGAATGGTCCAACGTCAAGTTAAGTAAAATTCGTAGGAGAAAAGAATTGAATGCGACGATTACAAAAAAAGTCTACACTGCCATCATCTCGTGCGGGAAAAGAATTCTTAAATTGGTCATTTATCTAATAAAATACGGGTATTAGAGAAACTAGTAAAATTGTTTTTTTTATGATTTTCAGGTCAAATGTTCGAGCTACAGAAATAGGCTCTTACATGAACTATAGGGTAAAGTTGCGTAAATCAGATCGCGAATCGATCTGGCCCCTCCCTGAACTTCTGCGTAAACACGGGTGCCTGGTGCATGGTAAACTATGTTTATTTAATTATAACTTCAACTACCAATTCCTTTATTAGGCAAAAAGGGCAGGGAAACTTGGTTTTCATTGTTGGTGAATTTGGAGATAAGTTAGACGAGTCTACCTACCCTAACATGCTATTTCGAGCTAATCCTATTACTTTTGGAAATTTTATTTTTTAAGCTTCAAGAAATGAGTAGTCGTACCAATTTCTGATAAACTAATAACATTCTGATAATGATCCAAATCTGGATTCTTGACCTAAAAATCAGTTCAATTTTTTCATATTATACAATCCAAACATTGTTTACCGAAAAAATGCATAAGTTACTTCTTCTTCAGGAAATAAACGGTAAAAAAGCAGAGAAAGATGCATAAGAATTAAGATAACTTGTGTAGAAGGTAACTTACGTTGAAAGAAAAAAAATATTTTGATAAAGCAAGTAAGGAATTTGTCAAATTTATCCATATACCCTTTTCCCCCTCACAATGGTTGAGGTTATTAACACTAGCTTTTTTAAATTCTTATCACGTATTCATATTTTTAACTTGGTAATAAATTTTTACTGGTTAGCTAGTCTCTTAATACAACAACAACACATACCCAACATATTATAACAACATCAAAGACGACTGTTAGAATCTGGGAACCTCCTAATAGTTTTTGCCAAATCTTGTATAATCATCAATTTATTGTCGCCGTTGGATGTTGTACAATTCATTATCGCACAGTTTGCTTCAACATATGTCACTCACCTGTATTCTCAAGCAACCCTTTTGATTCTGTTAACTATACTTTGCATGATTATTGTGAGTAATTAATTCTATAATATAAAGACTTTGGTAAATCTATACGTTATATATATGGAAAATTCTTAAATCCGCTTGGATAATAGGAATAGTATCCCTCACGTACTTACGTAGCATAACGTTCAGCCGTCGGATCATCATCGAAAGTTAAATTAAAATGAAAAATATACATACAATATAGACATCATGCAGCTATCTTTTGCTAGGTATTTAGGTTTTATTTGCTCCACCTCCACATGTTGGACGGGACATCCCGAAAGATTCACTAAAGTTCCTCGTAGTATATATTGAAGGAGGTGGTCTCATCATCCGTTCTCCTTACTAAAAAGTAACGGTAGAAACAGCCTTTTATACAAAATGTATAGTAAAGCTGAGTATATCACATAAACGCGAAAGTGTAATGTAACGAAAACGTATTCTTAGACGGTTTGAAAAATCAAAAAGTCAAAAGTTAATAATTTTGGAACGAGGCAGGCATCGAAAGTGCAAAATAATTCATGCACTTCCAAAAACGTAAGAAAATCATGCAGGGTGGACCACGAAGGAAAAACAGCCAAAGAAACAAAAGCCTACATTTCAAAAAAAAAAAAAAAAAAAAAGAAACAGAAGCCTAAGAAAGGAATTGATGGTTCCGGAATCGGACCGGAGACGAACACCTGCAGCCTAACCGGGGCCACGTGGTTTATCCCATTCCACATCCATACGCGTCCGAATAAAACCGGTCCTACTATTTGACGAGTCAATGATTCACGCTTTTCTATGTACTGCCATCCCAAGGGAAAACAAATTTAATTTTACTTCTATTCTAGAATGGTTGGATCTCTCACCCCTTTTTCTTCATTCCTTTTGTGCCCGCGCGACACGTGGCAGCAAGGAAGGGTGGTGAAGCTAGATAAGGATCACCTGCATCTAGCCTCACCATCTCCCCTTGGTGCCACGTGTCGCGCGGTCACGTGTCACCGCACCCCTTTGTGGTGAGGGGATCCTATCCCATCCTACAACAACATTACCTCATTGTCATATAGACTTCTTTTTGTGACGAGGTATAGAGGAATCGGATGTACGTAACCATACTTATGTGTTAGAAACACACGAGGTTGTTTCCCGATGATTCATAATGATGCTTCAAGTTATGTCGATCAACTACTACTTCAGAATATAATAAACGTAATCAGTTTAGTGAATCATTTTACTTTATTCCATTATATTCTAAATCAAAAAATGATATGTTCTTGACTCTATCTTAAATGAAAAGTTTTCATTCCATCCTACGTCAGTGATGATTGGAAATAAGTAAATAAATACGGATATATCCGTTAACTTAGAGTGATGCTACTTCTACTATACATTTGAGTAAATTTCATTTGTCGCACTAATGTAAAATTTAATTTTTCCTAAGAACATTTGCTTGAAATAATCTACATAATATTTGCAAAATCTACGTAGTTAATAAGTAAAGAAATATACGTCTTTAGCAACTAAAAAGTTATAAACTTTTATCAAACTTACATAAATAGTGTCGCTAAATTACTATGTATTACGCTATACTGAATAATCAATTCGTTCTTTCACAGTAATCTTGTTATCAAAACTTACGTAAATAGTGGCGCTAAATTACTATGTATTACGCTATACTGAATAATTAATTCGTTCTTTGACAGTAATCTTGTTACGTACTAAAAACGATATAATTTGGTTAGTTTGGAGAAAAAACTATACAATATGTTGATTTGTATCTTTTTCAGTTTATACCGTTGAATAATTGTGATTTTTCACATACAATTAACATTTACATTTTAACTAGCAAGCAAATGCGTAAATCAAACCAAGGATATTTTACTGATAATCATCATATCATATAACACTCTAAAACACTACTAGTTTAAGCTCAAATTTTAACACAAAACTTCTCATGTTATTATTAGTCTGTATCATTCATATTTTAAATTTATGTCATATAACAATGTTCAATAAACCATCTTTCTAAAAGAAAAGGAAACAATAATATCAATGTACAAAAAGAAAAAACTCAATCTTTTATTCTTGAATGGAATTGTCAGCGTACAATGTTACTCTCTCGTTTCAAAAATATTGTTTTACTATTCCTATTCTATCATTAGTCGGTTAATTAAAGTAAAAAAAAAATCATGTAAATGTTAATTAAATAGATAATATAAAAAATTTGACTAATTTTTATTATTTTTTAAAATAAATAATGTTTTTAAGACGAAAAAGTAAGATAAGTGACACTAGAGCATTCTACGACTTGCTTCAATACTAGCTAATCAATTTTAATCACACATTGTCGTGTTAATCATTTTAACATTAAATATGTATCTTATTAAGAATAGAGAATCTTTTCTTACACACGTTTGATTTGATGTGCAAGTGATACCCAACGTTTTGAAAAGGAAAGGTATTAATATGAGTTATTTGTAGTCATATTTCCAAACACGTATATGCTTTTTCTTCAAACAAAAATTTGAAATCCTTTACCCAGATACTTTCACTGCATCAGTCTTAAAAAATATGTATAGATGATGTAAATTATGAGACCACTCCCACTGCATCGGTCATAAGAAACATGTGTGAATGATGTAAATGAGGAGCTCAACGACCTCATAGGTTGAGTGGGATCTTACGCAGTTACCCACACAAGGATGTAAATGGATCAGCCCTAAGAAGTTGTGTAGAGGATGTAAATCAGGAACTCATCAGTCTTATAGGTTGGATGAACATTACCCACACAAGGTGTCCATCGACAAACCAGGCTTTCGGCTTAGCATCAGAAGAATACCCATACTGTGCGTGTCCCTAGAATCGAACTCTTAACCTCTTGGACCAAATCTCAAACCGAATATAAACTAGACTATGCCATCAGTTCATATCTTCTTTTTCTAAATATATGGTAAAAGACGATATGTATTTAGTAATCTACATCAAAGATGAATATCATTGTCTTTTTTAAAGTTATTACAAATACTAATTTTCCTTTTTCAAAAAAGGTTGAACCCTAACCAGTAAGCGTTCCTGCCACATCCAGTCCCAAAAGTAATGTAGGGATGTAAATCAGGTACCCAACGGCCCGTTAACAGGAGCTTGGTCATTTACACAGTAGTCTGCATAAGGAGCCCCCAGCACTGCAGACAAGCCTACAGGCCAAAGAAGCTCCCATACTATGCACTTGTTGGGAAGAGACTCTCTTAACTTTGGCAAAAATTGAACCTTTGACCTCCCTTTCGAGAACCACTGTCCGGAACCAGTTGAGCTATGTGATGGGACACTTTTTCAAGATACTACGTCACTCTTACATTGCCTTCCGGAAAAAAAATCTCATTGTTTTAATTAAATGAAAAATCTTACTACATTCTTAAAAACAGAAAAACAGCAATTTCCCTTTTCATTGTGGTAGTAATTCTTTCTAAATCTTCTATCCCATAAATCTTGATCTCAGACAACTCCGGATTAAAAGAATTTCTTGCTTTTTCTCTCCTTCTTCTTGCGCTTTAGGCAATCTACAAGAAACACTTCCTTTTTTTGGTATCTACATCCCATATTTATGTATAGTTATAGTATATGTTTCAGCATACTCCCTCGTGATTGTCGCTCCGATCGGCGGTGATAGTGGCTGGATTTATTTGCCGATTTCGATTTTCTAGTTTTTTCCAGAGATTTGATAACCTGTTGTTTCGGGTTTGTTTGTTCTTGGATGAATTTGAAAAATATAGGGTTTGGATGTGATCTTTGTTGTGTAAATGCTCCTGGGAGGGGATCTTTGGTTTTCGGTTAGGGTAGTAGTAGCTGGTTTCACAGTGTTGTTTTTTCCTCTGTTCGGACTTGTGGTCAGGCACAAGTGGCGGTGTTCGTCGTCCAGGAAAGAGGAGATCAAGCGGCTTCTGGTTTTGGCTTCTGAGGAGACCGCTAGAGCTGAGCTTCGGGCTAATCATGAATATGGATATGGTGAATTTAGCTATGGCCAGGCGGAGGTGGAACCAGAACAAGAGCAGGAGCAGGAGGTGAAGCAAGAAAAAGAGGTCCCGGCTGAGGATGAGGCATGTGTAACCGATGTTTCAAGTGATCATTGGCCAACAAAGAATCAGTGCGAGGCGTGTTTTAAACCAACCACCACTCGCTGTGCTCAGTGTAAGAGAGTCTATTACTGGTATGTTTAACTGGGCACTATTTTTTATTTTAGCTCTGGGCCATTGCCGAATTTTATTTTATTTTACTATATTTCGCTTTGAGGATGCGTTTTCATCTGAATGAGTTTTGAAGTTCTTGTTGCTTCAGCTTGTCCTGGGAATAGTTTGGTCTTCTTTTTCTTCTGCTAATTGCAATTAGTAAATTGACGATTTTGAAGTATGTTTTCAGCACAAGTTACGCGGAGTTTTGGATATTTAAGTGTGAAAGCAGAATGTATAATGATATCCTGGAGAAAAGGTGAATGTCTATTGAGAATGTGGAGAAATTTAAATGGAAACAAAGATACTTGTTTGGAGGGCATGCTTGTGTTGTTACCGGGCAATGATTGTGCAAGTAAATTCCTTTCTAGGAGTTTGCTTAAATTCTGTGCCCCACCCTCCGCGCACCGCGGCGCAGTTAATGTTAACTTTTTTTTTATGTAACAGCAGTAGGTTGGACCCCACTTCTGGTATTAATAGCTGGTGTCTCGTGATGTGTAGGTTTTAAAGGAGTTTTTCCATTATAATCAATTTTACATGGATATCATCTTAAGGTTGGTTTAATGGAGCGTTTAGTGTTTGTAAAGCGCAAGATGTAGATATTAAACACTTCTTACAGTGTAGTTCAATCCTTTCTCTTGGATTTAATTTGACCTCTTCCGATGTGGAGGGTAAGGGAAAGAAATTCAATATTTTATTTTCCTGTGCTAGGAAATTGAGTAATCTTTGGATTTTGTATCTATGGTCTATTTTATCTAGGATGTCTAGTGCATTTATCGTGTTATGTTCCTTTCGTTATTTGATTATAAGACATACCCATCTTGGATAAATATTGTGGAAGGACAGAGGGGAAAACACCTACAATTGATGTTGGCCGGGATTATAGGTATCAGGGATCAAGCTTGCTGATATGTGAAGGAAAAGATAAAGGACGTTGTTGATAAGACTCAAATGTATCTTATGGTGACTGTTGGTTCTCGTAAAAGTTAGAGGTAAGCTCTAAAGAACAGTTCTCAGGCCCAGTGATACTGTACGGGTGTAAAAATCAAGCTGTGAATTGTAAACAGGGGCAACAGAATAGAGTAGCATAAATGTGAATTATGCAAAGATAGACGTTTTGGGGAAAAAATTGGATAATGTAAAAAAGCGAATGTGTTAAATGCATTATAGGTGCTTTCCTTATTTTAATATGAGACATAACCATCTTGGGTAAATACTATCGAAGGACCGAGGAAAAAACACCTAGGACTTGTGTAGGCTTGGGTTATATGTGTCAAGGATCGACCTTGCTGATATGTGGAGGTAAAGATAAAAGACATTGATAAGACTCAATAACATCTTATGCAACTTTGGTTCTCATAAAAGTTAGAGGTTATCTCTAAAGGACGATTGTCAAACCTATGATGTTGTGCGGGTGTAAAACTATAGCTGTGAGTTGTGAAGAGGGCAACAGAGTAGAGTAGCGTAAATGTAAACTATGCCAAAATAGATATTCTAGCCAAAAAAGATATTCTAGCCAAAAAATTGGACAATGTAAAAAGTGAATTGTAAAATACCTGAGGGTAACGGTTAATATGATTGACCATTCACACTGTGCAGATATAGTAAGTAAATTCATGTAATAGGAAAGTCTAGAGGATGCTAAAGGAAGCATATTACAAGATATTGCATGTTTAGGTATGATAGGTAGTTACTTTTACTGACTGGGCATAGTGGAAATAAGGCTCTCAGTGCTATTGTTGTGCTATATGGCATAATCTTGTTTCTGTGATGGTTTAGTCACCAAATAATTTATGTACTTTAAGTGCGGTATTTGGATGCTAGTGTTAGAATATTTTTGCTGACGTTTGGATAATTTTTGCTGTTTTTTTTGTCATTCGAGCTTCATGTTTTCTTGAAGGTTGTTGGAGCACAATATGTGCTCTAAATGTGCTAAACAATCGTATGAAAAGTCATAATCTTGCTTTCGTTCCATGTCAATTGTCTAATAATTCTCTACCATTGAACTTATTACTATTATTTTCTTTAAATTGGACTTCTCCTTTTTTTTTTTAAAAAAAAAATAAATTCTTTAGACATTTTAAAAGGCTAATGAGCGCTTTGCTCAAGAGCAAAGAACCTCTCCAAGAAGGAGCTCCCCAAGTAAGAGCAGAAACCCAGGAGAACAAATAGAGTCTGATTACTATAACTCTGATGTTACAAAGAAAAAAAGAATTGGAGTACAAAAGGTTGGAATGCTGGCAGACAACACACGGGCTCCATCATTGCTTCTGTGGCTAAAAAAAACACGAGGTCAAAAAAGCCATATCAAGTTGTGACAGGTATTCCCTCTCAAAAGGGTAACAAGATGGAATTTCAAGCTCCTTCGGAAGATGAGGTGAGTGTGGATACACGACAAAAGAAGTTACAAGAAAAGCAAATTAACAGATATAACAGAAACATGAGGAGGGGAAAATGCACCAATCTTCCTTAATGATAAAGACAGCACGTTGGAACATTAGATGAATAAATTCCTCTGTAAAGCAAAAAGAAGTGTACAACAATGTCAGAGAGAAAAGCATCAGCTCGTGGAAGTTAAAGTTTGACCGAAGAACATTGAAAAATTCAGCAGACTGGTCTAAATTGGGATGCTACAAGCACAGTTTTCACAATTTGGATTGGTTGGGATCCTAACATTTTTGAAGACCATGTATTACATGTCGAAGAGCCGTGTATTACCTGTAAAATGAAAACTAATCTTCCAAAAATGGTAGAGTTTCTAGTTACTATGATATATGACTTCAATAAAAGAGGCAACAAGAAGGACATTGTGGCATGATTTAAGAGACTAGAATAATGTGTATGGTTGTCTCGCACGGATCATAATGGGAGATTTCAATATCATACTAAATGCTCACAGAAAATCAAGGATGAAAAAGGTAGACAAAAATGCTATTTCTAAGTTCATAGAATGGGTACTAAACATGGATATGTTCAACCTTCCATCAAGGGGTTTTGAATTCACATGGTTAAATAAACATGATGCAGATCAGGGAGTGCACACAAGAATTGATTATGTCTTTTGCAATGAAGAACGAGAAAGTATTTTTTCTCACTGTAGTTTGATTATGATGCGCCAGGCATCTCAGATCGTTCTTTAGGTGTGCTGTCAATACATACTGAAAGAAATTTTGGCCCAAAACCTCTTATATGTATAAAAGGTTGTATGAAGCATCCAAAGTTCAAGAATGTGATCTCTGAGAGTCAGACAATGCCAGAACAGAGTAACCCCTTGCCAGGCTAACAGAGTAACTAAAGAGGTTAAAAGATCCACTCAAGACCTTAGCAAAGAACACTA
This sequence comes from Eustoma russellianum, assembly GCA_036186865.1. Taxonomy (NCBI): domain Eukaryota; kingdom Viridiplantae; phylum Streptophyta; class Magnoliopsida; order Gentianales; family Gentianaceae; genus Eustoma; species Eustoma russellianum. The sequence continues at coordinate 8,073,215 of AP025046.1, forward strand.
ATGGAACATCACTAAAAAATGGTTTATGTTAAATTAGATCCGGAAGAAACTTAGAAGCGAGTAATAAAGGATTGCTATAATACCACTTTACAAGAGTATTAGAAGAATTTGTTACATGAATATACAAAGCTACTCTCTTTTAAGAAGACTTTCTTCAAAGAAAAGGTAAGAATCAAATGATGAAGGAGGGGATAGAAACACTCAGTTTTTTCATAGATCAGTCCTATCTCACAAGTCAAGGAACAAAATTCTCAGGCTGCAAATTGAACAAAACTAAACGATAGAGGACTATGAAGAAGTAAAGAAAATGGTCGTTGGGTTTTTTTGATATCATGTTCCCTGAGCCAAAAAATGATTTCTTTCCTTTTATGGATTGGAGTGAAAGAACTCTCATTGAGCAGCAAAGCAACAAGTTGGAGCTTCCAATCTTTGAAAAGAAATAAAGGAAGCCCTCTTCTCCATGAAGAAAGGTAGGGTCCCTGGTCTAGACGGGTTCACTATTGAATTCTTCCAAGACAATTGGGATTTGATCGGAGATGAGTTCGCTGATGCAGTCTACTTCTTCTTCAGCAATATTTCATTTACTATCCAATGAATAGCACTGTAATCTTATTGATTCCAAAAGTAGATGGTCCAATAAAGATGAAAGATTTCAGGCCTATTTCGTGTTGCAATTTCACATACAAGATCATCATGCAGAAATCTGAAATCTTTATCTCGGCTGCCACTCCTGTAAAGAAAAAGAAAATCTCAGATATTTTGGGCAATGACTTTGGGGATATTGTCCATAAGATATTTGAGTGTTCTCCTGATAGCTGAGAAGCTTACCTATGTAGATTTTTCTCCTTTGTGTATTAGATATTTGGAGGTCCATTTTGAAGCAAATAATGGGCCATGACAACCTATACATTTGGCAAGGCATCCTAGATTGGCTAACTGAGAGTATCATGACAAATTGAGTTTCAAAGTAAAAAAAAAAAAAAAAACTATATTTTGGCTATCTGCAACTATGTATGGGATTTGAAGAAAAAGTAATCAAAGATTCCATCAATGCTTGGTAAAGATTGTCAAAGCACCATCAAAGAGATTCTCCAAAATATTAGATTTTGTGCATCTTTCTGGAGAGGCATTAGAAGGAACAAGAAGAACTAGGCATCAGAAGGAATAATAAGAACTGGGATATGTCCATAAACCTTGGCCTACCAATGAAGATTTTTGACTGACAGGGCTTACAGAGGCTTCTTGTCTCTGCTTTGTATATTTTGGCTAATAGGGTATATTATATCTTTGCTAATATTTATTGGACCAGGTTTCTGACTTGACTTTCTGCTATAAGGCTTTTTTCCCCAGTAGTTTAGGTAGCATCAAACTAGATTTTACTAGCCCCCTATGTTATGTGTTTGAGGAAGGGCACCTTGCTAGCCACATCTATTGGCTAACTTCTATGTAAATTTTGCAAATCTATAAAATTATAATTCACAAAAAAAAAAGTTTGGCAACAGTACTTTGTCCAAATAATTGTTACTATTTCAATTCTATCTGTAAATCTCTTTGTTTGATTACTTATTTTCATGTAGAAGTATTTTTGTAGAAATATGGAGATGTTTGGAAGATTTTTTTTTGGGATGCGAGTTAAATTCTCCAGTGGCTGTACTTTCTGGAGCACCCTTGTTCTTATCATACAGTGTTCAAACTGATATGTCTCTGAGAAGATTGCCTTTTTGGTGTTTTGCGTGTGATCCATCTTTATTCATAAATTGATTGCTGGTAGTTCCATATTTTTAATTGTTCATTGTGAAAATATCCACTTCTTTAATATGCTTAGATGTTTGGTGATTGACATCGCATTTTTTTCTATCAGCTCTGGTAAATGCCAAATTATTCACTGGAGACAAGGTCACAAAGATGAATGTCGTCCATTTGGTGCTGATGATCAGAAGAATGATTTTGGAGAGTCTCTCCATCAAAATCCTTCAAATTCACCAGAGGATGGAAGCTATAGAAGAAGCATTAAAATTAGGAGCAGACATCCTGCCAAGCCTTATGAAACACATGCTAATGAATATACATTTTCAGACACCAAAGCTGTAAAATCGCTGGACAGAAATGATGATAATGAAGTGGTGCACCTTAAAGATAGAAGGGGACAAACTTCAATTTTGAAGTTTGTAGGTCAGACAGTTTCTGAGGAACACTCGGGAGTGACTTCAACGAATAGTAAATCAACAACCAATGTGTCTGCTAGTGATGTGAATAACTTATCTAAAAAGCATCAGCTTGCTAATAGCACTCTTGATAAATATGAAAATAATAGTGCTGAAGAGAACCATATCAAGACAGCCTTTTCAGAAGACTCCAGTCCATTGAGTTCAGTAGGCAGGGTTGCTACTTTTAAGCATAATGTTCTTAAAACCACCTCTCATCCTGTGAATTCTCAGCATAACTCATTCTCATCATTCTCCTCAAGTTCGAGTGTTGAGGAATGTAGTGAGTCTTCTTTCTCTGAGCCTTCAACTTCCTCTTCAGGGTTTTGGGAAGGAATGGATCATTTTATTGGTCCTAGAATTGATGGTCTGGATGATATTGCCCATTCTTGTTCTGATGAGACAGGCGATGTTGATGCTTTAGATTCTCATATATCCCCAATTTCTCATGTAAAGAAGTTGCTGTCAGATAATGTCCCTCCTGCTTTCTCAGGGATGGAGGAGTCAACTGACGGACTTGTGTCATCATTGGGAATGAATAAATATGTTACGAAGACTCAAAATTTATCATTTTCAGAAAGATCTGGTGTTGCTGATGTTGATGACGCGAGCAGAAAAAAAATGGAAGCCCTTAGGAAATCAAAGGAGCTTGGTAAGGATGCAAAGACAGACATTCCTCCTTCAGCAGTGCCTGATAAGTCAAAATGTGAGGTTGAGTCTGAATTCAGTAACGTCAAAGAGACAAAATCAGCTGAGGTTAAACCTCTGGTGTATAAAGCTTCTGGGTTGCACTTGTCTTCTGGCAATGGAAAGCAGACAATTGAAGGTGTGAAGTCTGCAAAAGCAGATAGCATTCATGTGGGTCCAGCGTGTAAGCCAGATCATCTTGGTCAGCAGAAAGGCAGCATGGGCGCTAAATCTTCACTATGGAAAGTAGTTGATCATCTCAAAGGTTCTAAATTGTCACGGTTGAATCCTATAGGAACTGCTACTGAGAGTGTTGGAAGATACAATGACAAGGTATCGTTTTCTTCTTCTTTAGGCGTGGAAATTTAACCGTGTAGAAAACATAGCACTCATGATATGTTTATATGCAGGGCCTTTTCCACTATGAATCATTTGTAAAGCTTTATAACTGGAACAAGATAGAATTAGTCCCTTGTGGACTCATGAACTGTGGGAACAGGTACTTTGTACTGAAGCTTTTGCAATATTTACTCGAAAGGATTCTATATATTTTGTGATCGTGGCAACAATTACATGTTTTCCTGCGTTTATGGATAAATTTAAGTTGTTTATTCTCTGTAAATGTTTTCATGTGTTCTGTTACAGAAAGTACTCCCCATTCCAGTTACCGTGGGATGTGATTGTAGTCTGGACAAGTGCATTACGACTGTTCCTGACCCTTGTGTGTATTGTCTCTAATTTGCTTGATGTTGTGAATTGGTTATTTTTGTATTTCTTGTATCTCGTTTATATACATTTGGTTGTCCTGAAAATGTAGCCTTTCTTTAGCATGTTCATAAAATTGTCTTTTTATAACCAAGTAGGCTTGTGTTTCGTTGATTGACTTGGTTTAAGCATGCCTGTCAAGGGTGACATAATTTGTTGGTTTCTCCTATCAGTTGTAGCTTAAGATCGTTGGGTTTGTAATTATATCTCATCGTTCAGTGCTTAATATTTTCATTTTCTGCAGTTGTTATGCAAATGTCGTCCTTCAGTGTTTGGCATTTACCCCACCTTTCACTGCTTACTTTGTACAACGGCTACACTCCCATACATGTATGCTTCTTTATCATAAGAACTCCTTTTGCCAGACTATTTAGGTTTTGGTTTAGAATACATACGGATTTGATTTTCTGGTATCAGGCAAAACGTGGGACTGGTGCTTCATGTGTGAATTTGAAGGTGTTGTTTTGAAGGCAAAGGAAGGACATTCTCCAATCTCACCAACTCGGATAATATCCCAGTTGCAAAAAATTGGAAGTCATCTTAGTAATGGAAGACAAGAAGATGCACACGAATTTCTCAGGTTATGTGGTTTCTGTGAAGCTGGAGTTATTATTGTTCTCTTTTTATTTTTGGTGCTATGTTGCTCAAGTTAGTGTAGTGTAGTGCACGTTAGTTAATTAGATTTTAAATCTCCAGATACACCATTGATGCAATGCAGTCTATTTGCCTAAAGGGAGCTGGGAGTGCTGCTAAGTCTTTCGAAGAAACAACTTTAGTAGCACTTACTTTTGGTGGTTACCTCCGATCAAAGGTATTTATGATTTTATAGGATCACAGCTCAATCTCTTCCCCCCACCACCACACCCCCGCTCCCTCCTTAATTCAAACAAAAAAGGAAAAAGAAAGAAAAGGAAAAACTGTAAAACCTGTCACTCATCAGTTGGAAATTTTATTTCATAATTGCAGATAGAATGTATGAAGTGTGGAGGGATATCTGAACGTCAGGAGAAAATAATGGACCTTACTGTTGAGATAGAGGGAGAGATTGGGACATTAGAAGAGGCATTACGACAGTTCACTCGTACTGAGACTTTAGATGGTGAAAACAAGTATCAATGTGGCAGGTTAGTAGGACTCTTGCTTACAAATCTTTTTGACTTGCAAGATGCTAGCTGACATTGCTTTTATTTATGTAATGTTTAAGACAACCTTGAATATACCCCCAATGTGGTTATTTGGTGACAGACTCTTAACTCATGTACCTCTGTTCTTGTCTCTGTAGCTGGCCTATACTTGTGACTCTGTAAATATATAATTAGATTCCACTGGTATGGTTTGTTAACATTTATTGAAGTAGAAGAATTTTCAGCTAGCTTGCTCTTGCCCTGAACTCGCTTGGCATGTTATAAATCATCCCGTCCATTGTACTTGTAACAAAGAAATATTATCTAAGATCTAGCATTATTATGAATGTTTCTTATGATGTTCCTTCTTGATTCTTCAATATTCTATAAGTTCACCCATACAAGTGGAAATTCATCTTAAGGGTGTGAAATCCTTCACTGTATATCTGTACCTGCTATCTTCACGTGATGAAGTATCTTTTATTGCGCTAGTTACTTTTAAGGAGTCATTCAATCACTGTTAATTTCTGTGAAAAATGTCTGGGCTCACATTGTGCTGTCTGTATCAGATGCAAATCATTTCAGAGAGCCAGGAAAAAACTAAGGTTGCTTGAGGCCCCTAATATTCTAACGATTGCACTGAAGAGATTTCAGGTATGTTTTATTAGTCTTCGATCAGTTCCATCCTTATTTTTGATCTCTTTTACTTATCAATCATTCTCCTTGTCTTTACAGTCCGGTAAATATGGAAAGCTGAACAAGACTATAAAATTCCCGGAGATCCTGAACATGGCACCTTACATGAGTGGTACAAGTGATAAATCACCTGTATACCGGCTATACGGTGTGGTTGTTCACTTGGATCTCATGAATGCCGCATTTTCTGGTCACTACATTTGTTACATTAAGAATTCTCAGAACAGGTGGTTCAAGATTGATGACAGTATGGTATGTTTTACCATATTTGTTCTCAACAATTTTTCCCGTCTTTTTCTTTTTGGTTCTTTTGTGTGTTTTAGCATACGGATCAATATTGTTGTGCCACGCTCCTCAAGTACCTTTGCTCAACATGCATCTTTGGGGTTTCTCTTACATTTCTTAGTTTCTGTCACGTTTAGTGGAATTCATCTCTTTTGGGGGTTGAAGCTGGCTCAACATTATGTTCATTGTTTGATCTTTTGGCTGCTGAGGGCGTTTGTCCCATTCATCAATCTTCCTTGAGCTTTGCTGTCAGTTTAGTGTAGTAACATGCACCTTATTCATTGTCTTGTAGTGCGAGAAGTCTTTAAATTTTCTTCCTTGAGCTTTGCTGTCAGTTTAGTGTAGTAACATGCACCTTATTCATTGTCTTGTAGTGCGAGAAGTCTTAAAAAAATTTAAAGTGAGGTAAATAAAGTGTGGGAAGATGTAGAGCTAAAAAATAGCGAGAAATTTACTTCGCTACGAGCACTTGCAAATAAAGAATCTTTCTTGTGAAAAGAAGTGCATGACAAAGTAAAAAACCAGGATAACTAGTTATAGGACACTTCAACTTTGTAAAAATCAAGAGAATTGGAAAAATTATACAATTGCTAAGAAAGAAACTAAATAGACTGTAAGTCAAATCAAAGGCGTTTGAAGATTTTTTTTATAAGCGATTGGACACGAAAAGAATGTGAAAGAGACGTGTTTAAAATTGCTAAAGCGAAAGGAAGACGCGATTTGACTCAAGTTGAATTTTTAAAGACGAAGATAGCAAAATTTTAGTAGAGAAACAGACAATAAAATATAGTTGGAAAAGATACTTTGAAAAACTTTTTAATGAATCAGTGGGAGATGAACTTGTATTGGACGAGTTACGTAACTCAGAAGAGGATAGAAACTTAACATATAGTAGTAGAGCTCGATTGCTAGAGGTAGAAGATGCTTTGAAAGGATGAAAATGGTAAAGCGAATGGACTTGACGATATTCCAATTGAAACCTGGAAATGCATAAGGGCAGAAGGTATTATGTGGCTCACAAATCTATTTAACAAGACTGAAGACCGATTATATGTTTGATCAGTGGAAAAAAAAACGCTTTATTACCTTTGTACAAAAACAAAGGAGATACACAAGGTTGTACAAATTATAGAGGAATATAAGTTAGTGAGCCACACGATGAAGCTCTGGGAGCGAGTGATTAAGAAAAGACTTCCTAAAGAGACTAGTGTATCAGAATATCAATTTGGATTTATATGGGGAAGGTCGACGGTGGGGGCTATTCATCTCTTGAGAAGATTAATAGAGAGATATCGAGCAAAACAAGATTTGCTTATGGTTTTCATTGATTTAGAATAGGCATATGATAAAGTCCCATGCGAGACACTGTGTAGAGTGCTTGAACCGCAAGATATTAGAGTGGCATGTATAGACTTTTTTTTTGGGTAAATAACATATATAGACTTTACTAAAGGCATGTATAAGAACGCGATGACAAGCGATTGTGCTCCAGGAGGATTAGGCCCATAGTGTCCTGCTATAGTGAGTTTACACCAAGGATCTGCTTTAGGTCTATACTTATTTGCTTTGGTTATATATGAGCTCACTTGACACACTCAAGACAGTTTCGTGGACCATGTTATTTGCAGATGACATTGCGTTGGTGAACGAGACTAATGAATGAGTCAATGATAAGTTGAAATGTTAGCGGGATAGACTAGAAGAAAATGGCTTCAAATTTAGTCGAAAGAAGATAGAGTATGTGAAATTTAATTTTAGCAACAAAAAAGATGACTTTGGAACCTTGTGTAACACTGGGAGATCAAGAGGTTCATCTAAGTGAGTTTTATTTAGTATCTACACTGCAGAAAGATGGAGGAATTGACAAGGATGTGAATCATAGGGTATATGTGGGGTGGTTAAAGTGGAGAAATGCGTCAGGTCTTCTTTGTGATAGAGCTTAGAGGTAAGTTTTACGTGACAATAGTAAGACCCGAATCGCTGCACGAGTCTAAACATTGTGCAGTCAATTATGAGAATGAACAATGTGAGTGGCAAAAATGAGAATGTTTAGATCGATGTGTGGGCATACAAGGAAGGATTACATAAGAAATGAACATATAAGGAGAAAAGTTAAGTGATTTTTATTGATGGAGATATGTGGGAGTCAAGGTTAAGATGGTATGGGCATGTGCAAAGGCGTCCTATAGATACACCTGTTAGGCGGTGCAAGACAATGAATGAGGTATATATTAAACGTGAGAGGAGGAGACCAAAGAAGACATATGGAGAGACACTAAGGAAGCATATGGCTTATGTGACAATTGGAGAGCATATGGTCAGTAATAGAGCACAATAGAGACTGTTGATTCATGTAGACGATGTCATGTAGATGGTATGAGATGTAAGTGATTAATTTAGGTACTTGGATCGGAATCACAGTTGACATGACACGATATTTTGAAAGAGACGTGTTTTAAATGTGCATATTATATGTTAAGTATTAAGAGACATACAAGGCACTCAAAAAAATAATAAATAAAATGCAAGAGAAATGAGTAATGTACATAGCTGACCCCACATAGTGGGAAAAGGTTTGTTGTTCTCACATGCGACACAAAAAAGGGTAAAAGAATGAAATTGTCTGCTGTGTGAAAGTATTTGCATGGGAGATTGTTAAGTAGGATATTTTAGTCACAGTATGGCCATATTGATAACTCTTATAACTACTGCGTTTACTGTCTGTCACCAATAGACAATAAATACTATGGTACTGAAATGAGAGTTATGGTGCTACCATTTATCATTCAGAACTCATGAACCCGACAATTTGGGGTGAATTTGCATTCTCCGGATTTTGACTTGCTTTTACCATGCTTAGGTACAAGCCGTTGATCTTGAAAGGGTTTTGACAGAGGGAGCATATATGCTGCTCTATGCTAGGTATGAGATTCTCTTTTGCTTTTATCATTGTAGAATTGGCATGGTCTCTTTTGCTATGTTGCTGAGTTATCTATGTTCTCTTTAGGTGTTCACCACGAGCGCCAAGATCATTGAGGAGCTCAATTAATCCACGTGAATCAAGAAAAGCAAAGGATACCGAGTATAAATCAAGATACCCCTCCTGGGACCAATGGGATGTGCCAGGCGGTTCGAGCTGCAGTGTCAATTCTCGCTTGAACTGTCCTAGTGTTCAGCCAGTTCAAACAACTCTGGAATATGATTCCTCAAGTGACAATTCCTCTTCTTTTTTCTCTGAGGTGAAATCTTGCAGCACAGACAGCAGCACTAGGGATTCAATGGGCACAGACCACTTCGATCAGATGTTTGGAGATATAGGGGCTTATTGGAATAGCCCTTGGAGGAATTCTTTAGATTCCGAGACATTGTCTTCTGCATCCTCACTGTCACCAGCGTACTCGAGGCATTCATCTCATGTTGACTTAGACCATTATGCTGCTAGATATTCTGAATCCAGTATGCCCTGTACTGATGCTGCTGAATCAGCCGTTTTTGGCAAGCCAAGGCATCAGGAAAGTCGTCAGTTGGAAGCTGCAGAAGGTACGGGAGGCGTCTCCCTTTTGTGTCCTGACTCAAGTAAACATTGTAGAAATTTAGGTAGTAATAGCAGTTGTAGGGAATCCAGATCTGGTAAATTAGGATGGGTTAACCCTTCAGACAACTATAAATCTAGTGTACCTCTGCGGCGATCAACACGGGAAAGGCCGTATTGAACGTCTTTGTGTTGAGATTTTGTAACTGAGCTGTAAGTGTTTGGGCTGGGGTTGGTGTTAGGGAGAGGCTGTATATTTAATGTATCCTTGATGTTGGCTGCATTTAGAAAGAGCCATCATGTTGTCACTTCTTTTCCCTTTGACGTTAATATAGCAGTATGTTTTATCACTAAGAACCATCTCAATTGAGTATTCAACATAGTGGTTTGGAATGGCAATTTGGTTGGTCTTTTGCATCTTTGTAGTATAAAAATAATTTAACCATCAGTGGCCTAGTAACTTGCTCTTAGTTGTGCCACAGCTTAATGGTCTTGAAGTTTCCTGTGCAATATGGGGATGATAGTCATTGCAAGTAAAAAATGATGTAGGATTTGTAGGAAGATTCTATCAGAACATCTGTTTAATGGAACCAAAATGGGTTAGATGTATTAGATTAGGCAAACTTGTCGCCCTCTTGTTAATTCCGGAGGCTGGTTCATTTTCATGTGGTCACTTTCATGTTAAAAGAGGGTATGGGATGTTGAGTTGAGTTAGAATCAGAAAACATTCTTCTCAAATTACGAAAAGCGACAAGGTTTTTTTAATATTTTCATATATACAAAACTCCAAACATGGTAAAACTCACAAATAACTTGAACGACAAAGAGTTTTTTTCAAAGTAACAATTTGAGGGCTTGTAACGTTGTTGATTTATGTATGTTCACAGCAACGCGCTCTATTTAGTCTATTTTTGGTCTAAGATGACGATTCGACTTGGCCATCTAGACACACTTGAAGATGCAATATCACCGCCAATTTGAGCGGATTTCATGGCAATTTTTTTTTTCTTCATTTATGCTTCCACCTTTCAAGTGGTCCAGAATAGACCACCCAACTCTGATCAAAATCATGACCTCTTTTGCAAGTTGCCGCATGCATTTTCTTCCTTTCTAGTTCTAACATCACCTTTCCGAATAAAAAATCCCAACCTCAAGTGTCCATTCACTGTAAATAACCTAAACCCCAACAATATGTTTAAATGAAGAGTTTTTTTCTATAGCTTTTTTTTTTTTTTTTCAATAGAACCACAGAACACCTAAATTTGGATCAGTGTTTTGAACTCTTACCTTACATTATGTTAAACGTGGATGTTTTTTAACATTCGAAACTTCCTCTGTTAAGCTATGTCATGAGGGATGAGATTTAGTGTCTCACTTTCCCCTCATTCCACTCGTCACCACGCGACACGTGGCAACAGGAATGGATGGTGAGACTAGATGTGGATGACCCTCATCTAGCCTTACCACCCACACCTGCTGTCACGTGTCGCGTGGTTACGAGTGAGGTGAGAAGAAAGTGGTAAAAGAATCATAACCCTGTCATGCGGACACAACCGCCTTCCTAATGGATCCTACTCCACGAAGACTATTCGAATTAGCAGAACATATTTTTATTCATTTTTCGAACAGACATTGAAGCAAATGTTAAGGAAACCTTGAGTTTACCGTTTCGAGACGTAGAAACAGCTTCTTACACAAAGTGTAAGGTAATGCTACGTACACCAAATTGTAAAGCGATCCGATTTCTACCATATTTTATGCAAACACGGAAACCTAATGCACTTTTTTATTTTTTTTAATCATTTGACTTATTCAAAATGTTAAATATTTCCGATGATGATGCAGTATATTCCTTCAATTCTTCTTACTTTTTTCCTTTATCCGCGTACGTTGTTCTTCCGAAAGATCTCTTCGTTTCCTTTTTGTGGTGTCGCCACCGCCCGGGGGGGGGGGGGGGGGTTGCTTCATGTATCCTTTGGATGGGTTGGTGGTAAATTAAGCGGAAAAAAGAGACAGCCGCAATAGCAAAGTTCCATCTCCATTGAAGGAGGAGCTGCTGTCGACCAAGAACACTACATACATAATTTCTTGAAGATTCATGCTTCTTCTTTCTTTCTTTTACTATTTATCTTCGGCCTTGACTTTTCGGGTACGCATATTTCTATGAATTTCGAAGAATTGGTTTTGCTTTGCGAAACAACTTTCGGCTACTTGTTCTCTGGACTTGGAGCAAACCAATGTATCAAGTGCGAGCCAGAGCGACATACATATGTATGCATATATGTTTATATACATATATGAATATGAAGTTGAATTGTGTGACGGTTTAGATCTGAGGAGGCCAACGTTGAGTCAAAATATGAGACTTCTAATTACGCGCCGACACGTGTACAAACTAGTCTTTTCAAAATAAAAAAAATTTTAACCGCTCACCAGTTTATACATGTGACAACGTGTGATTAGAGACCTCATATTTTGCCTCACCGTTGGCCTCCTCAGATCTAAACCCATTGTGTGAATATCAATTCTCTCACACGTGATACAGAAGATTAAGGTTAGCGAGATTTAGGCAGGATATATGAGCAGGTTAGAGTATATAACGAGGCGTAGATACTCGCTCAATGTTAGGTTGACTTTGCATTTTTTGTGTTAGTCTTTGTCTTGCATTATTTGTCGTGCATTATATGTTTATACATGTACATATAGAATCGGGGTTCTTTCAGGAAACAAACTCTCTATCTTTTGGGATAGAGGTATTGTTTGTCTGTCTCTCATCATTTTCAGACCCTAACGTAACGATAACGTTTGCTGTTGTTAATATATACTGGGTGTGTGTTGTTGCTGTTAAAGAGGCAAAGGTTTGAGATTAAGATGTAGTCCTTACGTGTTTAAAGAGTTTTCAATCATAAAATAAAATAAAATAGAATAATGGATTGGCTATATTTCAAACATTTCCCCTTTCTGCAGCAATGGAAATTGAAGCCTTTGCACGCTACTCTGTCTGCTAAAAGTATAATATCTTTAACATGTGAGAATGCATTTATCAATTTTCATATCTTTAATATAGTGTCCAACTACCTTTTTTTTTTTTTTTGGAAAGACTACCTTTTAATTTCTAATGATGAAGGTATTGCTCCGATGTATAATTCAGGTTCTTCGTTGGACGCGTGGATGCAATATTGCTGTCTGGGTCAGTAATCACGAAGCTATTATATCCGGTCTAATTGAGTTAGATGATTGCTAGCCATGTGTGCAACATACATATTACCGCGATTCTTTGATAAAACTCTGTCAACCTAAAGAACCATTGAGTTCTTAATTTGTATCCTCCACGAAACTCTTAGGACTAGTACGGTGAGGGCACATAAGACTAAAAATATTGACATTTTGCTCCATAAAAAACACAATTATGCTTTTCAGGCGGATATAGTGGGAATAAAAACCAAGCTAAGTGTGAAGAATTGTATATTTGATTCAATGGATAATCAGCTTTACATTGTATACGTATATATAGACGTCTTACTAACCAACTACTCCTATAATAAAGAGATAGAGTATATCCACAAATCTATCTACAAACAAGTCTATCTACAACCAAAGTATCCAAACCAAACTATCGTAGCAAATATAACAAATATCATCTATCCTAATATTCCCCCTCAAGTTGGCGCATGAATGTTGAGAATGCCCAACTTGTTCAAAAATTGGCGAAACTTGTCAGGTCCAAGAGCTTTAGTGAAGCCATCAGCCAATTGGAGGGCGCTTGGAACCTTGCAAGGACGAATGAGCCCCTTAAGATAATGTTGACGAACAAAATGACAATCGATCTCAATGTGCTTGGTGCGCTCATAGAATACAGGATTGGTCACAATATGTAAAGCTGCTTGATTGTCAAAATGAAGACTAACGGGTTCGTGAACCGAAACGCCGAGATCACATAAAAGTTGACGCAGCCAGACAATCTCACTAGCAGCATAGGCCATGGCGCGATACTCAGCTTCAGCCGAAGAACGAGAAACAACAGGCTGTTTCTTGGAACGCCAAGATATTAACGCAGAACCAAGGAAAACCATGTATCCAGTGGTAGAACGCCGCGTAAGAGAACACCCTGCTCAGTCAGCATCACAATAGGGTTGAAGACATAAAGATGACGCATCAGGAAAGAAAAGAATATCGTAGCAAATATAACAAATATCATCTATCCTAATAAAGTGCTCAATCTGCTTGACAGATTACTTCAGCAATTTATTGGGCTAACTTACCAGGTGGTGAAGAGGTTAGATCAGATGTTAGAATAGCAATGCGTCCTAGCTGCAGTTTCCTTCCATCTCTGACTGGGCGAAGAAGAAAACTGTCAGTAATCAACAATACATGTAATTCTCTACAGCCAGATTATTAGGGTTGAAACCAACTAGTAAGATTCTCTGTCATACCCAGTCTCAAAGATAATGTTTTGACTCGTTGGAGAAATTCCGAATATGATGTGCTATGTTGAAGACTCATCATTTTGATTGAATTCATATACACCCAACTCCATTGCTTAATGACAAAGCTTTACCTCTGAAATACAACAATATTTGAATATTTGGAGATATCATTTTATCTGATTGGATATGTTGCAAAAATATTTTTTTATAATAATATGAGGTGTTTTAGATTTGAGAAATTGAGATGTTTTTCTTGAAAAAGCAGACCTGCACAAAACAGCCTTGACATAATTGTCTGACACAAGACGGTTCTGTCGAAACTGTCTTACGCAATGCGGTTTTGATGAAATTGTCTTGTGGCAGAAATCAGAATGACATAAGACGATTTTGTCAAAATTGTATTACTGGTACCTGATTTTAACAAAACCGTTAGGTTCATATTTGAATTTTCTTCCATATGTACGATAAAAATAGATTTTTTTTATTTAAACTATTATCCTCATCTGCATTTACTTTTCTCAACTTCTCTTTATCTCTGATCTTGTTCTCGATTTCGGGATATTGCTGTGACTTGACATCAACGGCATCATCAAAAGAGAGAAAAGGGAAACAGACAAGACAAAGTACAAAAGAGGTGATCGGTTTCAGAATTGGTAAAAATAAAGTAGGGGGTTCTGGAAGCTATCAAGTTTTTATCCACCCTCATGATAATGGGATAGGATCTCATCTGCATCTAGCCTTTTCACCATCTCTGCTGCCACGTGTTGAACGGTAAGCAGTGAGGTACGAGAAAAATGGGGGGGGGGAGGGGGTGGATTGGATTGTGCTGAATGCACAGAAAAGAAACTGGGCAACTCATAACGCCCCTTCACGTTCTTGCTTCACACTACTTCCCCTAAACCAAGACGAAGGTTAGGATTGACAAATCAATGACACCAACTGCCCAAATGTCATATGCCCCCCTCCCCACCTGCCCACTTGCATTTCAGACGAAACTTAATGCTTCAAGGAAAGAGTTCGAGGCATCCGGGAGATAGCTGTATGAAAGAGTACTGGTATAAGCTATAGAAAAGTATTAGTATTTGCTATGGCAGTAACTGCAGCACCAGTTAAAATAAACGATCCACAATATTCGAATTCAGACTCATGTCAACTTCAGAAAGAGTTTGATGTGACGCATGGCATAGTCCTATTAGTATTTGTATTGGAGATCGTCAACAAGAGGTCATGAGTTCGAATTCAGGGACGCGCACAGTGTGGGTGTTTCTCTGATGCCAGGCCAAAGGTCTGGTTTGTGGGGGACACCTTGTGTGGATAACTGTGTAAGATCTCACCCAATCTAGAAGGCCGTTGGACTCCTCATTTACATCCTCCATGCAGCTCCTTGGAGCTGGAGCAATGAGTATCCTTTGGGTTGGGGTTCAACCTTTTGTCAACAAGAAAGAGTTTGATGTTCGGCTGAGTTCTTGATTTGTATCATACACAATGTTATTTGGGGGGGTTAGACATGTAGGGGTGGAATGACCTTTTGCACGAAGAGAAAGAGTTTGATGTCTTTGTTGTAGACTTTATTATTTTAACTACAATTTTTTTATTATATATTCGCTAACATAAATTTTTGACTCATTTTTTTAGAAAAAAAAAAGTAACGTTCTTTTACACTTAAAAGAGGACATTCATCATCACCATTAATCAATCCCAGTATATTCTAACAATAGCAAAAGCTATCGCTAGGGTCTGGATAGGGTAAGCCGCAGACAAACAATACCTCAATCCATTGGGATAGAAAGTTTGTTTTCAGTAAGACTCCCGATTTTATATGCACCTGCATAAATGCCACAATAATAGAGATATGATGTATTAGTGTGTTAGTGAGAGAATTCAGAAAATACAAAAAGAAGGCTGCCGATATTAAAATACTCATAAACGTGCATGTGTACATATAATATAAAACAACGACAAAAACATTTGCAAGAATTAAAAGATATATACTATATGAAGCATATCTACTTAGAATACTTGCAACAAACACACACAAATATATATATATATATATATATATATATATATATATATATATATATATATATATATATATATATATGATCGAATAAAAAGTCAAAAGAGCGAATGATAAAAATGACAACGTTGTATATTTATAATAAAAAAAAGTAATCATTAGCCAAGTCAACAATCATCGTCATAGTCACCAAACGACAGAAACTTTTATCCACTAGGTTTCACCCGTCTTAAGTTGTTTATTCTTATTAAACTAATAATCAATTAAAAGATCAGTCAAATATGTGACAGGTCATCTAAATAAGTCATTTGAAACAATAACTCAAATGTAAAACCGGTTATCAATATAATAACTTTTTGCTACTAATCTGTACCGTTATTTTACTTAATTTTATACAATTGAGAGGCTCGAACATGAATAATAAGAAAAAGTCACTCATCCTCTTAACCTGAAATCTTTGTACATAAATGCATAGTGACATTAGTTTATAATCTTAAAAAATTATTCTAATTTGACTTGATTATAACCATCAAACTTTGTAAGTTATTATTTTTATTTTATCATCAATTAGTTATTTGACATAAAATAAAGAGCAATTACGTAAGTGCCAATATAAAGAGTACTTACTAACTATTTCTAAATTTGGACAATTATTTTGAGACAAAATAAACAGAAAGGAGAACAATATTTTTAATACAGAAAGAGTACATGAATTTGCCCAATAATTATTTTATTTATGTAATTTGTAAAAGAAGTTTGTTTACAAACATTAGAAAATAGAAACAAAAGTTGAACATGATAGATCTTCTATTGTACCTACTATCTTTTCCATCTCATTAAGTGATAATATGAACTATATAAAATTTACCGAATCTAGAAAAACTATAAGATAGGATAGAAAATGAAATAAATTATATAAAAATAATGTTTTTGACTAATGATACTTTATTAAAGAAAGATATCATCACATGCACAATAACTAATGCAGAAACATGAAAAGTACATGTCCATAAACCATGTTACTGCCTAAAGAAAAGAAGCTGGACAAATAAACATAACTAAGGTAACTAATAAGAGTTTTGGATCCCCACAATCTCCGCACACACTTTCCCACCATACGACATATGACCAGCAGAAGAGGATGGTGAGGCTAGATGCATGTGACCTTTATTGAGCCTCACCACTCTCTCTCTACTGCCACGTGTCGTGCAGTGAAGGAGTGGGTGGAGGGATTGTGATGAGATGATCCAATACCAACTAATAATGCAACTAAAAAAATTAATAGCCGAGAAAATTCACAGTCAGAGATAAGCGATAGGACTGAAAAGCATAATTGCAGAGTCAAAATCAATAAGGCGGTTGATGTTGCGGCGGCTGTCTAGCTGTAGGTGCCCATATCACATCACTACCCATGTTATACAAACCACCGACCCCACCGCACGCCGCCTCCGCCGCCGCCGCCACACACTCTCCGCCTGAAACCGGCGGTTGTTGATGACTAACCTCATTTCCACCGCTCCCAGGTGACGCAGAATTCCTCTGATCATCTTCCAAGGGTAATCTATGAAACATAGGGTTATTAAATGTGGCTGCAATTAAGAAAACCGTCCCAGCTGAATATAAGGGCCCCACTACCGACCCGCCGACCACCTGCCCTTGCGGTCCGGCTAAAGAAATGGTGAATCCGTTTGATATACTTCCATCGCTGCTCATAACACCCAGATTTCCCGCCAAAATCGTTGCAGAAAGTGAGAGAATGTCAAATCTGCCGTGAAAAGTGACGCTTGCACCGGGAGTTGTGGATGGCTGCCGGAGAGTTACGTTCGTGACGGTGCCCGAGCCGCTGAGGACGCTTAACCCTATATTTCTTTCCCGGCAAAAGCTCACGACGGTCTCCACGACGTCGATGCCGCCGGAGAGTTCGAGGACGTAAGGGCTCATGGACGGGTCGGCTTCTCTAGTAATGATGACCGGTGGCTTCGGCTTGTTTTTGGAGCCGGGAGGACGTCCACGAGGGCGGCGGACGACTTCTATTGTGGCGCCGTCGTTGCCCGAGGAGGCTCCTGACAGCGCCGGCGGTGGAAGTAAGTGAACAGTTTGGGCAGGTATGTCTAATTTCGCGGCGCCGGAGCTGTCGGATTCTTCGGAGGCTTGGCATTGATTGGCGGCTGCGGTGGTGGTGGGAATCTGGAAGGAGGGAGGAGGATGGAGCGTGGGGGGTGGTAGAGGGCGGTTTTGGAATTTCCGAGCTTGCTGGAGCTGAGGAAACATGCTGGAGTGATGATCCTTTTCCTCTTTTACATACTCGCCTTTCATTCTCGTTTTCAGCTATCCATACACGTTAATATATCATCAAAGATGATTGTATTTTTATGTGAATAAAATAAGGAGAAGAATATAATAGAATAGATGGATATGGAAACAGATAAGGAAAGAGATGGCGATGGGAAGAGATATAGTGGGGACTCAGACTTTTCCTAGTTATAAAAGGACATAATCTTTGATCAGGGAGCCCACCTATACTAGAGGCCCCTTAGTCAGGTGAGATGTAAATCGAGGGATGTGCTCCACCGGCAGTCCTGCAAAGGGAGAGGACACACGAGACTCAGCCAGCCCATAGGCAACCCTTGTAATATTTCAACAAAGATTGTCTCCACACGGACTCGAACTCGGGATGTCGGGGTTCTAACCTCAATCACCTTTGCCACTTACCACTGGACTATGTCCTGGGGGCATAAAAGGACATAATCTGACTTGGTAGGTTAATAACTTCCAAAGTTTTAAAGAGTTTTGAAGAAGATATGAATTAAAAATTCAGTGGTGATTGTTAACAGTTTCACCAGACATCTCATATAATATATTTATTACAAACTATGTCAGCGATTTTTTAATCCAATTGAGTCTATTACTATGTCCTAAGCCAGTATTAGTCTATATAGCAGAATTGTACTGCTGCGCGTGTTCTTTGGTTCAAACTTGTGAACTTTCTAATTAAAATGTTTCAATCCGAATATCAACTGAGCTATGTCCTGAAGACGTCATACTTCTTTATTAAGAGGTGTGGGGTTCCGAGTGGGTTGAGGGCGCTGGAGATATGAGTTAGGAGATGTGGATTTGGATTTGCAATTTCTAAAGGGATATATAAAATTTAGAGAAATGTCATAAAATATTGTAATTTTAATAATAAAAAACTCTGAAATATGTTACAATTTGGGGGGAAACTCTCTAAATAGTTAGGACGTATTTACTAGTGCCGTCTTAGAAGTCTTTGAACGCACTTGACAGTGTCGTCCAGGAAGCCACACTTGGATGGCACCAGCAAATGCGTCTAAGCGTTAAGCCATTTTCGAGCTAGAAAAGGCTGTTTTTGAAGGATACAAAACCATCCAGGCCTAGACAGCCTTGACAAACGTGTCCATGTGCTAGGACGACACTACCAGACACGCCTAGATGATGTTGCCACCTCTGTCCCAGAGCCAGGATGCCAAAAATATAAATATATACATTAATATAATCTTCTGGACAACAACTAATCTGAATTTAAAATTGACATTCAGAATTTCGCATTTGACAAGAAAATCTAAGTTCATTTGTTTAGGAAGGAGTCTAATCCTATAATCTTAAAAGTTTCTGATAGACAACGTTAGATGAATTTACTAGGTGCATATTGATGCCCATCAGAAAAGACCGCATAAAGATGGACTTCAATTCGTGTATAGATGGTCACGTTAAGGTATGAGCAAACGTGAAGGATTTGATTGGAATGCCCGTGACAACATATGATGATGAAAATCTGAGACAACATAAAATATTCAATATGATACATGTTTTAAACCAACTAATTTGGGTAAAAATTATTTATTTCACATGATAAAAAATAAAAAGTGAAATAAAACTTTATCGAAAAATTTTCAGTGTGAAATGAGAAAAATATGGGAGAACAAACAAATACTTAAATTTTGATTTAGCTCATGAAACACGCCAACCCACAATACTATGTGTTAGTCATTTCTACCTAAAAGACTGAATCCCGACCTCCAACCATGTCCAATCTTTATAATTTTAAAAATGCCATAAATCATCTATTCTAAACGTCTAATCTTTATAATTTTGTAGATGACATAAATCGACAAAAGAATATTAACTTACAGTTATTTAGAACCCGTCTAACACCAAAAAATTCATAATAAATTTAAATTTGAAACAAGAACCTTGATCTGAACCTGCATTACAAAGTAGTTTGCATTAAATATGTTGATTGTTTTACAATCTATGTCATTACTCACTTGCATGAAACAACCTGTGTGTGTTTTTAACGCATGAGTATGTTTATGTATATCTGATCCGTTATACTTCGTCATAGACCGGGATCTTTAAAACAATGGAATAATGTTATTGTTGATGTCATTGTCTTCGTCATCGTCATCGTCATCGTCATCGTCGTCGGTACTCGCTTGATAAGTGTGGGGGTAAGGGGGCGGGGATAGAGGGAGAAGAGCCGGCTGGGGGGTTGGGCGGCATTGCGTAATGAAGTTTGGAGCTCAGGGGAAAAGAGTCGGTGGAGAGACGCTGAATGTTCCGAGATTTGTTTAGCTAAAGAACGCGGCCACCGCCTTAATTTTATGGGGATCCAAAGAGTGTGAATGTATGATAACAATCTTTCTAGTCAGGTGGCTGCTAGTGAGACGATTGTGTCACCAAGGAACAAATTAGTATGTAGACCATATAAATTACTTGGCCTTGGCATCACTAAACATAATAATAATAATAATAATAATAATAATAATAATAATAATAATAATAATAATAATAATAATAATAGTTGAAGCTTTTATTTTTTTTATAAATATTTTTTAACTTACATTGACTTTTAGATGATTCATGACTTTGGAATATGATGTAAGTAAAATGATTCGTTAAATTGTTACGGTTCTTATATTATGAACTAGCAGTTGATCGATACAGCTTGACACAATTTTCATTATGGGTCATCATAAAACGACCTCTTTGTGTTTATAACATATAGATATGGTTGCGTACATCTGACTCTCTATATAATCAATGTTATCTAAATATAAATAATGTTATTAATGGGCTTGTGTAAGGTAAATAAGAGGTCATGTTAAAATAGTTCAAATCTTCTCACTACAAAGGAAAAGATGAGAAAATCACTTGTTAATACGTGACAACAGAGAAATTGACGAGAATGGATGAAAGATTACTAGCAAAAAAAAGATATAAAAACAGATGAAAAACATATGTCGAACGATGAAAGAAATAACGGAAGAAGTTCAATGTTAGAACATAGCGAATTCGGATCGCCTGACCCCGTAACAAAAGATCTGCTGCCACGTGGCAGCAGGGGGATAGTGAGGCTGGATACGGGTGACACTCATCCAGTCTCACCACCTCCTACTGTCACGTGTCGGGCGGTCGCATGGGGGGTGAGGTGTTTGGCGGTCAGGGGATCCGGACTGAAAGCATAGATAGAGCTTTAAAGGCACCTCTTCCACCTTTAAACCGACTCCCTCTTTATTATGGGTGTTGGACAATGTGGGCTGCTTCCGTGGAACTTAGCCTATGCAGATTGTGTTGTCATGTAACCGAGTATCATCCAAGTCACATACATCATATAGTTACGTCTAGATTAAGTGACTAGATTTATAATCATTTGAACTCTACATGTAAACTGATTTTTTAATGCGTACTATAGTACATCAAGCTACATGTTGGAGATTGCATGATATATAATGCGTGTACTAAAACACGATTGAACAAGTATGAAGATACATGGTATATAGGTGATGTCATGACATGATGAAGATACATGATATATGTCTATAGTATAGTACATTTCATTATATGACTGAGATACATGGCATATACTATATACATTAAAACATGGATTAACCGTTATGGAGATATATGATATAATAAATGCCACCAAATGAATGACGTATATAGTATACAATAAATACATGAATATATGAATGAACCATTATGAAGATACATGGTATAGTGATTATCACCATATGAAGGCGACATATGGTATACGATACATACATGAATACACGAATGAGTTATTATGCTAATTACATGGAATAAATTCCGCGAAGGTAAGTTGGAACGAAATAGTAATATAAAGTAATAAAAACATTACACTTACAAAGTTTTGAATACAAAATTATTTAGTCTTTGGGCTTTAATTGTGACCACTTGATCTATGTCTAATTAGCCTATGAAAGTTGATTTTATTACAAGAAGAAAAAGCCTCTTCTTGATCTAAGTAGGAATTCAAGTTTTGTTATTGTATTCTTCTGTGTATATATCACCTTCCTATGTCACCTGTATCATGTGTTATTCGTGCTATCTTACGCTAGCCCGTACGTTAATTTTCTTGTTCTTTTCTACAAGTAAATGCCAAAACAAGTGATTTAATTTATATCGTAGGCTCACTTCCTTTGACTAGATGGAAATTCTGCACTTCTCTGCCCCTTTCCTTTGTTCTTTCGGCATAATTTGTCGTCATATTCTTAAGTGAAGTTGTATTTATACAGTTTATTCCTTCGATAAAATCTACAACAACAACAGATACTTTAGGAGTATTAACGAACCGAGTCGAACCGAATACTAGGTTTTCGAATTCAGATTCGTTTAGCTAAATGAACTGTTTGGCTCAGTTCGTTTAGCTAAACGACTTTAAAATTGGTTCGAGTTCGACTCAATAACACTATAATTGTTTAAACGAGCCAAACAATTCACAAATAGTTCGGTTCGTTTTAGTAAACGAACCCAAACATATGTTCGGATTCAGCTTGTTTACATACAATTACCGAACGCGAACCAAACTCGAACAGTTCGTAAACTATTCGATTTGTTGAACAGCCCTACATATACCCAATATATTCCAACGACAGCAAAAGCTATTGCTAGGATATAGGAAGAATGAGAGACATGCAAACAATATATACATCCTAAATGATAGAGAATTTGATTCCAGTGAGACCTCATCTGTATATGTATCTGTATAAATGACACATTAAAAGGGATATGATGTGCTAGTATGTTAGTGAATGAATTTAATATATACAAATAAAAATTTTTCGATATTAAAATAGTCGTAACTGTGTATATGCACAGATAATAACATGCGCAATTCAATTCAGATTTGCAATCCCTTCTCTAATCTTTAGCTCCCAACTAACTATGTGACGTGTGAGTTACGTCCATTGAGATATTCGTTTCATCTTGTAAAGGAAGAAAGGTTTTCTATAATCAAATATTCCAGATTTGTTATAAGTTTTCTAAAGGGTAAAGTATATCTGATTGTCTATGTTAAAGGTGTTGAACATAGTCATGTTCATTATATCCTAAATATGCCCTTCACATTTACATTTCTTTAAATGAAAAACAACAACAATCATAACGAGTTTATGTTTAAATGAGAAACAAGAGAATAATCATAACGAGTTTATGTTTATTTTAATTCAAATACTGTTATATTTCATGAGTTGTTAAATTGGTCATATTTTGAATTTTCTCATTTCAGAAGGCTAATGACTAATCTACTTAACAAACGAAAAAAGCGATGACTCTACTCCAATATTATTATTATTATTCACAACAAAATTAGTGTGCTGAGTGATCTTTCTCCAAAACACAACAGAAAAAGATGCTCCAACCAATTTCTTGAGTTATTTTTTTTAAAGATATTCCAAGATTATATTATTACACATACATGTGATGTCCTTACAGAAAAAGATGCTGTAACCAATTTTTTGTGTTATTTTTTAGTCATTTCAATAAAAGCAAGCCATATTATTCAGTTATCCTAAAATTGATGTATGTGGCATGGACATAATGAATGGGTCAGAAGATAAAACACCTAATGGTCTGAGTTTATTAATTTATCCTGTCCTTACAACACCATATAATTTAGTAAAATAACATTTTCCATGTACCGAAAATCAATAAATTAAGCGGGCTGGACCCAAGAAAATTAAGCGGGCTTCAAAACCAAACCATAGCATGGGTACATACTATCCAGCCCAATCAAGGCTTAAACTAACACCCCTAAAACTCGAGGAATTAGAGCCCAAAACTGTACTACAGCCCGTAAAAGAATTGTCCACTACTTTTTTCAAGGCCCTCTTCAGTGGCCCAAAGTCACCAATTCCTCGCCACCACTGCACCACGAGCACCGCCTTGTTCCGCCCTCCTATGGTTGCCATCTCCGCCTTGACCACCTTCCCGTTCACCGAAATCACCGCGTTCGTCAAATCGACGTTGAGTTCCGGTCTATCTTCGCAACATATTGTGGCTTCCACCATCTTCTTTTCTCCACCTTGAATATAATTCACTTTCACCCAATCATTCTCGCCCGGGAGAAGTAATGAGCTTGAAGCATCGGCCCCTCTGCAGCAGCCTCCTTCATCCTGTTGCGACACCCATTGCTCCTCCGCTTTCCTCAAGTCCTTTAAGTACCGTTTCGCCTCCGTCAGCACCCTGGCTTTATCTCTCTGCCACAAGTATCAGATGAACCACGATCATAGATGGCCATTTGCCTTTTGATTTTTTAGTTTAGACTGGAGAATTCTTTTCCTGTTGGACGATTTTGTTATTTAAGGTAACCAATATGCAAATTTTTGTCTTTAGCAACGTAGTGAGAAATCAGAAGTTGAGGGAAATAGTGGAAATGGTGGAATGGTGGTGGCCTTTAGTGGCGGCAGCAATACCAGCAGTGGTAGCAGGTCAAGCGTTTAGGACGAAAAACAGGAGAGCAGAGGAGCAGAGGGTGAAGAGTGCCCGAGGACGAGAGAAGAGCTCAGATGAAA